>OX439042.1:62183408-63383408 GCA_949317995.1 Acholoe squamosa
GGGTGAAAATCGATTTTATATATTATTTCATGCTCATCAAAAAGGCATCAAAATTTTCAGTTAATTTTGATTTGTTGCTGGTCAATTAGGTTGGTTTATTTCATCAAAATTGATACAGTGAATGCTGAGATATTACAACTGGAATTTTCAAATTTTCTTATCAGAACATTATCTTTATGATGATATATCTCACCAATAAAAGTAGATAGAGAAAATTGGAATGCTGCATTTTCTGATCAACTGACCTAGCCTAAACCATCACCATTTTCCTTCTAATTGGAATATCCACATAATTCCAACAGTTTTTTAAGCATAGGTCACGTACTACAAGCCACAATTTTCCCTCAAATAAGCTGGTAAAGGAAGAGTTAAAGAGCGCAGTATCCGTATGGATGGTCATTGGTTAGAGGTTGTTGATGAATTCAATTACCTGGGTGTAATCATTGACCATGGTCTAACCTTTAAGAAGAATATTGAAAAGGTTATGGCGAGTTTCCGTCACAAAATGTACCAGTTGAGATAAGTGAGGAGATGTATTGATGATGCCCTGTGTATTAAGTTGTACAAGGAAATGGTACTACCCATATTAGAGCATGCAAGTTTTCTCCATGAATGTGGACCAAAAACCTGTACCGGTACACAGAAAAAATAATGATACTCACCGGGAGCCTAATGTTAGCCTCAGGCAAATGTCGCCAAAATGAGTATATTTTGATACTCAGGGTGAGCCTAGGGTGTAGGCATACTCCAGCAATAACTGACACTCTACTCTAGATTGTTTATGGCCTAGCTGTACCCTCTCTACTGCCCTACTTTCACAGTGCAGGAGTCTCTTTAGAGACAGGCTCAGGGTCAACTGGAGTAACATAATAGAAGAGAATAGAACATTGCCTGAGTATCTCTATGAAGAGGGTCAGGCAATGCTGGATCCTACCTGAACAGGCTCCACCATTGGAGGAGTCTGTCTTACCTATGGTGTAATGCACTGCCAGAGTATCCCAATACATAGGATCACACTTTACTGGATTCTATCTTCAGAGTGAGTCCAGCAACACTACCCAGTGGGCACAACCCCACTTAATGAGTTACTAATCAGCACTACATTGTAGGGCTTACAGACAGTCTAAATTGTAATGGTTATGTAGCCCTGCATTTGTAGCCCTTATTGAACTACTAAGCTGTAGGGTGTATTAAGCCTAACACATAATTGGTTTGTTAAACATTATAAAGAAATATAGAAATTAAGGTCTCCGTTTGACAAAAGCCCATAATTTCATACACACAAGGATTTCAGATGGTTGAACATTCAACTTCCTAAGGCAGTCTAATTAATCGATGAATAGTTTGTGCATTCCTGGTTTCAGTATCCTTTTTGCTCCTTGGTGGGATTTGAACCGGGTACCTCCTTATTGTGACTCCTTTGTGCTCCTATATGTGCTAGCGGGTCAGGTGTTGAAAGTGGCACTATCAATATGATATTTCAACCATAGATCTACTACAGTGAGATGTCATTGGTCATATGAGGCCCAGTAGACTAATAGGGAACACAGACTGGAGTGACCATAGTAAGGAAAAATGCCCATAGTAAGGACAAATGTCCACAATGTCCTCAGTAAGTATTGCACAGTCCTACTTATATGCCTATTGCAACCTGGCTCACCAGTTGTAGAGGTGGCACAGCGTTAGGATTCTCGCTTTGCATGTGAGGGGTCTCAGGTTCAAGTCTAGGTGGTGCTGAGAAACATTTTTCTTTTTTTCAGTTTAATAGGAAACATCTTATCTATTACAGTGTATTTTTCTAAGACCTAACTTTGTAACTAATTGAAATAGATGCTTGCTTGAAAACTGACAGAATCTTCAATGTCTGCCAAGTCAGAAAATAGCAAGAAAATAAATCGTTTGCATAACAAAATATTTCGGGTTGAAAACTTGCAACTTTTGAAGAGCATCCCTGGGCTGGAATCGAACTCAGGACCTTCTCATATGAAGGTAAACATGTTACCACTACACCATCTTGACTGTGCTGAAAGATCTCCACTTGAAATCTCATATGATCTGCTCCCTCTGTGTGTTGAAATCTGGTATTCTACTTTTTTCCAAGCCCCAAAACATTAGAAATATACCTGGGACCATATGTTACTTTTACATTTACTGCAAAGATATGATCATACTCTAAATGTTTTAGTAATTAATTCCTATTATATTCCTAAATAGATAAGATTATATTCTTAGATATCATGGTTCTAAGGACTAGAGGATAATAGAAAGGATATTGAGTATGTACAAGAATGGGTGAGGGGGGGGGGCTTAATAGGGAAAAATCTTCTCACAACCCCATTATGAATGCATATTCATGCTCACATTGTAGCAATAAGATTGACTTACCGAGAATGACTTTATAAAAATTCTCAATGGGGCTTGAACTCACCACCTTCAGATGCAGAGTTCAGTGCCATATCAACTGAGCTAATGAGGCACATGGTGTGGTGGGTGCTAGGATATGATATAATCTCAGACATCAGTGTAAGGGCTAGACCCCTGCTTTGCTGGAGTATTCAGTTAGATTCAGACTGAGTATGGCACCATGCCTGAGCCTTGTGCCATACTCATGCTGATCCTTTTTCCCAATGTGTGGCATTGAAGCAGGCTCAGCATGAGTATGGCATGTCAGGGGAGAGCCTCTAGCAGAGGCTCTCTTGATACTCAGACAGCACAAGAGACTAGGTGAAACTCAGGCTGATCCTCTTTTTTCTGTCAGTGTAGGCTTCAGCTGATGCAAAACCATTGTTTGCTTCTATGCTCAAGAATATTTAATACTAGAGATAATTATATCTGTACACAATTTGCATATTAGGACCAGATCTGTTCAAAATCCAAGATGGCGGACACCAATTGAATACAGACACATCATATTCAATGCCCCCATTGAATACGGCGGTTCTGGTACGAATCTATAGTGACGTTCGTATCAGCCATGACATAAATAGTTTTTCCCATGTGTAGATAACGTAGGCGGGTATGGTATATGCTGAAAAAAAAGTTGAATATGAGAAAGGTGAACGATTATTGACCTAAAGTGTTAATATGTTTTCGAAAGTCGCCATTAATTATTGAAGTTACTCTTCCTATACTTTGATAGCGGATTGCCTTGAAATTTCTACTCTTTTTTGGGGGGATCTGTAGAAAACTATTTCTTAGGTAAACAGGTAAAAGGGTCAGATCAAGTGTTTCATCAAAAATTTCATCAATCGGAAACCGAGTAAATCATAATTAGTGTCACAATAATATGAAAATAAAGTACAATATTCTAAGTGTAGTACACTTGCGGTGACATATGATCACGAGTCTTGTATAATAAAAATGATTTAAAACTTAGTTTTTTATCATTCCTCTCACATGCACAGCAAAGTCAAGCTGTTCATCAAGAAGCACTCCCAGATATTTGTAGACAGTTTCACGTTGGGGACCATTGAGTTTAATATTCGATTTTTGTAATTTTGATTTTTGAAGCAAAAGTCATTATTTCTGTTTTGTCCTAGTTTATAGTTATTCTTTTCGTGGAGGAACAAACAAAATAAAACTTGTTCAAAGCATTGGTCTATCTAGTTTATGTAGGTTATAGCGCGGAAATTCGTACAAGAAATTGGCGGCCATATCATTTAACCACGTTTCAGAGAATAACATTATATCAATTTCAAGATCAGCAAGTTCCTTATTAATTAATGTAGCATTTTAATGCAGCAGAGAAAAGCCTCTGCTAAATCTGGAGAATCCAGCCATTTTCAAATGGTGATGTTGGCATCCGATATGGGTTTGCCACTGACATTTAGTTCCTCCGTACACAACACAAACTATGACAGAAAACATACAAAATTTACCCCCCAAAAAATGAATTAACCAAAAAGGCCCTAACCCATACATGGACCTCGGCACTTGTGTTCACCATGTGGATAACAGAGGCGGGATAGCTCAAAGGAACATTATACACATTATGAGTGAGATCACCTCATTAACAGGTCAAGCTGCACTAAGTCCTATAGACACAACTACTTTGGTTTTAAAATAGTCAAATAGACAGGGTAAGGTCATAATATCATTAAGGAAAATCAAAAATATTGGTTAGTGAGACTCGCTGTGCAAATAGATTTCCAAATACACAAGATCAAAATAATAGATAAAAGGGCATCATGCGAAAAGCAATGACACATATTCAATAATTCAATGGGCAATCACATCATTCATATATGAGAAACATAAACTTGTAGTCATACAGACAAGTCAAGGCCAGCTCACAATATATTATTCATGGAAACAATTTTAGATTTGTGAGACTCGCTAAATAAAAAATATCAAAAATACCACTCCCTCACTCCTAAAATGTGGAATATGTATGAGGTAAAGTAGTATATAATATAAAACAGACATTTACCCATTTTCATACCAATATACCCAGATACGCTAACTGCAGAGCAGGTGAAAAGTCATTACATGGCCATTTTTTTCAGTCAGTGAGGTAAGTCTTGGCGTTGGGTTTAGGAGCACCCTTGGGTTTTAGACCCTGGTTGTGGGCCAGGTTGAGGTAGAGGTTGAGGCCCTGGTATTCCATTAGGACTTTTGACCCTTCAAAGGCCACTGATGCAGGAGTGCATCATGTCCCTGGATCGTCATAATGCTCCAATGAAGTGCTGGTGAGACTATTCGCCAGCACTTCATTGGAGCATCATACCGACCCTCCGGAAGTACATCTATCAACCCTGTAGGGTCACCATGATGCTCCAATAAAGTGCTGGTGAGCACTCTCGCCAGCACTTCATTAGTGGATCGTGACGAACAAGGGGCATGATGCATTAATCAACTTAAAGGGTTAACCCCATTAGTTCTGTCTGCTCCTTCTTCTCCTTCTTCTCCTTCACCTTCAACATCACCATCACTGGTATTATGGTCAGCGGCTTGCGGGATCTATTGATTTATAGAATGATCATTTTATTTAACATGCGCATGTTTTAGGGGTACATATATTTCACCACTTGTAAGTACACATGCGGATAAGGTGGAATTATATTATTAATCCAACATAGTGCACAAATGTGTTACAAGTGAGTGGTTTAGGGCTTTCAATGTATTACTTAATTGGTTTCTATTCACCCGACCCTATTGTATACATACACTCGCAATCGAAGGGTTAGGATGATATATGGGTAGCAAAACAGTGATGGCGAATTACTCCCGAGGACTTTGTAGGGGCATTTATATGGCAAATGAACATGAATTATTGAGGATAATCCAACTACAAAAGGGGGTATGCTCCCCTATAATTCCGGTCATTTCAGGGTGCAAATTACAAATAGTGATAGCTGTTATCAATGCGCATCGCCAGTATCAGATCAATGCCCCCTAGCAATAAGGCTCACTTAGAATAGTAAATGCATGTGCATCAGATGCTTCAATTTTCTGCCTTCAGAGGGCGCCACAGCCGTTGGAACATCTCCAACCTCTCTCATTGCGTATATTACCCTATCACTGCAATTAGATCAAATAATGGAGCCAAAATAATTAGGTTTCAGGCCTAAACAGATTTCAAATGTGCAACGCTTGTGCCTTCATTATATCATTTCTATTATTGATATCTAAAAGTTCCCAAGATTGAATTGATAATGTTTAGTACACCTTAGAATTTAGGATTTGTTATCCATACACAGCACAGAGGCTCCCTCTCTGTGCAATCAGACACACCCCATTCATTAAGGATATAGAGGCAAAGCTTTCCTCTGTTTGGGGGCAGAATCACTTTATATGATTAGTGATTATATGATTATTCAAAAAAGCACTCAAAATCCAAAATCGTGCGTATATGTGATGTGTTTTCACGAAATGAGACACATGTCGGCCTAAATAGATATTGGGACTATTCTCCACTGTGCAGAGACGATCTTCAGTATGATTTTTTCATTCATCTGAATACATCAATTTTGTAATATTTAATGAATTTTTGAATGTTCAAATACCTTATACCTGGGAAATGTGGTGTAAAGTGGGGAAATTATGCACTGATAATGAGCGGCTGGTATCCAAGTAAGGGGACTGGAATGGTCAGAATCGTGGTATAATCTATAGTCATGACTTTCATGCAACATGCTGACCAATCGACATGAGGCATGAAGGCATTGGCACCCTCAAAGTATCCACATGAAGCCTCAAGGTATCATGCTGTCCTTGAAGGGTTATTGAACTTTCATAGAATACCTCCTTTACTGACACTGAAAAAGCCTCAATTGCGTCATCTCTCATGTAATGCATTGCAATATGTATATATTCATCATACACCGATGACAGTGGTTTGTGATGGGCACAGCCATATTAGAGCAAGCGGGGAACTAAATATAGTCTATTAGTATGGAAAGCCTTGTGGGATTTTAATTTAGAAAATAACACTTGTAGTATAGATTAGGAATGCTGCGTTAGTCATCACCTATTTGATAAAGGCAGAAAAACTTAATGCTGTAGTTTGACTTCATTATGGCTGCATAAATAGAAAAAAAAATGAAAAACACAGCAACCTTGATCATATAGAATACTCATATCTATGCAGTGACACTAGAAGATCACAGAATAATGTATGATTAAGAAGTTGGTTATTTCAACAATGACAATTCTGAGATATGACACATTTTTCTAAATCAAATTTTATTGACAATAACCTGCATATATACATAACAAAAGGAGTGTATTAAGTGATAAAAGTCTAAAAAGTCTCACTCCTTCCTTCAGCCATACATGTCATTAAACACCAATCTATCTCATCATTCCAGGGCAACATCAAAAAACTATTGTACAAGTATGTTTAGCCGAAGAGTACCTCTCAATAGCATATATCAATCAAAAGGACATAGACAACGTTTTTGACATGAAATTTGGCTATAGGTTGTCGAGTATTATATAAAGACCTGTACCCAAGGAACATATATATATAGCTATAATTTATACAAGGTTATTACAGTTGATTTGAATATAATAAGGAGAAGTCATTGCTTTGGAGGGTTTGAGAGTATATTCTCCTTTAGAATAAAGGTTATCTGTCATATAGATGCCGATATACATGTACATGAGAACAGATGAAAGTATATATATAGGGTTTATTTTTCTTGGGATTGTTTAAATAGTTTGTTTTCCTCGATATGATGAGCCTGTCTATAGTTACAATGAGGTAACACCCCAAGAAAAATCAGTATTTACATTCTAGAACCAGTCGCTTAAATATGCGACCCTATCTTATAGAGTATGTGCATAAAGTGAGAATAATTGTATCTAATGTATCGCATAGTCTATCAGACTGGATCATACATGCCTATGACAAAGACTTCTCAAACGGTTCCTATCGATGGAAAAGGGCAAGGATTTCCTTAGATGTGTCAAAGAAAGACGTGTGCGAACGCTATTATCATAGTAAAAACTCCAGTATTGCAATTGACAATTATCAATACTATTACAAAACATTTTGGCACTTAATTACGATTTAGTAATCAGTAACTTAATTAAAGAACGACATGTGCTTACTAACAAATACGTGCCGTTGACTCGTTACAATATAAAGTACCGTGTAGAAAATTAATCTAAAAAGACACAATACTCAGCGAAGATCTTATTCATGCGTTTTGTTAATCACACTCGTGGGGTGTATGTGTTACTCGTTTCCTTTATTATCCAAAGCAAGCGTTTTAAAGACAATTTTGCGGTGATTTTGTTTTAAGTAAACCAGCTTTGAACTCTGCGTTTAGCAAACACGCGCGCGGATTTACAGTGCCCTTATAAACAAACAGTAAAGGGACCATGGGATAACCACTGTTTGTTAGAAGCACGCTATCCTACGTTTGGGGTCATATACACTGTCTTGTAAGCCTACAAATCCTGTTAGTGACTAGAAGGGTTTGGTGGGCCCAGCCTCCAACTAAAAATGAGCATTCAGTCTTTTTTCACTCCAGCTCACCTTAACGCCCGGCTCGCCCGCCGTGGTCGTTGGTGGTATTAATCATAGTAATGATAATCATAATATAGGTATCGTATACATTGATTTTCAAGTGGTTGGAAACAGCTTCCACCTGAAAATGGGTTTTCACTTTTCTCTCAGGGGGGACACAGGGGATAGTCGGTGGTGTTGGACAGCGGATGATACAGGGGTGGTGGTGGGAACCAGAGCTTTTTGACTGATTAATGTCTTATTTTTTTTTTGGTATCAGATTTATCTAATACCTTTTTTTTGTGTGGAGGTCAGGGTCCACACGTGAGCTGTTTGTCACTGAGCAGAATGTGTGGTCACGCGACTAAGTGTGGAATAAGCTCGTCAAACTCGGTCATGGCCAAGTCTTCAAAGAGTTTCCTTGTCGTCTTGGTTAGATGTTCTCAGACCTGCGTGTGTGTGTTGCCATCGGCATATCCGTCCAAGCTGATAAGCTGTGCTGCTGGAGCGTAGGTATACTGCAACACAAAACACAAGAACAGAGTCAGAAAAAAAACTACTTTGAAGATTTTTTTAATCTAACCTCATCTCCATTCGTTTGTGTAATAATACTACACAAAGTAAAAATGAATTTTGACTCAAAGTGGAGCAAAAAAATTATTTCAGATGTTTCTACAGAAATAGATGAATATTTCAGAGATTTTGTATTGGTTGGTTATAGAGTGTGCTTATAAGAAAGATAACCTGAGAAGGTACTTAATCTGAGAAGAGCTTGATCCAAAGCAGCTCTCTTCTTTGACTTTATCTACCAGTATAATAATTTCATTAGCACCCAATCGTCAGTCAGTCAATAGAGAGAGACAGAATTGTGAGAAAGATATATCTATCTAGCATGTGCTATGAATATGACAATATTGCCAGATTTAGAGTTAGTTTTGTTAAGCCTTTAAGAGCTGCAAACTGCCTCAAGGTACACATACAATTGTTGTCAGAAGTCTACCCAGCTAGCAATTTCTGAATTATTTTCACATAGTATATATAGAACCACAGATATACTTCCTCAAAGGTTTTATAACATTCTTTTTTTTTTGTCTAGTGGGTATTTCCTCACCAACACTACATCGGTGCAGCCTGCCAACCTTTGGGAGTGTAACACGCTTGGGCCTTTGCGAGTTTCTTGCCAAGGCTGCATTCATGTAGCATGGCAACAAGTTGGCAAAATGCATTAATGCAGCATGCAGCACTTAAAGGTTAACTGAATGTCTGGGACACTGCTGTTTATAATTAGCATTGGCAGTCAGTTCACACAGCCACACTCACCTATATACTTATATACACTTACTAAGTATAGCACCATCATATTCATTTTTCACCACACAAAAAGCCATGCTTTGAAAAAGTGTCAAAATTCTTGTACACCTACTACACAAAGACTGTAAAAAGTGTGCTTCTACTTCATGCAGAGTGCGTCCACCAGGTTAGTACAGAAGCTATAGAGTCCTATAGGGATTGCCTTTTAAGTATTTGTTTGTAGTTAGTATTTCTCTTGATTTATGGGAAGCTGTAAAGCTCTTTGACTGAGGACAGCAGTAGCATGCACTGCATGAAAAAAGGGACTTTGAGCACATTTAAGTAACTCCTTAATGCCAACTTCACCATTATTTGATATTTTATTACTAGAATGGGAAACCTGGAGGCACATAAAGTATAAATGCCATAGCACACATTAAAAAGACAGGGAGGCCCTGGGGAAAATTGAATCTCAAAGGCGTCAATGCTACCTATGCAGAGAGGATAGACTCTAAAAGCAGTAATAGCACAAATGCATTTGCTAAAAATTCTGAATTGTTATGTGCTCAAAATTTAAATTATATTGCCTAAAAGTGCAGTTTTTCAAAGTTGATAATAATTTATCAGAAAATTGTTTTAATGAAATTGAGGCACCTGACATCATAACAATACTGAATTAGAATCACCACTGCTGGTTACAAATAGCATAGGTTATTAACGGATACATAATGCTTTGATTATATATGTTAGTAACTGTATATGTGTACGCTACAATAGATGTTTGTACAGTTAGAGAGACAACAGGCAGGAAGGACTTATTGATGACATAAGGAAAGGGGCTAGAGTAACTGTAACTATAGGTTATGTCTGGGAATATACTCAATCAGTATATTTCTAAGGCTTGATGTAGGGATATGGGTTGTTGTGGTATTCAAGAGGTTGGTGTCGTAAGGCGGAAACCAAGCCAAGCGGACTCCCAAGAAGGCTTATCTTGATCAGAAAATTGAAAGGTTTTAGATAGAGCTGTAAAGTAACCCTGCAGGCCAGATTTAGTGAAGTGTCTTCTTAATTAGTTGAAAGGTGAGAATTCAGAACATGAAGGTAAAAATAAAGTTGCGAGGCAATGAAAGTATCTTATGACTATTGTGCAGCCCTGATTTTCTATAGATGGCTTTATAATTATGTAATGATGAGAAAATAAATCAACTGATTAAATGTACTAATGCTGATTTCTTGAAGAAATTTGCATGACCAGCAACCTGTAATATCATGGATGAAATAATCTTGGATCAATTGTCCTGTAGAAATTTCACCGAACTCCTGAGATCTTTCCTATTCAGTTTTTGGCAAAATGGATTAGTGTATAAAAGGGACAAAATTAGAGGAAAATTAGTCAGGGCCTGTAGGGGTTGTAAAGCCTGCTTGCGCTGTGCCGCCTGGCTTGTTAAGAATACTATATATACCGTCGACATAGACATATTGGCGGCAAGGTCTGGAGATCCTACCGCAGGCGGTTGGCCGGTGTCCGGTTTCCCCTTGATGGAGAGCCGCGCCTTGGACTTGACCGCGTTGCTGAAAGACGTCTGGAAGAAGACAAGTTTGTGGTCTCAACCCTAATTGACCAACTCTCAGAAATTGGACATCCACTCTAATGGCGAGTCTTGTCCTCAGATCGCATATTTTATATTTTTTAACCACTGATTCAGAATTTATGTTTGGAAAAAGCGGAATACCTAATCATGATTCTTAACAAGATAATATTTTTAATTTTTTTTCCATTCCCTATTGATGCAAAAGAACTTTAATCAGCTTTATGCTCTTTCAGTTCATGAGTAGTTCTAGGAATAAGCTATGAACATAGCATATTTGTTAGTTGTCATCAGCTTTTTCTTGAAGGCAGTCAGTAGGCCAGTGCTAGATGAGAGTACATGCCTGAAGGATGGATTTGGATATGAAGCTATTGAAAGCTCTTATCTTCTACTTATAACTGCTGTGAGTCATTCATATGCTGAAAACCGATGAAACCTCCTACCTATCTTGTGACCTTCAACATAATGTAATATTAAAGTGAGACTACAACAAATCAATTTGCCTTGAGAAAAGAAGTGTGAAGTCTAGTAGTGAAATTTGTGGCAGAAATTAGTTATTATCATAATATTGATCTAGGTGCATGTTAAAGTAAAAAAAAAGCCTAGGTGTAGTGGGAAATTCGCATCCCATCGCAAGAGCATATAAATAGTAAATTTCTAGAATCTGAAGTTCTATTTCTTTATTTCTATGCACTAAAAATTAAGCTTCTATGGATAAATCTCTCAATAAGAAAACAGAGTACAATTGTTGACCATGCAATTCTGAAACACCATACCAGAGCACCTGAAAGAGCCTTTATCTTGGGGAAAGTTATCATTAACCAGGCACCTCACTTGATGGCAACCAATGACAACCCTTAGTTATATTATGTTCATGTAGTTTATCTAGAACAAGTGCCATACAGTATCTTTCTCTCCACATTGGAAAAGTCGTTAATAATTGATGAGTTCCTGGAATGTCTTATATCAGGAAAAGCACAGATGGACCTAACATTGACTGTGTTCAGGGATCATTCTATCAATACGCAACATTAATTTGACTTTGAAGCTAACACTGCATAAGTGAACACCATTTAACTTATCATAAATTTACAATATATACACTATATGACTTTACTGTACACTGTACATATTATCATGTGATTGAATTCATATTAAGTGCAGTAATAGCATTATGTGGTAATCAGTGCCTGAATCATTCCATTTACCATGTATGTGTTGACTAGTGCTATACCATTGGGATTGTGGAGAGAAATGAGTTTGATATAACAAAAAGAGAGCCACTTTTCTTACCTTGCGCCTCCTCGCTTCAACCTTAGATTTATATAGGAACTCGACGACTGCCATAAGAAGGGCTAGTACCAAGCCGCCGACCAAGATGTAGAACACCCCGGCGACATTGGTTAATTTGAGGGCACTGGCCGCATCTTTCTGTGAGGACAAAGCATACCTTTTAGAATCAGAAAATTTATTGAATTTTTTTTTCTTTTGCATTATAATGCTGTTATTTTATCATATTGCATTTGACTTGCATCTCCATGGCCAGGCTTTGGCTCACCTTCATCTTAATTTTTCGTAGGGTATTTTATCTTAGACAAAAATAGCAATCAATACTTGATACTTATTTCTATGAATTAAAGACACATATGGTATGAAATTAAAGACGCATATGATATGTTCAGGTGAACTAGTTGGCCAACTTACTCGAACCTTCTTTGCGGAACTTTCCTTCCCACACTCGCCCTTATCGTACCACCATTTTTTCTCTAGTTTCTGTAACTCTCCGTTTTCCCGAAGTTCGAGTACTGCAAGAGTTACTCGGTCTCTGCAGAAGAAAGGCAAATAACAAAGTATAAAGATTGTTCCAAAGATTGTTCTTCACTGCTGAGTACACAATATCATTACACCAAAACCACATTCTGCACAAATAATGCCAAAGACGGGGTACACTAAGCCTTATATATATTCTTGACGAAAATATGAACTATTCATTTCGAGGATGAAGGACATATTTCTTTAGCCCTTAAATCCCTGTATTTTACATATATAGTGCTATACTGCATATGTAGTATAGGGACTTAAATGGTTAAGGACAGCATTATGTCAAAAGGTTTCATATTCCCTGTGTCTCATGATGTTCCAATGTATCAATGGATAGCATTGCATTGGAGCCTCTTGCTGACACATTGAGACTGTATTAAACCTCATTAAAATATCCAGTCTCTCTCCTTTAAAGGGTTAACTCCTGCCTAATCATATGAAGGGTTTAGCATTTGGTAACTTCCATATACATTAAGTTCAGAGAAATCGACCTGTAGCCTCCTTTGATATGCATCATAAATGAGCTATCATGAAAAGTACAATTGCCCTTTACAGATTTTAAAGACTATGGTTAATATCTAGATTACCATAATACGCCATGTATAAGGCACTAGTTATATGCAAGGATAGATCCCTACTGCACATTGTAGGATCAACAGAAGTTTGCAGTGTACCTTATAGGCGGGGACATATCTGTATACCATAATACTAAAGCTTCAAAAATATTCCCTTAGCTGAGCCTAATAGGTTTGGCCTGAGTTTGGGGTGTGCCAAATACATAAGGTGCACCTTATATGCAAGGGTGTAGGGTAATATCTATACAAGTCTCACTGATTTGAAAAAAAAAATACTTTCAGTATCAAATATTTCAAAGGAAATATAAAAACAGCATCAATTAACAAATGTGTAAATGGGCTATTGTACCCATGCTGATTAAAGGCATGAGAAAGATCTCTGTGTCAATGCTTTGGCTCTTTGGTGCTCTAGCTACAGTGATAACACTTGAAAAGCACATCCAAGAGCAAGGTAAGTGATCATACCTGTTTCTATAAACTGGCCTCAATAACTTTATATTTATGAACCTTGATAAAACTGGTCTTTAAAATGCACATGACAACATCACATCAGTAACATCAAATTACCGGTCAATTACTCTGCTTTATACACAGGCCAATGAGTACATAGATTAGGTCCCAAGCTAGTGTGAAAATCAATCTATTAACAGAAATATGATAGCACCAGCATTTAAATACTGGGCCTACCCAACTCTTTGATTTAAAGAAGAGAGTACCATACACGTTCATGTTCTTTCAATCTTATTAATTCAATTAACTTCCTAAATAAAACCATGTAACTGATGTGAGGTAGGCATAAGTACATTTTTAGTGCAATGTTTGGTCACAGGTCTATTTAAGGCAATTACACAAAAGTATAAAAGCTTTTAACTGCAAGAACCCTCGATTCGTTGATACAATTGACTGGATATAGATATCAATTTGCAGAAGACCAAGAACAAGAGGTGTACACAACAGAACTATTTCTAAGACAATTCTTTACAGCACAATGTGGAAAAATACACTGTGCGTTCTATCAAATCATGGGGATTGGTTGAAAAGGAACTTGGTGTTGTTTCTAACAATGAAAACGCCGTTTATTTACAAAAGCTTAGGGCATACTTACCCCAAATAATCATCAATACATCTGATTAAAATTTCAAATCAATAACCAAACTCGGGCTACAAAGTAGTGTAATAAATTAGAGCAAAATATTGAAACTTCTTGGTCTGAAATGTGGAAATTACTAATACACCAACATATTTTCTCAAAATGACAACTATCTGACATGATAGCATTGTTAAATTGACGAACTAAATTATAAATCCATGAAAAATCTTTAAAAAATCTAGTGATTCAAGATTCCTTCTCGAAATTTGGTTTTAAAATTTCTAAAAAAATGCTTTTATATTTCAAAACAAAAATGATGAAAAGGGTACCACTTACCTTTGAAAGAAGACAAAGAAAGGGGTAAGACGGCGTCCGCTAGTCTAACGGCAGGTACGCGCTTTATAGGGGTAAGGGGTATTTTGCAGGAAGCCTCCTTGCTGTGGTACCTACCTGAGATCAGAGCCGAGTGGAGTGCCGATGCCGTAACCCTTTGAGTCTAGGTTACTGCCGACCTTCATGGTGTCACACGGCTTCCTCTGGTTGATGTAATCATTTGTGGTCGATTCGGTGAGGAAGGCGTACCTGCAGGTAAAGAACCAGTGTGCTCAACTATGAGGATAAAATCAATGCACCTTTTGAAACCACCAACATGGAAAGAATGAGGCAATCACAGACAGTCATAAATATTGTGATCAATAATCTACTATTAACCCTTTAAGGACTACACACTGTCACCATGATAATGTTCACTTGTCATTAGGACATACCAATGCAACCTAGGTGGGAAACATAGCATCATATTGATCCTTTAGAAGCATCACCCATGTTGTATCCCCATGATGCATAATTATAACATTGGAGTGCTAAATGCCAGTGTAGGGTTCATATGTTATAATTACAAATGAGCATACTATCATTTACATTATGTGAACCTTAAAGGGTTATATTACTCATGCTGTGATTGCATCAGTAAAGCGGACACTAGTGTTCATGATTATAGGAAACTGCAGCTTCATAGAAAGAACTAGAGAGAGGAAGAGACAAAGCTAATCATATAGAGGGTGAAATGAATGGAAAAGGCAAAAATCAGAAAAGAGTGAAAGATAGTTGTGGTTTTACAAGTATTGAATATGATAAGGTGAATACCATTAGATCATTCAGAAATCAACCGTTGGCACACACACACACACACACACATATATATATATATATATATATATATATATATATATATATATATATATATATATATATATATCTAGGAATGGTCCATCCCCCATAGTGCAGGATCAAGGAAAATGACAGTGAGGAAGTAACAAAGAAGTGGTGTAGCAGGGATAACTTTAGCTAATTCAAGGAGTAGTATTCAGATCAAACGCAATTTGAACCTTGAAAAATGTAATAGTTATTAATATGCAAGCATCAAACTTAAGACTTCCCAATAACCATGATATCTATTGATAATTTCTCTTCAGTTATATTAAGTCAGGTTTAAATGCTGCACTTGATGGCACACAATAAACTGAAATAAGAGAGGGCCTACAAGGGTATGTGCACTCATTATAGCGAATAATGTATATATGGCATAGTAACAGTAAATTATTACACAGACCATATTACAGACTACTTATTGTAATGAACTAACATATTATGCAATCTTACCTGCCGTTAGACTCGCGGACCTGTCTCACCCCCTCTTCATTAGAACTAACAAATACGCTTGGTTCTGCTGAGCTCATAAAAGCCCACATCCGTTCATAAACGGGTATGGTCGACCCACGGAAGAATCCCATGGTTGAGCCGCCCTCCAACGTACCGTACCTGATCTCCGTCTGGCATAATTCAAATAAAACCACAAACTTTATACTTTAAGAGGATGTTGAAATGGGGTCAGTAATTGATACAAACTCTGTGTATCAATGATATCTGAAGTACTCAGTATATTCTCTGTTCACTAAAAATCATAAGATACAACGTATTGTGTATTGAGAAGAGCACTCCTTCTCCAGCATACTACATTGACCTTACCCTCACTTATGGCACAGCGGCATAAATAACTTTTTACCATTTCAAGAATAGTTTCACCTGTTTGGCGAGGTCATCGGCAGATTCGATGGGCGACTGCATTCTCTCGACTGTCAAAAAGGCAGCCAGGTTGGCTGTGTAGGAAGAAATGATGATCAAAGTGAAGAACCACCACACGCTCCCAACGATGCGTCCGGACATGGATCTGAATAAATAACATAACAAAGTAATGGAGAATATAAACAGAAATTCTTAATGATAATACATTTAAGGTGCAACTGATGAACAAGTTTTCCAATGGAATCATACTACTTTTGTAGATGGCCGATACGAGTCACCCCCTTTTGTTCATAGTTTAAAACTATATATTTATTTGTTTATTTGTGGATGGAATTTTCACATTTCAGAGATGATTACATATCATGTGCTTCCTTATATGTAAAACTGACCTTGGTTCAATGTCACACCCCTGTTGCATAAATGCCCCTAGTGAAAACCACAAGGAGTTGAAGATGGTAAAGTTGTTTGTCACTGTAGGACCGTCGCTGTTGTCTTCAATGTGCCACTCAAATGGACTAAAGCGGCTTACCTAAAATACAACTGATCAGAGTGAGTTTCTATTCCAAGATAAGACACAGAATGAAGGAGAGAAAAGGGGGAATATGGTGTTGTACATCAAGTTAAATGCTGCTATGACTCCTTGTTATGATCTACGGATTAGTGCCAAGATCAAAACTGTTAGGAAAGAAACAAAGTAAAATTCATTTAAAATCTAAAAGCACTGGAACCACACTGGGTCTCATTCGATCAATCAAGGAATCCATACAAAATGAAAAAATGTTGATAACAGTGTATATAGTGTTGATTCCGTGCAGCAGAGGGCAGTTTGACCAGCCTCACGTTCAAAGAATGTATATTATTGCACATGCGCGCTAGCAAAATCGCAACACTTGCGCTTTTGTCGTCTCACAATACGTGTGTGCTAACACAAGTCTTTGGAAAAAACAGCGGGATGTTTGGAAAAATGAAAATGGCAGAAAAATGGGGTGCAAAATGCGGTGCAGAAAAATGACCAGCTATGAGAACACTTCAAAAAGGATGACAGTACCAGTGGTGGTAAACAACTGTGACTTAACAGGGTGGATATCCTATTTTCTTAAAAAAAAATTGATGCAGTACCACTGCAATTTCTTAGATCTAACATCTAAAATTGTTTGAGTAAAGTGACAATTCTCTGCCTGGAAGTGTATCATCATTCCGTAAAGCTTTGCTTTACTATAGAATGGAATCACGTTTTTAGTAAGAGGAAAATATAAGGTATCCTTTCTGGAGCATAGGCAAAAGAAACATGTCCTTTTATTGTTCCCAGCTGACACTCTATTGTGAGACAGTAAAAATACCGCAAGAGACAAAGTAAAACAAGGAAGCGACTAGGGTACAACATAAATTGACTAACGTATGTGGTGTGGGGTGTACGTAACTAGAAGAAGGGTTCATCGCAGCGATGGTTGTTGTTCTTCAGACTGGGGGTTTTCAAGAAGGGTGAAAGAAAAGTTAGAGAGCTAGACTAAGACATGCTAACAGAGCAGCTTCAAACACTAACTGTTCAAGTGTTAATTTTAATGCTGGTTAGTATGGCACAAGGTGCTGTCCAAGTCAGTCAAAATAATTCTACATGATGCTTGATTCATACTAAGTTGATCTTTCAATGAAACAGTAGTGGTAATAAACTAAACTATTGCTTTCCACTACAGGGCCAATTAACCAGACCAGTGCTTAAGTCTCATTCCAGAGCCCCTTTTAGTCAGTTTACAGCTCCCATGCTAGGCTGGTTGGCTGCACCCTCAGTAGTCCTCTAATACTAAGTCAGATTCTTAGCTAAGAGTGTCTAGGTCAGGAGTGCAGTGACTGGTGGTTGCAAACCAGGAAATGTCAGAAGGTGTCAGAGTGCAAGTTGTGTATGGGTGTGTATAAAAGCACTGCGCATGCTTGGGTTCTCATCTCACTCAACAAATGGGAAAAGGTCTATGATATCGAACTTGATGCCTTTGACTCTCTGTCTCTTTTCCCTTTTATCCCTTCTATGAACCAAGGATATATGAAACACAAGGCATGTTCACCAGGAACTCTGCACTACAAACCCACTATACTACTTCTGTCTCAGTTCAATTGTAATATATGACTTGGTCAAATTCTCAAACATAGTAAGGTAGGTTAGTCAAAGTAGTAGCAAAGATGGGCGATATTGGGAGAAACTAATTTGCTTTAAGAGCCTGAGGTTAGTAATGTAATTGTATATCTCCCAGTACGTACCTGTGCTTCGCACCTATACGATACCTTTGCTATTTGATCCTGAGCCGAGGTGTAAAGCAAAGGATCCATCGGTCAGATTTGCTTTGATATATTCTAATTAAGTGGTAAATTTGCAAGATTTATGCCTTCATCTCACTGTAAATGAATGTGAGGGTTTTGGGGCTTTCACCTATTTTGTGGACTTTGATCAGCTCGTATTGGCAACCAGACTCAAGCTGGTTTCCTTTAGACCCTACCATATGTTGGTACTCTCTCTGTTTTCAACATGCAAAAAGCTAATCTTATATTGGTTCTTTTTATGTGGGTATGTTATCAACTATGATCTATCTTTTGTAGGAAGAGTTAGTCTAATTCCTATAGTTGCCTATTCGTATTATTTAGAGATGGTATTCCATTGGTTACATCAGTAAAGGTTTTGGAAAGGTATTCAGGAAAGAATACTGTCTATATTCTTAAGTCAGGATCAAGTATGATATTTTTGTACAATTGAATTTAGATTTATTTTATTTGATTTTACATATCATATTTTTATACATCTAATACAAAACATGAATATTAGGTTTACAAAGAAATATGTAAAAAGGATAGAAAATGTAAAGTAAGTCCTATGACCATGACAATATTCTTTCTTGAACTTTTGAGAGAAAAGAAAGGAAAAAGGGGATGGGTTCTCTAGATTATTAAAAGAAGAGTTTCATTACCCCTATTTTTCCTTCAGCCTATCATAGTAGGTCCACGCGGCAGTAGAAGAAGAATAGTGCAAGCAGAGCAAAGGTATAGAAGTGGCTGAGATGATGTGTGCGATAATCAAAGACTCTGGGAAGAGTTGGCTTGCTGAGTCATTGAAACTTTATTGGCAAACCTGAATTCCAGAGAGAATTATGTATTTTCCTCAGAAAAATAAGAAAGGTGATCTGGTGCACCCTGGCGGGCCTCTTGTGAAGTAAATCACAATGTTGGAATGAATACAAACTCTTTTGAATAGATTTAATGCTTCTAGGTCACATTTTCACAAAATACTTTGACAAAAGACAAAAATGAATAAGAAACACTTCAGCAATCACCACAGAGGATAGGGGGAAAAAATACACCAACCATGCCATAGAAAAATTAAACAATATATTTACGGTATATGGGTGAAATGAGGCAAAAAGACAGAAATCGAGGAGGAAATATACACAGATACTTTCATGATTTACTGTCATTGCAAAATTAAAAAGAGACCAAAGATGTGGGGTTGGATGAAAAATCTTTTGGTGAAAAATGCACCTATCAGTTATCCTGCGCTGCTGCTTTGGTAAAAATTACTCAGCATGGACTTATTTCATTGGGTTTGGTTGTTATTATCTTGTTATGATTGTCATAGATTGGTGCACTCCCCATATTGTGAGACGACAGAGAAACAGAGAAGGAAAAAAAGGGCAACAACAAGACTGGTATGGTTCACCCAATACTCCCTATCCACTCTTTACGGTGAAAGTTTATATATCATTTCAAATATTCAGGCAAGAATGTTGGCTATTTACAGCCAATAAACAATATAAATATGTGTTGTATGTTCTGGGCTGAGGGATTACTGCTCAATTGAGTGGTAGAGTGGTGATGGAGGATTGGGTGGATGTAGTACACCAGATCTGACTATGCAATAAGTAGAATGTAAATCTTGAAAAACTGTGCACTATTCCCACATGTTATCCTTCCCTGGCGGATTCAGTGCTCTTCCTGACTACCTGTGTACCTCTTAGTGTGCAGCATTGTATTGGTGCTGTTAGATATAATCTTGATTGCACCAGCTGGTGAGGATCTGTGTATGTTCCTAACCTCATTATAACTGGGTCAGTCCTTTTCTTTTCATCCACATCATTCAGGGTACTTTGGGAATTCTCAAAACTCTTTTGATCTAAACTGTGTCATTCTGATGTGTTGATTCAAGTATGTTCTATGTGTGGGATAGTAAAAGACCATTCAGTGTGAACATCAATATGATATATTGTATTATATAATGACATATAGAGAGTATTATTAGAATTGTACTCACCAAGAATAAAACGACGCTAACGCCGATGTATGCGAATATAACGCACATCCAGATCTCGTAGGACAATGGGTACATAAAGGAGAAAACTCCTGGTTTTTCCTTTGTGGGCTTCTTGATCATGATACTTATACCAAGGCTCATGAAGGGTTTAGAGAAGTCAATGACTCTCTCCCTAACGGAGGTGATGGTCAGCGGGGCTATGGCCAGGTCAGCCTCCTGCAAATATAGAATATCTTCCATAAGAAGTTGTCAAAACAGAGACTGATGATGAGTAATTAACTGAAATCATTAAGTAGTGTGACAACGCTTGTAGGAATTGTAGTAATAATACTAGTACTATTTATGTAAAATGTAAATTCTACATGATTGTTATCCAATTAGAGAGTACCTAGGGATTATTCTGCAAATTGTTAAAAGTTTTAGGCTGAATGAATGTAAAATGATGCGATCCTTTCTTCCGTGAGGGCAACCTTATCAATTTTGACTGCAGAATTTTCTTATCTATTTCAGAAATATAAACCATTGTACCTTAAAGTAAGGGTTATGTCAAGGTCTACAATTTCAAATTTTGCTTACATCTATTTAAGAATATACCTTCAGCACAATGTACATAGCATTTTCATTCGGTACTCAAAGCAAGGTATGTCTTAATGAATTTATACTTTAGTGGGAAGAAGATATGGGTCATTTAATAATGGTATATATACAGCTTATGGACTGTATCTATAGATTATATAAAAAAATATATCACAAATATCACCCTTGATAGTGGCTGTAGATAGCAACTTCTGATAAGCTTAATGGGAATTAAATAGAGAAATTCAAAGAATTGTTGAGTTCTTTGAACTTAAGCAGAGGTAAATGTTATCTGGAAATGAATACGTTTTCCAACTGCTCATTGGACACTGGCGGCGGGGATGTAGGTCACAGGTGGGTTAAATAGACAATTGAAACAGAGAAAGACAATCATCAGCTATTCAGGCAGATGAATATGATTTTCAATAACAAAATGACACCAGTTCCTTTATTCTGTCAATTTAAGATCACACTCAAGAAATATGCATGCATGCTTTGTGACACAAATTTGAGACAGACGATGCAAAAATGTTTTCAAGTGCCAATACTATTTCCGAACATGTCCAATATTGACATGAAATAGATATTCTAGCAGAGATATGTCAAAATGCCATGCTCCCTTAAGGTACATCTATTTCATAGCATACTTTAGGACCTTCGATGTCAAAGGCAGCACATATCTTTTTTTCATCACCTGATAATTATAAGCACAGGTCATAAACACTAACCCCACTTAGTGAGATACATTTTCAGCACTCCCTTCTCATTCTTTTATCTTCTAGGACAACTCAAAAACAAGTGATGGAAATGTATGCTACTACTTAGAGGTATTTGAAACACTTTTGCACCTTCTGTAAGCTTTTGTGTAACAGTTTTAGGGACTGTGCATGCCTGGCATTGTAGACACAAAGTACAGATTACAGCTGACTAAGGTTATAGAGCTCACCTTCCCTTGCACCATCAGGGAAGAGGTCAACAGAAGCCTTCATTTATTCCTTTTAATTAAATACCCTAAATATGTTTACAAAGGAAATACGCCATATAAATAAGAAAAAGAAACATGAAAATAGAATTCCTTTTCTTTAGCATTTGTCCCTTTTGTCTCCCTACCTCACGTATGAGCTCTCCTATCATACCATTCCAAGTGCCGTTTTCATCCTTTCCTCCATACTTGCCATCACGGACAGGCTGGATTAAGTAGGGGTACCCGATGATATCACCCAGCTTCTGAGCCAAATCCACGCAGTAGCCTTCATAGCGGTCGTTTCCCACCAATGGCTGGCCACCCTGGCCGTTCGGCCTCAGCATTAAGTATGGTTCGGTCTGCAAACGTTTGTCGGGGCACCACATGCGTGGACTTTTAGTCAAAGTCTCCTGTCTCAGTTTGCATACGCTTTGGCATTTCTTGCTGAAGAGCTCTGAGATGTGTTGTCAGCGGCATGACTTAACTAAGATACGCGTCAGAACACAATGAGGGTTGACAGGCTAGCAAGCACTCTCACAAGGACGCGCTTTTCTATCAACCTATGAAACTGAAATGGTATGGATGTCATTCCTTCATCTCTGGTTGAAAATTTATAATATTATGCTCTTTATGAAAGACCTTAGGTTCTGGTGAAAAGCATTAACACACACTCATTGTGGAAGTAAATTTATGAAACCACTTATTGGAGTGATTATTTTTCCAAAAGCATTATCAGTATTAGTTTCAGAGGTTGATTAGGGTAATTGCATTAGGGGATTCGCAAGGGCGCTTTTAGATTTTGCGCAGCACACAGCAGGAGACACAAAGGTTGGATTAGTGTTTCTGGTGAGAAACATGGGTATAGTGTAGAAGAAGACAGAGATTTGGAAAATTCAGTGTGAGAGGATGCAAAGCTTCCATTATGTTTTCCTGTGGCAAATAAAAAGGGGGCTTGACAGTTTCGATGAACTAAAGAGTCTAAAGAGAGCAATAAAAATTGACTGTCAGAGTGCATTGGATTTTCCATAACCAGAAGGGAAACATACACCAAATACCTGCCTATATTTATAAGGACTCTGCACTATCTCCTTGCCTACTACAGGGGACTAAGGGAACCCACTAAGGACACACAACATTTCCACTTCTGTAAGGAGGTGGGGAGGAGCATTGTTGTAGGGTGTGGTGCATCATAACGACTTACGTTGCGAACGAGCTCTCCAACCATGCCGTTCCAAGTTCCGTTCTCGTCTTTAGAGCCATATTTTCCGTCTTTAACGGGCTTAATCAAGTACTTATAGCCAACAATTTCAGCTATCTTCTTGGCTAGATCTGCACAATAGCCCTCATACTTGTCGTTCCCGACCCAAGGTTCGCCGTTTGGACTTTCCGGCTGTAGTGTTAGATATGGCTCGGTCTGACGAAGGAAGAATAGAGAAACAAAGATTGTGGATCATCACAAACAGAGTAGTGGTGTATCAATCTTTGGTCAGAGAAAAATTAGAGATGTAGCATATCCTACTAACTCTATCAAGCATATATTTCAGCTATACCTATTGTACAATTATATGAAGTAGTCCATGCCTGTGAATAGGGTCTGTGACAAAATTGTAATCACATCAAAAATGACATATGTACAAAAATCATGGTACCATTGATCTACAGGCAGATTATATATATATATATACACAACACTATGAACACATGCTGTATATTCTTTTCAAAGGTGGATAGAGGCCATAATATTTTAAATGTTGGGTAACACATTTTTGGGTAACTATTCGGGGTTAAAGGGTTACTGGTTTACAGTATCGTTTTTCTAACTGCAAAATCAAAATCACACAAAAAAAGGTGAGTCCCTTTTGGGAAGAAAAGAAATCATTTTTGGTGTATAAACTCATTCTACCCTATACTACATGGGATGAAGGGTCCTAACTAAGCAGGAACAACAGGGAAAATGTACTATGTTCACTAGATTGGGGTTGATAGAACGCAGTGCGCAAGCATGAAGTAAGCTAGAGATAGGTCTAGAGGACATTAAGAAAATCAATTTGAAATTATGGGCAGCGCAGCACAGCATTCATTAAGAGTATGGCGCACGCAGTGAGGAGTGACAATAATCAAACTGAAAACAACCAACATTCAGTCTACAAATTCATATATCCATTATGTTATGTAATTTCATTAACCATTATGTTTGCTGTTAAAAAGAAAAATGCATTGTATGACTGGAGTTATAATCAAGTACATGACATGAATAATGAGGAACTTCAGATTATGTTCTTCTGCATTTTCTGTCTCAAAGCTATCAATTTAACACTGTTATCAGATATACAATTGTGAATATAAAAAACACTGAAAAGGGTCAATTGATCAATGTATATTGCAGCTGCAAATTGCATAATGTGTGGAGGGCTATTTACTACAAATGGGTGTTGTATGAGTGAAGTTAGTATAAAAGGGGAGCAAACACTATATCATAATATCTGAGTAAGTGTTCTACTAAATGTAAAACTTAAGTTCAGTATGGATTTGGAATTCTTATCAAACCTTGTGAAACCTCTTGATAAAATGTTATATTAGGCTTGGAATTGGAGGTATGGGTTACACAGTATCCAGAATCACATTCAGCAAACATGATTTATGTACACTGCTACACACTATTAACAACATAACATTTAGTTCATTCTTCACTCTGGATAAACAGGAAAGTTCGATCTAAACAACCATAACCACACAATACATGGCAAATGATATAGGGTTTGTCATTCGCTATACATCCTTTACATTTCTTAAGCATTTAGTTATAATAATGAACCTATATACTGAAATACATTTATTAACTGCAATATGTAAATAGTTATGAATTTGGAAATATTGCACCTAATCTAAAGTGAACATCATTTCATTTTCTAGTATTAAACTGCAATTAAACTAATCACTGCTCCAATCAAATTCCTCACGATATAGAATTCTCAAATAGCATAATTATTAGTCTATCATATTAAGTAGATCCATAATCAATTCAAGTATGACTGAAAATGTATCATGTCAATCGAACAACAATACAAATCATAAATTCAGATATTGCGATACTTACCAATATTGATGTGACGATACGGGTTCTGTTGGCGATGAGGTTATTGCCCTTGCTTCTTACCAGAGAGGGGGTTACTATTTCCAATCCTTTTGTTGGAGTCCATGACCCAATCTAAAAGAAACAATCACTTTGAGTTTCTTTTTCTTTTTTTTTTGCCATCACAGCAGTGGATCCCCTAATATATAAATAGGTCAAAATAAATCCTTCCATGAACAATATGGCAATAGTTCTCAATATACATTTCCTGAAATTTCAAGGCTCTTGCATTACTTGAGACATATGCATGGACTTAAAACAACCAATTGCCTTTTTTCTTGCTGCAACTGACCTCTTCTGGAGTACAATGCTCACACCCTATTCTTGTGCCATATCATAATGATAAAACTTCATATGAAAAAGACCAACGTTTTCTTGATAAATGGCCTTACCCGGGCGAGTCCTCTGTTGAGGTGGACTTCTAAAATGTCGAGACTGAAGTCTCGCCTTAGACCTGTGCTGTCAAAGGCCACTTTACCAGAAAGACCGTTAAACTCAATCTGAAAGCAAAAGAAATATGTTTAGTGCAGTATATATATCATCTGGTGTGATTTTCTAGAGGCCTAATTTTAGGCACTCGAAATGTTAAAAAAATCATTGAAACATCATTTGTTACGTAGACATAAGAGTATATGATCATGCATGGTTTTGACCTGATAAAATGTTGGCTGCAGTGGAGGATTAATTTGGAGTTGCTTGCTGCGTAGCGGCCGGGAGTGCAGCGACCGTAGCAACTCCATTATGTTTTCGGTTTCCGTCACGGGCACCCGTGACGTCACGATCGCACCATGATGCAATTTGTGACGTCATACATTGGCTGTGACATGACATAAGTCCAGACAGATGCTGATCATATTTTTCCCGCCGATGGATAGGACCACGGATAGGAGTGGCAACTCCTATCCGTGGTCATTGCCACATTTTTCTTGTTTAAAAAAAAACAGTTTCTGAGCCCAAGCCTTGAGGTATAGGCTACAACGTTAATAAAAAAGATTAGTTGAAATAGCCCCTCACCTCTCTCATGGCTTTCATGATAGCGTATCCATGCCTCCATGGTATGACAGGCTCAGAGTCACAGTCAATCCCTTCCGTACCGTTGTTGTAGAACTTTCCATGGCGCAGAGTATTTGAGAAGATGTGTGGATCTCTTGTTATCATCTTGGTGAGCGCTTTTGATATCAGACGAACAGAATCGACTGCCAATGCAGCCTCGTACTGTTGGGAAAAAGGAGAAAAAATATGTTGCATTCAATAAACAATCCTGGAATTATTAATGACTGTATAATAAGTGAAAACAACTAGACCCAAGGATAGTGCATTAAGCAGACAATGCTATACATTCATGCATCATGCATACCCTTCAGGGGTAGGACAGGGCTATATCAGCCCCATATGGTCAGCATGGTACTTGACTGCAGTCCTGGGATGCATTCAGTTGTCATGGCGACCAAAGGACATGATACAGAAGAGCATAACTTTCTCTAAAAGTTGGGATTTTCTGGGCACACTAAAATCAGGATATTG
The DNA here is from genome assembly GCA_949317995.1 of Acholoe squamosa. Classification (NCBI taxonomy): domain Eukaryota; kingdom Metazoa; phylum Annelida; class Polychaeta; order Phyllodocida; family Polynoidae; genus Acholoe; species Acholoe squamosa. The sequence goes on from OX439042.1 coordinate 62,210,301, forward strand.
TTATCAGACTGGGGCTGTCGGGAGTGAATTCAGCACAATCCTGCTGCATATCAGGATACAGTCATGCATCAGCATCATAGAAGAATGAATGAAAGGATTAATGCACTTCTCAACCGCTGACTTTCTTTTTAAGCACCTTAGATTGTAGTTAATAGAGTTTAGTACCCTTTTACATACACCTGTGATCAGTTATTAAACTTAGAGTAATTACTTAGCATCTCCCTTAGAAGCAGACATTTATTGTATGAAAAAGAAAAGGTGGACAACACTGGTAAACTGAAATAACGTGATGCATTAAGAAGAAAAGGGTCACAGCTAATGGAATGTGGGTACAGATCCTGGTAATTCGATGAAATAATGGGAAAACTGTAGGACAATGGCCTCCTATGCTTAAATAGGTATTGCAATTTGTAAGCAGAAGATTCTATTCCTTATCCCATGCTAAATCATCCAAGGAATTCTGGACTGAATGCCGATGTACTTAAATACAGGGCTCATTCAACTATTTGATTGCCCAAACTACATGCGGTTAAATAGATGTGTGTGGTAACATTTATCACAGGAACGGGGATAGGGATCGCAGTTGGGGGAGGATAGGGCGACGGTACGGGCAAATGTGGGGATAGAAAGGACATAGGGAGAGGAACAGAGAGAGACAGACAGGAGCCAGAAGAAAGACAAACAGAAAGGCCGAGACAGACAGACATATGGGAGAGGAAGAGAGTTGCGAGGAGGCGAGGTCGTCAGAAAGAGAGAAATATAGTAAATATGAGGGCAAATGAAAGAGTCAGAGAGGGAGAAAGAGTAGACGACAGGAGGAGACAGATAATTGTGGGGATAATGTGAGAGATTGAGAGAGAGTCATGGAGAGAAAGAAGACCATGCAGTATGATAGAATGATAGAGAGAAGAAACAGATACGCTTTTGAAGATCGAATGCCAATAACTATGGTAAAGGTCCTGTAACGGGTGCTGCATAGAGTACTGCTGTTACATCATTTTTAATCACGTTTATAGTGTAACAACCAATAGCACATCGACCGCTAGCTTGCCTTTTCATCCCATTCAGATATTTTTTCATGGGATTAGCAATCAAGTCTGTACGGTTAAGTAGTACCCTTACTAGAATCAGGGTTGGTCTTATCATATGCACTGAAAATATAGGCTTCTACTAAGGTGATCCCTATTGAAGAGTTAAGGTCCTCTTTCTCTATTGATGACCTAAGGTATTCATTATGATCACCCAACAGCTGCCCAAGGTCATCACTTTGATGATATTTTTCTACCACTAGGTGACCCTAGTATACAACAATAGGATATGCAATGTTTACTATGTGAGCTATTTTGAATGTGTATCTATAATACTCTTGATCATCAGTGTCTATAGGATGAATGATGTGAAAAATGTCATCAGAAGGGAATGTTAATTTATCAAAAAAGTCATTTGGTCAAAATTTTCAAAGACAAAAGTATGTTTAATAATTGACACCTCTTTTGTCACTCAAACCATAATCATAACCATGGGGATGAGCTAATATTCCTTATACAAACAACTACATGTATGCCTCACCAAGGCATCATAAGTCAGCTGTAAGTGCCCTCAATGGATGCTTGGAGGGGCGAGGGAAGGGGATAATTATGCAAATTCATGCAAAGATCTTAACTAATGACAACTAATCATTCACAAACTCCTCTCTAATCAGTTCAGACAGGTACTCTGTAGTGATCACCCAGGGTGATCACATGTGATCACCTAAAAGATCAAGGGGTACTCCCCCTCGGGACAATCAATAAGATGACAAAAAGTGATCACTAGAGAGTACCTTTATCTTTTCAGTGACATGTTAATGAATCCATTTTCATTTGAATTCCAACTTGCTGTGACTCTCGTGAGAGAGAGCGGAGAGGGAGGCATGGGAGGAGTGGGGCTGACAGACAAACAGACAGACACAAACAGAGAAGGATGTACAGAAAAAATAAGACATATCACTCCAGGAAAGTTATCCACTGGCCTGAACTGTAGCCCTCTCGAGTCCTTAAAATAAAGACCTAAGGCACTAATTGAATTTTGTGGAAATATGATGCCCTTTATGGGTTGAAGGACTTTGTAGCCCTTAAAGGGTTAAGTGAATGGACAGCTCGACATACATGGAATTGGGTTATGGGTAAGAAGGACATGGGTCATGGACAGGGACTGACTTAGGTTCCTACCTTGTGGGGTATTTTACTCGAACGATGATATTTCTGAAACAAGATGGCGGCCAATATGGCGAAGCTATGGTCAGAACATGGACACTTAGTGCAATCACAGTCTAAGCATTCCAACAGACTGAGGTGCAGGGTTTAAACCAACCACCAACTAGAGATCAAGACATGAGAAAAGTATCTTTAACCTTTAAAGGCCGCATGCTGATTTGATATATTTAGCTTATTGTCGGCAATGCAGGAAAACAGTCCTGGTATGGTGAGTAACTTCCAGCTCTGCACCCCTATAGGGTTGATACCCTGTTTAAGTATCATTGTGATGCACCATTGTAGTGCTGGCGAGTAACTCACCATCATCGCATTGGACATCATGCCAACAATTACACAAGAAGATTAAGGCATATGATGCGGCTTTTAAGGGGTTAGCTGTTACAACTATTGCATGCATTAATATTTCAGATTAAAAATGGTTAAATTTAAATTTATTGAATCTCTCAAGAAATGTCCTCGTTTACTGAGAATATCTCACTCCCACTATCTAGTGGGCAGTACCACCGTTAGTTTTGTTGTTGTTGTTGTTGTTTTGTTTTGTTTGAATAGGTTAGCGTCGTGAATGGATTTACTGTTGTTTAATAGTTATTTTCCCTTTTTGAAACTGGCTCGATTTGCTTCAAATGAGACTTTGGCGACCCATGTGATTAAACCCCTAAAAAAACGTTTTACTACATTCTGGGCTACTACTTATATGTGTCTGGAATTGGCAATATTTTTCTCAAGTCCAAATATTGTTTGCTGCTGTCTAAGACAGAATAAAATCGAGATTGTGCTGATATTATCTTAGCACTAATCTATCTTAAGGTGGATGGCGGACTTCAGGAACTGGTCTACTGTGCAGATTTCTGAGCAGGTGTGCATAGATCTGATATGGTATGTACAAAACAGCGTTAAATGTGCTCCAACACCATCAGGTTCGGTAGCTACTCTGTAAGTTGTAAGAGTCCTAATGAGAAGGTTGCAGGTTCAAACCCTGCCTAGGCATTCCATGCTGAAATTTATCAGTCTTCAAAGAAAATGAAAAATCTGAAATATTTTTGAAGTATTTTCTTTCTGAATCATGGAAAACGTTGAAAGGAAACGTTTCTTAGAAGCTAGAAATCTCTTTGCAAAACAAAAATGTCTGGTTGAAAAACTTTTTCAAGAGTCTCCCTGGGCTGGAATTGAACCCAGGATCTCCTGATATGAAGATAAACATTGTACCGCTACACCATCTTGACTGTGCTGATAGGTAAATCCACTTGGAATCTCAAATCATCTGCTCCCTCACTGTAGGTTGACAGCTGACTTTCTACTTTTTCAAAGCCCCAACACATTAGAAATATGCCTGGGACCAAGTGTCAATATTGCATTTACTGCAATGGTATGATTATTATCTAAGTGTTGAGGAGGTTAGAAAAAGTCTGTCCATTTTTGGATATGAATTTGAGGAATTAAATGACAAACTGCTATATAATCCTATGTAAAGTTTAAGGGTCTCTATCTCAAGAATATGCACCAACATTTTTTTAATGCATTCAATGATTGGACATATCATTTTGGAACTCTGGTGAAAATATGGCGAAAATCTGTCCACCTTCGGTCCATCCCCGCCATCCACCCTTAAGTGTTGCATGATATTTTAATTAAGGCCCATGCTTCTTGATTGCCAAGATGCATCAATGCAGACTTGTGGAACATACTCACTATCTGTGCAGTAACTGGTGCATTGTGACAACCAAGGAAAGTAAACCCTCAAGTACATGTATCTTATTTTTTTCACCAGCCCTATATCTGTGTAGGGGCCAGCTCTGGCTGTGAGTCCATGGCGGTGTGCTATCTGTCCCCGTTCCCCGGTTGCACCAGCCCCCAGGGGCTGATCAGCCAGTGAACACTGCCCCCTTGTGTCATACCGATCCAGATGTAGGTGGAAGGTAGAGAACGTCAGGTCTGGGGATGTAGCTCAGTGGTAGAGCGCTCGCTTGCAAGTTGAGAGGTCCCGGGTTCGAAACCCGGTGTTTCCACCAATGTAGAGGTCGGCGAAAACGTACTTGGAAACACCGGGTTTCGAACCCGGGACCTCTCAACTTGCAAGCGAGTGCTCTACCACTGAGCTACATCCCCAGACCTGACGTTCTCTACCTTCCACCCACATCTGGATCGGTATGACACAAGGGGGCAGTGTTCACTGGCTGATCAGCCCCTGGGGGCTGGTGCAACCGGGGAACGGGGACAGATAGCACACCGCCATGGACTCACAGCCAGAGCTGGCCCCTACACTCCTCCCCACCAGCTTCAGCCAACCCTACTCCTCCAACCCAACCTCCAGCAGGTGACTAGTTTCCTACCTTTCAGCCACCGAGCCACCGAGCCACCAAGTATAGCTGACCAGCTCCATATCGGTGCATCATACCTTTTAATAGGGCCTCATATACATGGTTGTCACGATGTGTCAATGCTCTAGTGACCATTTTAATTGCATTATATCCAAGGGTTATATTCATGTATCATGCCAATCAGTACCAATAGGTATGATGCACTATAATTGCAGTGCTGACTAGCCTCTCAACAGAGCCGTAGTTGTGCATCACCACAACAACCAAACATGCACTTTGGGGAAATAATTATAGTCCTCAAATATTAATACTCTTATATATAGCGAGGAAAGAGCTACTTACGGAGTTAGTTTTGGCGTCCCCAGCACCTTGCCAAGACTGACCGTCTAGGCTACCCCAGGTTTCGAAGAACCTCCTAACGTCAGCACGTCGGAAGTCAACCAAACGGAAGCCTGTCATGTTGATTCCTCCATTGGTGTAGTCGTCGAGCTGCATCTCGGAGATCCCCTGTGAATGTTCAAGGTCAAATATGAAGGTCAAGACATGGTTTACATGTAATCCAAGGTTATTTTGTATCAAGAAGTCGTCTAGAGTTCGTGGGGAAAAAAGGAAAGGTAAAAAAGAATAAATGGGTATTTCCATATCAATTATGATACTCTCTCTCTGGGAAATCATTGAAAGTCATTAAAAGTCGAGTTCAGAGTAGACATGCAAGGAATTGAGATACTTTGTTACGGGAGAAATTAGATTGACGCTAATTGGTTATTTTCATGTCTACGACTTTTTGATTTTTTCAAGAACACAGATAAACCATATCACTGAATTCAGAATACAAAAATGGAAATCAATACATTTAAATGAAAAGAAGAAAGCTTGAAAGAGAAATACTCGATGAAAAAGATTTTTTAAAATAAAGAAAATATGAAGGAGAAATATACTTACCAGCCCTACAAGAAGGTAGTGCAGGTTCACTCTACGAGCATCTGATTTCTGAAAGTGAACAATGAATCATTCTTTATATGTGCTTGTCGTATTTAAATTACATCTAATCCTTTAACCGCCACGGAGTTTTACTAATTCACTGTACCCATGCAGTACCGCTATGCCATCTTTGATCGATGTGATACATGAATGAAGGTTTGCATCCTGCCAACCCTTTACCATTGATACCCTCCCAATTGCTCAGGGTGGTACACAAGTGCAGCACTGGCGAGTTACTCACCAAGGCTGCATTGGAGTATCATTACAACAATGAACAAACATGGAGAAAAGGTCAAAATTTACTGTCTTCATCTAGACCTGACCCTCATAAATTTCATTTCCTTTATTTTTTTTTCTATGGAGTCAAAAGGCTGATTCATCATCTAGTCAATTTATTAATCCTACCTGTTCTCTTAGCAAGTCCTCGCAATCTCTGGTGGGCATGTCGAGCAGTATTCTCTTGTCATCGTCGGAGATCTCATCGAGGCGTTTAATAATTTTGAGGACATGGGCGACGTCACGGACTCGATAAACTTTGACTTCCAGAGCCAGGCTGTCCTCACTGATGGCGTCAAACAGCTGCTGAAGGCGGGATAACCCTGAAATTGGGAAATACATATCATAGGTGGAATAAAAAGCTTCTTTACCAATGACATCAAACCCCTCATGGATGCATGATAACAAATTGGATACATTTGTAGGGAGTTTGTGGGAAATGAGTGGCTGGGGAGGAATGACACTCTCATCAGCGGTGATGTAAAACAGCTCCGAATGCCGAAGAAATAACGGGATAAAAAATAATATGGCATAAGTCTATGGGAAATATTGTCACCCATGGGCGTTGGTCTTACTCTTACTATAGAATCGTCCGCCTGAGCTGCATCCAGCACCACCACGCCACCAGTGGGAATCTCAGAAACTAAAGCAAACTCAAGGAACATCAGTAGCACCACCTTGTGGGAGATAATGCAACATGATCAAACTTTGAGTCCATAATATTATGAGAGATAGGGGAAGACAGTGAAAACACTTTAACTGGCGGATTTTATTGTACCTGGCCCTCTGGGGCTGTCAACCATTGAATGCCCCCACCCTTTTTTATTTATATAAAAAAAAGACATTCCCTAATATTTTATCGTGCCACTGAGGGATACCTCACTCAGCTTACCTCTTGAGGTAATCCTCAATCTGCTTCGCCTCATGAGATAGACCCGATGTAGAACCAATTCAAGTGGACCTAGTTTAGACTTGCAAAAGGACTATGGGACCATGATTTTCACCATGGACTAAATAGTAAACCAGTGACTCACCCCCCTCAGTGCTGTAGATGTAGTAGACCTTTGTCCAGTGGTAATGCTTTATGATGTCTATAAGGGCTGGAGCATAGAGCGGCCTCATGTACAGCTCGTACCCCAGCTCCTGTCCACTAACGTTAACTGCCATGCTCGTTGTGACGAACGGCATGTGGAAAGTCGACGTGAACGACCTTAAAGTTGGCAGTGTGACCACCGAGTGTGATCCAAACAGCGTGAAGATACCATTAGCCATCTGAGAGCAGACTGAAAAAAAAAGAATAGAGAAATTAGGGGTTTATTTCATAATATATCTGTTACTTGAATTGGTCGAATTGTAGCAGATAATGCTATAAGTCTATTTTGTAGTCGAGTCATATAGATCAATCTTAGTAAAGTAGATAACATGAGAGATCTAGAGGAACGGAGAGAAACAACTGCAAGGGTTGGCGTGTGTTACACTTATTCAACGCTGATGAGTAACTTGCCCGAGCTATTTTTATAAATCACGCCCACACTATGGATTACATAAACTCTTAAAGACTCATCATGCAGTCGGGTAGCCCACTTAGAAGGGTCTAGATCTCTCCTTTCTGTGCCCTCTTTTTTCTTTGGTGCACATACACGGGGACAATGACGTATCCGTCTGTGAAATATTGCAATGTAGTTTTCTCGCCATGAACACGATGCAGCAAGCGTAGGTGGGTTATTCACAAGCACTGCATAAGTGCATAACGAAGAGAAAAATTGAATATAGGTACCCTTAAAATTGAAGGCACAATATTGATCATAAACTGTTATATCATAGCTAAATAATATCATTACAATTACTACAAATATGATTTTATATCCAGATAAGATACTTACTTGTAGAACTCAGAGAGTAGCTGTCGTTCACTTGGATCTTCTGTGAGTTGGCGTCGAGCTTCACTCTGGACTGGTTGTCCGAGTTGTGGTTCATGATTTCATAACTGAACGCCGACCGCATCTCACGCGAGTTGTGGTCAAATATGGCGCCTGGAAAGAAAACAATGATGAGACGTTATGGTAAAACTATGGTGAGCCGCTTAAGCATTTAAACGTCGGTAATACATTAGTGCATCCATGCATTATGCCGACCATTCAACATGAGGCATTAATGCACTATCAATGTTTAAAGAGGTAAAAATTAATAAGATTCTTAAGCAACTTAATATGCCGGTTTGGAGTGTGAACACCCTGTAATTCAAACCCTTGGATCTATAGCTAGCCTATCCTAAGAAGCCACATCAGATTTCATACATGATTTCCTTTCACCAAATGCTCTACCTGCAGACGGACCAGGGATAGCTAGAGAAAACGACTTGCTTGCTTCAACGAGCGCGGGTTTTCCGCATGTGAGTAGTATAAGAAAATGAACCCAAGAGGTTGGCCTTCTTAGGCTGCTAACGAGTAGTATAAAGGAATGGGATTTTTAACCAGGTCCTCAAAGCCCTGAATGCCTATAACGTCTCAAAATGATACGTCTTTTTATCTTAAAATGGATGACGGCACAGGTGGGCAAAGGTTTTTTATGGTCATAGGGTCAGGCCTTGAGATTCGACTCTTCTTCATTTAAAAAAAAAACTGAATAAAAAAAAATACTATGCATGGCTGATATGTCTCGTCTCAGCTCACTGCACCTACGTCACATCTCACTCTCCAAGCAGCTAACAGATAGCATCAGGACAATGCCTGTGGTTCCTAGTCTGTGCTGGGAGACCATACGTCACCCTCCCCTGTCAGGTTTCCCAAAGGCATTGATTGGCAGGCTGTGATTGGGGCGGAGTCAAAGTGCATAATACTTTGATGCATCATGCCACTGATGCAATCCCGATAGGTCAGCACGATGCCCAGATGCAGACTGATGAGAAGGCTCGTCATTGCCAGTGGCGGATTTAGAGGGGGCGCGGGGGTGTACATACCCCCTTTTCCCCAGTACTTGAGAGTTTAATAACATATTTTGGACCCCAAAATTTGTTCAAAAATAGGGGATGTGCCCCTCCTTTTGGGCTGCGTCCCCTCCTTTTCCAGATTCTGGATCCGTCACTGTTTTGCTGCACCATGATGACCGAGGGATTTGTATCTAGATGTGTTATGTGGCCCGTATTTTGACTAAATTGAGCAATTTGCACTCTATTATCTTTATATACCTAGACACTGACACATGAAAATGACAGTTATGGTCTTGATGATTATTTCTCTACAAGAGAAAAAAGCTACATGTATAAAAACTGATGACATGACCGAAACTGGGCGCACTGTCAAACTAGAAGCTCAACGAGGTAATTATAATGGTTAGGAGAGACAAGCAAGCCCTGACGGGGGGGGGGCATATTATGTGCACTATATAGATGTGATTTGTGTATCTGGTCATATGCTGAGAGAGGAGCTGCTCACAGGAACATGTAATACCTTGGTGAGCAACTCTCCATAATCATTCTATATATTGCGTAAGGCAAATTTATGTATAACATATTGACTCATAAGCGTTGATTCCATCAAAGCCGATTGTTGTCCGATTTTGTGATCGGCTTGTGTCGGGGACGCATCGGGAACCGTCGGGAACTATCGGCCAGCTATCAGGCACTATCAGACAACGGTCGGGCAACAATCGGGATCAAATAGGGTTCTGTGGAACAGCTCTATTTTAAGCATCGGAAACCATCGCGAACCATCAGAAAGACATCGGGGATGGTCCCGACAGGTACCAGATTTTTTCTAACTGATTAGAAAAAATCGGGTACCCATTGGCCTCTATGCAAAATCGGCCCCATAATCGTGAACAATTTCATTTTTTCCTTGGTGGAAGAGGTCAAAAGAGTGAGATTTGAGGCTGAAAATTCTCCTATCGGGCTGCTATCGGCCTGACAAAAAAATCAGCCAATAGGGAGCCGATACCCTAAAAGGTTGCTATCGGCCCACTATCGGCCGACAAAATTGAGGGTTTTGGTGGAATCAACGCTTTAGGGACCGATAATCCTTTGGCTCCTTAGGGACTGATATATAATGCAGACTCACTTCCAAAGCATCTGCTCTATATGGTTCTTGGGTAGCCTATGGCACAGCAGCAAACTGGTATGACCCCAAGGCGTTAGGCGTTAAAGGGTTAAAATTACTACACAGTGGGTTGAGGGTGTAACAGGTGGGTTACATGAATAATACATGAAGCAGATGCAGAATGAGCAGCAGGCTCCTGCACTGCTCAGTCTTGGCATTGGGGAAGGTTTAAAGTAGAAGCCATAGGGCATTGAATTCCATTGTTTTCCATGTCAAAGGATGATCTAGTTCCCAGAAAAGGCCGTCCGGATTAAAATTAGAGAATGCAGGGAATTGCTAAATAGTGGTGATGAGTGGAGGGGCATGACCTTAGCTTACATGTAAAGCTCAGACTACTCATATCAAATCTCTTCATAACTATTCATTCATTGTTTTTTTTTGTTTTCTCTCAGTAGGGATGGACATCATGTGAGCCAGTGACGTTGGCCGTGAGCAGATGGTGATTATAAGTAGATCGAGCCGGGCCACAGGGTGTGGGGGAGGGAGGGGACACAAGTGGAAGAAGATGATGGGGGTAGAAAGACGGGGGCAGGTAGAGAGTCATAGCCAGCAGATGGACAGGTAAATATACAGACAGAGAGAACTTATTTTTGGAAAAAGATAGAAATAAATCCTACCCATAGGCCCTATTTGTTAACTTCCACAAACCCTCCCATCCCCATCCCAGGTACTGTAGGTGGAGGCCCCTAGCGGACAAAGCCCAAACTTACCTATAGGTAGGCGTTCAGCGAAGCCATGGACTAGGACAGCCAGTAGCTGCCATGATAGTAGTAGGCAGAAGGCCAGGCGCGCCGTGGGTGTCTTGGTGGTTGTGCCGCGCATCCTGATGCCGATACTGAAGGTGTGCCGCCGCCGCTTCCGCTGTACGCCGTCCTTACAGCTGGTGTACCGTACAACGCCGCCCTCCCAGCTCTTAGCTGCGGCTTTCAGTCCTCAGTCGGTACAAAATGAACGGAAAGTAGAAAGAATCAAACCAAACATGTATGGTAGGGACAGACGTCCGAGGTTAGGCGCAGAGGTCTGGGGGCTGCTGCTTCTTCATCCCTGCGCTCCAACCTTCGATCGTCTGTACACCAAACGACCGACAAAGGGATGGAGAACTCTCACATCCTTATGACAGTGGTTTTAGTCGTGAGACTAATGTTACTGGTAGTAGCGCTACTGGAACGTCCTACTGTGGCCGCCACAGCCATAGGCGCCTCCCCAGCAGGCCCCGTCTACCCGTAGCCATGGGCCGCACCTCCTCCTCCCGCCGTGCTGCACACGGTCTGCGCCTGCGCACTCACCGCCACCCGCCGGTGGTGCAGTGTGCATGCGCAGTGCAGTATTGGGGACATAGGGGGCGCCGCTGTGCCATGTGAGGAGATGGGACAGGCAGTAGGGGAGGCATTTATTATGGTGATGTAAGGTTGGTGGTGGGACGGATGGATGGGTGGGTGGGAGGTGAGGGGATGTAGGTGGGGAGGGGCAGCTCCTCTCTGTACAGTGCTGCCACCATACGAGTGTCCCCTTTACTAGCCCCCTCACCCCAGCCCAGGAGAGACATTGGGACGCCGTCCTGGGCTGACCTGAGACTGGCTATTGGCTATATCAGGGAGACTACACCTCTAGTGTAGCCCCTGGCTGTATATAATATTTTTTTAAGATCAGGTATCCCAGAAAGGATACCCAGCGATGCCTCCCGCGGGTTATCCTTTCTGCGTGGGTACCAGCTCACAAATAACAGTATAGGTACATGTATGTAAGAATCCTTAAAGGTCCCTTAGGCTTTAGCATTGTTTTAAATAATGGAGTGTCAGACTATCTTGCTAGTGCTATTTTGGTATGTATAAATTAAGTGGGTGTTCCACTAAAGCCGATTTGATCTTGATTTGTATGTCCGGCTGCACTAGGCTACATCGGGCTGCATCAAGAGCTAGCTGGGGCAAATGTGGAGCAAAAATCCCGATTGTAATCAGGTCCCATCGGATGTTTTTCAGGTGAAATTTTAAAAGGTTTAATTTCATCCGACCGATTGGAGTGCATCAAGGTGCAATCGGCCCAACGAGTCCATTCTCAATGTCCTTAAACTAGTATTCTTAAGACGATAGCTGCCTGACAGCATCAGAAAATGAAATCGTTTTATTGGAAAAGGTATAGACTACCCTCCCGATGGCAAAATGATGCAGGCAGATTCTTTTTTTTTCTTTTTCTTTTTTGCTATCAGCCTGATCATCTCCGCCGTGAAAATTCGCCCCAAAGATGACATCATACATCTTTATTATCTCAATCGGGACAAGGTAAATTGGATTTGGTGGAATCAATGCTTTAAGCCTGCCATGGAGTGACGACCCCCTTGATACTTTTCTACAGTTATATCCTGCATGTGCTAGTAACAGCCCCTCTGTTAGTAGCAGCTACTATGCTAGGGTTGAGACAAGCCTGCAATATAGGGACCAGAAAACCCATTTTTGAAAAAAAAATACCGTGTTAGGTTTGTTCCAAGATATATGTAAGCCTGTGATAGCTAAATGTCACTTGATTGATATTCTGGGTTTGTGGCTGCCTCTATCCGCCTGTACCTAGGCGTGTAACGGGGAATAGGGCGTCTTTTAAAGGCTCTGGTACATCGTAGCTACTGCTGCTTCTTCTTCTATCCTGGAGTTGATGCTGGGTCCCATGCAGTCTCCAGCACTGTACAGCGTCCCAGTACCCCCCCTACCCTCCATCCCCCTCCAGTGTGTAAGGGAGGGGGATGCTGTTGATGCACCTGCCTGTCCTCCTGGTGATGATGATGCTGCTGCTGGTTGTGGTGGTGGAGGAGACTGACGGTACTGGAGTTGTTCTAGACACTATAAGCCAAATGCGAATCACAAACCAAACAGTGTATATCACATGTAACATCAGTGTAAATAGCCAGCCTTTGCTTATAGCGTCCCTGGATAACCCCTTAAGGGGCGCATGATTCCCTCAGGTTCATGTGCCTTTTGTCATTATGATGCACCAATGCAGTGTTGGGGAGTCTTCTCAATATCATTGCATTGGTGCCTCATGGATACTCAGGGCTCATTTTTAAAGTGTCTACCTTTCAAAGTTTCTAGTTTTCGTTTTGCTATTAAGAGGCATCAATTGATGTGAGTGACTTGCCAACGCTGTAACGGTAATGATTATGGATCATTCCCACCCTTTTGAGAATGAATTAATGTTGTATCGGCATAATGTTTATGGCTGCCTATCACTGGTAGGTTAGTCACATGGGCTATATTCAAGAATTATTCCAAAACAAGAGTATAATGAGTTCTATAAGCCAGGTTCTTGAAAAAGCGCCGGTTTTGCATAAGCTTCATGTGTCTAGCGGTACTGAAAATTGAATGCATCTTCAGAGGGTATATATATATATATATATATATATATATATATATATATATATATATATATACTGAGAGGAATGGCTGACAATATGAGGAAAGCAGCTTAGGGTATAATGGAGGGTAGCTAATGGTATGGGGAGGGGAACAGCTTAGGTTATGGAGAAGGGGGCAGCACAGTGTCGAGACAGGGAATTGCCTCAGGAAGAAACATCACTAGGGTATGAGGAGAGGAGCAGCACAGCTAATGGAGAGGGGCTCACCTCAGAGTATGGAAGGGCAGCACAGGTTATGTGAAAAGGAACAGCCAATGGTATGAGAAGGAGAACAGCTCAGGTTATGGGGAGGGAATTAGCTCGAGGCATAGGGGGGCAGCTCAAAGCACTGACAGGGGAAAAGCTCACGGTTTGAGCAGGGGGAGGGCAGCTAAGGTTATGGGGAGGAGAGCAGCACAGGTTACAGGAAGAGTATAGGCAGGAGGAAAGCTCAGGATAGGATAATTATGGAAGGGGTTCTGAGCATGGGTAGGGGAAAATCTCAGTGTATGGTCAGGAGAGCAGCTTAGGTTATAGGGTACTGTGTGGTGGAAGTTTGTGGGGAGAGAGAGGACTGATTACAAACTAGCTGTTTCATTTCACATGTGGTCCTGACAGGAGCAGCTCGTGAGCTGAATACGCAATGACTTGTTGGGGATTGGAGGCAACCTCCGAGCAGCTCGTATGGCTCCGTCTGAGGCGGGGCCTGAGCTGCTCGACCCACTGCTGTCTGTAGTACCTAGCTCGGGTGTATGATCCCTGTGTAGTATGTATCTGTCATTTTACCCTACATTTTGCTTGTAGTACATATAGTTGCCCTTATGAAATCTCTTTGCGTAATATCTGTAGTTCCTAGCGGTCCCCATAAAGCTTACAAGCATAACACCTGTAGGGCCTAGCTATCTCTCTGGCTAGGTACACAATGACATTTCCTAGCTGTTCCTACAGCTTACCTGTGTAATAGATGCAATACTGCCAAGCTGTCATTACTGACACAATATGATTTATGTACTTCGTTGGTGCCTCTATAAAGTACCTATATGCTCTCATGGAGATAACTTTTGTTATACCTGCACTAGTTGTCCTTTTTATGCTTACAATGTCATTATGCTAAAACAACCTTCCTACTGGCCCGGCTGGCCAGTGGGTTTTCACACAAATAAAGTCTACTGCATCTTATATACAAAAAAAAACAACATCATAGCTATAAATGTTTATTCATCAAGATTGTTAGTTGATCCCAGTGGGCACAGAATATTGCATCAACATTGACAACTGGTTGACATTGTGTTGATTGACCTATCTTCAAAGCTTTTCCAATAATTCCATTTCAGCTCTGTCAATTTCAACACAGTTGACATATCAATGTTGAAATATTGTTTTCAATTCAATGTTGATTCAACATTGATTTGTCAACATTGAATCAACTGTATCACTTTCATTGACGTTGACATGTCAATGTCAATCAGTCGTTGATTTGCAAACGTTGTTGATGTGCCCAGGGGATATCTATCACAAATGGCTCAGGGGACCATAACTTTTCTGAAATCATTTGTGTCAGTAGAAAGTAAAGATATATTGTATATCTGAATATAGAACTGGTGCCTATATCAGGATTAAACTGGGATTGAATTAGAAATCGTGGACATTTTCTAATTGTTTTGTTCTTTTTACATTACATATCCTGGGCCAACAGCTTTATCTGCGGGCCAATAGATTTCTGATGCTGTTGGCCCGGGTGGCCAGTATCTAAAAAAGTTAGTGGCTACCCCTGGCATTGGTGAATTAATAAAAAATAATTGGTTCAACTCCATGCAGACTTCCCCCTGGGTTATGGTATATCATTACACGTAAAAGCAATCAAAATCTAACTCACCTGTGTTTCTAGATAAGGGCAAGGAGGACTATGAATATGCACAATTCATGCCGTATGGAATTTAACTGATTTAATATCGACGAAGCCACAGAGAATATAAGTGTTATCATCGTGCAATGAATCGTGTAATGAATGTCTTGTTGAATTCACAGGACTCGTATTTTCACAAGGCTTTCGGGGCACATGGATTTATAGAGGTCAACTGTCTCGCGCCATATGACAAATACTTGACTTGTTCGCTCAATACTGGTCATGTGTTATTTCCAATGTATCAACCCTCTAAGCTAAACAGCATGTCCCAGTTCTATGTACCTGTGTCTTCACGATGCACCATTCACTGGTGTAGCAGAGGGGAGTTGCAGCCCCCCCCCCACCCCCACCCTTGGTACAGGTCATTTTATCCTTTATATAATCAATGATAATCATTGATCCATTCCTTTTGTTTCGCATATGTGTTTCCTTTGTTTTGCTTTCAGAAAATTAACTTCACTAATTTACACGTCATGTATCAGTCTAAATAATTATGTATCTGACATCGAATCCAATATAGCAGACCCTTTGTATAATCCAAATACGTTTGATAAAAGGGTAACTATTAACCTTAAGACTGTGTTAATGCCCCAATCACAGTACTTATGGGGAGCTAAACACAGTCAGGTCGATAATATAGGTATGTGTGTGTGACTCAGTCTGCGTTTGATCGATCAGCTAGATGCCTTATAATTAGCCTAGATGCCTGATAATTAGCCAAACATGCACAATAACCAGATGAACAGAGCCAATAATCAGGCTAACATATCCAATTATCAGCCTAATGTACCCAATAATCTTCCTAATTTACCCAAGTGTCAAGTCTAATTAACCCAATTATCTATGTGGTTGTAGCCCAGACCTGGGATCATTATTAGCAGGTATTGTCCAAATCTGCTACAATTCATGTAAAGAGGCATGGCCAGAAAGTCTAGATTAGCATTGCTTGCTGGAAAACTGGAAAACTGGATTTTGGGCAGTGAGCCCTCTCCTCATCATTGATGGGGTCGGGGGGAGGCTATTGTCTGCGTTGAACCAGTAGTTGATGATGCAGCTGTCAGCCCGGACACTTTGTAATATAAGATAATGCATCAATAACCCCGGTGAGTAACTCGACAGTTTTACTTTGATGCATCATGCTGACCCTAAGGGTATGCCAATACTATGCTGACGAAGATACTTGTCAGCAATGCATCGATGTATCATGACAACAAAGGAGCATCAATATCAATGTATCATCTTGCCCTTCAGAGATTGACGAGCAGGGAATGGCCGATGGGGGATGAGCAGATTAACTCACCCAGCCAGCATCCCTCCTCCAGCCCCTACCAACATCTCAGTCCATCTCCCCTACAACATCTCAGCCCCCCTCCCACTGCCCTGTGGTCTCCCCCAGAGGCCATGGTCAGGCGGTCAGAGGCTGGGAGATATGTCTTGAAGCCATTCTAGGGTTGGGGGCAGGGTTGGTACATGTATGCTACGTCTCTGGAATCTGCCCAACTGAATTATTCAACTGAGAAGAGAAGACATAGATGATTTATTTTCCTGTGAGGAACACCAATGTATGTGAACCTTCTTCGGAATGAAGGCGGTATCGGTGTGCTCTATTCACCCCCACCTACACTGTCAGCCTAGTGCACTGGTTTTACAGTGTATTGCTTATTATTTGGGTCTAGAGGGAGAGTTGCTGTTAATACAAATCTAATGATATACATATATGTATATATATATATATATATATATATATATATATATATATATATATATGTATATATATATATATATATATATATATATATGGAACTATATACACTCGTGTATATTTATATAATTATTCGTGAACGGTTAGGGACTATTTGCAGCGCGCATTGGTATCTATGATGTCATAGTATGACGTCATGGTCAACAACCCACTGGTATAAAAGTGGGCGGGTTCAAGCTACCCGTCAATTGGACCGTTTTCACCTGTACAGGTAACACCACGCTGGGTGTTCCCTTGATTTTTTAATTGATTTCGTGGTTAATACTTGATTTTTCGGATCAAGATGGGGAGGAAATCAACTAGAAGTGCCAAGGCGGCTACTACTTCCAAAAAATCGGCCAAATCGGCAAAGAAAACGGTGGAATCGGCCAATTTAGGATTTTCGAGTGAGTTGGATTCGTCTTGTGTGGATCGGAGATCTACATCGCCCCACCACGCTAAGGGGTTGGAAGACAATCAATTCACTGACCAGACGGATAGAATGGACCTGTTGGAAGGCGAGTTGTGCAGTATCAAAGGCTTGCTGCAGGAGCTGGTGGCTGGAAAAGATAGGAAAGTCGAGACGAAACCGATGGAGGGGGCGTGGCATAATACATGTGCGAATGTTTGTCAACGACCTGTGACGTCATCGCATCGAGAGCGCAGCCGCGTATCCAGGCAGCGGTCTCCCAGCGTCCTTAGCGACGGTTCGAAATGGGACGAAGTCGTGCATCGTGGTCGTCGCCGGAGATCGAAATCATCCTTTTCCACTCGTCACAGACCTCGGTCGTCTTCAGGAGGGTCGTCAGTAGATTCCACTACATCCAAGCTTCACACCAGTACCAAATGTGGTGAGTTTGACCATGAAATGTATGTGAAAAAATGGGAAAAGATCGATACCGTTGAGAAATTGGTGCTAGTCAACTTGAATTTTGTCTTAGATTATTACAAAGACAACAGTGATGTAGAAGGCATGTTAAAGCACCTCCAGGTTCTGGTTGAAAAGGCTGGTACAAGAATGTATACAGTAGCAGCTCTATTGGCTTACGATAAATCAGTTAGGACCAGGGCAAACAAGGAGGGGATAGAAGCCTTTGGGATTATAGACAATTCTGACATTCTGAGACACTTATCATATGATGGTACTGTTCAAGCACAGAAGGCATACGCCACCAAGACTAGGAATGGTATCAAACAAAAAATCTCAAACAATTCTTGCTATGCTTTTAATAGAGCAGAGGGCTGTGTAAGAGACCCCTGCAAGTATAGACATGTTTGCAGTGCTTGCAGTGCTTCTGGACATGGTAAAACTGAATGCCAAAAATCCAGGAATGAATAGGAAACTGTGGGTGGTCGATGTCCCATAGCTTGTAATGATTTTTGTTTGGTGCCTAATCAAGTTATGGTAGGTGTGGTAGATGTCGACTTGCCTTCACGAACTCCAGTACAGGAGGTGAATCATACGGAGAAGTTTAAGGATTGTATTCTTTTCACTGAATCCGTAACAGAACAAAATATTTTCCAAGAATTTAATTCTTTAGGAAATGATATAGATGATACTTGTAATAGTCTAATACAGGTTGGTAATGAACCTCTTTTTACGGTTAGTTTTGCAGGTCTACCCAGCATCAGGGTATATGACAACTGTATAAAAGGTGTATGTACTTGTGTTCATTACATTGGTGGTGAGAGAGCTCAAATTTTGCCGTGTAGAGTAGCCCCTCTCCTTCGACAAAAAGGTCTCATTGATATTAGTGATAAAGAGGCTGAGTTTCTATGGCATGGTATTGTACAGGGTTTTAAAATTGTGGATCCAGACTGTCAAACTACATATGATTGTAAAAACTATAAGTCAATCCTCGAGGGAAAGTTCTATAATGAGTACTGTGGTATATTATTAGATGAACTAGAAGCTGGTCTAGTCTCTAAAAGTGTAGGTAAACCCCGTTGTATCCATGCCTTAGGTGGTGTAGAAAAATCAAATGGCAAGTTAAGACCCATAACTGACTGTAGCATGCCTGATAAAATATCTATTAATAATTTTATGGATACTACGACCTCAGCCTTTTCTTATAATAATATTAGCACGGTGACTGCTCAGTTGAATAAGAACGATTTCATGAGTGTGGTGGATTTAAAGTCAGCTTATAGGTCTATAAATGTGTATGCACCTCACACGACCATGCAAGGTTTCAGATGGGATTTTGGACATGGTGAGGATTATTATGTAAGCAACAGGTTGACCTTTGGCCTGAAATGTGCCCCATATATTTTTAAAAGGATCTCCGATTTTATTGTGGAGGTGGCAAAATTCTACGGTGTAGAAAAAATTGTAAATTATCTAGACGATTTTATCATAATTGCTGATACTTATGATGAGTGTCTTAGACAGAGGAATTTATTGATGGAATGTATGACTTACATGGGCTTTGTAGTATCCAAAGAAAAGGTGACCGACCCATCTCAAGTTTGTAAATTCTTAGGCATTAATATAGATTCAGTCAAGCTAGAACTGTCTTTGCCTATTGAAAAGGTTGAGAAAATGGAAAATCTCTTATTAGATAACGTTAATAAGAAATTTATTTCTAAAAAGAACTTAGAGAGGATCGGTGGTTTAATGTCTTTTTGCTCGCAGGTGGTTAAGGGTGGTAGAACCTTTAGTAGGCGAATTTTTGATCTCTGCGCTCGGGCCAGACCCGGTGGTTATATTAGGGTATCAGCTTGTACTCGCCAAGACATTCAGTGGTGGTTGGATTTTTGTAGAGTTTTTAACTGAACTGTAAAAGGTTAATTCTAAATGGTGGTATTGATACGCCTATGTACTCTGATTCATCTATTAAGGGCTTTGGAGCTTGGATGGGGAAGGATTTTTTATATGGTGACTGGACATCTTATGATAAATTCAACCTAGGTTCAGGCCATTTTTCCCCCCCTCCTATATTGGATAATCTACAAAATCATCATCGGAATATTAATGTATACGAATTATATCCTGTTATGATGGGCTTAAAACGCTGGATTTCTAGTTATAAAAACAAAAGAATACATTGTATAACTGATAATATGCAAGTACTAGCTATGATTAATACAGGCAGGTCTAAAAACAAACTTTGTATGGAATGGCTAAGAGAGATTTTTTGGCTGTGTTTCATTAACAATGTAGAAATATTTGCTACATACATTAAGTCAGAGGACAATATCCTGGCTGACCAGTTGTCGAGGCTTGCATATAAGGGTACACCTGGTAAATGTGTAAAATCTCTTCTTGAAAATGATATGTGTTGCTTTGATTCCAGAATGGAAAAGGTTACAAAAAAGAAAAGAGTGTCTTTTAACGAAAGGTGTATCAGAGAATACAAGGAGAACAAGGAAACAACAACTTAACAGGTACAAAAAATTTTGTAATAAATTTAATTTACCTACTTTTCCTTGTTCCCCCTCACAGGCTGCCACATATGCAGTATACTTATCTGAATTTATGAAACCTTCTTCTGTAAGGAACTATTTATCGTCCATTTGGTATCATCAGAAGCTTAAGGGTGGCTTAGACCATAGCAGTAATTTCATGCTTAAAAAGGTGTTGGATGGTATTAGTAGGGATTATGCTGTTCCAACTAAGGTTATTCATCCTTTGAGTCCGAAGGAAATGTTATGTATTAGATCATTTTTGGATCTCTCCAACAGGGCTGATTTGAAGTTCTGGTTAGCTATTCTGTTATGTTATAGAGGTGCCCTCAGGATAGGGCATGTTGTATCTTCTCCCCATACACTAAGGGTAGGCGATGTTAAATTATTTAAAAGTTATGCTAGTCTTAGCATTAATACATCTAAAACTGATCAGCTGGGTGACCATGCTTTTAACATATACTTATGTAGGGATGATACCTCTCTGTTATGTCCATGTAGAGGATTAGGGAAATTGTGCCAAGGTAGGGCTGTGAGTGATTTTCTATTTAAAATTAATGGCATTCCTCTACAATACCAATATATTAATTCCAAGTTGAAATCTTTATCTCTACGTGCTGGTATCAGAGGTTCAGTCTCCACCCACTCACTTAGGCATGGTGGGGCTACTATGTTAAAGGACGCAGGACTTAGTATAGAGTCCATTAAGAGGAAGGTAAATTGGAAATCTAATTCTGTTTTTACCTATTTACATAACTATAAGGATGAACTTTTGGATTTAGATAGACTTTGCCAATCTCAATTGCATTGCTGATTGGTATGTGTTTCCACATGTGTTTGGCGTGTTTTTATGTGTTTTTGGCATGTATGGTGCTGATAGCCCCAAGGTCAGTAACCCACCAAACTCATGTGTCTGTGATATGATCATTTATTATTACTGTGTCATATTTATTATCACTGTATATCCAACATTATCGTTATTACCGGTATTTATTATTCCCTGGCAGCGAAATAACTTATGGAACTATATACACTCGTGTATATTTATATAATTATTCGCGAACGGTTAGGGACTATTTGCAGCGCGCATTGGTATCTATGATGTCATAGTATGACGTCATGGTCAACAACCCACTGGTATAAAAGTGGGCGGGTTCAAGCTAACCGTCAATTGGACCGTTTTCACCTGTACAGGTAACACCACGCTGGGTGTTCCCTTGATTTTTTAATTTTACTATTGTTATTACTATTGTTATTACTATACTACTGTTAATATATTATGCATTTTACTGACTATGCTTTGTCAACTAATTGTTATAGTTGTTTTAATAAAGGCATGTATGGTGCTGATAGCCCCAAGGTCAGTAACCCACCAAACTCATGTGTCGGTGATATGATCATTTATTATTACTGTGTCATATTTATTATCACTGTATATCCAACATTATCGTTATTACCGGTATTTATTATTCCCTGGCAGCGAAATAACTTATATATATATATATATATATATATATATATATATATACAAATTGGTTTTATAAATGTGTTTGAGAACCCCCCGCCACCAAGAAAAAGATCAATGTTATATCCCTAAAGACAGGGTATAGTTAGGTCGGTGAGGCTGGACGGCAGGGGGGGGGGGAGAATAAGAATGGTGAGGTGTGGGGCATGCTACTACCTAGTCCTCATCTGTCTCTTTGCCAATCTCTCTTTCTGTTTACACAGGGACCACTGGAATATATACCCACTGCCCGCCACTAACTATATCACTGAAGAACGCAGAATCTCCTCATTGCATATTGAATAGAATTTGATCAAAATGATCTTTGTTGTCCATCGTTGAACGGAGTGTGATTAGGGAGTGGTCATTTTTTAACAACAGGGGGGGCCGGTGGGTTTGAGGGGGGGTCAGAATTTTTTCAACCCCTTGACCGGGGGGTCAGAATTTTTTCAATACCTCTGATGGGGGGGTCAAAATAATTTCACCTGTTTTCAGTGGAAAACCCCGCGCGTAACTATAGGCTAAAAGGGGACGTTCGCGCGCGATTTTTGTCCCTTATGGGAGGGGTCGAAAAAATTTTACCCCCTCGAGAGGGGGGGGTCGAAATTTTTTTCGCACGTCCGTGCGCAAACCCACCAGCCCCCCCCCATGTTGTTAAAAAATGATCACTCCCTTAGTAGATATTAAAGATAAGATCCATCTACAGTTCCGTCTTTTCTTCTATATTGACAACTTTTCGTTACATGCATGGATGCTGGCGCCTAGAAAAAGAAACGACCAGCATAGATTGAAGAGTTTGTCAAATTTTAATTTGTTTTATGAAACCACCACTGAACTTTGAACTGCAAAGCTGTGCTAACATTTTCACCTTTCCAACAGATATTCCAACCATACTAGTGTCTAGAAGAAGATTTTGACGTCCTGGATTTGTTGAATTGGGAGTATAGAATCAGGTCATGTGGAGAAATCCTCTACCCTTTTCAAAGTAAAATGGACAACAAGTTGAAGGAAGATTTGTACAACCTACTTGTTGCCGACATCTGCCTTATTGTTGATACCTACCCTTTGCTCAAGGTGCATCGGCCCCAAAGCTCAGCATAATGCAGCTGTGACTCACCAGGACTGCAGGAATGCATCATGACAACAAATGTGGATAGTTCTTTAAAGCACTGTGCAGTCCCCAAATGGTTAACCTATATTATAGCCCATGACCTACAGCCTTGATGGCTTTGCGATGACTGCTGCTGGAGCTCCTTTGTGTATTAAGGTGGCTATATGGAAACCGACTCATGACCCAGAAGGGCCCTTTGGGATGGGAGCAGCTCCCCAGGAGTAACTCACCACTATAACAGTATTACTGCACCTCCTGCAGCTCACCAATACTGTATTGTACCATGTGCCATGTGTTGCAAATAAGGGAAAAGGTAGTTTTGCCTAAGACGTGTGTCACCTGCAGCAATCAATTTCTTTTCAGTCCTGATTTTTCCCGTGTCAGTCAGGTACAAGCACCTTTCAATGAAGATAATAGGTACTCAAAACAAGGGCACTAATAAAGAGCCATGCAGTAGGGTACCTGCTTGTGTAATACACATTATCCTTTAAACAAGGAAGGTGGCTTTTCTAATGTGTCTAGTACAAGTTAAACGGTGAAGCAGAGTGTGACTTTTTAATGTGAGAGGGGCCTACTTATTAGCGCCCTTTTAGCTAATGTGCAACAGTCTCATGGGCTTGAAATAGGCCTACGTCTTGCAGCCATGTCCAATAGATTTCAAGTGCCACCCTCATGCATCATGCTGACCCTACCGGATTGTTACATTCCAAAAGAGACGGCAATTAGTGTGGTTGCAGTTGGCGTAGGCAGGTTGGTGGAACGGTGAGTGGGTGGGGATGGAGGGTGGGTGGGAGGTGGGGGTGGGGTGTGGAGTATGGGTGAGAGGGCGTGTGCTGGAAGTAGCATGCTTGCCTTATTCATATCAGGTATTTGGTGGGTAAACACACCAGAGGTTACTCACACTTACATGCCATAGAGCAGGGTGTATGGACACCATCATTCTCTATCATTATTTTTACATGTTTAGTAAGATTCTGGACTCCCATAGACTAACGCACGGTAAAGCATATTGTGATTATTTACGATATATGGGTTCGTATTTGCCAAAAAGTTATTTGACATTTCGACTGTATCACCCCTCCTTCCGGCCTCCTCACTCGGCGCAGGAATCTATATCCAGCATTTGAATTTTTTTTCCCCACATACCTGATGTTTGCAGACCTCGTTAGCATAGATTTCAATGGAGCCTGGTGGAGTTATTCACAGGAAAACATTGTTAGCCATTTTGTATTAATTTCTTACCTGAAATCCAAAGATTATAGCCAGGAGAATACATTTTGTAAAACCAAGCGATACGGCCCGGGTCCGCTCTGCGCGAAGCCATTGTTTTTGTTCCTTGCCGGGAGAGGTACCGCCGTGTTTACAGTCACTTTTCGTATGGAATCCAGCCATGACATGTTATAATATTAAAATCCCAAGAAGTATTCGATCCATAGACAAGGAATGCGTGCTAATTTTCTCCATTTTCTTCGATATAAATAAGAATCCATTGATTTTCCCAAAGTACGCGAGTCGCGGTCCGGCTTTCCCACCGGCCTCCTTGTCCGGCGAAAGTGTGTTAGTGTCCCGGATGTAGATATAGGTCAACTGCTCGTCGTACAAGAAAGACGCCGAAAATTTCGGACCCGTTTGGAAAATCAATGGATTCTTATTTATATTGAATAATAATATTTAAATAAGAATAACTAGTATAAAATAGTAATAAAAATGCGAGATAAAAGCTACTTTTGTGATTTTTGTGTCAGGGACTACTTTTTCTGCGGAGTAGTCCTAACCAGAAGTAAATAACCAAGATGGCGGGACCTGCCCCAAAAGTTCAATTAAACAGTGAGTTTTTGTTTGATTTCATCGCTTCCCTGTGCCTAAACATGTAAAAATAAATATAGGAATGACAAATTTTGTGTATTGAATGTTTGTATTGACATCTCGAGCCGGTCACATTTCCCTCTCGTTCGTATAACTCACTCGAGGGAAATATGACCGGCTCTCGATGTCAATACAAACATTCGATACACAAAATTCGTCATTCCTATATACGTATTATCGCTTAACCATTCAAGAACCACATGGTCCTTTACTACATATTCATTTGCGGCCATGAACTATGCATGCAATCCTTGTAAGTAACTGCATCCTAGTATATTAGATGTACCATTTATTTTAGGAAACATTGGCACTTCTGCCATAGAAAATGTTTCTATTTGGTTACTGGGAAAGAGTCTGCATTCTCTTCATGCTTATTTTCAAGAATATCCGAGTAAAAAGATACAAAAATGATATTGAAATTTATTGATAAACTCATACAACATTTTTCAAAACCTTACCCTTAAAGCTTAATTTGTTTAATTGAAAAACGCCTCGGTTGGACTAGATTCTATCCATCTGGTGGTTTTTACATCATGTTATGTAGCAATAAGCTTTAAGTTATTCCCTGCTACTTAAATATGATACAAAACCAAGACAATAATATATACTATGTCAACGTTGATGCACTTATTCGGTACATCGAGAAAATAGTTGAGGTAGATATAGAAATATACATGCAAAAAAAATGAAATGACAATCGTGGTGTACTGGTACCTGAGGATATAGAAAGAAAACTCACAAGATATTCAACAAATTAAAAAGGACCCGTATGAGGGGCCTCGCGCAGGTCCCCTTTACTCTGTGTTGAAATAGAACATAGTAAAAAAGAAAAGAAACAATTATTATAGTGTTTATTTTTTTGAAAAGCAACGAGTGAACAGCATTTCAAATAAATGTCTCAGTCAGTTTTGTGGAGAGTGAGATTACTGAATAGTCACAGGTGTCTTCAATGATCATTAAAGTCAATGCAGTACGATGCCTTAGATTGCCAACCCCTACCCCCCCCCCTCAAAGCACACCATATTTTGTCAAAGACCTATTCTCCTTCTTTTCAATCTTCCTGTTCCTCTCCTAGGCTATTCGTCCGCCCACGTGACCAGGATCCTGCTTCTGATTGGTCACGTCCGCGCATGCTCCTAGGGGGCACTTCCGGTTGAGAGGAGCTGCTCAAAAGGCAGGTCACGTGGTCTTGTGTTTAGTAGAGGATTGTGGGTAGAAGGATCCCGAGAGGAGGAATGGGTGGAACTTAACTCTTAAGGGCCCACATAGAGCTTTAAATCAGTGTGCCAATGTTGTCAGCATAAAGCATGATTGTGAGTAACTCACAGTACCTGCTCTCGTGTATCATTCTATCTCTTAGTTTGATACTCTCCCACAGGTCTACATGATACCCCAATTCAGCAGTGGTGATTTATTGGCTGGAACTTCACTGATCATAGATAGACAAACTGTGAGGCATCATAAAACCAGTAAAGGGTTAAAGGATTGGTTGCAGAGGAGGATAAAAGGGATGTGGAAGGGTGGGCGGGGTCTGGTCCTACATCTTCTGGATTAAGGGCAAATGAGAAAAACGGAGTTGAACAGGGCCATCTATTTTTTTTTTTTTAGGTTTGAAAAAGTTTGTTTTTTTTGCTGAACACGATAAAGAAAAAGTGGTAACAAGCAATAAGGTGAATCCTTGTGTTCCTTGTTACAAAAGTTGTTTGCACATAATGACAGAAGATGAATTTACAAAGATGAGATGAAATAGAAGGAAAAACTATGTACTATATACAGAATAATAAATAATTACATTAGTTCTAAAAATGACAGAATAATTATATCATCAGCTAGCCTGTAAGGCAATGTGAGTAATATTTCAATGAAAGATACCAAGATACCTAACACTAGGCATGAAATGGTTATCAATGTAGTGAGAAAACGATTCTAATATTAGAAATCTTGAAATTTCAAAATAATGAAATGCTGAAAGTCCCTAAAAGGTGTAGTCATTACAACAGCTCCCCCTATTGGCTTGGGAGTAGTCATTATAACAGCTCCCAAGTCAATAAGCTTGAAGGTGTAGTTGTTATAACAGCTCCCTCAAGTAGCTATTCATCACCAGGTTTAGGAATGGGTTTGGTAAAGTCTGATATAAGAGCAATTCTGCTTTTAAAGAGTATCTTATCTTTACTATGTTGATGCCAGCTGCTCAGGTTGTTCCACATGTGGCTGCCCCTGTACATCGGTGATTTATTATAACCGGGGTTTCTAGCACAGAAAGTCTTGAATTGTATTTTTTCTTCAGACCTCATACCAGGTCGTCTGACCTCTTCCTTTATCCACTCTGGATTCCTCGATAATTTATACATAAATGTTAACAGCAATTAATCTCTTCTCCCCTTTAATTTAGGATCATCCGGTAATGTATGCATCTCATCCTGAGAGAGGTTTTTACCTCTAAAGCATATCTTCAGACCCTTCAACTATAAGCCGTCTAGTTTTTTTCAGAAAACCCTCATTGTCTCCATCATGAGCAAAGCAAGCATAACCAAACAAAGTCATGATTGTGGTCTTATAAATCCTAATGGCTGCAGATTCAGATAAATCACATCGAAATTTGCTAAACCTAAACAATTTATGACTAATTTTAGAGTTGAGATCTTTCATTGTATATTCAAAACATAGAGCACCATCTAGCTTCATACCTAAAAAGTTATAACTGCTGACTGTTTCTAAGGTTGTGGTGCATATTTAAATTTCAATATTGCCATTACATTTAAGTTTATAAGTACTGCCAAACCATAGCACTTTAGATTTATTAACATTAACTGTTAATCTTTTTGAGATGACCAAGAACCTAATTAATTCATACTGTTCTGTAGCTTGATACCAACCCAATCAGCTCTGCAACCAGTGCTATAGACCACTAAATCGTCTGCATAAAGCAAAAATGTGCAATTTTAAAAGAGATTGGTTACATCATTGATATACAGGTTGAACAACAAGGGCCCCAACACCGAACCCTGAGGGACCCCGAACTTAACGGCTTCTTTGATAGAGGTATATGAGCCAACTTACATCATTGATATACAGGTTGAACAACAAGGGCCCCAACACCGAACCCTGAGGGACCCCGAACTTAACGGCTTCTTTGATAGAGGTATATGAGCCAACTTTAATATATTGGCTCCTTCCATTGAAACAGCACATAAGCCATTTTAATAGATTATCACAGAGACCTAACTGATGCAAGACCTCAACTAAATAGGAATGATGTACACAATCAAAGGCTTTGGTTCGATCCAGAAAACCGGCTGCTGTTAGATGACCCTTATCTCTATTTTCATACAAATCATTTAATAAATGGAGTATGGCATCACCTGTTCCAACTCCTTTTCTGTAACCAAACTGCATGGGAGACAATACATTTTTTAAGGATATCGCTTAGGTGCATATGCATGAGCTTCTCTATTATTTTATAGGTCTCCAATTTTTGACAAGCTTACATCGTTGCCCTTTTTTGGTATGGGGCTAACCCTGGCTATATTCCATTGTTCCGGGAAGATCCCAGTGTCAAAACTCAATTGAAAAGGTTTCGTCATTGGTATAACCATTTCCTTTAGGGCAATTTTTAGTACATCACACTTGATGCTCTCTATGCCAGATGTTTTATGCACGTTAATATCATTTATAAGCATTTCCACCAAGACTTTATCAACCTTAAGATCAACATTAGCAGAGTCAACCGGCTCCTCGAAAACAATGCTTTCAGGATAACCATCAGCAATCATTTTTGCTGACAAAACACTTCCAATATTAGAGAAATAATGATTCATGTAGTCAACAGACTCCTGCTCAGAACATAAAAATCCTGCTTCATTAAATACTTCTGGAGGTTTGACATCAATTTCAGGCTTTAAAACTCCATTAATAATCCTCCAGAATTTCTTGGGGTTGTTCTTACTATCTTCCAAGGCTATTGATACCTGATATGCTTTAGCATATTTGATGGCCTTATTAATTCTACAATGAAGTGCCCTGGCTTGGTTTTAAAAATACATCATTTTTAGTACGCAAAAAATTATCAACATAATTTTCTCTTTCATGTATTAAGCTCATGAGTCATCCATGTACGCCTCCTATCAACAACCTCAATTAATGTCCAAGGACAATAAGAATCCAAATATGCAACAATATGGTCATGAATTAAATTCCAACATTTATCTGGATCAGTACTACCATAGAAAATGTCCTAATCTAAGTGTGACAGCCAATCTTTAAATTTCTCTTCGCCAAAGTCCTTTTATACCTTCTGACCCAAACCTTTTTCTTGTTTTGCTTCTGGCTACAAATACAGGCAGATTGTCACTTACAAGAAAATTCAAAACGCCTGCAATTACATCATCACCATTGTAATTCGTCAAAATGTTATCTAGACAAGACAGTATCTTTTTATAAGGTCGGGTACATTGATTGATTAATTTGTGATATCCCTCAAAGCGACATAAGTCCACTAATCTTATAGCACTAGGAAGCCTTTCTCTTAATGAGTTCATATCTATGTCCCCGAGGACCCACTGCTCAACATTTTCTTTTTCACCATTCTTTTAGCATTAATTTCCATAAATGTTCAAAAAAAGGATCTATTTTACCACTCTGAGGCCTGTACAGGGTAACAATGCGTATAGTGGGGCCTTTATCAAAGATCATATCAATCACCAGACACTCGATATCCTTATTAGAACAGCTTAAATTTCTTACAACTTCAACTGTAGCATATATAATATCATCACGTACATTGTATATATACAGCAAGTCCACCCCCGTTTTTCATTTTTCTATCAAGCCTGAAAAGCCTCATCCCGTCCCAATTAATCGTATCATCATTACAGTCATCATGTAACCAGGTCTCACTCATTGTGACTACTACATTAATACCTTCCAGTTGGTCAAAAAATTCCTGCCGTTTATTATACATACTCCGTGTATTTGAATGCACCCCAGCAAATTGTCATCATCTGTCGCCATGGTTGGTCATCAATGGTGACTCCTTTTTGAGTGATAACTCATTCCGTCTTCTTTTGCCACTGTGTGTTAGACTCACGTGGCATAGCAATTGCTATTCCTGGTGATCTTATGCTATAACGACATCGTGTTCCATCTGGCGACATGTGTGAGCCACTTCACACAGGTTGACGAGGACTCACGACAATTTGCTGGGACTATTTTGAACCCATTATAATCTAGAAATTCATTAACTCTCATGGTAGTAGACATAGGACAATATATACACAAGAAGAAAGTAAAAAATAAAGAAAATGTACAATAAAAATAAATATAGGTACCCTAGCTTTCCGTGCTAGGGTACCAGATAAACCCCCAAGGAGTACCCAAATTAATGTTCCTTGAGGGTTTTATAATAGAGAGAGAAACTGTACCGGTAATAATAACAATATAGCTTCACACACCTGGGTCAGTATACTTCCTTATGCAGTCATACAATTTATCAATTAATTAGAAAATCATACAAAAATAGCCCGTCTATCCTGTCTACGTCCAGGGCATGAAAGGTGGCCCTACGGAGGCAATCTAGGAAATAAGGTGGTGTAGAGTCGACATGTTTTCCATATATAAACAAAATGTGTTATTGAGATTTAAACTTGGAAA
Source organism: Acholoe squamosa (assembly GCA_949317995.1). Taxonomy (NCBI): domain Eukaryota; kingdom Metazoa; phylum Annelida; class Polychaeta; order Phyllodocida; family Polynoidae; genus Acholoe; species Acholoe squamosa. The sequence goes on from OX439042.1 coordinate 62,240,789, forward strand.
TGCGTAGTAGCATGACCTTGTGTCTTTTCTTATTGATATGTGCAAGACAATTATTACTATTACTTTTTTTTTATTTCAGAAGATTATGATCTGGTAGAATTATGAGACTATGACCTAATGCATTATCTATTTTCCATTTGAGCATTGTTACCACATAACATTACACTTACAATTCAAAGGGAAAGAAGGCCCCTTTAGTATATATATATATATATATATATATATATATATATATATATATATATATATATATATATATATAGATCACTCCTAGGTATGATCTGAGGGCCACCTCTGTCCTCGTCATACCCCATTCAATCTGCGTGCTGTGGAGGCCTATTGCTATGCAGCAAAGGGCCCAGTATCTCCTCCCCAACCCCAACCCCGAGCCCTGCCCGCCAGCCCTGCCCCCAGGGGGACCGGTTGCGAGTCGTGGTGGCCGTCGGGGCTGTGGGCGCGCGTTCCCCGATGAGCCGGGATCAATACTCGGTCTCCCCTCCTTGTGCTGCTGGCCAGGAAGGCGTGTGGGAGGCTGGAGATGCGGCCAATGTTGATGGTGGGCACCCCATAGCAGGCCTGGTGGCTTCCATGACTAGGTGGGATTAAACAGGTGGGAGCAGCTCGGAGCTTATAGTCCGTGTAATCAGCACATTGAGGGTTTAATGAGCGCCTGGGAGCATCTCCCAAAACATGCCACACCAGTCCACTGCCACCCACATCTCCCTAAGCTGTACTCACGTCACTCACTGGGGAAACCACACAACAAGCCATCTAGCGGCCCTCAGTGGGGAAGCTGTGGTGCTAAAACATTGTGTCAAACGCTGTGTAACTCATTCCCTTTGTCAATGTTTCAGCATGGTAGGATTGGCATTTTGTGGGATGGGGACACTTGGAGATAGGGCCATTTGTGGGATAAGACATCTTGTGTTTAAGAGCTTTTTTTTGTTGTTTTGAAGCCCAACCAAAAATGGATACCTTTTTTGTTGGACAAAATCCACTGTATTAAACATGAAACATGAATACTACACACATTTCTCATGCTCTAAAAGTATGTTTGGCCATTTCAACAGATGCAGAATATCTCTCCTGTCAGATGGAGGTTTTCAAATAGCGTCAAGTCTCTCCAAAAAAAAAATATTATGTATTACATTACATGTACTTGAAACATTATTTCCTAAGCCCTACATCAGAAAATGTGAGGTTTTTTTTCTAGTATATTGCCTATTAGTATATTGCCTATCTTTTTTAGTATATTGCAGATTAGATTTTAATCTTACCCTTTGCCAGTTCTCCAGCAAGCAGGGTTCTGCTCCCTAGAATGGGTGATGACGCGTCAATGTACTATACAGCCCTTAGTGTGTTAAGCAATGGCAATAAATCTATGACAGGGGGACCACCCTCCATACACTTCACACTGACGGATTCCCCGCCATCTGATTGGTCAATTACATCGCTACTGTACCGGGCAGAATGCAAGGGCCTGTTTTGATTGGCCCACGCGGGTAAGTTGCATGATCCAGGACCCAATTGAGAGTCTGTATATGGACATAGAGGGGAAGGAGGGTAGTGAGTGACAATAGGACTGATTGAAACCACAGCCCACACATGTGCACGCTCTGTTACTAAGGAGAGTGGAACCTCAGGGGGGAATCATTTGCCAATCAGATACTATAAGGTCCGCATACTGGAGTACCGGTGGTCAATTGATGCCTTAATAGTTTGATTTGTCCCCTTGATAGTGACTTAATACATACATATAGCTCTGGTGTATTAGTTTGCCAGTACTGTATTCTTGCACCATGCCCAACCTGTGAGCTTGATACGTCCTTGAGGGGTTGGTATAACTCATTAACCCAGTGCTAATGAGAACTCATTGGCACTAATCGGTGCATCATGACATTAAATAAAGCACCACAAAAATCCACAACATTCATGAACCTTTAGGCATCAAAGGACCCTTTGCCCGGGCCTTTGCCCGACCCCCACTTATCTCCGCCTTTCCCTCACCCCCTCATGAACCCAGGTTTCTCGATGATGATAACACACGCCACATCGTGATATAGCATCAGACATTAGGCCAAGGGTATATGAAGAACAGTTTAAATGAGTGGTTTTGGAAAAGGACCTGGATTCTGGGTAGTGGCACACTATAATTATCCCAGGCGGCTTATCATTAAATAAAAACAATAGTTCCATGAACACCATTTAACACAATCATGTTCCCACTTTACCTATGTGCCCTTCCAAATTTCCGTCTGAAAAATAGGAGAATATATGATCAAAAATGATATAATATGCATAGTATAGATTATGTCACAAGATGTCATGCATGATTATGCATCTGTCACAAGATGCTCTGTGTACACGACAGCCGGCATGTCAGTCGTCACAATATATAGTAGGAGAAGAACAAGACACCAAGAAGCAGAACTATGAACCGTCCTCCCTCTTTTTGTTACTAAGGCCACCTTCCCTTATGCCCCCTCCCTTTCCATACCCCCCCCCCCCGGGACCTGTCGGCTGCTCATCCCGTCTTCGCTGGTACAGACCATGCTATTTGGCATCTCTCTTTGGCGGCTTTTCCGCCGCTTGGCCGTCAGTTGCCGCTCTACCCCATCTTAGTGGTGGGGCCTAATGGTAGAGGGAAGCCCCTCGCGTGACTACTCCTCACCCTCCTCTTACCCACCCTATCCTATCACTGTATTCCCCTGGGCATGCCGAACCACCTCTTATATAGGGGTATAATGATCACCCTTAGCGCCACTGTGTTAGAAACTGTAACTATAATACATCTTTATCATTATTAGTTCTAATGTATACTTACAAGCAGCTACTGGCATAGCAGAAGTAAGGTATTGTACGATCGATGGCATTGACATTTAACAGGGCACAAGATGGCGGCCTTGTGTGAATACAACTAAGATACCTCTATATCTTCTGCACAGGCTCGTAGCCAAGATAATGTGCCAATGGCGAGACACTCCCGGATTTGCTGCGGGACTTGAGCCGCTACTCGACTTCCTCCCGGGACGCAACGTCCTTAAACAATAAACGGAAACGGAAGTCTGCCTTTAAGGACATCCGGTGATGAGGTTGGTGGGAAATGATGGGTAGGGAACTAGGGTGTGTTTGGGTCGTGAACACGCACTGGGACTCATGCACTCTAGGTGGAATTGCCAGTGGGGACGAGGTCTGTGCTATATGGGTCTTGCTATACATATGGCATTACTTTGTTCAGGACTCAGCTAAACTGTGAAGTGACACTTCTGGTACTAAGTTGACACTACTAACGGGATGACTAACAGGTTGAGAGAGAGAGAGAGAGAGAGAGAGAGAGAGAGAGAGAGAGAGAGAGAGAGAGAGAGAGGGGAGCAGACAGACAGACAGAGACAGACAGACAGACAGACAAGGGGTGGGTGGAGAATTTACTACTGACTGCGTCTCCTCGGTATACATGTACAAGTACAAATTATCGTGCAAGTAGTATAGGGAAAGGGGTATACACAGTGGTAAGTAGTATGTAGCATAAGGCCACTGGCACAGGTATAGTTAAATCTGTGTTGTGCACGGTAAAACCAATAGTCCACTTGGCTTCTGTCGCACGATTGAGCCAGACAAACCCATATTCAATCTGGCGACATAGGCCTAGTGGACTATGCGTGTAACTGACTTAAGGTAAGGTTTACTCTGAATGGTGCCATGAGAGAAAAAGAAATCTTATTAGAAACATGTGAACCATGCGTAGGCTACGTGTGCCTTGCTATTATTTTAACCCTTTAAGGGCCGCATGGTCCCTACGAATACATGTCTCTTGGTCGTCACAATGCACAAATGCAGTGCTGGCGACGCTAAACAGACGCTACTCACGGCCGAAAGCTGGGTCTTGGGAATGGAAAAATCCCAGATGCATGAATGCAACACTGGTGAAATGACTCACCAGAGCAGCATCCATGAGTAGACTACCATGGCTACAAATGGGCATGATAAGTAGCACGCACTGAGCCCCTAAAGGGTCAAAGAGGTGACTAGGATTATGAACAATTAGGTTGAAGCATAGTAAACTATGATGCTATGCGCGATGTGCTTTGATGGATGAACGTAGCCTTGAGGTTCAAGCTGTTTCCCTACTTAAGAGTTCCTGCATTACTTTAAGAACAACGTGTCTTCTAATTGGCAATCACAAATGACGTCCCTAATATTTAGGCAGCCAAATTTAACTTTTTGTTCTGTAATACTGGTAACTTGCAATACCCAATGGACAGCCTATATAATTTTAGAATCTAGGTATGAGAGGTGTCCAGTCACCTCTCACTGAGTATGTAGCAACTTGCAACTCCTATTATCGTCTTATTGGCCCCTAGGATATTTCGAAAATGGCGACAAAATGGGACATATTTTTTTTTTATGTCAAAAATATCTCCCTGTTTTGTAGGGTAGGGCCAGGTAGTAGGAAACACATCTTTTGGTCCTTTTGAGGGGTAGCCAGGTGGGATTGGAATGTCTGAACTTATCCATCATCTGATTCCCATTGACCTATAAACACAACTACACGCAGCCTGGGTGCACTGATGCGTAGAAATTGATGTGTGTTCTGTTCACACTACAATGCACAAATATCCTGCTCCTGTATGCCCTTATGAACAGAAGGGGAGATGCTCTGTTTCAGATTAAGGAGGACTACACTCTATGTGGCGTTTAAAGGAGTGACCAGTGGCGGATATGGACGAAGGCGAATTTTGCCACTTTGATTAAACCCTCACATTTAGCCAGACAAGGGGTTTAAATTAGTCATGGGAGAATAGGGTGTTCATACATCATCATAATCATTTGTTATCGTTCTGCCTGAATGCAACACTGTTTACTCACCGGGGTGTATAAAAAACATAAATCTATCATGCAAACCGTGTAATACTGATAGTCCAAAAACCTGGCAGTGCGTCACGATGAAAATGAAAGTTGTACCTGGAGGTCTTGTGTAGCACTAAAAATGGTTAAGTTGAACTATTAACTAGGAGATGCTCATGAGTAGCTCACAAACCACTCACCCAGAAAGACCCACAGCTATACTTTAACTATGGGTAACTCATGGTTGACTCACTTACCACTCACCCTGTAAGGCCTATGGCTATACTTTCACCATGAGTAACCCATGAGTGTAAACCACTCACCCTGTAAGGCCTACTGCTATACTTCCACCATGAGTAACTCATGAGTGTATATCACTCACCCAATATGGCTTACAGCTATACCTTCAACATGAGGAACTCATGAGTGTATATCACTCACCCAGTAAGGCCTATAGATATATGTTAACCATGAGTAACTCATGAATGAGTGTATACAACTTAGCCAGTAAGGCCTATAGCTATACTTTCACCGTGAATAACTCATGAGTGTATACCACTCACCAAATATGGCCCACAGCTATACTTTCAATGTGAGTAACTCGTGAGTGTATATACCACTCACCCAATATGGCCCACAGCTATACTTTCACCATGAGTAACTCATGAGTGTATACCCTTCACCCAATATGACCTATAGCTATACTTTCACCATGAGTAACTCATGAGTGTATACCCTTCACCCAATATGACCTACAGCTATACTTTCACCATGAGTAACTCATGAGTGTCTCACTGAGGCGCCGCCTACAACGACAAGCGCTAGACGGCTTTAGACGTCGGTAAACAAACATCCATCTACCCACTCCTGTATAGGAATCAGCATGGATGCCTAGTAGATCCATCTTAAATTTCACTGGTTGAGGTAAAACCCACTGATAATTCATACCATGATGGGTACCTTGCCCCTGGTTAACACTCACTTCCAGGGACATGCTGATCCCATCTTATCAATTCTTATCAGTGGATGTTGCCAAAACCAGCTCCAGACCCGCTTGTAGCCAATAAGCCCTGGCACTGCCACCAGTTACCGTTCTTACACCTTAACCCTTCAAGGATCGTATAGTGATTTATTGTATTCATTCATGGATGCAGCCCAAGTGAGAAACTTGATGGACAAGTTTCTTGTGATGTCCTTGCTGCTTGGTTACTTTCGTGCATCATGTCATTGGTGATCATACAAGGTTGATGCACTGCTAAAGGATCGGCGTTGCACCGATGCAATCATGTTGAATACCTTAGTTCCAGGTCATCCAGCGGAGATGTCATTGCTCGATCTGGTATCTTGCGAGATAAACACTGATAAGGGCCAGCATAATGGGGAGGAGCTGTTATGTACTGCAAACTAAAAGGCCTGCAGTAAATGAAAGGAATTATCTCATTGATCAATAATGCACCCCCCTACTGCCTATACTCGCCAACACTGCATTGGTGTACTATTACTGAACAGGAATATGAGCTACCCCTAGCAGAGCTAAGCATTGTCCATAGACCATTAGCAACCATCAATTTGCTCGTCTAGCTCGGAGCATCCAGAGAGCTGCTCACATCTGCTCGCCCCAAGCAGGTCGCGGCATGGCCCGTAACACGATTACCACGGCTGAAAAATGGCCTGTGCTGTGGGAGTGTTTGGGGAAAGGTCGGGGGAGTGAGTGGCTCAGCAGCAAGAAGAGCAGCAAGAAACGCCAAGTGGTGGACGCTCATCTAGTTGGCCATATTTGACAAGAGAAAAATTGGACCAATCAGTCAGGAGTATCTTAATCGAGATAAGGAATGATACATGATTGTAGCCTTGGTGAATAAACCATGCTTCATGCAGGGCTCTGTACGAAAGTGCACAGAAAGTCATTATTATAGCTAACACTGAGCAACTTTTGGAACATATCACTGCTTGATTTGATAATGTTCATTCCGACGTATAGAAGGATGTTAGGAAATTATGAAGTAAAAACATAGAGTTGTATATAACAAGATTTGGTGGGAACTCGTGAGAATGGTCCATATGGTGTGGTACTGAGGTTGGGGGCGTTTATATAAATGTAGTTCTAGTGTACAAGTTCAAAAAACCTTACACTAAAAGCATGTGAACACCTTCCACTGCTAAGTGCACGGAAACTCATATATCATTAAAGTGCGAGGCATTTAAACACATTACAGCATTTGCTGAACACATAAGCTTTATCATTTCAGGTCTTTAACTCTCTAGTGGTGGCCCTAGCATAAATTCACTGAAGGCCAACATTTCATGGTCAGTGCATCCCTGAAGGGTCGGATGGTGTACCAATGCAGTGCTGAGGAGTAGAATTCCCAGCATGATTATACCATGGAAAGAGCATAATGGTAATGCAGCACTGTCTTCTCACCAGTGCTGCATTAATGCTTCATTCTGACCCTTTTGGGGAGGATCGACTCCACAGAATGACTATAATGCATTATAAATTGATGAGTTATGTTGCGCTCAAAATGTTGAACCCTTAGACTAAGCTGCTTAGAGGACCACGTAGTGCCTAAAGTACTATCAAGATGACATTGAGCTCATGCGGTCCCCAAGGGTCGGCAGTAACTGTGGTGGCATCCACGGTAAGAGGAACATGAGCTCCTGAAGGAACTATAACGACCCTTTAAGGGTTAAGGTAATCATATAGAGCCATCTCCATCTAATGCTATCATCCCTGCATCCTTCACAGTTAGAGTAATGGTGCAGAAAATCACCCCCGTATAGTAGTGGGGTGGTGTTTGTTGTCCCATCTTGCCGTCAGGATGGGCTCATTTTGTCATCAATCAATGCATGGTCACTGCTACAATATTGAGTCATATGACCCTCTCCACTCCCCCTGCCCCCACACCACACACATGCAGCAGTACACCGCTTTTTTTCTGTGTGTCCCTCTGCCTGTCTCCTTGTGCCTATCTGTTTAGCATTCTCTGTCTTTCTACATATGTGACCGTTTGTCTCTCAGTCTGAGAGCTCAGTCTCTCTCTTTCTCTGTCTGTATATATATGTATGTCGGCCTCTCTGTCTTGTGCGCTCTATCCTTGTCTGTCTCTATAGTATATGTCTGTCTGTCTGTAATTAGGCCTAGTTTCCACTCTCTGTCTTTCCCTCCCCCTCTCTTTAACTGTCTGTCTGTCTGCCTCTCTGTCTCTCTCTCTCTGTCTCTGTCTCTGTCTCTCTCTCTCTGTCTCTCTCTCTCTCTCTCTCTCTCTCTCTCTCTCTCTCTCTCTCTCTCTCTCTCCTGTCTTTTCTCTCTCACTTCCCTACTTGCTACTTAGCTCTCTCACATGCTTATCATTTCGAATACAATTTGTCAATTCCTATGAATACCTCTTATGCTAACAGAGAGCCCCCAGTCTTAACCACCCTGTCCGTCATGACCACCACCTTCCTCCATCTATCACCAACCCTTTAAATATCACATAATACATTAATTCTTTATGTTGTGTTACCATGATGTAGGCTTATGGATGCAGCCTTGGTAAGATAATTTCACCCTGACTGCATTTGTGCATGACCACCTTAAGGTTGGCCTGGTGTAGCAATTCAGTTCTGCTAGGTATACTCGCCAGCACTGCATTAGAAGCATGATGTCCAATTATGAATCTGGATCCATCATCCGACCCTCAAAGGAACTAACCCGGCTCATTGTCCTGCCGCCCCCATGTTGCGGTCCCGAAGCAGCCGCGTCATCGAGTCGCATAGGTTTGGCTCAAAAAATATCATAAAAGTTTAGGATGCCTTTATTTTACATGGTGCGCATTGTTCACTTCATAGACATCCCCAGGGGAAAGTTCCGAAAAATCTCCTAGAGTGATGATAAGCCATTAGATCATAGACTGAGACATACATTTTGGTCAATTTGCTGATGATTGACCATCAGCGTTGTGTTTTTCTGGAGGTGTGTGTGTGGAGGTGGAGCCTGGGGACGACCGGGCTACTAGCGTCTCATTACGCGCGTGCGCAGATGTCATTTATTAATCATATCTTCCCACAATGCACGGTGGTCGGCGCCTGCGCAGTGAGAGGTGGTGGTTTATCATGTTGGGCACCGGAAGTAGATGTCGTGAGGGACAGAAGGGGAGGGGAGAGAACGTGCTCCGCTCATAGGAGGATTTGTAAGGCCCTTATCTGATAAAACTGTATTGTTTTATCAAAGTTATCAGCTGGCTCGCCTTAACTCTTCTTACATGAAATAGATCTCCCTTTTATCAAAATATAGCTGTCTCTTTATATATTTTTGGATGTCTGCAGAATATCTCAATTTGAAGGTGCTGTATATAAAACTTATCATACAATATAAAACTTGTGAAAATTGTGATCAGCAGTGGCGACTGTTGGAATGTCTTGGTTGCATCTCCAGCATTATTTCGATCACTTCATCTCCTACATCTACTGGAAATCTGAAAATCTAGTTTAAATTTAGTTAAGAGCTTTAAGATTAACAGAATTCTAGTCATTGTCTGTCAAATAACTTGTTAACCTTTTTTTTCCAAGACTAGTACCGATCTCTCCTTTAGGCATGGGTCATATACCTATGAGCATATTGAATACATTTCAAAATTATCAGCTTCATGCTAGAATCAAACATGTTCAGGGTAGTGTTTTATATATATATATATATATATATATATATATATATATATATATATATATATATATATATATATATATATATATATATAAATAATTCAATAATCGTGACCAATGAGGGTAAGATGATTTTCATATTGGGTTCTAAATGCCGAATATAAATTCTCTCCGTGCTCTTAGTCCTTTAAGGACAGCATGATGCCTCGACGTTCAGATTCCTTTTTCACCATGATGCATCAATGAAGTCCTTGGGAGTCTATTCCTAAGCGGGTATTCCATTGCTGTCGGTCGGCCGTATTTTTACTAATCCAACCGATTTTTCTATACTTTTGTATAATCGGAAAAAAAATCGGATTAGCAAAATCTCGGCTGACTGACGGCAGTGGAATACCCGCTTTAGGGCAACATCAGCGCATCTTCCTCGCCCATCGTGAGTGTCTTCAACGTTTGCTATCGGAATGATGCATGAATACATTAGGAAGACAAATATGAATAATAATTAATGTATTATAACACCTTTAAAGCGCTAATCAAGCAATTCTTTGTCTTCATCAGATACTCTCCCCAAGGAAATCAAGTGTTTGGCATTTATCAGATCCAGTCCTGGTAGACGACTACTTGTCTAAGGGCTTGGCAAACACTGGCACCGTAAGCAATGATTAAGATGCCTCCTAAATGATCAATTATGCCTCCTTTTAAACTTTCTTTTCCTGTCTGGTCTTTGATTGATCATGCCGTGATAATATTAGATATTGGTGGAGATTATGTTCTAGATTGTGCACTTTGAATTATTGGATTTGGATTGAGGGGACATTCAGAATGATTTAGGGTTTTATCACAGTAGACAGTGTGTTCAACTTTTCATGCACAAACTGATGCAGCCAAAGTGAATGAGTTGCTTGTGATGCATCGTGTCAGCCTGCATTTATTCATGCACCGAGACACCTAAAGGGCAAAATACAGTTGAAAACTATCCAACAACCCCTTAATGGTTAAGTATTATGTACTCAGGAAATGGGAGCCGAACATGTGACATATTAATCAATAAGAAACTCTGTTATATTGTAAAATAACGAAAGTACTGTTTTAATACAGATAAAGTGAGCGACAACAAGTGAGGGTGATGTCTTACTTACAGTACATAAGCAGCATTGTGATCTAATAAACTCCATTCTCTCAGAGATTTACAACTGTATGAACAAACAAGCTGTCATTATCATCAGCATCATCAGCATCCACTATAAACAGTCACAGATATAGTACCTAACCCTCTGAAGGCTGCATTATGCTTCTAGGTTTATGCTCCTTTTGTCATTGTATTGCATCAATGCATTGCATTGGTGCATCATGCTGACCTTCCAGGAGGGTAGAGTTGGTATGATACATGAATGTAGCCCTGACAGGTTACTCACCAAGCTGCATTCATGCATCATGACGATGATGGGCATAATACATTAATGCTCTGTGCTGCCTTCAAAGGGTTTATAAACGCCATCGTGGTCCATATTGGAGTGCACGAGTAGGGCTTCTGAGCCTACCAGAAACCTATAAAAAGAGTCCTAAGGACATTAGTGACACAAGAGTCATATCAACCACTGGTACATCCAATGCCATTGATAGGTTACTCTACTCTTTATGGTGATACACCTCATGTATACCAGACTGAGGTTTTTGCTCAATTCCCACCCATTCATTGTAGTATCAGTAGTATCAGATTTTCTGAGCTAGGACTTATGATGACATTAAAGCAAGAACCTGGCGAGACCTAACTACATGAATTATTGAGAAATTAGATGATTCAGCTGACCTGCAGTTGGCAGTGACTCTAGATGCTGTCCTACAAAGGTCCATAGTGCATTAATGCACTATGGACCTTTGTTGTCATGTTGCATGGATGCAGCCCTGGTGAGTAACTCACCAAGGCTGCAGTTATGCATCATACTGTCCCTATGGGGTTGAGACACCCTCAAAGGGCCAGCAAGAAGTTACAGTGCAGTGCTGGGGAGTTGCTCTCCAGCACTGCTTCATGACTACAATGACACCATCCTTACTACTTTAGTTTTTATCTTTATTAAGTCAAGCACATTCCTGTGTTTGTTTCCTATCGACTCCTGAGAATCACTTGTGCTTTGCTGTAAAATAATTCAATAACATCAAGTCAGAGTTAGGACTTTTGGTGTGTACACAGTCTGCTGTATGCTACAGTGTTGACAGATGGTCCTTAGGGAGGATCAAACTAAATGAGGAACAGAATATAAGACAGGATATCATTCCTTACAACTTAACTTGGTGTATGCTTATATATATTTACATATACATATGTAATATGCATATAAACTGAAACATAACCAAAAGGATAATAGTTTGACTATACGCTCCTGAATATCCAAACATGCAAACGCTCATTTTGTCATTGTAAACTGGGTAATGTTAATTAATAATAGCAATATGAACAATACCTAACTGAAACTATGTACAGTATGAGCGCAACATGAGATAACTAGTGCATCCAACAACTGACAGTGCCAGTCTTCCAATGCTTCATAATATCTGCTTCACATTTTATATACAATCGTGACGCGCAGTAATACAAAAATGTCGCTGAACGACTCAGTTTTCTGAGTCAGTGGTAAAAAGTCACCATGTTAAGGTTATAAGTCTGGTCTCATTCACGAGGTATCAAATTTCATTACTGAGACAGGTCATCATACTATGAATATAATCCCAACATAGATAAATCAGGGGAATATACCTTTTACAAACATTGAGTCAGCATAATAGAAAACAAGAACAAGCTTCAATGGGTAAGGGAAGAAGGTTTCTGTATAGGAATATTCAGTTACTTTAATCCTCATTTTGACACAAGAATAAGATGAATATGATAATACTCCCTAGCCAACTCAATGAACGTTGCGACTCTGAAATACTCCAGTTATTCTTAATACTGATTTTCAAAACCTGCAATGATGTTCTCTTAATTGGGGTGTGAGTGAGATGTGCAACAATATTGGAGTAACATGTACAGGTACTTTACATGTAGATCAATATATTTTAACCTTTTCCCCAATGGTGATACTTGAGTTGTAATAATTCCAGATTGTATCCCTGTTGACTATTACAAATTCTTGAAATGCCAGATTTGGTTAGTTAATTTTATACTCTAAATTTAGTATGGCAAAGGGAAACAGGAACATATTACTCACTTTTCTTTTTCTGCTATATATTAAATTATGTCAGTGGCTCTGTCTGAATGACCTGTTATAGGTAGAAGTAGGCTGAAGTGTGGTTCATGCAAACAACAGTGATAGGCTCCTCAGATATTAGACATATCTAGATTAGTTCACTAGTTCTAGTCCATGTGTAACCCAAATTATTTTGATGTATGATGCTTGAAATCTTCCAGAGAGGGGAAATTAATTCACAGATTCTGTAAGACAGGAATTTTATCATATTGTTACAATCAAGGATTTGAATTTTAGTGAGTTTGAAAGATCAATTTCTTTTAGTTAGTATGGAGCACTATCACCTCAAGGGTGCCAAGCCATTGATGTGTGCCTATTGTTGTATAGCTGTGTACCCGTATTCCTGCAGGCACCCTGCGTAGATGAACATACCTCTATGCTGTGTACACTCTCAGGAGTTATACCATTGAAAACTATCACACCCAGCAGAAAAAGAAATGAAACCACTTTTGTTATTGGGTGTGTCTTTTCTCTAATGCAATGTACAGTCGCGGTGAGAGAAACAATGAAAATACCTCACTTGGTCATCAATAACATACATTGAGCTTGGTTTTTTATAGCGATTGTCGTAAAGCAGTGTCTATATGGCAACAGATATGTGAAATATACCTACGGTCTGCTTTGTAACTTTTCAAAATGGATGCTTGCTTTGATTGAGTCTATATACAAAAGTCAACAGGCAGTGTCATTGGTGGCTGTATACAGTACAACTGGAGTCTACAAGAGCTTGGTTCAATACAAAAACATGGATTTGAAATGGATGAACCTGTCAATCTGATCTCCCAAGCACACTATCTCCTCAGTGAAGCAATGTCTTTCAGTATGTGCTTTCTATGAGCTTACGCAGTTGGAAGTGAGCGTTATGCGGAGCGTGAGGATAAAAACACTTGGCTTTCCCGGGTGCATCTAACACTTCAAGTCAAAAGAACCCTTGCCCTACACTCCCTTTTCATGGCTCCCCTGACTGTTTAGATGCATAGATGTTAAAAACAATAGCATATTATTGTTCGCATTGGCCTTACATTCAAGTAACAACACCATTGGAGGATCCCCTTGACTGTGTATGCTTTGTCCATTGTCACTAACACCATGCCTGACTTTTACATGAGTGTACAGCATAGTCTCGCCAAAATCTCCTTTGGTTAGGATCCTCCAAGTAGGATGTCACCACATTTAGTCAATCAGTATCACCTTCTCCATTGACTTTACATCCAATACGGGTATCGCAGGAAGGGTTCGGTGGGAGTATTTGTGAGTTGGCAATGTCCTTGAGGTTGCCTCCTTTGAATGGCATGGTAGTCAGGTTTCATTGGGAAGATCAGGTTTGGTGCACATATATCAAGTTGCTGTGCAATTGTCTGTGAGAAAAACAAGTGTTTGAATAGGTCAGCCATGACTTGTATAGGCAGGGAGAGTGAGAGGGGAATCCATGAGTATTTCTTCGGGTCGTACATATACTTGGGCAACCCTCCGTCAGTTCCAGAAAGTAAGACACTGATATGTATAAATGATGACCACACGACAAATTGAGAAACGATGGCATGTTTTATGTTGAACTTGTTGAACATATCAGCCCAAATAGGTGAACTGTAACTAGGTCCTACACAGTCTTTCTGCTGCTATTGGTCAGTTGTTGGTCTTGGTAATATCCTTGTACAGGCATATGGTCATCAATATCTACATCTATTACACTTTAAAAAAATCCATCGCTCAGAGTTAACATCTTTTTCACAGAGAAAAAATTTCTATCCGGGGTATCCCTAGTGGATTTTGATCCTTAGCGGATTTTGATCCCCAGCTTCACATTAGTCATTGGGGCCACATGGTTGTTATGGTCAGTCTCGGTTAGATTGGTAGGTAGGTGCTCAGCGATGCCTGTTGGCTCAGCGAATGGCTGAATTTTAATTCTTGAATTTTAGACTACCAAGCAAAAACGACGCACGACAACAACAGAGATGATGACGATCGAGTCCATTTTTAATGACGTCACCAATCTTTGTGTTTTGCGTCATACTTGAGTGTGAGTATTGCCTTCAGAGTAACTGTCCAGACTTATGACTTGTGATGGAGCCTGGTACGTATACTGCAATGAAGAGGACATGTGAAGCAACAGGGTGCTATAGTAGAGGAAGCAAATGTCTACGAAAAACAAAAGCAACCACATATAGTTCATATATAGTATGTATTAAACCAAATGGCTTATCTAGATGACAGTGCAACATATTGTAAAGTTGACTTGTTACATCACTGATTTCAAATCCTTCCAAATATAGTTTCTCGAAAAATATGATTTGAAAGAATATTTGAATGATATATTATCATGTCATTTGATAGAGTTATTTTATATTGAAATGTAATCCAATGATCAATATAGATTCTCCCACTCTACATGGCTATATTTACTTATTTAGATGATTTCCTCAAATTCATTAACTTCTAGTTTGTGCTATATAATCTGCTATTGTGGACAGATGGTATTAAAAAGCAGGAATCGACATAACAAGACAGTGTTCACATGCAGGATGCTAGGGTCTATGTCTACAGCGTTTGTTTTGGGGGTTGACTTTCTGGAGTGGGTTCATGGTAACTCAAGGCAAAACAAAAGAGACCTATTAAAGATATGTTGAATCCATGCAGCCCCTAGCTAAGCCAATTGATACACAGATCTTGTATTCTGTTCATGTAGTCGTAATATAAAGAAGGAGATACAATTTCTCTTCTTGTGAAAATTGATAGATGAAAATACAAATTTCAGAGAATAATTTCAATTCTGTTGTCTTTGGGGGTAAAAGATATCTGACGAATGTTCTGTGGTGATACAAGATCAGGAGGGTCAAGGAAAAGACAATATCAAGATAACAAAATAAACTGACGTTCATGTTAATTCCAAGAGAAGCGGTGTGCGCGCAACTACACATTGGACAATTGTTAGAATGACTTGCACGTTTAGTAGATATTTCGGTGGCAAATATTCACAAGAAAGCTGAGAGGACAATTTTCTGTGAATGATTGCCCATTTTAGGGATTGTGCACTTATGTATCAGGGTAACATATACTGGGTGTGATTTTCAGTACTAGAATTTTAACGAAAATGTGTGATTTTAATGTCAAATTGCATGCCCAAAAAGGTTTCCTTTTGTTTTGAGGGACAATGTTTAATATGCTTACTAGAAATTTTGCGATATTCTAAAGAAATTTCAATACAAAATATAGCTACCAAAGTCAATATTCTTGAAGTCTCCCCTCCTAAAATAATTTAACATGAGTTTAACCCTCACTACCCAAATATCTTCGTATGGAAATCATGCCTAAGTTTCTGCTATAACTTCTTTCCTGACGTGCTTAGGATTGAGTTAAACGCAAATAAATCTCAAAAAGGTCGCCCGGCATGTACAACAGTAGCAAAATGGCTACAAACAGGCATACGGGTCATCCCTTGAATTACTAAGCATTCACAAAAATATTTTTTCAGGACTTATCCGTGCCGTTACATGAAAATCTAAATTGTTGTAATTGTAGAGTTAAACTTTGTATGTATATAATTATGTATATAATGAGAATACATTTATAAGAATGACATTAAAAGGTTGATGACGGATGGGGATGTTCTACATACGACCACACGGAGGGAATCTAAGATCAGTTATATCTGTCAATAGGTACCCTTTGTTTGCCGCTGCAAATCTCTCGTCAGACGAGACTAACGGCACTAGAGCGGGCTATGGGGACGGTAGACATAGATTTATGTACGGCTAAGTCAGGCGATCCTACCCCGCCATTCTCGCGATCGGACGACTGCGTCGATCCTCGCATGGATGACAATCGGGCCTTGGACCGCATCGCCGGACCAAACGTAGCCTGATGGATGAAGAATTGGGAAAATACATAAATCAAAGTCTAAAGTCTTAGAGTTTGGTAATAGTGTTCATATAAGTGGGAATGGGCTGGGGTGGAGGGAGGGATTGAATCAAGAAGCTTATACTATAGGAGAGGTCACTGAGAGCATAGTCTATGGGTAGAGTGTGACAGGCCACCCCCCTCTACCCCCCCATGAAACTAGGTGCCCCTGTGTCTTCATTGTTGATATCTGTAGAGGATTAGGTGGTTTATGGAGCTGTGGTATTCCTTTATCAGGGTGATACTAAAGGGGAAGAAGAAACCACCTGGACTAGAAAATCCTTATGAATCCAAATTTTTTTATCATGATTCTCAGAAATTGACTAAAAGTACCCGAAAATAAGGTTTGATGAAGAAAATATTTTAAAGATGTACAAAAATAATATTCAAAATAATGAGAAGTCTCTATAGACACACGTAAACCAGAGTTAGTACCTCAATGCACATTTCCAAATGTCTGCCTATCTCCCAATTTGACAAGTATTCTAACTGTGCATTACTCTGCCTATCTCACATACTGCCTATCCCTTAGTCTACCTATCACTCATACTGCCTATCTCTTAAATCAAAAGCATCTTGAAGTAAGGCTATCTCCCAAAAGACCTAGATACTAAAGCTTACTCCTTACTTTAGCTAATCTTCTCTGGTCCAAGTTTCCCAAAGTATACCTATCCTCAGTCTTCCTATCATTCATTTTAACCTATCCCTTATGTGACTATCCCTAAGACCACCATGTTTAAACTGTATTGTTCATCTGTTTATTTAGGCCCTAATGGTTAACAGTTACATTGCTTATCATGTCTATCATTTTGATCCTACCTATCCTTAACAATGCCTATCATAAAGCCTACCTATCCTTCACATTATACCTATCCCCCAACTCTGCATATCTCTCATATTTGACTTGCCCATCTGTCGCTACCACCCATGTTTTCTTGTTTTACATTTGCTCATCTTACAAGGTACTCTCTGTGCCTATCCCTCAAACTAGATATTGCACATGCTACCTATCCCCCTTGCTACCAATCCTTTTGAATACCTATCCCTCATGCTCTCCATATGGTTTTCTTACCATGTCAGCTCAGTCAATCTAACTCGCTCTCTCTATACATATCTCAGCTTGTGTTCAATTTCTTCCACCTGTCTCCAGGTCTATGCCTTGTGAAATATACCTATCCCCCATTATGCCTATCCTCCATTCATATCATTATATATGTAAAATGAAAGATATGCAGCATGAATGATAGGTAGATTTGTGAATAAGGTGGACTGTAACCAGTATGTTAGGTGATAGGGTGACTAAGAAATGGTCATCATAATGAAGGTTGGTTGTGACATAGGTAGGTAAGAGAGGTGAGATGGGTAAGAGAGCTGTATAGAGTGCATGGGGGATAGGTAAGGATAGGTAGCAAGAGGGATAGGCAGTATGAGCAATTAGCAATTTAAGGAATAGGCACAGAGTACCTTGTAAGATGAGCAAACATAAAAAAAAAACAAAAAAAAAAAACATGCATCCTAGGGACAGATATGCAAGTCAAATATGAGGGATGTGCAGAGTTGGGGGATAGGCACAATGAGGGATAGGTAGGCTACATGATAGGCATTATCAGGTATAGGTAAAATTGAAATAGTAGACATGGTAAGGAATGTACCATTAAACAATAAAGGCTTATATAGCAGACAAACAGTGCAGATTAAACATGATGGTCTGAGGGATAGTCACCGTGAGGGATAGGTAAAATGAATGATAGGCAGATTGAGGATAGGTAGACTAAAGGAAAGAAGGAACAAATGAGATAAGCTAAGGTGAGGGATAAGCATTATAAGTTAGGCCTTTTAAGAGATAACCAGATTGAACTGTCAATGTTTCAGATTGAAGAGATCGGCAGGATGAGTGATAGGTACACAATTGATATGCTGTATGTGGGATAGGCAGAATAATGCACATGCCCAGAACTTGCCTGACTGAGAGATAGGCAGACATTTGGGTATGTGGATTAAGGTATTAACTCTGATTTATGTGTTCTATATTTAAAGATTTCCAATCATTTTCAATATAATTTTTGTACATTTTTAAAAGTATTTCCCTCATTAAACATCATTTTCGGGTTTTTTTGGTCAAATTTTGATAAGAAAGACCAACATTTTTGGATTCAGCAGGATTTTTTGGCTTCGATGGTCTATTCATTTCATTTGGTATCCCTTTCAGGAAGATACATGATAGCTCCATAAACCCCCTTATCCTATATAGGGCCCAATACTGAACACACAAGGTCACCTAGTTTCATGGGGGGGTAGAGGGGGGTTGGCCCTCACTATAGGACTGTATGGACTGACCTATCCTATAATGTACAATCATTGATTGAATGGACTCCGAGTGCAGCAAGGTAGGGGATAGCTATTGAGAATATGAAAGGCGAAAAAGCGTTGCTGAAGACCTCAGCAATAATTGATAAGATTGAGGGAATGTGACGTATATTTACAAATTTTTATGGTGTTTTGCAATAGGATTAGAGAGACTAGGCTTGCCGAATACATGGACTTTGCGATGGGGACACACTTTACATTGGCGTGTATAACTACAGTGTTTAGAAAAAACATGTCTTGAATGAGAGCTTAGTCTAGGTGGTATTGACACCAATGAATGCACTGTGTCTCGAAAAGCCGCCGGTCTTGCTCAAGATATGAGGTGCAGTAATCCTTTATAAGCCAAAGACCATGCTCGTCCTTACGAAATGCTATACAAATCATGTTAGTTTCTATAGCACTGGCTATAATGGGCACTTATAGATTCCAATGATCTTATACTGTAAGAAGGGCACTTATTTGATATTAGTGCCGAATACTTTGACTCACAAGAAGCTTATATGGGAATAGTGCCTAATCGACATCCAAGTCCTTAAATATAGCAATTCAATCATTTTTTTTGGAAAAAGCAATTCTATTACTTTTTTAAACTCACCTTCCTCCTCCTGGACTCTACTCTAGACTTATAGAGGAATTCTAACAGCGACATAACCATGGACAAACCCAGGCCTCCAATGAGGATATAGAAAATCCCCGCTACGTTACTCAACGTGAGCGCACTTTGCGACGAGCCCTGAAAATAGATGTGGGAAACAAATTAGATGAGTTTAAAGTGATAGAAGCGTATGATGCATTCAGGGACATGTTCCTTTGTCGTCATGATGCATCAATGTCATGCTAGGGAGTCTAAATGGCAGCACTGCATTGATGCATCACACCAAGTCTCCGGGTGAGTTTCAATCCTGTAGATCGAGCATGATGCTTGAATGCAGACCCGATGCGTTAGGCATCAGAATTCATCTGCACATCATGAATGGTCATAAGGGATGAAATCACTTTATGATTCAGCCACTCAAGGGTTGCGCTGCATTGATGCATCATGACTTAAAATAAACCTGAAAACCTGAAGCACCATCCCATTCTTCATTAAGACCTATTCTTGGAAAATTAAGTACCCAACAGAAGAGAAAGAAAATTCAAAATGCTGCTTTTAACTGTAGGAATTAGATTGTAACGGGTCTCTTTGTCTCTCTTAAAAGTTGTGAAAGAAGTTGTACATCGAACATAACGTTTCTGGACTACTATTTCTAAAAGCTCAATTATTAAAATTGTCTTTCTCCTTGATATTGTCGGACCTTTCTTATTTATCAAAAGTTATCCCTTCATATGTAAGGCATTGTCTAAACCTTCATAAGGGCAGAGGACCAGGAGGTACATTTATCTCTTGATGTAGCTTCCTCAAAATTCCTTTGAACAGGTAAATATAAAATCTACTGCAGCTATTCACAAGTATCCCAAAACAGAGCAACAAAATGTGTGGTAGGGCCAGTTTCTACTAAACAATCTTAATGCGGGTGGTCAAGAAATGCAAATATTTATTCCATGTCTGTAAGCACAAAATTTGACATGAAACCAGAAGGTTAGTTCACAAAAAACGCATTGACAGCTCGGTCTATGTAGAATGGTCGTGTGGTAGTGCCAAATCTAGTTTAGACTAATAGATAGCACTGAGTATGTCATGCTATAGGTAGCTCCCATTATAATTTGAAAGGAGATATCTTGTGAAATAACCTCCTGGGCTATATATGCATGGATTATGAAGCCTCGAATTCTATATATATATATATATATATATATATATATATATATATATATATATATATATATATATATATATATTTCATGGCTGAAACTTGGATGGAATCCAAAGTAGGTGGGACGCAAATAAATATAAAAAAAAACTCCAATTGTCTAATTGAAACTGGCCCTGACAGAAGCTTAAGTGTCGCAAGTGCATTCCGCTGCATAATGTACTTATGAAGTATGCTTTATAGGCCGCTGTCGCAAAGACCAGAAAACAGTGGTTTTATAGCCTATATACTATCTGCAAAAATAAATTTCTACACTAGGTAGCATGGACACCTCTGATATCTGTCTATCTACTAAACTGATATAGGAAAAGTTTTTTTTTAAAACGTACCCTGTTAAACTCATGAAAAGTGATGAAATCTCAATATTACTTTTAAAAGGGTGGATGAATGAAAATCATGCAAAAGTTGTTATTTTTCCGCTAAGGTGTGCATACGGGGAAGTGTTGGTACCTACTAGATAACGCATCTCTAATGCTTTATATGGTGCATAGTGGATTGGTACCTCATGTCCACTTGGCAACCTTATCCATGAATGCAGCCTCACCAGTACATAAACTCACCATAGCCGCATACATGCATAATGACAAATGGGCATAAGGCATTAAACCACTATGAGCCCCATAAAGAACTAGAAGTTAACTTTTGCATTGCCTAACTGTCGCTTATTAATTGCAGTACATCCTTTGAAATAGTAGAGCCAAGATCTACATGTAAATCAAACCAACCTTCTACAATGAGATCCCAGGAACCATACCAAAGCAATAAAATGTTGTATGAATTGACATTAAAAATGAACTGAAAACTGATGACCCAGACAGGTTCAAATTTGAGTAATGAAAAGAAAGGAACATGGTTTAATGATATGTACATTCATACGGTGCAAATCAAGAGTAAAATTCAGCTTTATGTTCAAAAAGGTCCAAAATTAATGATGAAATAAAACAATAAGAAATACATAAACAGTTCACATTAATCCCTCGTTTGCGGTAGAGGCTTGATTCATAGTGACACCCGATTCCAACAATGATGTGTTCACCGCACCAAGTTATGATATTTATTCAGAATATATCCCCACAAATCGTCCATAGAATATGTACAAAAGAAACCCATAAAATAGTGTTCAAAATGTATACAAAGCATATTTCATCCTCTCCAACAAAATCATATGGACAAAATAGAGCACATAAATTTTCATTATACATCCGTGCATCATGAGTACCAACAGCCATGATGCACTGGTTGCCCTAAGATGGCCAACATTGCATGACTGCATCCATCCTCGAGAACATTAAGAATAGTCCTCGAGAACATTAAGAATAGTCCTTGAGAACATTAAGAATATTCCTTGAGAACATTAAGAATAGTCCTCGAGAACATTAAGAATAGTCCTTGAGATCATTAAGAATAGTCCTTGAGAACATTAACAATCGTCTGCCTACCTGTACTGAAATATTTGTGCATCATGCCGACCTCTTCTAGGGTGTATAAATCTCATAGGGTCTAAGTAATGCAGCTCTGCCGAGGTACTTTCCAAGGCAGCATTTATATGTATCAAACCATCATACTATATCACCATATATACACCGTACTAGAGCAGTATGGGACCCATAGAGCCTAAAGGGTTCATTAATGATAGATGCACATTAGCATTAGTTATCTACATCCCTTTACCTTGCTTTCTCCGTCCTGGCCGCACTCTCCCTTATCGTACCACCACTTCTTATGGAGTTTCTGTAACT
Source organism: Acholoe squamosa (assembly GCA_949317995.1). Taxonomy (NCBI): domain Eukaryota; kingdom Metazoa; phylum Annelida; class Polychaeta; order Phyllodocida; family Polynoidae; genus Acholoe; species Acholoe squamosa. The sequence goes on from OX439042.1 coordinate 62,263,337, forward strand.
CCCCTTCTTCTCGTAATTGTAGGACGGCAAGACTTATCAACTCCCTGAAACAATTAACAATTTATAATTATAACATGTGTCGAGGGTCGCATGCGATGGATGAATATAATCATCATTGTGCTGACAATACGCTGGAGACGGAGCACGATGCATTTATTAATGGTAAGCTATTCACCATAGCCGCATTGGTGCACCAGGGACACAAATTTACAACGTGAGAAGGGGAAGGGGATGGCCGTGTTGCGATCAAATTTAAGTTCATATGGATCCAGATCTTTTTTATCAATAACATGAAGGTGCTGGATTGAGTGTGGATGAACTTTTAACATCAAAATAGTTTCTATCCTGAGGTTTTCACTCTGTTGATCTGGTCAAGCCCCAGCCCTTGTCACCCAAACACCATTGCCTTTACAATAGACGAGATTCCCCCACGAGCCTCCAATCGCTAGCATCTCTAAAAGTGACCCCTCCGCCCAAGTTCACCCCAAACACACGACGGCCATTTTCTAGGTTACCCATCATTCACTCGGGGTGTTATTTACTTCCAGGTCATGTCAGAGGTCATATGATTAATCAGGCGCGTGCGCAGTGCGACGTGTCTGGCACGGGGCCGGAACGCAGCTCTCTGATTGGATGCCAGTCTGATAGCACGTGATTTATGACGTCACCAGTCAAAGTTGATTGGATTTTGCTCGTCCTCTCCAAACCCCTACGTCACGGAAGTGTTGCAGTGACTGCTAGGGGGTTGAATGCCTGACTCTATAGAGGCTCCAGAGGTTCCATTTCCCGTAGCAAAACTCGCACTGTGAGAGCCTCCAGTACGAGGATCCCTGGCATTTTCTCTCTTTGTGATGTTTACTTTATTCGTAGATTATACAATTAGGTCATTATATTATAAGGAAATGACAGTATCTTTTAAAAGTTTAGGGCCATGTCTCTGTTATATGTCACCGGGAATGATATAAACTTATCCCTTCAGTTATGAAGCCATGTGGGAGATAAAGATTAGGGCCGCAGAGTGCTTCAAGTTTAAATTACTTATCATCATGATGCATTGAAGAAGATAGATCTGAGCAATGGTTGCATTCGTAAATCATGCACACTTATAGATCTATACGACTGTTTCACTCCTGAAAGGTCTACGTGATGGTGAAAAGCTCACCAGGGCTGCATCATGAAAACAAACTAACATAGACAGAGCTAACTCTCACAGGGCCACATAGAGCCCACATCAGTCCAGGCCGGATAAGTGAACCGGGACTGCATGATGCTCTCTATTTTGGCATCACATCAACCCCTCGGAGATCCAGGTAGATAAATTTGTCCATAATAATTTTGTGGAATTTATTCATTCAATGCCTCTTGAAAAGTCAGCATGATGCATGAATATAACTTTGCCATTTACACTAGCTAGGGCTGCATTCGTGTAGCAAGTCGACCAATGGCCCTTAATGGATTTTACAGCAGTAGGGTATTGCCATGGCATTTTCAGTCGTAATGATTGTGAACCTTATAGTGTGACCTCCTGAGACAATTGCAGTAGACTTTAACTCAATGTAGAGTCTCCCCCTAAACCTTTTAAAAGACCAGCATGGTGTACCAATACAGCACCGGTGAATTGCTATCATCAATGCATCATTGAAACAAATGCACATGTATGAAGTTTGAGACATCTCCCGACCCTCAAATACTCAAGTACTGTGCAAAGATAAGGTCAATAGTGTCTATTAGATGCCTTAGTGAGCATGGAAACATTAGGTTAGGTATGCCCTGCTGATTAAATTGGCCATTAGTGAAATCTGTGCTGCTGGTACCAGGATTGAGAAAATACCTGACCAATCATAGATGTACAGGCTTGGCACGAGACTAGCCTGTGATTTCTAAAAATGTCTTGATTGCTTTGAATGCAAGGAAATTTACATTGGGATTGAATCATTCTCGTTAGACTAATAGTCCACAGGGCCACATTTCCTACACAGTTCATTTAGTGACAGAATACTATTGATTAAGGTGGCTGGCGGGGATAGAATAAAAGTAATTAGATTTTCGCCATATTATCACCAGAATCCCAAAATGATATGTACTATTCATATATGCAATAACAATGTGGGGGTCCCAGGCATATTTCTGAGATACAGAACCTTTACTATTATATAGGATTATACAGCAATATGTCACATAAATCCAGAGATTCCTATCCAAAAGTAATTAGATTTTCTTATAACTTCCTCAGCACTTAGATTATATGCATATCTTTGCAGTGAGTGTAGTTCTGACATATGGTCCCAGCCATAATTTCAATGGAATTTGGTGGATTAAAATTTTTTTGGGAAATGGCTAGAATAGGAACATCTAGATGATATGGTACCTTCCAAATTCCCTACCCCAACTGACTCTGTGGTGCATGTGCTACATCTCTGCCTTGTACACAAGAGGTCTAGGGTTCAAATCCCTGTTCAACCCATTCAGAATTTTGCATATTTCATTTCTCATAATTTCAATAGAGCACAGGAGACCCCTGGTGTCGAAATGGTGAACTAACAATGCCCGCCAGCCACCTTAACACATTAGATCATAATGCTTCTTACCTGAGGTCTGACCCCAGCGGCGTAGCTATACCATAGCCTTTAGAGTCGAGGTTGCCGCCTACTTTCATAGTGTTACAGGGCTTGCGCTGGTTGTAATAGTCATTCATCGTGGACTCCAACAGGAATGCATACTTCCCCTTGGAGTTCCGCACGCGTTGTACGCCCTCTTCGGTGGTTTTGACAAACACCGAAGGCTCTGCGGACATCATAAACGCCCACATCCGTTCATACACGGCGATCTTCGATGTCTGTTCAAGGTAAGAGTAGAGGCCTGACTATGTAGGACTTTGGGATTTCAGAAAGCTCATATTATTGGAAAATGGTCTAAATTGGATTTCACAGAGATAATCTTTCTTTTTTTCAAAATCAGCTGAATCATTTTTATATTTTCCTCTCTCTTTTGAAATAGTATCATGCCTCAGATATCTGGTTCAAAACCTAGTTAGAACCGTTGACATTTAAATTTTGAGAAATTTGATGAGTATCCATCCCACTGGCTGAGCACACATGATAGCCAATTATTTTACAATGATTTATAGGGAGGAAAATCCCGAATAAAAAGACCGATATTAAGTTTCCAAACTCTGCTTCATACCCTGAAGAAATTTTTGGTGGATCCTGAATCTAATGTGCCATATTGGATCTCCGTTTGCTTGGCAAGGTCATCGGCCGATTCAATCGGAGTTAACATTCTCTCGACTGTTAAAAAGGCAGCCAGGTTGGCTGTGTAGGAAGAAATGATGATCAAAGTGAAGAACCACCACACGCTCCCAACTATGCGTCCGGACATGGATCTGTGGAAACCGAGAAGAGTGTGGAGAATAAAAGGCAGAAACTTGTTAAGTTTTGGTAAGTTTTACATAAAGGGTGATTTTGACAGGTTTAGGTGAGAAGGGGATGGGAAATTTGGTCACAGGTGTACAGAAGAGTGGGTGGGGTTGAGATTAGAGGTAGGGTTGTCGGGGCGGCAGGGGGAATGCAACACAGTTGTCAACTCGTTCTGTCTACCTTACAACTCAACTGCCTATCAAGGATGTTGAATCTACTATATTTGACAATTAAGGTTCATCCTTCCTATGATTCATTCATTCACTCTGAGATGGGGTCTCCCATTAGCTTCTTTCAATATTGTATAACACTCAAACTGACCCAGCTGAATTTAGTCAATTCCCTTTTCAGAGTTGAAGTGCCTACCTTGAAATAATCGTTGATTGATTTCCGACAAAAACTGGATAATTCATTAGAAAACATAGAATAACTGCCTGAACTAGTTATAGTGTCAAAGTGGTGATAGAGATAGAAGAGGAGAGGAACAAACAGGGAAACCCCATGCACTTTAACTGTGCCTTATATGAGTAGATATATACATAGGAGGAGAAATCCAGGCCTCCAACATCATCAGTCAATCAATCATCTAGCAAACATCAGTCCGCAACTATCCAGAGCTTATAATCAGTTGTCAATCAGTTAACCCAATCATGCACATTCGGCTTACTGAAGGCGGTTATAAAAGGGTTAATGAAAGGTCAAAGGTCATCAGCGTCAGGAGAAAGAGAGGGAGGGTAGAGGGCGAGAGGCTGCAGCCAAAGACGTGCTATCAGCATGTAGAAAACATACAAAGGACATCCATTAATAGTATCCTATTTCCTCCAACCGATTGACTGTGACACATTCTTGACAGCTTTCAAACCATCTAAGGTTACTGGCCAAATTGGACTGCAAAATAATCTAAAATACATAACATGTTCCAATGATTATTAGTTCATCACTTATCAACTATGTACAGTGCTCAGATTTCCTTGTTGTTTTTATCAATATTTTTTTTTTCTTTTCATCTTCTTAAAACTGTTGACCCTTTTTAATAGCGCTAACTTGCACTCTGTAGATGTAAAATTACATTATACATTACACTGATACTTATCATCAGCCAAAATGGGGAAAATCAAAATTATGTTGACTAGCTGTTTTTCTTCTTTTTTTACCATTGCTTAGATTTCTACAAACCTCTTCCCTTAAGAGCCGGTGCTACTTAAGCATGGTTAACACACCGGGGTACAAACAACTGTGAAAATTCTCATTCAGCAGCATACAAAAATAATATTCAAAATATCAAAGTATGTGGTATATATCATTAGCCTATGGAAATGCTATTTATTAGCAATTGGGGTACAAAATTGTCTGGTTGGGTACACACTGGACCTTAACTTGTGAATAGCACTGGGGAGACACTAGCTACCACTCCCTTTACAATAAAAGTATTTGGCGCTTAATTGGAAAGTCACAAAATACCCAAAAATATAAATATGTATATATCTCCACATTTTAACGTCCGTAGCCTTGTCAGCCGTGGTGAAGCAAAAAGGGGGGGCGGGAATACCGAACGGAGGGATGGAAAAGTAGAGAGAAACAAAAGAAAATTTATGTATACGTATATGAGCGACCGTTGTAGACGAAAGCAGGGAAATGATAGATACCGAGTCAGCGGCTTAAGAGATATAGATATATATGTATATATGTATAGATACATATGTATATATATGGACCTTTTGGCTGCTACTTACAGGTTGGTCCGAGTGGGCGAGGGTCTGGAAGGGGGGAACTAACCCCATTTCAATAAAGACACTTAATCAAAAGGTATAAAAGTAGACACTACCAACGTAACATGCGGAACACCGTAAAATGCTATGCACCAAGCTGTGATATTTCTACAAAAATTGAAATGTGATTCCGCTGGTATCCACTGGCTGTACGCATTTTTATGGTCTCGCATTAAACAGCAACGAAAAAAATCTTATATAGGAGCCACTGGGAAGCGGCCACCGAAAACATAGAGGACGTTACATCCACCCTACAGAGTGCAAGTGAGCCAGTTTTGTGCACGTATCGCCTAAGAACATATAGGAACAGTATGGAGGGAGGGGCCAGCCATATAGCAGGTTTTCTTGTTTTGTTTGGACAACTGGACATAGTAGACAAAGAAGGCGTTGGAGGTTAAGACAGAGAAGAAAAGTGGGGAGGTCTAGATCTAGTGATCGCAGTGTTATTTTTTGTGTGGAAAAAGATCGAAAAATGATAAATTTGGTGGATTTCGTGATTTAATACTTAACAGAAGGAAGAGTCTTCTTGATGTGCTCTCAGTGTTCCCTTGTGCGTTTGGCGGAAATAGAAACTGGCAGGTGAAGAAGATAATTGCGAAGTGCAGATTTTGGTGCAAAGAACCATAAACCAGTCACGGCAAAAAAGCATAGCAAATAAAAAAGGAAGCAAAATAGGCGCATTGATCCTATAAGAATCTCCTGTATATTTCTTTTCTCTTATGGAAAAAAACTCATAGGCTTGCTCTGATAATTTTACTGGGTTATTAGAATTTTACTCATACGGTCAAAATATCTAATGATATCTCAGTTTCAAGAGTCATCAGACTAGATTGCAATTGCAAGGATATCAGTTATCTCATGGTCTGCTTAGGGAGCCATCAACTTGGAGAGTTTTACGTACCCGTTTCCAAAATACAATATCTTATATACATATTTTATCATGTACAAAATATTTGTGGGGTACTATGATGGTATGGTGCATTGGGTAAGGCACAGATGATGACCTTGTTACGTGGGACAAAGGGAGGAATGTGCTGGAAGGTTGCGGTTAGGGAAGATGTTAGAGCACTGATGAAGTATCGGCATCAGTCGACATGGTTACCTAAACCTGTAAGAATGTGCGAGTATATATATAATGATCATCATATCTGATAAAATTTGCATCCAGATTATTCATTCAAATGTTACCTGCTCCTTGGGCCTTGAAATACCTTTCCATTTGGCAGATCTCTCTCGCCGTTTTCTCGATAGGCCTGAAATTCTTTAAAACTTATGCTAAAACTTAAAGTTAGTTCTTGCCATGAGTTGCACAATTCCAAGAACATGTTTTCTTTGATCACATATGTACAGATGGATGCAGGGTTCATTCAGTGTATTTTCACTTTCTTTTGCGACGATGCATTAAATGTTGAATCATTCGGCAACATTTGCTTTGGTTGAGTTTTTAACATGCATGTTATGCTTATAACATATGTACATCGCATATGCACGGAGAAAATTTTTTGCTTAAAGTCATACCATTTCTGGTCCATTATGCTGACATTCTTGGTTTATAGAGCAAGGTTTTTTTTCTCATTCGCCTATGCTGCAAGAGTTTCGAAATGATAGATTTGTTAAAGGAGATTTCTTTCTGGCCAAAAGTGAGCGAGAGTGGAGGTGGGTAGTTAACTCAAGTTCTACTCTAATACAAGAAATAAGAGGAATACCATACAGAAAATAATATCCAAACTGAAGTGGGTGCCATCAACTCAAACTTAAGGAAGTATAGATTCAGTGGTAAAGGCTTGAAATCATACTGGTCTTCCCCTTCTTAGTAGTATTTTATCATTGCCGGTATAGAGCCTTGGGAGGGTTGATGGTTTCTGGGAAGATCTACATCTTGTAATTTCAAATGAAGCGGTAGAGGCATGCAGGCGACCGAAAATGCGTACATTATGGACAGAGTATATGTATATACAGGTTCACACCAACCTTGGGGAAATATCACATCCTTGCTGCATAAAAGCACCCAGTGAAAACCAAAGACTATTTAATATAGTGAAATCATTGGTAAAAGTTGGGCCGTTCACGCTATCTTCAATCTGCCATTCGTATGGACTAAAGCGGCTGACGAGGAACAGTACTATACTGACTCCAAGGTAGGCAAATATGATACACATCCAGATTTCATAGGACAGTGGATCCATGAAGCTGAAGACTCCAGGCTTCTGCTTCTCTGGTTTCTTGATCATAATACTGATGCCCAAGCTCATGAAGGGTTTCGAGAAGTCGATAACTCGCTCCCTCATGGAGGAGATGGTCAGTGGGGCGATGGCCAGGTCAGCCTCCTGCAAGAACAGGCAGGAAAGGATGAATGTCAGGAGGGAAGAGATTTTTGTCACCACACTGACTGAACAGAGTCCTAAACCCTTTAACATACTCTTTTAATGCACTATGCCCTTTGGTTGGCATGGTGCACGGATGTAGTCCTAGTGAGTCTACTTGCCAGTGCTGCAAGCATATCTAACCAAGACCTCGTGAGGTTAAGATGACCTCAATGCAATATAGTGCCAAGACTTGCCAGGACTACATTGTTGCACTATGACGACTAAAGAACTTTGAAGCATCACAAAGGCTGTTAATGGGTTGAGCAAAGAGGGACTTACTAGTTTACCACTGTTCTAGTTTAGATCATAGACCCAGAATATGTTAAAGACCCTGGTGCATTTACTCCCATCCATAATGATACAATGATGTAGCGTTTGAGGCTTGATATTCCCATCAACATAGGTGCTTATCTTCAAAAAGATTTCTGATATGGCTAGCATGAACACTGCCTTTGCAAATATGGCCTCAAGAACAGACTTATGTTAATGTGTTTTGAATATGTGCACTTTGCTTCAAATAATCTGAAGACTGTGCTCTTTCTTAATCCTTGATTTAAATCCTGGATAGTTGATCTTAAGTTCAGTGATATGCATTTTCATTACTTTGCACCAATTAAGGGATATATATGCCATGCACTATGCATACACAACCATGCATTTATTTCAAAATGACTCAGTATACAGACTGGGTGTGCAGGCTAGAAACCAATGACCTCTGTTATCATAAATGATGGAGTAAAGCTTTTCACTTAAGTCCTGACTCACGTATTCTGACTCTATCATTTAAACAAGAGATGTGATTCAACCACTGGACATTGACAATCAGTTCTTGCACACGTTAAACCCTAACTGAAGGACACATCATGTAGGATCACTCTATTCATTTATTCTTCATCCTACATGCCAAGATTACTTTCACACTGTACTTACTGTAGTGCCTCATTCCATATTCTGATGAGGCAACAAGGAAATCCCAGTAAAAATTCTCTACATGGTTTGCTAAAAGGTTATCTGCATGCAATTACAAAGTCAATGCTAAAAATGCTACTAGGACTCATGTAGGTTAGTCTTAAAATTGTCTAGATGTATCTAAATTTGGTAAATTACATGTGTCAAAATTGTTAAACAAAAATCAAAATTCAAAATTAAATTCAAATCTCAATGAAAAGTAGATAGATATCTTTATATTTAGTATCAATGACTGTGCATGTAATTCACAACATTTTGAAAAGTTTTAAAATTCTGTACTCTATGACATTAACACAAGTTAACTACCTCATTATTATGACATGTTATTGTTTCCTCTCTTTTTATATGATCTTTGTCTCTGGTCGGTTTCTCAATGAGAATCCAGGAAACTACTGTGACAATCAATAGAAAATACTGAAACCTTTTCTGAAGCATTGACATAGGCATTTAAAGCTGTAGATGCACTGGCAGAATGTTTTGAATTGCCATTTTTATTATGCATATAAGTAGTGCTTTATCTGTAGGGGTCATTGTTCCATTTCTGAATATGTGTCAGACGGCAGCTTATCCATCATTAAACCTACACTGCATTAGTCCTTACTGACATGATGCTTTCCTGCAGCTGTTGTGAGTGCCAATATGAAGGAAATTCTGCTGAACCATTTAGGATTTGACTTTCTCCCTAGCAGGGTGGCATTAATGCAGGCCATAAAGATAAATGGGCAAGGTGCACAGGCACTAGTTAGCAAGTTAGAGTAGGTAAAATGTGGTCAATCAGAAACACCTTCAGTAATGAAATACCCCTTTAGTGAAAAAATGTGCACTATCAGTCGCTGCAGATTTGTGCTTCAGCTATATATGAGACAGTATTTCACTAAGGGCCTTTTGGTTGACTAACACTCATCTATTGCCCATTCATCTATACATCCACTAAAATAAGACTTGCCAGATGAGTGTCAGTCAGTCCGAATTTGACCAAAGGAATACTGCTTAAATGGTTACAACATGCTGCTTTCTCAATACCCTGCCAAGCTGCCACCATTACCAAAGCTAGTGTGAACTGTGTCACGGGCCTTCAATCAAAGGCCCTTTTAAGTAAATGATAGCTATAGCACCTTATATTACAAAGAAAAGACACATTGAATGGTAACTATCTTCTCCGCCAAGCATTTTCTGGAGGAGGTGGTCTGTCATATGAAGTTTCAGTCTGTCATATGAAGTTTAGTGGATTCAAAAGATTAAAACACGTTTATGGAAATTAGATTTTGATAGAGTGCTTGATTAATTTTCCCATACGATTAGTGAAATTGGTGTGAATCGTACAACTGCACGAGACGACGAATGTATGAACAACACATAGAATTGTAAAACTGCACTCTTTGTGCAGTTACACAACATAGCACAACAGTTAAAGGTTGAAGTACCTGGATAGGAGGATGCAAAAAGGGAAACTTGCAAACATTTTGTGACAATGGTATACATGTTGAAGCCTATATTACAAGCATAAGCTCCATTATCATCTATGGTGTCTTGTATTAATTGATAACAATTAAATAGTCATATTGTTAGTTAGGAAATTCTTGTTTCGTTAGGTTCATAGGGGTTAGAAATAAAACATAGGTCAGTTCTTTCCTAAAGATGTTTAACTTCACAATGAAAATATGTTAAGTTATGCATTTTTTTCATTGCTTTGTATTTACTTTCTACATTAGCTGGCCCTTCAGAGGCCACAAAGCAGGTTTTTCCCATTTTCAATCATGCACATAAATGTATGACTGGCAGGAAACTCACCAATCTGACATCAAGGCACCAAAATAATGTTACTGGATTCATATATTCCAAAACGTTGTGCAAGCAAGTTGATACTATGTATACATGAATTTTGTGGCTGGTTTTATGCCCTGTCTTTTTTGTGATCGCTTTTTGATCTCTGAAACCAAACGTGTGTCAGACATTTTATCAAGGGAACTCTACATAATAGCTAGAGGTGTAATTTTCTTCATACCTTACACGAATATATTTGAGCATGTATTATGGGTTCATGTTGTTGTGTATCCTTTAATTTTCTCTCTTTTTAAAAAAAAATTAATATCAATATAACATTTCTCAACCATGCTATCAGTAATTCACATCGTTGTGAAATGCCCTCCACATCTAAGAATATTAACAATAACCTCATGCACTGAGTCTTAAGCATTCAGTTGTTCACTGAATGCTCTCCATATCCCATTCTGACGTCAGTGTACATAAAAAAAGACAGGTACCTCTGTATCAACAACAGTAAAAATAAATATGAAAAAGATATTGGTCCAGATTAACTAGAAATAACGATTTGCTATATATACACATACGTATTCAAATTCTATGATACATCAAATATGCAAGCATGGCATGATCAAATTATTTTGTTGTGTCATGGAAATGATTATCAAAACAAATAAAAAGAAATTATTTAAAAATTAAACCTACCCGGCGGGTCAGTTCTCCAACCATTCCGTTCCAAGTGCCATCCGCCATTTTTTCTCCGTATTTGCCGTCTTTTACGAGGCGCAGCGCATAATCGAAGCCAACAATTGTCGCTAGCTTGTGCGCTACGTCGGCGCAGTACCCCTCGTAGCGATCGTTGCCGATCAGCGGTGTTCCGTCATCAGGTTCTTTTTTTACCATGAGATACGGCGCCGACTACAGAGAGCAGGGGGGGATGGTGGGAGAGGAAGAAAAGGGTGGATGTTGTTATGGATGCAGTTAAATCGAGTGAAACATCATTAGATGGAGCTGAACTATACAATATTGGCTCATGTGGTCTCTTCAATGAGATGCTACGATTATACACCTTCGATTCTTAAAATTACCAAAGGCCTAGGGTTATAGGCATTCACAGTAATAGAGTCAATATTGTAGTCATAGGACATTGGGAAACTATCCCCTGAATTTCAGTCAATCCCGTTGCTATTAAGAGAAATTAATAGCCAGTATTGAACGAGCATGATGAGTATTTGCCATATGGCTCGAGAGGCATATGGCCTTCATCAATATTTATTACACGATTAGAAGATATTATTCTACCAATTTCACCATAATTTGATGTTGTATTGGTTCTTTTGATGTTAAATTGGCACTATATTGATGTTAAATCAGCGAATTTGTTGTTGTTTACGCTGCCATTGCACTATTACGTCATCAGCAGAATGCTGTGCTCTGATTGGTCAATAATGAAAAGGGGGCGTGGCTGACCACAAAACTGGCTTCTCATTGGTCCAGAGGTTCTAAAAGCATACCATACAATCGTCTGGTATGTTTCTCCATACCATACAACCTGTAAAATATTCCTAGTCCTCTTTGTTCTTATATAAAACCAGGAAAGTCGTATTGTAATTGTTTGTGAGTGTAATAATGTAAGTGACTAAAATCCCCTTCCCATATCTCTGTTGGAATATCTGACACTTTGTAAAATCTAAAAAGAGTCCAGGATGGTGACTATTTGCCCCCTAACATATTCCGTTCTTGTATCAAAATTTGCGAATATTTACTTACTATGACCAGAAACAATATTAAAATTGTATATCTACTACATTTACCTAAAGGGACTCCAATTTTGCAGTCGTCATTGACTTTGTGAGAAATGACTGACGCTCCAGTCCACATTATTCGAATTGTTGCACAATCAGCTTAAACGGATGGGCTGACAAATTTCCATTAATTTTGTGTTTTTGAATCTCCCAAACAACCTTCCCTTTTAACTAGCTCACAGAAGCTTGATCGCATCATAGCACGATGGCAACAAATCACAGTGTTTTACCACCCTCGTGGGCGTAATGGTCAATATCTGAGCTAATGCTAGCCTCGATTCTCGCCATCAAAAAGCTAATCTTAGAAATGCCGCCCAGCACGCAGGCTGCATCGACTTTCATTAGGATACTGATACCTTCTTTACCATTTATAACCGAGAGCCACGCGCCCCAAATCTAAATTCATTTATCAGGCCCCATAAAGTCGCCAAGGTCTGCATAGTGTTGAAGGTATGCACCGTGATATGCCCTTGATGCATGGATTTAGTGACGCTATATTTATGCATCTTAGGAACTCAGATATAGGGTCGGCATGATACGCCAATGCAGTGCTGTAAGTTGTACTTGCCAGCACTGCATTAGTGCATCATGACAACAAAGGTACACCCCACCCCAATCCCCCAAAATGGAGGGGAAATGAAATGATGTTCCCTTAAAGATATCCGTGTAGCAACGAAGATTCATTCTTGCAGTTTTAAGAATAATCAATCTATCGAGCACAAGATGTGTAGGATTCAATCCCCATGGATAGGGTTTCACATCCTCAATGTAAAGTTTGATCTTCGTGCCCTTGTATCGGTGAGAAAGGGCAGGGGTCACCCTGCGGCCCGGATCGCTACTTCATTACACCCAAAGACCTGCACTCATCCCCTCCAAGGCAATGCCCCCAACCTCACAAAAAGACACATAAAAAAGCATGACCACCAACCTTAACCCTTTAACGTCCATACAATGTTTTATAATAATAGCCAGTCTACTTACCAGTACTGCATTCATGAACCTGCCTTTATTACCCTAAAGGATAAATGTATACCTACAGAGCAGGCATGAGGGAACAGTGTATACTGGAGTGTCCCGTATAAGTGCCCAGGCGCTCATTGATTTCAAACCCAATGTACCTCTGGCGCTTATACGGGACATGCGCTTAATTGAATACTGTTTTTAGTGCCTAAGATTGATTTCAATACCCCTATACCCCCAGCGCTTATTCGAGAGCGGCACTTATTTGAGACCCCGGTGCTCAAATGGGCCATGACGGTAGTTCATGGCCAGTCTAGCCAGAAGCACTGCATTGGTGCATCGTGACGACCAAGGAACATCATCTTTGGAGCACTATGTGGTCTTTAAAGGCTTTAGGGTTCAGAGTGCAGCCCATGAAGCCATCAGTCCCCCCATATATCACTGTTATGTCCTACTACACTGGGCCATAATACTAGGATTATCCATAAACCGGATAACCCAAGCAAGGCATGTAAGCTCTCCAGACGCACTGGGACTTAAAGCCCCCTTTATAGCCATGATGCAAATGGTTAGGCGCCAGGGCTAAAGACAATGGCATGTATCTTTGCAAACTTGGGAGCTTGACACAGTTCAGAAAATTAGCCATTCAGAATTAAGGCAGTTTTGGGTTAGGGCCATTTTCCACCACCCGATATGGCCCCTCTATCGGCCGCTAGACCCATAGTAGATACTATTTTCGGCGGACAGAGACCATGCCCCACCATTGAACCCTATAGCATTGATTCCACCAAAACCCTCAATTTTGTCGGGCCGATAGTGGGCCGATAGCATCGTTTTAGGGTATCGGCTCCCTATCGGCCCGATTTTTTGTCAGGCCGATGGCAGCCCGATAGGAGAATTTTCAGCCTCAAATCTCACTCTTTTGACCTCTTCCACCAAGGAAAAAATGAAATCGTTCACGATTATCGGGCCGATTTTGCATAGAGGCCGATGGGTACCCGATTTTTTCTAATCAGTTAGAAAAAATCGGGTACCTGTCGGGACCATCCCCGACGTCTTTCCAATGGTTCCCGATGGTTTCCGATGCTTAAAATAGAGCTGTTCCACAGAACCCGATTTGAGCCCGATTGTTGCCCGACAGTTGTCCGATAGTGCCCGATAGCTGGCCGATAGTTCCCGATGCTGCCCGATGCATCCCCGATGCAACCCGATGGCAAAATCGGACAACTATCGGCTTCAGTGGAATCCTGGTTTATGGCAGCCCCATCGGCCGAGGTGGTTGTGTGGGGCAGCTATCGGCAGATAGAGCACTCATATCGGGTGGTGGAAAATGGCCCTTAAGGTTACTTCATTCAAAGATTATAGCAGAGGGCGTTTGTACGACCTAGTTAGATCACTCACCAAGATTGATGTAACGATGCGTGTTCTGTTTTCCGTAGCTTCTTCTGAGGGTTCGTCTTTCCTTACTTCCCTCTGTATGGAGACCCCTGTCTCCAAGCTCCAAGTCCCGACCTGTAGGAAGAAGAAAACGGTGGTCTCATTCAAAATGTTCAAATCCTCTCTTTCTCTGCTCTCCAAATAAAGGAGGAAAACTGGTGAATGTCAATGTATTGACGCCCATATCTTGGCATCGACTCCTGGATGAGAACATCCACTCAATATTATTCGCAAAAATCACCTATATCGTCTTTTATTGAGGAAGGATTTAATAGTTGCCCCTGGAATGCCAGGCAGGTTAGGATAACCAGAAACATTTCTTCTCTTGGCTCTATTAAAATGATTACTTTTTTGGCGTGACACCTACCTTTTTTGCTTCGCTATCCAGACTCAGTTCGAGAACATCCAATGTATAACCCTTTCTCATTCCATGCTCATCAAATGCGATGTCACCCGTTACACCTTGGAAGGCTACCTGTTGGCACATACAGAAGATGATGAGCTAAGTTGTTGAAAGTATTCCCATAGAAGTGTACAACTGCGATAGGAAAGTGATTCGAATGGTAGAATATCTACCAATTCTTACCAGCTTCATAATTCAGTCCCTCGTGCTGTATTGAAAATTATTGGCAATTCTCTACAGAAGCAATAATTTCAATGAAATTGCAAAAAATCGTCCCGCAGTATACCATGAAAGTTTCCAACCAAACTGAACAATGAGCTAGGTCTTGACATAGGTATTTGCGAAAGATTCATATCTGTATGTTGATTTGTCTTACAAGGGATCCGAAATTAAAAAAAACTGCGCAGATTCTTCATTATAACTTCCACATACCTTGTCACTCTTAAAGTTCCTCATGATGGCAGGGCCATGTTTCCAGGGTATTGCAGGGTCACTCTTACAATTGATGCCCCTTGTGCCGTTGTTGTAGACCTGTCCGCGTCTGAAGGTGTTCCTGAAGACGTCTGGATCCTTCTTGAGCATGTTGTTGATGCCCTTGACGACCACACTAACTGCGTCCATCGTCAGGGCAGCCTCCAACTGAAGGGAGAGGAGAAAATTCATTTTTGCTGGATAATCATTCATCAAATGATTATGATATAGTAGGCGGAATTTACAACGTACATGTCCAGGGCAGCTTTAGGACAAAGATCATCCTGGATCATACATCCAGGTTTACTTTTGTTTGTATTGTAAGGCTTAGAATTATACGCCATGCATGGTAACCTTTGATCATATTATCTAAGCTGGGTATTGAGGAAAATTGTGTCTGAATAAAATTTTAATGAAAATTGAAGCCTTGTGTCATCAGTTTGGAGATAGCCTCAATGCAAGCTGCTCATTAATCAGGGATAATGCATTACTTAAATACATCGATGCAATGTACCACCATCTATTGGCGCATATCGATGGCAAAATAGCATGAACATCCTGCCCTCAAAATGGTTAGAAATCTAAGTCATATACTTACCCTTATTTTCCTCTCTGTTCCAGCTCCTTTCCAGTAATTAGGATTGAGCCTGGACCACTCCCGTTGGACCTGTTTGACGATCTCCTTGTCAGGGTCAACTAACCGGAACCCGGTGATATTGACCCCGCCATGTTTAAAGTCCTCAAGGTCTAATTCGTCCATACTCTGTGTAAGGAAAAGGTTAAAAGGCTTTAAAAGAGAGTTATTCAAACATTTTCAGAAGGTATAAGAGGCATCCTATTTAGTAATATCCGGCCATTAAAGGGTTAGAAGCTGAGCTGCTCACACCACCTCTACCAGTGTGAGAGCAGCTCCCTGTGCGTGTAGGAGCAGTCCCCGTACACCCGTTATACATGTAGTCACGGCAAGAGGACATTAGTCACAGAATCAGACTGCTCTTTTTGTACTCACTCAATACTGGGATCAAACAAGATGGCTGCAATCAAATTCTTACCCATCTAAAGACAAAATGCTTCTTGTTGACAGGTCAGCTGATTTGATCAGATTGTAATAGACCAAAATATCTCTGGATTATAATAAGTCTGATTTAATCTAAATGTAACCCTCTCCCACGCTGCTTACTTTTATTCTATGACTACTGGCAAGCACTGGATTGGTGCATTAGGACGACCCTATTGAATTGTATCAGCTCCTGATCATGCTGTATTAATGCACTATATGATGCCTTTTAGCAGTTGGGTTGGTGGTTTGTTGCTAATTCATTTCGACCTTTTACATCAAAAGGACAAATATACGAATATATTAATCTCTTTAGTGATCTCAACATGGACCGTCGAATTTCACGCGGACGTATTAAAAATATTCCAAGTGACCCTCCCCCCTCCCTCACCAATTATGATACTAAAAATACCCCTCCGGAATTAAGATAGCATTTCTAGCCTTTCATCATTCTGAATTTCGCATGTCACTGAGGCTGGAACTGTATTGACATTGTCGAGTTTGAGCAAACTAATTATCATCTAATTTGTTTCAATTTCCTTGTGAATTTTGTCAAGTGAACGTGTCACAGCTCCATACTGCTCCACATCTCTCTACTTTTATATCAATTATTCATCATGTGAGCTAATAGCGTCAACCCTTTGTGGTCATGATGCATGTGTGCCTATTTGTTTTATTGTCAATCTGTGCTGCAGGAATGTATCACATATTGCTGCAAACTGCATAATGAAGATTTCATTACGAAGCATAATGTCAGCAGTTACTATTGAGAACTGGAGCCAATATAAACCTTTGCGGGTCAAGTCATGCCCCAAATACATGTTATTTGTCATCATGATGCACCAATACAGTACATGCAGATCTACTCAACAATGCTGAATTAGCGTATCAACCGACCCTTTGTATGGAGGTTGAATGTTGGCAAGCTGCGTGAATGTATCACTGGTGAGTTACATGGCACGATGCCATAAAGCACTATGCTTGCCTTAAAGAGTTTAAGCACTATTAGTATTGAGTACCAGTTCCCACCATAAGAACTGCTCCCAGCTGCCCTCTAGGGGCCCCTTGTCATTGCACACTACCTCACCCAAGTGAAGCTGAATGAGAGCATTTTGTCTGCTAAAAGCTTTTTAATGTCATTAAGCCTCATGGAGAAGCAATAAAAGCCTAGATGTGAGTTAGAGAGTACCAGGCCTGGAGAGGGGGAGTGAGATGGAGGCTCTCAGGAACTGCACCTCATAAAATACCACCAGATCCTAGAGTGAATTCCAATACAGTGAAAGCTCGTTTATGTGCCCAAGCATTCAAATATATTTCACTGTTATATTACCTACCGTGCGGGACTATATAAGACAGGTACATCAAAAATGTAGTTCCTAGTTGATACTCCCTACCAATTCTTATTCATGTGTTTAATTGAGCTCTTTTGGTAGAGGTGTCTACCTCATAGGATTGATGGTTGAAATGGCATGTATATATCTCATCAAGAACTATCAAAATGGTAACTAGGTTATGGATGCAGCTCCTTAAATTCCCAGCTAAGCTGTATACCCCAAAATCTAGACCGGTGCTTATCCAAAGAGACAGCACGTATGTGTTCAATAGATAGGTACTCTGATATATGCAATTAACTATGTTGCCTTTTATTTCATTACACTAACAGTACCATTTCATATTAAATGCAGTAGAAAACAGACATCGATCGGCATATACATATGAGAATTTCCTTTGGGGGACTATAGCTTTTTGGATATCATATGGACTGAAAAGAATATCGATTCGTAAAAAAGGATATTTTATGAAAGTAAAACAGAAAGCACTTATATTGTGCCTCTCAGTTTCACTCTTATACTCACCAAACCTCCGAGTAAATAATGGTAGTTTGCTCTATTCATTCCTACGTTCTGTATCTGTAAAACATGAAGGAGAAGACACATCAATTTCAATTTCCTCAATTAGGTATTTCAGAAGAACTCCCCTTTTACCAGTTAGCTCACACTTTAACACTTTATGGGCTTGATATTGCTTTTTCCTTTACCCTTGGTCGTCATGATAGACTAAAATAAAATGCAGCCCTGGACCTACTCACCAAGGCAAGATCTATTCATCATGTCGAGGATTAGGCATGAATGGACTGCTGGTGAGTTACTCGCCAGGGCTGCTTTGTAACATCATGCCTACCCTACATGTTCAACATATATATATATATATATATATATATATATATATATATATATATATATATATATATATACTCCCAGGGGGTCGCCATGATGCGCCGATGCAGTGCTGGCTAGTAGACTCGTCAGCACTGCATTTATGCATTATGACTACCAAGATACACGACCCTGGAGGCCTCATGATGCCCTTAAAGTACTAAATGATATTGTCTGATGACACAGAAGGGAGCTGAATGACAGAAGCCTGCTGTCTACAAAGGCTGCCGGTTCCATGGCCTTGGGCTGCTATTTGAGTGGTACCCACTTAGAGCATGTCTGCACACACCCCACACAACCCAGGGAAACATTGTGACAAAGATTGCCTCCCTACGTGAGTCTGGTATAAGGCGGTTTAACACTGACACTGGAACATGGAACATCTTGTATACTTCTCTTTAAAGGAGTTCTTAATGGTATGTCTGGGAGGCATGTTTGGGTTGTTCTGTTACAGCATTTTAATGGTAAAACCCCAATCTCTGACACATAATGTGGTTACATTTGTTATGAAAAGGAGTTAACCCTTAGTTATATTTCAGCTTTCTAAAGTTATTATTGGAATTAACTCTGTGTGTTTTAGGTTTGACGCCAATATTATTCTAAGCTCTATTTATAGTACAGATCCCTTTCAAATAAAGCATTTCATTTGGAAACGTTTTCCATTAGATGTGCTCACAAGATACGGTATTACAAGGATGAGAGGTTCGCTCTGAAGTGATGGGACTGTAATTAGATTTTCAATGGGCCGAGATAAGAATAAAAATCATGCACTCTAATTCATCTGCAAAGAACTGGGTTCACAATGAAGAGAGAGAACTATTTTACTTCATTCTTAAAATCAAAGAAAACACTGATTCCATGTTTCCAAAAGTTCTGAAAGCCAGGCAGGAAGGAAATCTCTCTTATTTTCGTTTTTCTCTTATCCCCAGCTTTGCCGAAACAGAAATTGTTCTCCCGCCAAATCAAAACTAAAGAATGTTTCTGCCATAATGGCAGATGGGAGAATGTAAAAATCAAAATGCAATTGCCAATAATTCTTTTACTTCATCATCTTCCTATCAAAATACAGCGAGGAATAGTTTTATCTTAATTTCCCCCACATTGGGGGTGTGGAGACACAACTCCTCAATTCATGCCAAGTAAACTTGATTAAAGCAGTAAAAACAATAACTTTCAACAATAAAGTGTAAATAATAACACAAGTATTTTCTTACCTGTCGTAGGACTAGCTCCAAAGAGCGTTCTGTTGACAAATCAAGAACAATGAACTTGTCGCCACTCGGCATGCGACTGTCTAGTTGTCGTAAAAGTGCATAGCAGTGTTCCACTTGTATAATTCGAACGACATCTATTTCTATCATAAGCTCCTCTCTATTTACAACTTCATATAAGCGCTCTAATCGAGATAAACCTGCAAAATACAAAAAGAAAACATTCATGTAGACAATGCCATTATCGTAAGTGATATTTGAAAAGTGGGAAATGGTTGTGGCGACTTTGGCGACAGCTGGACATTTTTTGTAGGTGGCAGAGCAGCCTTTTGTTGGAGTTTTTGCTAAAAATCTCAATCAGGTCTTTTTTAAATCTACTCAATATATCTCTCTTAATATCTTTAGTCATTTGTAGATTTTGTCAATTACTTAACACCATCAAATAACTGCACGATTCCGCTAGAGTATATTATGTGGTTTGATTTTATTGTCTTTTGTCAAAGCCATCTGACACGCAATTTACCAAATATTACATGCAACAATAATCCTTTTGAACCTGGTTTTGGAAAATCATCACTAATTGTGGAGGTAAATTGGAGTTTAGAAGAGGCAATATGGTCCTGGGAATCAGTACGTGTATCATTATCATAGTGCATCATAATGTTCATATTCCTTTCAGAAGTATAGCCACTGCATGTGGTGAGTGCTTTGAGCTCCAAGCTAAACCCTTTGAATGATGTGCATTGTAATGCCCTTTTGATATCATATTGCATGGATGCAGCCCTAGCGAGTAAGTCGCCCCTCATTAAGTCGATGCATCCTGGCGAATAACTCGCCCCTCCTAGAAGCTACTGGGTTGAAATATCCCTGAAGGGTTGGACTGTAACTCACACCTACTGAGTTGGTGCATCGACATGACAAAGAGAAATATAGTGGACGCATAACGTGTTAAAAGCTTGCCACTCTGTGTTACCAGATTGATACAATCTCAGAGCCACATCATATCACTATAACAAAGCCATTCAGTTTGACATGGTAAAACATGATCATATTGAGTCTGTGAAGTGGCACGACAAACCCTGTCCTGGTATTAACGAGTCTGTTTGACTAATGAGTTGAGCTGCTCGCCCACGTGGTCCCCACTACAACAATGGATGAACTCAACAACAGTCTCTGAAACAATCCAGGCCTTTTACCCCTTTAAAGGCCGCATGATGCTTTATTGACATGATGCAGCAATGCAGTGCTGGCAAGTCTACTCCTAGCACTAGATTTGGGAGTGTACCAAAACCACTTCTGGTCAATCTGACCTGAGAATGTAGCCCTGGTGAGTTACTCACAAGAGTTGCATCCGTGCATCATGAAAACAAAATGGCACACTACATTAAAACACTAAGCAGACCTCAAAGGTTTAATACCCAGCACACAACACTGCCCATTACATCCCCAGTGCTTTCAGACTCTATGACAGTAAACCAGGCGGACCAAATGAAATGGGATTAATTTTTATGTCTGGGTGCCATCTGAGGCTGTTGTTGTATGTGATTGGTGAGATAGGGACTTTAGAGGGGTAGATGGTTTTCCACATAGAAGTCGCCATCTTGTCCCCCTACACTTTCAGCCCTTGGCTGGGGCAAGTGTTGCGGAAATCTGAAAGCTCTCTATTGGATCGTTTGATAGCCATAGCGATTTATAAGCGTTTTATTTTTCACAGGTGTCTTTTCAATACTTCAATACAATACCCCAACACGGACCTGAAGGTATGAATTCTGTAGCCATTGTGGGTTTAAAAACTACTCAACCAGTGCTTGTACTGTGAATCCTAAAAGTGTGTTCCCAGTAGCCGCTGGATAAGTATGTTTTATGTTTAATAGTTCCATAGAGAAACAACATGAACCGTTCACTGGCAGTGCCATTCTTTCCCTGGCGGGAGCTGTGGAACAACACCAGGCGCTCACTCAAAATCCGAGCAGCTCAGTCATCTGTTTGAAACCGGAAGTAGAACTGTCTGGCGTTGCCATGGTGAATGGGGAGTATGATGGAGGATGTCAAAACGAGGCGGGTATGGAGGGGGGTTGAGGGAGCAGCTGGGGGGGGGGGGTAGACCTGTGTGTGGGGGTGGGGGAAGTACCCATATATGTGTGGGAAGCCCACCAACTGCTGACAAAAAGCTACGTACACTGTATGTTAGAAAGGAGGTTGTGTTGGCAGCTCTGGGGAAGGCTGAGCCTGCTGAGCCGAGGGACGAATCAGACACATATCATTTTATTGACAATGTATACCCCCTCCTCTCCTCCTCTCTCAGCCTCATCCTTTTGCTCCAGTACCATGTAGACCGTTAAAGATTACATATTGCTTCAATGTAATACTCACCCTGGCCGTTATGATGCAGGAATGCACCTATGCATCATGTCAATCCTACAGGATTGATACACTCAGGTACAGTTGGCATGATGCACAGATACAGTCCTGCCAGTGCGGCATTGGTATCATGACGACAAAGATATATGGACCAGAAGCTTATATAACATTCTCCTTAAAGGGATATATGTGTAGCATGGTGGTCTATATAAATCACAGATCCCCTGGATGTAGTATCTCCTCTTGGGAGCAATATTGAAATTGCTTTTTTTTTTCTCCTGTCAGATGAGTCTCTTCTTAGTCCCATATAGGATTTATCTTGCGAGAGGAATATTATGCTATTGGCTCTACCAGTCGACTTTAAAACTAATCCCAGTGTGTGGATTTATATCTTTCTTATGGCCCATCATTAAGTTTATGGTTTGTCTGTTTAAATCTTTTCATTGTAGAAAATTGCCATCAGTGGTGAAACATAGTGTAAGGGTTTGTGGCCTTACGGACCTGGGGGGTTCGGGTCTTACGATTCGGAAAGAAAGAGTAAGACAGTATTCCAAGTGTATGCCAACGGTTAGGTTTATTACTTAATGCACACTCACGGCTGCCGAATGATATCAAAGAGGCAGCTAATATTAAAAGACAGTGGTTTACATAGTGTGGAGGCCAGAAGGGCCTCTGACGTAGCGGCTGAGCCCTGGGCTTTATATACGGACCCAGGTGTTCGTCGTCAGATGTCCCCACAGACCCGGATCGGTGCTGCCACCTATCCGGAACCTGAGGAACGTCCGACGACTCGACTCACCCGCCACGTCAGACGGTACCCAACTCCTATGGTAGTAAAGTGTACCTCTACACCACTCCCCCAGACATTTAGGAGGGTGTTATACGTATAATATTACTAGGATAACATTTCTACATGTCTAAACCTTTAGTAATAGAGGTACAACCATAGGTATAACATTAGCACTAAATAAATTGTGAACCAGATGTCATATATATATATTCGATAGTGAATTTTAGTTACATATAACGATTAGGATGTTGAAATATTATACGAATTACTTGAAGAAGAGACAGTTATGTGAAACGGAACTGTCTATTTAATTATTATACCACATAATATTGTATTATATTTCAGGTATAATTAATAAGACAAGTAATATGAATCGTATACATGTGATGATGACAGCTATATGTAACGGAACTGTCGATAATAAAACATATCACAAAATAACATCCGTATGTGTGTTTGTAGTCATTGACACCACATTTGAATATGTAGTCTTAAAGAAGACTGTTATAGTAACATCACTATCTAATGACATGTCGTATATTAATATTATACGAATCCGTTAAGGATTCCGTGAGTAGTACGAATAGGATTATTTATAACATACACTTGAAAAAGAAAGAAAAAAAACATCACGGTGTGGTCATGAATATAATAATATATTATCACCGTGTACCTAATAACTTTTATAGCACCAGATCATTATACTTATTATATAATTTGTCTCGCAGGACAATAATATGTGTTATCTGGTGAAGTTTAACGGATCTTATAATATAAATACTAATAGTGATTAGAGATCCGTATCAGGAAATGTCTATGTACCCGTATTATAATATGTATCTAATGGATATTTACATACATATAATATTATAGAAAAATAGAAATATGACATTATATACAATATACAGGAATTATAAATGCTGCTGGAGTCTTCTGCTGTATCCTCCGGGTACTAGTAGGTAGGTGTGGTCAGCTAACCACGGGATGGACGTGCTAAAGTTTATAGTTTCCTTATATTGAGTGAACACGGTAGTTGATTTGGGGCAGCTACCCACAATCCTCTAGTAGTGCTAAAGTTTATAGTATATCCGAATGGTGTAGATTTGTAGAATATTAGTCCGGATGTGTCAACTGTGTAGGGAACGTAATCCTTTTTAAGTTTTAGTTGACATAAGTAAAATAATAGTCCGATATAGGTTGATCCGGAAGTAATAGTAGTAGAGATATAAGTCCATTCGGGAGTACAGATGAGTTGTAGAGGTAAATCGTAAAGTCCATCCTAGTAAATGGTTAGCACGGGTAACAGCAGGAGTCTGGAACTGGCATCCGGATACGTCTCACAGCAGCAAGTCTACTATCGGATTGTTCATGGATGAAATTATAAATCCGAATAGGCTATTCAGGGTGTAATAAATGTTATACAACCTGAATAATAGACTGGTCAAAGGAACCCGGAACACATAGCATAGGTGTTCATGCACTAGTAAAAGCATTTGCAGACCTTTAGGGTTCCGCAAAGACTATATCTGGTCATTTGGTGTTGGAAAAAAATTATGGAAGAAATAACCCTAGCATGCTTTAAACGGATTTCTTAGCATGCTTCTTCTTCAGAAGAGCTAAAGCCGACTCGGGAGTGCCGTCCCACTCGTCCAAGTCGACTCCGAACACCCTCATGAACTTAGTGTTCAGGTTGGTGTTCCGAGTGATCTCCTCCTTTACACGCTTTTCCAACACGTGTACATCCATAGCTGCTTTTTCTTGAGCAGCTGAGGCAGCCTCCTCCTGGGCCTTTACATCGTCCCGGATGAGAGTCTCGAGACGTTGCTTTTCAGCGTCGCCCACCTGTTTCATACACAACAGGGTTTCGTTTAGGAGACCCTGATGAAACTCGATCGCTTTCTCACGAACGGTCTTCTCCCAATGGGTGTAGATGGCCTTCTGGACATCTGCCTCCCCTTGGCGAGACTTCTCAAACCAAACTTCCGCATTACCAGTTTTAATGGTAATGGCGTCCTTCGGTTTCTCAGGTGCCGCGACAGCCTTGGGAGGAGTCGAGGCGGCCTGTGGACCACTTCCGGGTTTAGGACTCCCGGACACACCTGTCGTTGGTACACAGAAGGCAGGTGGTACATTCTGTTTCAGTCCCATTTGCAGGTACATGTTTAACTGCTCCTGGGTAAAGGTAACTGGTGGGGCGGCTGGAGCGGATGCAGATCCGGCGGCAGCAGATGCGGTGGTCTTCTTTGGCATAAGGCGACCATCCTTTCCTACCACCAAGGTCTGGCTCTCAGGTCCAGGTCCCTGGTTTAAGGACGGAAAGTTTCGAGAACTCACTTTCCCAGGTTTAGATACGGCTCCAGCGTATCCGGCAGGTTCAGGCTTCTTGAACACCGGAGTGCCCTGAGCCTGTTCTGCGGGGTGCCTTGTCAGAGGGGACCTGGAACGGTCCTCTGCTCTGACCTTCGGTTTTGTTGTGCTCTGACCATTACCATTGCCGCCACGGTTCTGGTCTCTCCTGCTCCTTTCACGAGCTCTCTTTGCATCCTTTCCGGATTCCTCGCATTTCTGCCAGAGAGACTCGTGCATGTCCAGTTTACCCTTTCCAGGAGTCAGGACTATCTTTGCTCGGAGTTTCGAATCCTTGGTCTTCGGAACTTCGCAGAGGACTTGGTCCCCTGGTCGGATCTTAGACCAAGCATCCTCGCTCAGGCTATCGAACTCCTTCATGAGTTCCTGATGAAGCTCCATGATGCGCTTCCGGGCCCCGTCCAAACCTTCTGCGTGGCATTTCTTCTGGTGTCTAGCCAGATCACTACGTCGGTTGTATTGCACCTTCGTAGTACACTTCTTGCCCTTCTTACCATAACTCGGATCACAAATGTAAACCGGGTGATGGTGGAAGTGGGCCTCTACCAGATGCCTTTGGAACCGGGCTGGAGTACTCCAGGTCCGGATCGAGACATCACTCGCATCCTGGCAGATAGAGAAGGGACAGGACTTTTGATCGTCACCGTACCACTTCTCTAAAGCCCAACGCAGCTTCCTCCTCTGGGTATAAGTGTAATACCCTTCGGTGTGGTTTAGCATAAGCCACATCTTTCGATAGGCTTTGCTCGGATTGGGGTCCTCGTCCGAAAGGCGCATCCAATCTTCATCATCCGACTCATCGTTCTTATTGATTGAGTCTGGACAGGCATAGAGGGTAGAGCCGTCCTTCTTAACTCCGTACGCACAGTCGGAGAAACACGTCGGGATCCGGGTTTTGAATCCGGATTTGGCGTTAGCCCAACGTTCGGCCTCGGTTTGAGTTGATGGAGTGGCCTTCTCATCATACTCAACCGAGGATTCGTGCACCGACTCCTCGTCAGACGACTCAACCTCCATGGCAGTACTATCAGTGGTTGAGGTGCTGGGTTTCGGCTCGGCTCTCGCAGAATCCGGGAGATTCTTGAGCTTCCGAGCAGCGGATCGTCGGTTCTTACTGACCTTCCAGTCTTCCTCCGGTTCCTGGGTTCCGGATGTGCTGGAGGTCGTGGCTTCTACTGGAGTAGTAGTGCTGCCGGTAGCTGATGTAGCACTGGCGGAGCTTCTGGTGGCAAGCTTCAGGTCGGGGATAGGAGGTGCGGGTGCTTCCGCGGCCCTCTTAGCCTCTTCCTGTGCCTCCTGTTCGGCAGTCATGCGGCGGACAATAACCGTCCGAAGGGCTGCAGCTCGGTCCAATCCGATTAGTGAATTGTTCTGGACATCCACCAATTCCTGTTCGGTTATGTAGTAACCGTCGTCCCACTGCTCGAAGTTAGCAGCGGCCTCCCGGAATTCCTTAGTGGTCCGGCACGGCGTCCGGATAGCACTAGGGCGTGGGTAGGTCTGGCCATCGGTATCCCAGACACAGCCTACCCAGTTAATGTTCGTAGCCTTGACGTTCCACAGGGACTTGTCAGGCTTCGGATACGCTCCGAGCTCGAAGGCTCGGTTAGCTGCGTACACGGTTTCACGGAAACCGGCGTCCACCATAAGTCCCCGTTGGAACCACGGCCAGTCTCGAAGCCACTCGGGAGGCATCCTGGTTAGCTGTTCGGGGGCCATGACGCCCTCGATAGCTATCCTGACTTTCGGGTCCATCCTGACTGGTGTCCCGTCCGCGTAGGTCACTTGTGCCTGCAGTTCCGGGTGGACATACAGGTAGCGACCATCATAGCTAGCTGGAAAAGGCTCCGCCACTGCTGGCTTCCACTCATCCTTCTGTCCGTCAACTTGGGTAGTTTCGGACTCTGTCGCTGCGGGTTCAGCACTCGCAGTCGCTCCGGATCCCTCTGCTGGGAGTGGAGACAGCAGTTTCTCTGGCTCATTGAGTGAGAATGAAGCCAGCTTCTCCTCGAACGAGCGATCCGTGGGTTCCTCCACGTCCATCATCTCGCTCTCTTCCTGTGTAACAGGCGACAAAGCTTCCGGAAAAGCTTCTGCGGACGGAGTCAGCTTATCCGGGTCACCGGATAGCTTGGCTGCAGCTACGGATTCCTCAGCCATGACTGGGGAATCGCCCACGGGAGTAAACTACTCCTTTTTCCGGCTTTTACGGCGCCGGGGCCGACACTAGCGGAGTCTGCCTGCTGAGAGACAGACTCTGAGGGCGCACAAGGGGTTTGCTAGATGGTAGAATTCAAGAGAGAAGGGGTGACCCGACTGTCTCAAACACTACCAAAAAAACAATATGGCGACGGGCCAGCTTTCGTGACGTCATTTCCCCGCGGTCCGCGAGGTCACGAGAGGTCAGCCGAGACTGGACACGGTGACGTCATGCGGAAACGCACGTGCTACAGGCGGTACATCAACAAACTGATTGTTTTTAGGTAATTATCGCTCACCCCGATGACTCGACTGGGGATTTAAGTGGAGATTATGGAAAGCTTAAGCAAATCCACCGGATTATCCGTCCACTACCCATTGGTACATCATGCGGGGGCGACAAATAAGCCTTTAGGGTCAGTTGTCATCCGTTCCTCTAAATGTAAACATTACACTCGTTGTGTATACAGGTTAGGTCACTGCAGTCCTCTGGGCAATTCGGGGGCTGCGGCGAACGTATCTCCCCTTCTCGGATAGTTCTTTATCGGACCTGACAGTCTGAAGAGCTTTCTCTAGGTGCTTCTTAGCCTTAGAAACACCTTTCCTCTTCTTTTTGTCTTCACCTGCCGAGACTTTTTTAACTCCCCCACGCTTAATCGGTGTTGGCGTGGGTGTTACTGATTCGGAACACTTTTTGGGTCTACCTTGACCACGCTTCACTGTAGTGTTCTTTACCTGGTCTATTATGCGATTCTGATTCAGGATCCTTTCGGAACCTTCACCATACATTTCTGTGGAGGTCTCCCTCCCAGACCATCTCCTTAATCTAGCCACATTTGACTTATAGAGTCGACCAAGGTCAGATTTAATAATTACGGTACAATCACTGATAATTTGTGTTATAGTAAAGGGACCGTCCCAATTAGACGCTAATTTTATGTGTCTAAGTGGTTCATGTAATCTAAGGACTCTGTCTCCGGATTGGAATTTCCGATGTTTTAGATCGGTATCGTATCCTACTTTCTGCCATTTGGCACTTTTCTCCAAATCAATTCGGACAGACTCATATGCTTTTCTAAATCTGTCTCTTAAACATTCCACAAAAACTACATGGCAAGGTAGTTCAGGGTCCATTCCTACGACTCCAAAAACTAGGTCAGCAGGCATTATCAAATCCTCTCCGAATACTAAAAGGTTCGGAGAACAATTTGTACTTGAATGTACTGTACTATTATAAGCATGTGTCACAAAATGACATTGCTCATCCCAGTCATCCATATGTTCATTAACGAGTGACTTTAGGACTTGGATGAGGGTTCTATTGAACCTTTCCACTAATCCGTCGCTTTGTGGTCTATACGGATTGGTTCTAGTCTTGCAAATAGCTAAGTATTCGCACATACCCTGCCAGAGATTTGATTCGAACTCTCTGCCTTGGTCACTGTGTAACATTAATGGTACACCGAAGCTTAGTACCCAACCTTTTACAAAAGCTTCGGCACAAGTAATTGCTTTGTGGTCCGGTAGTGGAAATACTTTAGTGTATTTCGTATAATAATCACACACTACCATCATACAGGTATTATCATTAGCGGTTGTATTAAATCCACTAATAATATCTACCCCGATTCTTGCGAATCTAACTCCGAAAAGTTCTTGGGATAGGGGAAGTTTGCCCATCCCGGGTCCGGGTTTGTTTTTACAACAATCCGGACAGGTGGTTACCCATCTTTGCAAGTCCCGTGTCATGCCAGGCCAATAGTATTTCTTGGAAAGTCGTGCTAGCGAGCGTTTCCTTCCGAAATGACCACTGGTCCGATGTCCATGACAGAAGTACATAATGTCATGTCTCATGGCATGTGGTATCACCACTTGCATGATTCTATCACCATTATTACATGGCTTCCAACGGTATAACACGCCTTTCCGGACTTCAAGCTCGGTCCATTGAGCAAGAAACCTTCTCATTTCTCGATTTTCCAGAGAGACCTCTGGTCTAACTGGACGTATACCCTTTGGTACTAATTGCAGTAGCTGTGCAGTTATCGAGTCAGCTTCCTGGAAATGTCGTATGTGATCCATAGACCAATCCAGTATACTGGCAACTAGGGGTACGAATGGTCTTCGAATCCCTGCTAACACTGCCTTATGAGCTCCACAATCAGTACAATCCGGATTATCACATTTCCGGATTGGTATTCGAGACAAAGCATCAGCATTTAAATGCTTAACTCCGGGTCTATGCTGAATCTGTTGATGTTCAAGCCCATATTCGGATAAATGGGCTAGCCATCGGCCTAACATGCCTTCAGCATCTCGGAAGTTCAGTAGCCACCTTAAAGAGGAATGATCCGTACGCAAAGTAAAGTTCGTTCCCCATAGAAAATGTTTAAACTTCTTGGTATATACGACTACTGCCAACAACTCTCTTTTGGTTGTGCAGTAATTGCGCTGAGTCTTGCTCAGTGTGTTGCTGGCAAAGGCAATTGGTACTTCTCTCCCATTTTGGACTTGCGAGAGAGCTGCACCAATGCTATCATTACTAGCATCAGTATCCAGTATGAAATGATCCGTCTCATTCGGATATTGCAATACGGGAGTACTCGTGAACAGGTCTTTTAGCTTTCGAAAAGCGTTTTCCTGTTCATGTGTCCAAGGAAATTTTTCCTTGGTACTTCCTGGAGTCCAGTTAGCTATTGCTTGTAATGGGTAACTGACTCTAGAATAATTCGGAATAAATTCCCTGTAATAGGAACAGAATCCTAAAAAGGACCTCACTTCCTTGGGTGTTTTAGGTCTATTCCAATTCGTGACTGATTCGATTTTTTCCGGATCAGCCTTTATTCCTTCATCACTGATGATGCGGCCCAAATAATTTATGGACTTTCTAAACATGTGGCATTTCTTAGGTTTCAACTTGAGAACATTTGAAATAATACGTTCTAGTACCATTTTTAGGTTATTAGAACATTCTTCGAATGTTTTTCCGAAGACAATGACATCGTCTAGATATACAAGACATCTTTTCCACAATAAATCACTTAGAATTGTTTCCATCATTGCTTCAAATGTTGCAGGTGCATTGCACAATCCAAACGGCATTACATTATATTGGAATAATCCAATATGACTTGAAAATGCAGTTTTCTCCATATCTGAAGGGTTCATTCCCACTTGCCAATAGCCTGATTGCAAGTCTAGGGTACAAAACCAACTGTTTTCTCCTAAGGAGTCAATGGTTTCATCTATTCTCGGTAATGGATACGAATTCTTTTTCGTTATTCCATTCAACTTCCTGTAGTCTATGCAGAAACGGATAGTACCGTCCTTTTTTGTTACCATACACACAGGACTACTCCATGGACTATTGGAAGGGACTATTACATCCTGTTCCAACATCTTATTTATTTCATCCTCAGCTACTCTCTTTTTTGCTAAGGGTAACCGTCTATACGGTATCTTAAAGGGTTCGGCATCTCCAGTATCTATTTTATGTAATACCTTATTTGTCGTACCTAGTTTTTCACCAGGTTTGGCAAAGGCAGTATGATACTGACAGAGCATATCATAGAACTCTTTCCGGTGTTCCGGATCTTCTAATGAAGTTTCTTCATACAACTTAAGTAAGTCTTCCGAAATTTCATCATCTCCTGTTACCTTCTGTAAGCTTAGCTTACTATCCGTTACAGTTTCCGAAAGGGTCACGTTTCCAAAAACTTGTCCCTTTTTCAAGTAGATAGTAGTGTTTCCAGTATTGGAGACAGGTACTACCGACCAGGATGCATTCGCTACTATAGTGTCTACAGAATTTAATCCAATACCTGACAAAGTAACTACATCCGGTTCTATCACTGCAGGTTTGTTACGCATTGCAGGATCACTTCTTACAAGCACATCACAGGCTACTCCCGGAGGGATTCGCACAGTGTGTGCCACACTAGCCATACTGCTCACTTGTCTCAGTGCACATCTAACCTTCACGGGGTACGGGTATCTCACACTCAACACTCCTGTTTGGGGTTCCAATACAGCACCATACAGGGATGCGAAATCCAACCCGAGTATCCCCTCATCTGCTATATCCGCAACGGTGGCGCTCATGACATAGTCATGTATACCATCTAACTGTAGTCTCACACAAGTTCTACCATACGTTTGCAAGGTACTGCCGTCGGCCGTCTGAGCACTTCCTCCCGATTTGAGAGTATCATGTTCATCCGGTATAAGGTCGTAGAACCCCTTGGAGATACAAGAGTGGCTAGCTCCCGTATCCACAAGGAATTCGGCAGACCTTCCGTTAACAGTAAGGCAAACATACCACCGCCTTCCGTTTAGAACAGAGGGCATGTCCGTGACAATCGGAACGTCATTTTTCACACCAGGAGTCAATCCACATCCTTTTAAGAATTCCAGACAAGGATGACCCGGGGGCAGGTGGGCACCACAGACCTTGGCTAACGAATAGCCGCCTGCCTCGTTACTGATATTGGGTTTCCCCTGTGCTCCCATAGCACCTGTTATATCAGCTTCCCTAACCTTCCGGGTGTCTACAACCACCTCGGTGTTAGGCGATCTTGTTACTTCATGTGAACTATCATCACGGATGGTGATATCATGGCAAGATTTGTCACTGGGATCCCCTTCTTTGCCCCTCGGGAGACCCCTCCTTAGTTTTCCTCTGTACTTACTCCAGAGACACTCTCCTGTCTACGAGGGACAGGTTTTTCAGCCATACATTCTGGAGCATAATGCCCCAGTTTCTGGCATCTGAAACATCTCCTCTGAGATTTGTCAACTCTCGGTCTCTTTAGAGCTTCTGTTAATCCGGCTAATAATGTTTCCATCATGTTAGTCGGAGCAACAGTGGCTGCTACAGTTGGGTTCGCCGTAGAGGCTACACTGCCAGGTTGAGTTGATCCGGAAGCTGTTTTACCAGCAACAGATCCTCCTCTCCCTCTCGAATGTATTTTCCTATACCGCTTTTGTCGGTAATACTTTCCAGCTACATGGACTGAACCAATATAATCTCCGTTTTCATCGGAGACATATTCATCTTTCTCATCAACTTCATTCGATTCAACCGGAGCTAATTGGGAAGTATCGTATACCGGAGCAGGTGTACCTCCATATTGGAATGGAGCTGCTCTTATTGGATTAGGTCCGAGACCTACCAAACGTTTCTTCATGTCATGTCCATCGATTGCTATGAACAGATCACTGAAGGAAGTGTCATCTTTCCAAGAGTCCCAGACCACTTGCTTGTGATCCGGATCACGCAATCCACTGTAGAATTGTATAAACAATTCTTGTAGATAACAATCATCATCGTGAGCCCAATTTGGACGTGCTTTCGAAAGCAAGTCCTGTAGCTCCAAACCAAAGACTTTGTGTGATTCTTTAGGTTTTTGTGTCCTCTTCTTGAAGCTTACCCACGGATCTTCTCTAACGATTGATCCAAACAGGTATGCGGCACATTCGACCAGTTGATCATAAGTACCGTATATTCCGTAAGCTGCTCTCCATTGGTTGAGGGCTACTTTTCCGCCTTTATTTAACCAACAGATCAAATATGGCAGAGCTTCTTCTTTTGTCCAGCCACTACAATTGACTTCGTCAACAAAAGCTTGATACCTGTCCTTCCATGGATCATTAGAATCATATGGAGGGGGTATCCGTGCCTGCCTACGTGCCGGATTATTACATCCGCGTAGTCTATCTGCTTCTCGCATGCTCCAGTTCATGACTTCCATGCCGTCTGCTCCCTTTCGGTAGCAGTCAATGCCAAGGTTTTGTATACATTGGCTTCTATCAAAGATGGTTTGCATCCCTGCAGGCATAGAAGTTCTCCTGTTAGGTTTCCTGCCATCTCCTCCTGATCCTGATCCTCCGAATCCGGATCCTCCTGGGCCGCCTGGAGGGTTTCCTCCTAGTGGACCATTATTATTATAGCCTCCAGATGAACCACCAGGGTATCCACTATTGTGACCGGTGTTTCCAGAAGAAGCATATCTAGGGTAAGAATCATTTTGATTCCATCCCTGGTTATAGCTATTACCATTCTGATAATTGCCACTTCCCGATGGATTATAATTATTTCTATATCCATAGGAAGATGTTCTCGGTTGGTGCGTACCGCCGTTGATATTGTTTTGTGGCGGATTTGGTCTCGGAAAACGTCCATCAGTAGGACCATTACCAGAACCTGGGGGTGGATTCGGTAATCTTGGTACCGCTGGTGTACTGTGGCCGGGTTGGGGGAAATATGAAGGTGGTGTCAACATATGTCTCATTGGTCCGGGTGCTCTTGGTTGTGCCACGGGTGAATTATTATTATTCCCTGTAGCACCATCGTGAGTCGCTTTGATTTTGTGACTCAAATCTGGTATGGGTGGTGCTGGTCCTATCGTATCCAGCATTGGAACTACTGGTTTAGATGCGGTTCCATTTACTGCAGCGTTATCCGGTTTCTTATAGATTCCGGATACCACATTCTTGTCAGCCCCATCATCAACGAATGGGCTGTATCTAATTGGGGTTGCATCTTTAGATGTCTTTCCCAACATTGTAGATACCACAGCTGGGTCTATATTACCTATAGTTAACTGGGCTGCTTCTACATATTTATCTAGAGTTATTGCAGTAGCCTGCAATTCCTGAAGCTCATTCGTGAGTTTCTGTCTATCCTCCTCCAGTTGTTTGTTGTAAGCTATGATGCCTACCCGGATGGTCTCATTATCTTCAGCTTGTTTACTGCACTGAAGTTTCAATTTATCCAACTCCTCCTGATAATGGCGAATTTCGGATTCGAATTTTGCCTTATCAAGGTTTAGTTGGTCGTTCGTATCTATGTATGTTTGGATACGAATGTGCCTATTGTCATATTCTTTATTGAATGAATCTCTCATAGATTGAAGTTTTAGTTCTTCACTCTCGAGTTCTTTCATGTACTCGCTCCTTCTGGCTTCGAATTCCTTTCGCATGCCAGTTAGGTCCTCTTCCATTTGAAGTTTTTCATGCAGTACTTCATCCTTAGCTTTGACCAAGGTATTTAAATTCTCGTTCAAAGTTACATAAGTTTCATTCAACAACAGGACATCCGGTCGTTTTAATTCTTCACCTTCCGGTACCGCATAGGTTAAGTCGCCATCTATAGCGCTATAATCTAATATTGGTAATTCGGGCCTGGGTAACCTATAAGGTAGTTCTCCGAATGTTACCCTTTTTCGCATTGGTGCCGGATGTTCTGGGTTAGTACTACCACCGACTTCAAACATCGAATCACATAATTCGTCAACAATTGAATGCTGGCCTATTAAGTTACTATGTCTCTGTATGGACTGTTCGCGTCGTACAGAGTCTGGCAGATTCTCCTCACTATCATTATAGTGGGGTCCGGGATCTCTCCAGGATGCTGATTCTGCATCTTGTGGGTCCGAATGGGCTTGGAGCATTAGCGATCCATTTCCATTCTCTTGGGCAAGTGATTGCCCTGCTGGGTTAGCTTCCCTAAGGGTGTCTAACCCATGTACTAGCCGTTCGGACGTTATAACGTCCGGGCTATACACCAGAATATCCTGGTCACGGCACCAGTGTAAGGGTTTGTGGCCTTACGGACCTGGGGGGTTCGGGTCTTACGATTCGGAAAGAAAGAGTAAGACAGTATTCCAAGTGTATGCCAACGGTTAGGTTTATTACTTAATGCACACTCACGGCTGCCGAATGATATCAAAGAGGCAGCTAATATTAAAAGACAGTGGTTTACATAGTGTGGAGGCCAGAAGGGCCTCTGACGTAGCGGCTGAGCCCTGGGCTTTATATACGGACCCAGGTGTTCGTCGTCAGATGTCCCCACAGACCCGGATCGGTGCTGCCACCTATCCGGAACCTGAGGAACGTCCGACGACTCGACTCACCCGCCACGTCAGACGGTACCCAACTCCTATGGTAGTAAAGTGTACCTCTACAATAGTCTTGAATAAATGATGTTTCTGTCTTGGATCTAATCTAATCACATAATACAAAGCAGTTGAAATAGATCTGTTATGAATCATGTCCATTTTCAGAGGAGTACTCAGGTCTTCAGGTGTGTTTGCCAGCATGATAATTTACCTCCTGTAGGATTTTGACATTACAGCACGAGTGGAACGTTTGTTATTGTAGCATTTTAAGAAATTTCATCCTGGTCAACCAGCTCCATCCCAAATCCCAGATTCTTGATGTTTACTGTCAGAGTAATTATGCACAATGTGGCAGTCATCCCTCTCTTACACCACATGAATGTACTTGCAGGTTGCCAGGATATGATTCCTTCTCTAACTATGACCTATCCTATTCCAAATTGTATGTAAAAATTGAAATCTATTTTCTTTGTATTGAATTGCTTGCTAGATAAAACGACGTATCTTTTGGAGAATTTGTGGGGCCTAGTATGACTCGCTAATCCAGTGCTGTGAGCAACTGACCACTCCTGCATCGGCACATCACATTCTCCATACTACATAAATCCCTTTATCAAGGTCTGAACAATGAGTGATTGTTTGCCCTAGTGTAGCTCATTAGGCCTGTATCCATTCATATAGAAAAAGGGATATGGTGCATCAAATCACAAAGTGGTCTGGTGGGATTTTTGCAATTTACATCTGCTTATCCTCTACCTACTTGGTATCATAATCTCCATAGGTTATATCACCTAAAACACAGAGTCCCTGTTGCTTAGGATTTAGGCTGAAACTTTCTTTTATGACTAAGATATCAAAATCAACTATTCCCAGTAAGCTCATTCAAGGTAGGACCCTTGTGGCAGCTAAAGATATAAATTAGTCTGGTTACCATGGTAACCATGTAGTAAGGGTCCCTGGGGTTGACAGACAGGGGGATTAGACACTGGACAGTTTGCTGACAAAGTTAAACTTCCAGATTCGATATTTGACAGGCAATTATCCCAGAATGGCCAGCCCTGCTGTCAACTTGTCCTCATAGGGAACAAGGAGGGCAAACAGGGGTAGAAGGTGGTTTGGGGAGTCAGTTTGGGAGTATTCATTGAATCATTTAAAGGTAGCATACCTTTTCAATGCACCATAGTCTTTTGGTCGCCGTAATAATTATGTAAATGGACCCTTTGCTTGTGGCATGATGCAAGGAGACTCACAAGGGCTATATTTTATGCATCATGATTGGCATAATTCAGAGCCAGGCGGGATATTAGGCGATGCTTGTTTGGTCATAATCTATGAGATGCAGAGACGAAAGGTTAGACCCGCTGATAAGAGTTACATATTGGTTGCTGGTTCAACCTGTGGCACTGGAACAATTCACTTGCCTATTCCCATGACTTAAGAAAATATATTGTAACGATCCTGACCTGCAGACATTTAGAATTATTCTAAGTACATCTATTGTCATGATTCTATTTCATGCCATGATTCCACGAAGTCTTTTGCATGGTTCTGTGTCCTTTTCCATCCATTGACATGATTTTTATTTGCAACTTATTGCCATGATCCTAAGTCTTATTCTACTGTTGCCATGATTCTGAATAATTTTCCATCTATCACCATGATTGTGAGTAATGCTCAGCATCCATTGTCATAATTTAGAATTTATCGCCATCCATTGTCCTGGTTCTAAATCCGTTTGCATCTATTGCCATGCTTCTAATTTACATTCAATCCTAAACTATGATTCTCTATCCTGCTTAATCTATTGCCATGATTCTGAGAAATATTTAACATCCATTGTCATGATTCTGAACCCAAATACCATCAATTGCTAAGATTCTAAATCATATGTCATCTATTGCCATGATTCTAAATCTTATAGCATCTATTGTCATAATCACTGATAATTCGAAATAAAGAGTAAGTAGTTGTATTGAATCTTTCCCATTGCCTACCATACACTATGCTACACACCGAGCTTTCTTTCCTCTATTTTTGCCAACTTCCTTCAAGTCCCATCTCGTCTAATCTCATGTATTCTCGCACATCCTACGTGATCAATCCCACTGAGCCCTCGGTCAATATGCGCATGCTCGGCCGGCGAGTTCCGCTCTGCTGAGACTAGTCACTCAGAGACATCCGGTAAACATATATAGTATGGGTGGTCGGCGGTGGGTCGGGGGTAGGAGATAGGTGGTGGTGGTGGTGGCGGGAAGAGGTCCCATGACAATATATTGACCTCCTATATGTTTAGATATTTTCCCAACTAAGGATCACAGTATAGCTGAATATCTAAAGGGTCAGTAACAGAGAGAATTGGGAAGTGGGACATTTGAGCATTCGGCCTTCTCTCACAGCCTGAATGTAGTACACTAGTAAATGATTCTTTATCTGAACGCAAGCAAGCAGAAAGAATAATCGTTTTGGCCTCTAATAAGATGCGACTATGTCTGCATGTTTGCTTGTTCACATTTCACTATGTTAAAAACATTAGTATCGTACATTATATTGCTAACATATACCAACCGGTACGTCTTACAACCCAACCCAGACACCAGGCAACCTTTTTAAGGTCGACTTTCTTGTCTACTCCTTTCTCAAATAACATTCCATATACTTGTGCCTTCTTGATTCCTTTTTGGGCTTGATTATGATGATAATGATATATTTAACACACTAGCTACGCTCTTTACATAGATTATCAAATTGGGTAAATATCCGTACATTTATTTTCAATTTACCAAAACTCCTTTATATTCATTCATGATTTATACCAATTTTGAATAAACAAAGAAGGTTACGTCATGAAAAGGGTAAGGTAATTCAAGGAGACAAAACTCCAATTGAATCAAATAAAACATAGAACAGCCAACAAAACCTAACCAACTGGATGCGTGCCGTGGTTTAGCAGAGCCTAACCCCATCAACCAAAATAAACGCATTTCTTTAAAACAAAGTCCTTGGGCTGTTTGCTGAGATAAGAGAATATTTCTTTGTTCTGCTTGGAGCTTCAGACTAAAAAACATCATAAGAACCATAACCAGAGAACAAACAAGATGCTCAGTTCTGTAGTAAAAGCATAGTATTTTAGTCATTTTGATGTATAAATACAGCCTTGGCGAGAAACTGGCCAGCACTGCAATCACGCATCAACAAACTGACTTGATACATTATGAAGGACGTCGTATGATGCACAAATGATGTGGCACCGGAGGGTTACAGACTGTCACTGTTTCTTCATGCAACAGGATGACATATTCTACCTTGAGGCGAAATGCCATCCTTAAAGTGACCAGAAAGGCACCTGGTAAAATAAGCCAACATGAAAATAAGACAGTAAAAGCAGTCGACAGATCCAGACAACTACAGTTTTACTGAGGAAAAAGCATTATAGACTGCCTCTTTATGTGGTTTCCAGCTGATCGATTCTCACAAGTTTGGCCAAATTGAATGCATCACTTATTTGGCCTGCCTCAGTTACAGAGTTTCAAATAAGCGCTGGTCTAGCACGTGCAGACTGAGAGGTACTAAGGGCTACTGGGGTATTGAAATAAAAGCTGAGGACTTCGTACTGCATTTTAGAGCATTGTCAGTTGTTTGGGAAACACAAGGGTATTAGAAGCTATAAAAAATCACACAGGCTATTTCAATAATTTCATTTCTTTACGACATTGCTACCTTAGGAATTTAGATTTCACCCAGAGGCAATTCATGAGGTACAATTAATTTGACCTAATCCAAATGTTATTAGTCTTTTAATAGCAATTCAGCCAGTTTTCCTACAGTGTGCGACACTCACCATCCACCATGGTCTCTACCTGCACATTCCTTCTACATACATGCTTTAAAATATACTGCAAATTTGGTCCTAAAAAATGTTTGGTCCAACTGGTGAGAAGCAACCACGATCCATTCCTCCTATTTTCCAATCTGCAGATTTCCTCTTCTGTAGGACCCCCCTGCTGCGTGCCAGCAGGACGACATGAAACCTTATGTTAACCCTTTAAATACCACATGATGCATCCAGGATTATGCCCCTGTAGTACTCCATAAGGTTGAACTGAAGGGAGTGCCTGAACCCTGTAGGGCCCCCCTCATGCATGAATGCAGCTCTGGAAGGTTCTTTACCAGGGCTGCATTCATGCATCATGTCTACCAAATGGCACAGTGCATTAAGGTACTATGCATCCCTCAAGGTACTACTATGGGTGGCTGCTACAAAGGATTGGCAGCAGGCAGGGTAGGAGAATGGACCCAGATGCCTGTGCCAGTACATCAAAGCCTTACCCCTCCTCCACCCCCTTCCACAGGCCCTGCACCATTGACGAAGGGGTTCTGTGACAGCAATGAAGGCTACTTAAACCATTTGATACCCGAATAATGCTTTAATGCATCTTGCCTACCATGATGCATGAATGCAGCCCTGGCTAGCCTACTTGCCAACCCTGCAGCGTTGACACAACCGCGAGGGATTGCTGTTGCGAATTACACACCAGCACTGCATTAGCGCATCATGACCACCAAGAAGCTTGGACCTTGAGGTGTCATGTTACCCTTAAATGGTTAGGAATACAAGATACCTAATTTGCTGCTGGAAGAGAGGGGGCCCGTGGGAGGTCCAACTCCTGGGTGCCATTGCCACACGCCAGTAGCATAAAGGAAGAACTGTAGGGAATGTGTAGCCCCCCCCCCAACTACTCACCACCAATTCTACTATTACGAGGGAGTTCTAGTCCTCTAAAGGACATATATCCATTAGAGTGATATGCCTATCCACCATTATAATGCATGAATGTAGCCCTGGTGAGTAACTCGCAAAGGCTGCATCCATTCATCACGGCAAGCCTCTGGGCTTTATTATACATTCATAAAGTGTTGGTATGATGCACCGATGCACTGCCAGAAAGTGGACTGCATTGGTGCATCATGACCAAGGATATGGAGGCATTATGCAGCATTTAAATGGTTAAGGGGAAAGAACTGCTTAGTTGTATTGTCACACAGAGTACTACTACTGATGGTACTACTACTACATGTGTACCCATGTCTTCTTTACAGGCTTCCTCTAGCCCTAAGGTATCGCCTCACTAATTACCTTGTAATTGTAATGCATTATATTCCCATCACATACATAGCTAGACATTCAACATATGTATACCATTCTTTAGACTCAAAGATATAAATTGTGAACCCTTCCTAAAGGAATGAGCGGATAATTTCATTGTTTCTACTCATTTCTATTCCCTTCCACCCAAAGTGTAGTGAAAATTGGTTAATCTATTGAATTTCTTTATCTTTATACATAAATTTGCATATCACATTTTACCAAGATTACAATACTCATATTATTGCATGACGCTATTCTATCTAAAAGGAAACTCTGACGTCAATTTCTACTTTCTAGCAGAAATATGGGAAAGGGGCTAGATCTTAAATCTCTTTAAAGTCCACGTGATGCCTCTAGGTTCAAGGTTTACATTGCTTACACTACTGGCGAGTAACACAACACCATTGCATTCATGAGAAATGAGACATGGTGTCTATTGGTCATAGTAGATCGACGTGGAACTTAAAGGGTAAAGTGCACAAAAGACCCCATTTCTGTCCTCCCTAATGAGATGAACTCACTCATTTAAATAGCCTCATTTACTCAGCCTTAGTCTGTCCTCAAACACTGGGACCAAGAGAGGCTCATCGATACATTCTACTCATCATTCCATCTACATCTCTTTGTTTTCCATTCCATTCCCTTTTTTCTTAGACTCAGCCTACACTTCAACCCTGAAATTTATTATTATACAATAGCGATTCCAAACTACTCCTGGATATCTGCTATGGGCAAGGATAAGTATATGAATACGAAATACATCTACATTAAACTTTGCCATGCTTACCAACACTCTCACAAAGAGTTGAGACGCTCCGGATCAATGAAATTCCTTTGTATGCAGTGGGAAATGAAATCTGATCTACTCAGCCTCTATTCAGATAATATTGTGAGATCACAGGTTCAAGATAACCAACGCATAAAAAAGACTTATTGTCTAACTGGAGCATTCTATCCAAGTCCCAAACAGCCACACAAGACACAGAGACCCCCACACCCAATATTGTCCGTTTTATTAGCAGGCTTTGTGGCCAGGAATAGATTCCTCACCGTTAGAGATTGAATTGCAAAGACATGAGACTGGTGATCACCACAGCCTTAATTGGAACTGTAATTAGGCCTTCTAGAAGTAGGCCGATCCTCGTTCTCTCCTCAGCTCACACCTCAAGTGCACAAGAAGAAAAAAAAACACTCTCACAAAGAGTGAGTGAGCAATGATTGTTTCGACTGCTTATGCCACATTCCAGGCTGGAAAACTGTATAGGGGTTTAGCAGATTACTGTATGTGTCTGGGTCTGCATCAACATGTGGGGTGAATAAAACAGATGAGGTAAAGATCATATTAAGTGTGCTTGGGAAGTCCCCCACAAAAAGAGTGTTTGACTTGAGAGAGGTGTTGCATTATGTAATAATAGCAGAACTTTATGCTTTTTCACATACCAAAAAGAAATCTCGATAGATCTAAATTTATTTTCTTGAATATATTTTGGTGACGATTTTATGTTAGATCTTCAGCTCTTTGTCTCCTTCTTCCTTTCTCTCTACCCCTATCATTCTATTCCTCAGATATTCTGTTTCTCCTCTACCCTTCTTTGGGGAAAAGTGTTATTATCATATTTTCGATAATCTAATCACAGTGCTTTCTAAAGGTCATCAACACCTTCGTCCTTAGGCAGGCTAAGCCAGTGACTCATAACTGGTTAGGGATAGCAACTATCATGATCACATCAGTTTGAGTTTTAACAAGTTTATTGGCAGAAATCATACATGTACGTTTTTCAGATCGGCCAAAACACGGCAACAGGAAAGAAATAGTGTAGCGCTCAATCAGGTTGTACAAAGTTACATCAGGCAGGCATCATTTTGGGTGTAGATCATTACGATATTACTAAAGACATAACTAAAGCCTCTTAGGGGCTGTATGTATCACCATGATTTGCACTAGTCGATTATCCGCAGGCAGCATGTATATCACATCTTTCAAAAATAATTGCGTAGTCTATCAAGTGACCGTTATACACCAAATACATTCAGATTTTGTTCATGAATTCTTTCTTACTGCCTATCTGCTGAGTATTTGCATCCAATTTGTCCCAAAGGACACACCCCCTGTACAGTGGTGACTTATCATACGTCAAACACCTGGATCTGGATACCTTTAACTGTTTTTTAACATTGCCGCTCAAGTTCCTGGCAGGGAGTTTGACACAGTTTGGATCACAAGAAACATCATACATTATAGATAATAAGTTCTTATCACGTCTAACCTTTAGCATTTTCATGTAAGTTCTAACATGGAGATCGTATATAGATATATCTCGAGTATTAAAGATTCGAAGACATAACCGTAGGCAATGATTCTGCATAAGTTGTAAGCGGCCAACACTGGATTTAGGACCACTTTCATGTAGAAAACTTGCATGTTCCAGCACAGGTAGAACCATTTGTTTGTATAAGGTCAGACACAGCTTATTATCGACAAATTTCCTTAACTGTCTTAATTGGTACATCTTGTGGCGGAAACTAGATATTATCTTTTCGTTGTTTCTCCGAAAATTAAGACCATGATCAATGATAACACCAAGGTAATTGAATTCATCAACCACTTCAAGGCGCTTACCATCCAGTTCAGCATTCATTATACTCAAATTGTGTCTGGCATTAAGTAAATCACTTGCACACCATAACAACTTTGTTTTTTCATTATTGATAGTAAGCTTGAACAATTTACACCATTTACTGATACTATCCAGATCAGACTGTAATTTCCTTAGTACATGATTGGGGTCGGTATCATTGACATAAATAGCGAGATCATCGGCGTACAAACAGAATTTGCAGGATTTTAT
Organism: Acholoe squamosa; assembly: GCA_949317995.1. Classification (NCBI taxonomy): domain Eukaryota; kingdom Metazoa; phylum Annelida; class Polychaeta; order Phyllodocida; family Polynoidae; genus Acholoe; species Acholoe squamosa. Next base: position 62,306,791 of record OX439042.1, read on the forward strand.
AACCGATACTATACTATCAATATATATTATAAATAATAACGGACCTAACACGGACCCTTGCGGGACGCCACACGTTACAGCCTCTTCAGCAGATACACGCCCATTGGCAGTAGCATATTGCTTTCTGTCCTTAAGATAAGAATTAAACCAAGATACACACTGTACAGATAAATGCAAATTCCTAAGCCTTCCTAGGAGCTGCTTAGCTCTCCAGTACTCTGTGTGTTAATTCTGCCATACTTGTGTTTTGTAGTGTTAACACTGTAATGGTTAGGGCAGCCCTAATAGCATAATACATGATAGGAATCTTTCTAAGCCAGAGACGTTGTCTTTCATGGGCGCTTCTTAGAACGACAACCTTTTCAGATGCAATTTAGCTATTTCACCTACCACGGTATCTCCCTCCGTTGTCTGGCGTGTCTCATAGCAAGCAGAATGTTTTAAGAATATTGATGAGAGTTTAAAAGCTTTCAGATACAACATCAATAGATGAAGTATGGTGGAAAGCACGCTAATCTAAAAGTTCCAACTGGATTAAACCCCCAAGGATCATAATTATTTTCTTTTTATTCTAGAAAAATCTAATTCATTCACACGATATTCGATGATTTTGCATTCACTGCACCATATAACGATTCAATAACCGATGATGACTATCAGAGCTGACGTCCCTTTTAATCATTATACTAGAGCCATCTTCCTCCTTTAAATCATGCATGACACCTCACATCTGTCTCTATGATGCAACAATGCACTGGAGAATCATGTCAACCCATTCAGAGTGTATCAATGTCATGTATCAATCAGCATCAATTTGACAGCTCTGCCGTGCTAGTCACTGGAATTGCACTAATGTATTATGCTGCTCTCAAAGATTTAGTCTTCTCCAAAGTTATGATCGTAATCCCCAGTCTCATTACACAGATGGGGTTCTTATCATAGTATAACGGTGTGGATGGAGGCGTAGGCACATTTAAGGCACAACTAAAAACCTCCATCTGACATGAATGAACTAAGCACATGCTGCTGTGCATGGTGCGCTGTGAGCTCCTCTTTGCTGCTATGTGCCATATGAGTCACCCTATGTACTGCTCTTGGAGCTGCTCAATGTGCTGCTAGGTGATCTATACTCTGAGCTGCAATTTCTCCTGCAATGTGACCTGCTATATAGGCTGTTTTTTGGATTGCTCTGCAAACTACCCCGTGCTTTACTCTTGTCACTGCTGTGAAAGTTAAAATATTACCACTCTACTTGTTGCTCTGGGCTGCTCTTTGAGCTGCTCTGATTAATGTTTTGTGTGCTGCTCTTTGAGCTGCTCTGTGAAATGCCCTGTGTGCTGCTCTGTGTACTATCCTGTGTGTTGAGCTGTGAGTGTGTGTGTGTACACACAGTTTTATAAAGCTGCCTGTGAGCCTCTCCGTATACAGCTTATATAAAGCCACCCCATGAGCTGCTCAGTGAGCTGCTCTATGTGAATCAACATGTGAGCAGTATCGACTCCCTGTCATGTTAGGTCCCTGCTGCTGTCCACCATCCCGCCCTGTTCCTGCCCTGCCTCCCCCACATCATCGACGCTAGGGGATTTTTCACTGCCTCTATATAGGGCCCTAGACAGGGGTGTCCCATGTCCCTTGTCGATTTTAAGAAATGGGTCTTGTCTCTTGTCACCCACTCCTATGTCCCTTGTCGATTTTAAGAAATGGCCTTGTCCTCTTGTCGATTTTAAGAAGCGATTTTGTCCCTTGTCACCCACCCCCATGTCCCTTGTCGATTTTAAGAAGTGGCCTTGTCCCCTTGTCGATTTTACCCGTCTGGGGTCCTCTATGTATACTGAGCCTTCATGTTGTTTTAGCATTAAGGTTGTACACCTAAGCAGATCTTGGCGAAATTAAAATTGTGATTCTTCATGGTCTTATGGCTGTATGGGGCTAAGCTGGTTGGACAATAATAAATACACATGGTGTCAGGAATCTTCAATAGATTGTTTATCATAATAAAAAGGTCATAAGGGGAGGTGATGAGCAATAAAGTCTGCGTCACCCATTCACCAGGAATAGATATTTTCTGCACATTGCCCATGGTACACTCTGGTATTCTTTCCAGATCTGCACTCACGCATTATGCTTAGCAGAAGGCATTGTGCTTTTAAAACACTGTGCAGTCCTTAAATGGTTTTAAGATACACCCACCTTCCCCATGCACTGTCACACAGTCGCAGTAGCTTGGCGTGTGTATGCGCATGCTCGGACAAACCGTGGAGGACCATTGAGGTGGAGGTAAGGGGGCGATCACTGGAGGGCTGTGTTGACAGCGCAAACAAAGCCCCGTGCTCCCCGGCCCTCTCAAGACTGCCCTGGCTGCTCCTCCTTTCCACCAGGCCGCCACCACTGCCCTTGCTCTGCCCTCCATGGCCTAATAACAGTTCATGTGAGGTAGGAAGCCATCTTAGTAAAGGGAAGCAGGCATTTTTAAATCAGTAGCCTCAATTTTCACAATCGAAGGTAGCCATTTTGAAGATTGGAGGCGGCCAAATTGACAATTGGAGTTCATCACCAAAGGCTTTTGGCAATGGAGAATGTTCTGGATAGCTGTTTGGAGGCAACGCCTTGACAATTGTTGCTTCCTCCGTCCATCTGTTATCCATGGGGCATTCATGTCCTGTACGTCCAAACCATGCAGAAATTTAGTGAATCCTCTAAAAGGAAATAACAAAGGATTTTGACCCCAAAACCAACAGGAGACATGACTAAGTGACATGGGGATTTCAGAAAATCAACAGAGATATGGATATTATTATGAAATTGAGGGGTCCATAGCATATCAAATCATATCTTAAACTTCCTTTCCCAGCCATCACCATTGCCACCCAGCATGGTTCCACAGACTGTATGTTACACCCCTGTAAGAGCCTTCTCATGTACATAGGGTTGACAGTGTGTACCGTCTATTTCTGTCCGGGTACTCTTGGTTCAAGTCCGTGCATGCACACTGCCACTAAATCATTACTGATGTATTGGTTGCCTCTGTACCACATATCACCTTTAAGAGGAGTGTGCACTCTTTATATGACCAGATAGTTATTATATATTGATAATGTAGGTCTACTATGTCTTCGTGATGAATGAATGCTGCATGGTAGGGTTGTAACTATGCATCAGACTTAACCCTGCATACAGCCAGTGATCTACAGCAAAGGGTCAACATTGCACATATATATTTTAAACCCTGCATACAGCCAGCGATATACAGCAAAGGGTCAACATGACGCATATTTAAACCCTGCATACATCGAGCGATATACAGCAAAGGGTCAATATGACGCATATTTAAACCCTGCATACATCAAGCGATATATAGCAAAGGGTCAACATGGCACACATTGAAACCCTGCATACATCCAGCAATATACAGCAAAGGGTCAATATGACGCATATTTAAACCCTGCATACAGCCAGTGATATACAGCAAAGGGTCAACATGACACATATTTAAACCCTGCATACATCCAGCAATATACAGCAAAGGGTGAACATGACGCATATTTAAACCATGCATACATCAAGCGATATACAGCAAAGGGTCAACATGGCACACATTGAAACCCTGCATACATCCAGCAATATACAGCAAAGGGTCAATATGACGCATATTTAAACCCTGCATACATCAAGCGATATATAGCAAAGGGTCAACATGACGCATATTTAAAGCCAGTGTTTTCAGGTAAAGTCTGAGCTTGCTGTGCATCACTGTGATTTTAGGTAAGGACGTCCTTCATAGGCCTCCTAGAACATCTCCTTCCAATGGTATATACTGCTTTTTCTTAGCTCTATCAGGGCCGAATTGTATATTGAAACACGCTCCTCTTTGTTCGGCATTATTGGCGGAATTAACCTTGACTCTTCAAATCCTGACCTGCAAAGGAACTTGGATCTTGAGACCCTTGTAGGTTAATAAAGCCTTTCCTTGACCCTAGCCATCTCTTCCATATCTGCCCAACCTCTCACCCCTTCCCTCTCTCCTCCACATGAGGCCGTGACCATACATGGACTGCCCGGGGATGGCAGGGGCCGGGGCGTGCTTGTTGATCTATTTGCTCAGAGCAGGCTCGAGTTGCTCACATTCATCCAGATTAAATCTGCTGCTCCTGCCGTTTCAGCGCAGGCCCTTGTTGTTGTTTTATCAGCCAACACCTCCAACCTTCATTCCCAGTCAGCCTCCCTAGGCCTTTATGTTCGGTATTGTAATCAATTGTAATGGTGACCAAAGATCATGGACATGCACCTGCTTCTACTCCCAATACATTCACTCTGCAGTATTTAGGTTCAGCCCTACCACCTTTTTCAACTTAATCATTAACCAACCACAACACACCTCCTTCCATCTAGAATCTCAAAATTTCTGAGAGTGCCTTTGCGTCTGGAATGACCGCTGTCCAGAAAGAAGGTAAGCTTATTCTACAACCCCCCTCCTCCCCCATCTTTCTCTGGTATCATATCCCGGTAGTATCAAGAACCTATACCATTCTTGGTAGTATCACATATCTTATCTCAGAGCAGATATTAAATCTGGTGTGTGATATCAACCAGTGGGTGAGACAGTGTGTGTGCGCAGAGTTTTTATTTCTCTCTCATCTTCATGTTGCCTCCATCGTGGTACACAGCTTCCTACTGCAGCCTCCTTAACTCTTTAAGTAGTACATAGAGCATTACTGCATCATGCCCATCGGGTGTCGTGATGCACAAGAAGTAACTCCCCATGATGGTATTCATGCATCATACCAACCCTACAGGTTTGATACATTCGTGAAAGATCAACATGATGCATCAATGGAATGCTGGCATTCATACACGCCAGCACTGCATTAGTGCATCATAACGACCACGCATCGTGAACCTGGAGGCATCATGCCGCCCTTAAAGGGTCGGTGTCGTATTCCCCCAGCAGCACGCAAACCAGCGCTGCTCCCCGCCTGCAGCCGTCTTTGCAAAGCTTTCAAATCATTATCAGATTTCACAATTGGAAAGTGGAGGGAGATGGAGGCCTGTCTCCACCCCTCCCTCCACAGCAGCAGATTTCCACATCATCCAACTGTAGCCCTTAGGATTCCCACATAATACTATAATGCCCTATTGTTGTGTTGCCCTTCTGAGTATCCTTGCCAGGGCTGCATACATACATTAGTAGAGACCGTGCAGGGACCTGAAGGGCTGAAATATTCATGCCGCGTTTTAGACACATGCCAAGGGTTCATTTGTGCATCATGTCGACAGATAGCATGGTGCATTGAAACACTATGTGACATTTATAGGGTTAACATGTTGGGCAGACCGCCAGTTGGCAGCAGGGGAGGCATCCCTACCCGTGTAATGGGGATTTAGTAATGCAGAGAGCGAAATTAATTTTCAGAAATGGGAATGGCGAATACTTCAACTGAAAAAATGTGAACACGGTCTGGCAGTGTGCCTTTTATTAAGGAGGTGGCTTCTCCAACGTGTCTGAGCGATAATACCAGGTGTTCACGGTTGGTAATTGCAGCGCATGTTGGCGATGTAGGGACAGTGTATGAAACTGAAATGTCACTGTTGCAAGCAGGTCTTGTGGATCATTCGACTTTGGTCATAATTTCAACCCCAAAAATATTAGATTATACAAAACTAATAAAGTGATGCTATGCAGTAATACAGGAATCCTCTTTTTTCTCTCTCTTTTTTTTCTCTCTCTTCTTTTTCTCTTTTTTTACGAAAACTCATGAGGATCAAATGTATGTTACCTATACGAGGGAAACATGAGTAGTATGGAACCAGCAACGATTTTAGATAAACACCATGCCCGCCTATTCAATGTCTTTGCTGTTGATATGATGCTACTATGACTAATCACTGTCTATAATTATACATGGGATTTATGTTAGCCATTTTGTCAGGTATGTCAACCTAGTCCAGAATGCATTTCACCTTATTGGTTACAGCCTGAGTGCTCACGTCCATCAGTAAACGCCCCACTGCTTGGCCAATGCATGGGATATAGCAGCTCCTTGGCCAATCAGAAAAGATGGTTCATTCAGAAAACTCAGGCACATTTAGATGAGGCCAATGGCGGCCAATGTCTACTGACACATATTAGGACCCTACCAAGCGCTAAGAGAGATTAGAATGAATTGCTTCGGCCTCATTGGAGAGAGATTGAGAGTGATGTGATAACCAGGTGCAGCCTTCCTTAAGCTACATACTTTATGCCAGTTGAAGGAATGGTCACATCGCTTAAGCCTATACAAGGACATTAATTACCTTAAATATGTAATTCCTGTCACTACCGATGACAAGCCTAAGCACCTGGCCTCGTCCTACCCCTCCTTTGTATTAAGCCCTTGAGAACAGCTAGTACAGGGATTTGGCGCTGGAGGAGGGGGCGTGGAGGGTTACACGTACCCTATTCCCTCTTTGAATCTGTCTGGTTTCAAAGATAGCTGTTTGTCATCTTGATGCCAACAACAGCTCAGGTGAGTAACTCACTATTCAGGACTGTACGCCATATGCCATAGTGACCATTTGCATATGGGTTGATCTTCTGCTTAATAGTCTGGAGGCTGTTGCTCCTATAGTAAAAGGAAGAGCTGTCTAAAAATGCCCTCATTTCCAGTCCTTTCTTTTCATGTAGCTATGACTTGTCCCTTTTGTACCTCACAAGTGGTCATTCAAGTACGGTGCTAAAAAAGGGGGATTTGAGTAGGTATCTAGTTGGGAGAAGTCAGTCAGTATAATAAACTATAGAGCATGTGACATGAGTAGGTACCTGGTAGTGCAGCTCTCTCTATTTTAAACAAGGCAGGTGACTTCTGAGATTGATGTGGTGAGTGCAAGTACTTAGGTGAAGCAGTGCACGACTTGTTTAGAAAAGAGGGCACATACTCACAGCTCTCTTTACAATAGGAGCAACACCCTCCTGAATGGTGCACCAATACAGTGCTATGAATTACCCACCTCCTACAAATGTTAGCCGCAGGCAATATGATGTCCCGAACTTATAGATTTCATACGCTCTATTAGTCAGTCTCAGTGGGCCTTACCTATAAATGTAACATGGGTCCTGATCAGGCTCGCCCTCTCCAGCCCGACAGAGTATGGGCTGGCTTCAGACCTTCATCTGGGTAGATCGTCCAGGTGGCGAAGCTCACTTCCCAATCATATTCCTAATTCTGGTAGTGACCCAGGCTCAACCTGGAGAATGAATACACATCCCAGTTCAATCAGGTCCTTAACTAGATCAAAGGAGGCAATAAAACAATTAACTGGAATACATATCCAGTGAAATGTAGAGGTGATCCAAGGCTATTGAACTGAGTATCAATAGACGCTGGCCGAGGCTGGGTCCTGATAGGCTGACAGGCCTTGAGGCCTTGAGGTGGGGTGGGGCGGGGGAGAACTGCGTAGGACTACAAGTTGAGGAGCATAGCTGCAGCACTCAGCTCTTCATAGAAGGTGTCACTTCGCATTGAATATTGTGCCTCGGCTTATAAACAGGGAGGACGTGAGGGAGAATGTAACTTGGTTTTCAAATTAGAGTTATGACAAGCTGCGGCAGTGAGATTGTGAAAAGCTATGCGTCATACAACCCAGAACAACTATCACTCACTGCAGGCTCTGAATGGGAGTGTAGTTTCTGCCAGCAAGGCCTCCCACTTAAATATTGTGCCGCAGCTGCCTGTTCCTGTGCATCTAGTCAATTTCTCAGTTATTATTCCATTTCTTTTGGCGCTGGGATATAGGGGTATTTAAATCAATATCAAACAGTAAACCGTTTTGTGTATAAGAAGTGCCAGAACACAGTAACACTGAAATATGTAACTTAAACGACTCACCACAGTATAGGAATCCGCATAATTTGCTGCAAAATGGCAAAGGTTAGCACCAGTGGAGGATGGTCCTGGCATCACCTTTTCCCACTAGCTAACTCTAACCAGACTACCTACAATTACCACGAGTAACATGTAGAAAATCTCCACTTGAAAACAATTAAGTGAGAGGTGATCGTGTAGAGAATTGGAGGTAATGCCACCCTGGAATTGGGCCTTTGGAGTGTAGAGCCCTTTGAGGGGGATGCGGCCATTGTAGTATTTGTCTCCATGATGCATGGATGTCGCCCTGATGTGTAATTCACCAAGACTACATCGATGCATCGTCCAATTCCAAGATTGATTCACTTCAATGGGACCAGCACGATGCACCAATGCAGTACAGGTCTGTAGACTCTTCAGCACTGTACTGGTGTATCAGGAAGACCCAAAGAGTGAGCTTTTGGGGCATCATGCTGCTCTGACAGTGTTAGGGGAGGTATGGGAAAGATGGCTTTTACTCCTTCTCACGCCACTGTGGAGGAGCACCTCTCAATGCTGCAGAATTGCTTCTTCTGCACCAGTGCTTCCTTCATTCCACTGGAGGGTCCTCCAGGGCTACAAGGCATGAGGAGAGCGGGAGGGCGCCTAAGCCTCTGCTAGGAGTGGCATTAGCTGCTCACTGTACAATCACAGTCTTTGGTTAAAGAGTCCATATGTACTTATAAAGGGTGTCGAAGGATGGGGTTGATGAGTCGAGGGAAATTAATGTAGGTGTGTGCTCGAGTGGTAAATGAGAAGAGAGTATTAAAATAACCATATAAGAGTGGCATAGTGATTAAGTGCATTATGCCTCCCCTGGTGAATCAATGTACATACTCCGGAAGAGTCGACATGATAATATCGATGTAGGGCTGGTGGGTAGTAAAAGCCCACCAGAACTGATTTGATGAATCATAGCCATATATGTGAATGTTTGGGGTATCAATGGGCCCTTGGTTGTATTGAGAAAGATAGGAACACCGGGATATATCAAGAACCTACGACAAGGAAGCAGAGGAACAGACACTGAGGTTGATAGGGAGGCAGGAAGGGAGGGAGGGGACAGGGAAGCAGGCCGACAGTTAGGCAGATAGGTAGGTAGTCAGGAAGCTAGAGAGGAAGACAAGGAATGAATAAATGCATACAATACGTAGGCCTATAGACAGAAGTCTGTCTATAGTGGTAATTAACACTAATGTGTGACTGCTAGCCGACCTCCTCCTGGGTGACCCCCGCCTTCTCCAGGTGATTGATTGTTTGTAAGTAATCCATCATCCCTCCTACAGGAGCCCCTCCTCCTACCCTGTCTCAGTATGTACACCATCAGGGACGGCCTATGGGCCACAGGAGCAGCTGACCTCATTAAAGAAAAACTATTTTGGGAAGAGCCAATGCAATATTCAATTCCGTGTGTCGTCGGAGCGATGTAGGTGCGTGTATCTGTACAGATCTTCTAAATCGAAAAAGAAATCAGCTGCATCAATGCCAAGAGTCTGCTTTTTTCCTAAATACCTAAGAAAGGGAATGATATTGGAGCCGAACCTTCCCCAAATATTTTAGTTCAGTATGAAATGCATCTTTTTACTTTGCTGTGTCGTTGACGGTAGCTGTTATACTATAAAGGCTTGGGTCTTTTTTTAAACTCTCTATCGACTAGCCCTTTTTTTCAGTTTGGGAGTTAAAACCCAAGTGGCAGCTCGTCTCTAACTGCAATGACTCTGGCAGGCGCTCTCGTACAATCTCATCAGGAACGAGAGGGCCAGAGAAGTGCCAGGCCTGCATATTGAGCCGCGAGAACGTGTGAGATTGACAGAATGGGGTTAACACGGTATACACTATAGACCTTCAAGGGACTTTGGTCAGCATGATTCATGAATTAAGCCATGGCGAGTACCTTACCAAGGTTACATTCATGCTTGAAACTTGTTGACCCTACTTGGTCGATTAATACCTAATGGTACTAGTATGTATCATACTATGTGATTTGTACATCATGATGACAAAAAAAAAATGAAACTAAAATGGAGTAATCACGCGGTCTTAAAGGCCGAGCGTGTATAGAGACTGAATACTGGAGGGTATAGCGGACGGGGTGTAGGGCTTGAGGGTAAGAAGTGAGAATGACCCCCTACTCCTCCTCCCATCATCCCCTTCCCTCCTTCTCCCCTAGGCCATTTCATCTGCCGACCCAACTACCTCACCCACCACTCGGCGACTGTCGGGAAGCGCCGATCTCAGCCGAGCGTAAACGACGACTACAGCAATCCCATCGGGCCACGAGGCCGGAAGCGGAAGGCAGTCGCTGCTCGTGTTTTGCCCGATTATCGCCCGACACAAAGTGGAGTGACGGAGAGAAAACACCAACAGCTCTTCTGCCTTTTTGGTACTCAGCAACCTCTTAGAGAGAAGATGTTGGGCCATCTGAGAGGAGCCTGCTCTTGCTCAGTCTGCTCATTCTCACGACTTTGCACCACTTGAGCACTGATTGTCTTCCCGCCTCTTATTCTGTCTATTTGCACATGTGTTTTACACGTAGCCCACCCAATTTTATCAGGCTACATTTGTTCTTTATTCCCAGACCCAAGCCGATGTAAAGGGCTTGAATTTGAAGTAATTTTGCCTCTGATCTTATACTAGATGTCTTTTCGTTTTACCAAACCTAGTAACCGCCACTCTATACCGTAATGCCTGTACAGTATCAACCAAATGAAGGAATAGACACTTAAACCCAGGCCAAACTGAATGTAGCCCTGCTGAGTGTAATAAAGCTACAGGGTTGATGTACTCCCAAAATTTCGAGTTTCTTTAGAAACAAGCACAATATCATGGTGCATCATGCCGATGCTAAGGATTGAGGTTTTCCTATCCTCCAGCTCGTGTGTAGGAGTAATTCGTGGTTCTTGTTTTACACATCCGCCAGGCGGCACCACAGTAAACAGAGCCCCTGTCACAGGTAGTATGGATTACACCAGGAGAGTGGGGGCATTGACACGGGAAGTAGCCACTAGGTAGCGAGTGGTAAGGTGATAGGTAACCGACAGGTGAAACACTTACAGAGAGCGCATATACGGGAGACCAGCGAAATAACCAGCAAAAATAACCAGCGAAAGAGCCCCATGTGTCCTCTTCCCGTCACTACTTCCTGTGACCGCCGGTGACCTATTGACCTTTGGCGTCAGCTGTATCAGCGGACTCTCTTCTGATGTCAGGTTATTGTCTTTGATGTTGTGTTCGCTCTGCTCATTCAGATGGCATATTCCCCTAGCAGCTGTACTGTGTGCTGTGTGTATACACTACAACAGCACATGCATATTATGGCATGGTGTATCGATGCATCCCTTACCAGGGTTGACAGGGGCGTAGGAAGGGGGGGGGCTGCCCCCCCCCCATTCATAAAGGAGGTGGGGCCAGCGTATGTCTGCTCCCCCCCCCAAATTTGCCAGGAATTTGCAATAAATTGAAGAAGCTGAAACTTTGTATCTAAAGGTATATTGATATAGTAATGAGGAAATGGGATCTAATCAGATCTAAAATTTCTGAAAAATTACTTTTGTATTTTACATAGGTATGTACATAGGCACTATTGCTCTTGAGCCGACAATTCAATGTGGTTGAGGTGGGGGCCCTGCTGGCCCCCTCCCCCAATGGAGATTTGCTTTCTACTCCTATGGGTTATATTCACTCATGATCAAAATGGCTACAAAAATGACTGAATTTAACCCTAAGCATCCCTTTAAGTTGTGGAACTCAATAGTGCTGAATGTAGGTCTATTGTGGTGCACTTGTTAACTCATTAAGAGAACAAGAGGCCATCAAATACAGTATTTTTTGTACATGTATCAAAATGTGAGATATCGCCTGATTCAAACTGCCCTCTCCGTATACTTCTTACAATGAAGCACGTGTGCGTTTTTCACTCTACCGAGCAAGTAGTATAAGAAAAGTATTCATTGATCCAGGAGGACATTGCAGATGAAAATGACTACTTTGGCAAAAAAAACACAACTATGGGACAGAACACTTAAGCCCTGGGGATTGAGGGTTGTTGAGAGAAATCACTGAATAAATATTTTCAGATCTCACATAACCTACAACGAAAGAATTTGGAGGCATCTAGATGTATAGTGTTGAAAGTTACTGCAGTTTATCAGGTGACTGAGAATCTGCTATAGGCACGGTGCATATTTCATGATAATTATGGTAAACGTTGTACACTTCTGAATAAAATTCTAATACCCAATATACATTAATTATTAACAGTGTAGTAAACATATCCAACCACACATCCTAGTAGGATCCACAACAAGTAAACATGTCATCAATAAATGAAAGCCTCTAGTGATGGCTTTCAAATTATCAAGAGGCAGTACTGAAATCCAATTATGAGCTGCATGTTTTATCTGAAGGGCTCTTGGCTGTTTCAATCCCGTACGCCATGTTTATCATGTCCTTATCTAAATCAGGGACAGGCCATCAAAGAAGTATCCATTCATCATCACCATAGCAACCGCCCTATTCTGATAGCCCACACCAAGCTCTCAGTTCATCAAATGGAATGTTAACCTATACATGGCCGCATGGTGCATTAGTGCATTATGCCGTTTGGTCGTTATGATGCATAATGCATCCAGGTATCATGCCTGGTATATGCGATTGAAAGGTTGTAAAAGGGCGTCATGATGCACCAATGGAGTGCTGGGAAGTCTACTCACCTCTCCTTGGTGCATTATGACGATAAAGGAACCTTAGGCTGGACACATCATGTGACCCTCAAATAGAACCCATTGCAGGGACATTAAGATAGGAGATTTTGGAAATTATTCTACGTTATGGGTTGTGTCAATATAAAATCTGGCTCTAAACTCTTTCAGATCCACAGAGTACTTTAATGCACCAATCATCAACATGATGCAGGAATACAGCCTAGGTGAGTAACACAGAAGGGTTGCACTCATGTATGTATCTTGACCATTCATCAGGTGTGAAATCAATTAAAGCATGGTCGTACTGATGCAGCTTTGCCTTCGTTCATCATAACGTCAGTTAGACACGATGAATTGATGCAAAATGTAACCTTTTAGGGCTAATATGTTGGTACTCAAATAAATGGCGAGTGATTGGCATGATTGCTGTGGGCTTTGAGGTAGGACGATATAAGATAGCCGGTGATAGTGGAGAAATAGGACTATTTTGGGCTATATTAGTGGTTGGCTAGAAATAGAAGTAGCAATAGACTGGTAGCAACTTGTTGGGGTGGAGGGTGATGCCCTTTGGTAGTCTATTGCTTGGAGGTGACCACTTACTGACCGTGGAGGCTGGGGTATGGCCAAAGGCCCGTCATTACTGTACCAAACAGATTCCATCCATAGCCCTCTTAGGTCAGCATTGTTTCTCCAAGGTCACGTTCTTGCACCATTGTGCTGGGCCCCACTCATTGCTGTTAATATTTTACCAGTGCTAAATTTGGCGTATCATACTGACCATTTAGGAATGCAAATTCTGTGCAGTCAATATGATATATGAGCAACGCTCTCGTGAGTTACTTGCCAGGGTTGCATTCATTCCTCATGATGGTTCCCCTCAAAGTGGTTAGATACTATCCCCCGACTGCTAGACTGACCAACATCAAAGCCAATGATTGCATTTGACCAGAATTTATAGCTCATGAGGGGATAAAGGACAACCCATCTCCTCTTCTACCCCTCCCTGTTCTTTAACCCTTTAGGGCCCAATGATATCTTCAAGGTCCACGCAGCTCTTTCATGATCATAAAGCATCAGTAAATAGAAGCATTTTTTCAGCCCTTGAAACTGAGTCATTGTGGTATCAGTCCTAAAGGGGTGTATCAATTCCATAGGGGCTGCATAAGGCATGATGCATGAATGCAACATTGGCGAGTTACTCACCAGTGTTCTATCTATGCATCGTTAGGGCACTTGAAAAGTCACACAATGGCGCTTGTTCACCATCCCTAACTAACAGAGGGCAACACTAGTGAATTGCTAGCCAGAATTCACTATGAGAAAACAAAGAAATATTCATGAACCTATCGGCATCTTGCAGGCCATAAAGAGCTAGCTTTCCAATCACCATCTTACTTCCTAGCTTTATTGGGAACGTGCCATTCCGTGCCATACCTGACGCCATGGACACCATGTTCCAGGTTAATATCCCCCTGAGGGCACTGGTGTCAGATTCCATTGATGATGGTTTACGTGCTTGTGAATGATAGATTTTGGGCATGGGAAAAACGTTGGAGTGGAAATCTGAAGTGGGACACAGTCTAGACAATTGTTGCTAAACAAAAATCAAATTGAAACGATTGTATGCATTTTGAACTGTTTTGACTAAATTGTATTCTTTCATCAGAACAAGAACACGGAAAGCCAGGGGTGTAGGAAAAGGGGATCCAGGGTGGCCTGGGCCCCCCAATTATTAAGGATGTGGGGCCTGAGTATGTCTGGGCCCCTCAAAAAGATTTGCCGGAAACTCATAACAAAATGGAAAAGAACCTAAAACTTTGCAACTCAAATTAGCTTGATATGTTGATGGGATAGGGGAAATAGGGGCCTGAGCCTAAAGTCAAATCCAAAATGGACTAAAAATTACTTTCCTCTAAAAAATCTCTATATACATCATATAGACGTCATCACACATGATGGGGCCCTTGCTTGGCCCCTCCCCCAATGAACATTTGCCTCTGCAAGCATTGAGCAGACCATACTGAAACAACTTATCAAAAAGCTCAACTGAGAACATTGTTGAAAGATTCTGCTGCTGATTGTAGTTAGGATAGGTTGGTGGAAGATAGGGAGCAAGTTAGCTCAACCTCCAATACATCAATGTTGGTTTGAACTAGTGAATAAGAAGAGTATAATCTGAACACCTCCATGCATTGTTTGGACTAAAATAATTGGAAACATTGGTCAGACTAAGAATGGATGTACTGTAGTAGCCCTCCCCCCCCCACCCCCTCCAATGCTGGTATATTTCAATAACAGTGTAGCCAATTGACTGAAGTGTTTTCCTAATTGAGGCTATATTAGATAGAGTCTTTTTGATACCCATGTATCCCTGGAACCTATATGAGAACACAATTAAGACCCTGGCAATTCTATGGGCCAATATAGTAGGCCAGTGAGACTATGTACACTGGCTTCCTGCCATGCCATTGCCGCCATAATATTGGCCTCCTGTGGTGTAAGGGTTCTTGGGTTATTACTGCCTACAATAGCTGCTGACATCTCCAGTGTGCCTGCCTTCATTGCACACAAACCCCCTCATGGTGTCAATATTAACCCTGCAGCAGGATCAGCCATATCGCACCAGTACCTCCAGGGCGACATGATGCATTAAGCCTTTAGTTTTCATGACCGACGAGTGTAGCCCTGGTTAGTTCTTAGTTAGGGCTATGGGCACGCATCACACCGACCTTATGTGATTCAGACTTTCCCAAATGGTCCGCATCATGCGCCATGCAGTACTTGTGAGTGACATTTATGCATCATGCTGATAAACCAGCATAAGATGTGAGGCACCATGCTGTCCTTGAAGGGTTAACCCTACAGGATCAGACCTACACCCCCCTGTCCACTGCGGTAGTCTCATCCCTGGTGCAGCTTCTAGGGGTTGGGGTGGGTTGGACCTGACAATGATATAACACCAAGGGCAATGGGATCACTGCCGGATTCCCCCCTTGTGTGTTCCGGCTAAGGTCAGCATGGGGCCTTACAGAGCTGTGGTGAGCACCCCTTCATATAGGCAGCCTTTGTTTTTTATTGTTTTCAAGACAATTGCCTTATTAATGCAGGAGATATTGTTGAGCCATTGAAAATATCTTGCAGCTAAACTTCACTAACTTCCCTTGCTTATATCAATACTTATTACATGTTAGTGCTTCTTATTACATGAGAGTATATTTATTTTAGACCTATACAGTCAAAACAATATGAAGCTGATGGTAAAAGAAGAAACAGGCGCTCCCGATAGAAAAATACAGTGTTTTTCTCTTCTTCTTTTTTCATTTTAGATGAAATATCCTCAGCACTATATATATGAGGCCTTTCTGTAATCAGAATCTACTAAAGAAAGTGCATTCTATTTTAGTCAGGGCCCGTCTTCAGAATATGTGAAAGGTTGAAGCATTTTTGGGTAGAAATGTTTTCAGAGTAGAATTAGGGTAATTTGAGCGGGCCAAATTCAAATCTGCCATATGCCCACACCTAATCCATATGCCCACACCTAATCCTTTGGCATATGCCCCAAATCCAAGATGGTTACCACCAGGGCATATTTCCCAGCAAGAATCCTAGAATCTGAAGGGAAAATATGCCTCGGTGGTGGACATCTTGGATTTGGGGCATATGCCAAAGGATTAGGTGTGGGCATAGAACATATTTGAATTCGGCATGCTCAAATTATCTTAGTTCAACTCTGAAAACATTTCTACCCAAAAATGCCTAGCACCTCTTTACTAAGCCTCTTTTCCACATTTGGCTCTAGACTATTTTGAGACAGCCCCATAATGTCCATCATTATTGTCATCCTTATCTATCTTCCTCTCTTCTGCCACCCTTTAATGCCAATTATTTATATCCCACATGATCACTCTTGAGAACTTCTCTAATAGCGATATTATCATTGGATACTATTTCAAATGAGTTTGTAAAGGCAAGAAAGACCAAGAAAATCTTGAAATCAATATCGCTTAAGACATCAATTGTGGGCTCAATGATTTGTTATGAGCAATTTTTACTTTATCATTATTTCCCTTGGAACGGTCCAGGCCGATTGGCAACAGTGTTCCTGGTTTAAACATTCTCCCAATAATGAGCTAGGCATCAGTCACTGATGGCTTGCTTGCTTTTCCCACTATTCCAGCCCATGGAATAATAGCCCTCATCTTCTATGCAATTCCCTGTTACATTCACAGGCAGATCCCATCCCCTACTTGATGGTCGAGCCGGTAATCCGTCAGCGCATAGAATTATCGACCTTAAAAACAGGTATGCAAATAGACCGATCATCTAATACTGCCTCCGGCTTGATAAAACATGCTAATAAAATACAACTCAGACAATATTGATTCAGTAGTCTGTTCTGATGTCCATCAGTAGTGGACATGTTCTGGGTCTGTGAACGACAAGGGCTGGTAAGATGGGGAGGCTATAACTCACAGTGGTATTAACAATTGTGGGAAAAGTGCCTCCTCAGCTGGATATTTAGGAAGTAAAGTATCCCATCTTAGCTAATTTGTGTCCAGTCTTACTACTCATAAAAATGGCTGGCAGTCCTCTAAATCGAGTACCGTATACAAGGGTAAGAATGGAAGTAAAAAGGGGCGGGTGACTATACACATCCTAAAGTGCAAAAATGGCTGCTGCCTTAACCGGAAGCCAACTACAAACTCTGGGTATGGGGCAAATGTACGAGGATTGGAAGGCACTACAGTCGGCCCATGCTTCCTCATATATATGGAAAATGCAAGAAAAATGTCTGAGGAAGCAAATTATCTGCACAGAAAAGATAAGGCTTAAAAAGGTACTCTCTAGTGATCACTTTTTGTCATCTTAGTGATGGTCCCGAGGGGGAGTACCCCATGATCTTTTAGGTCATCACATGTGATCACCCTGGGTGATCACTACAGAGTACCTGCGAACTGATTAGAGAGGAGTTTGTAAATGATTATGTTGTCATTAATTAAGATCTTTGCATAAATTTGCATAATTATCCCCTTCCCTCTCCACATCCAAGCATCCATTGAGGGCACTTACAACTGACTTATGATGCCTTGGTGAGGCATACATGTAGTTGTTTGTATAAGGAATATTAGCTCATCCTCATGGTTATGATTATGGTTTGAGTGACAATTATTAAACATGCTTTTGTCTTGACCAAATGACTTTTTTGATCAATTAACGTTCCCTTGTGATGACATTTTTCACATTATTCATCCTATAGACACTGATGTTCAAGATTATCATAGATACACATTCAAGATAGCTCACATAGTAAACATTGCATATCCTATTTTTGTACACTAGGGCCCCCTGGTGGTAGAAAAATATCATCTAAGTGATGACCTTGGGCAGCTGTTGGGTGATCATAATGAATACCTTAGGTCATCATCGGGCTTCCCTAGCCCACTTAAAAGGGTCTGTATCTCCTCTTTCCTATCCCCTCAGGATGTGTGTGGTGCACATATGCGTGGGCACTGACAGATTCCCTTGTGAAATTGTGTAATGTAGTTCTCACCATGAATATGACCTTAGCTGTCGAAATGGCGTTAAACATCTATTACTCACTATTACTCACTCCTTAGGTCATCATAGGGAAAGAGGACCTTAACTCATCAATAGTGATCACCTTAGTAGAAACCTATATTTTCAGTGTGAGGAGTTAAGTTCAAATACATGTATAATAGAAAATATAGAGGTAGTTCCAGATCTGAGGTAATAAGGGATCTGAGGAATCGAAGGGTCTAGGAAGTGAGGGTTGACTGTATGATGGAAACCTTGGCCCACATTTACAATATCATAGGCGTGAAAAGATTGCTCCTTATACACAAGACAAAACTGTCAGTCCTGTTTCTAGGGTACCATGTAGATGAGTTATTAAAACACTCCCACATCATCATCACAGGGTAACAAGATGGCTGCATATGCTGGATGCCAACAAGTGGAAGCCCTGTTTATAGGGTACCATGCTGGAGGGGGTGAGGGGAAGGGGATTAGTGTTGTCCTTTTGTGTGTGATAATCCCACACTGGAGGAGATTCTCATTATCAAAGCCAGGCTCCGTGCTGGATTAAGCCAATGTTGCTTTGCCCGGTGGCGACCGGCAGCAGCGGCGGTAGTTGATTATGATTGCAAAGAGGACTGCCTGTGTTTGGGTGGATAGAGGAGAGCAGCACTCTCTTAACCCAGACACGCCTATCTCTGCCATAACGTTGAAATCATTTGTGGGAGAGAGTGAGAAAAAGAAAACTGTCAGTGCACAGGAATAAGTTCCAGGAACTGTAGTGAATTTCTATTGAAAATAATTGCTGGTATATCAATGGTGTAATCTAGTAGAAATTAGATATCTCTCTTAAAATGCTCGATGGGAAAAAATAATTATTGACCATTAGGTTCATAAAATGCCATAGTACAATTTCGTGCAGAGACCCAGTTAGCGTCCAGAGCAATCTATCTGCGAACCAGAGATTGGGAGAGGAGAGGTTTGGGCTGCTGCTGTGTGGTGGCAGGGGAGGCTGGTAGCTCACTGGGGACCCCAGGATTAGCCCTGCACTAATTGGGTGTCATTGCCCACTAACAATCAGTACCCATCCCCTGCTGCTGATGTTGTTGTTGTTGTTGTTGCTGCCGTTTGCCCTGGGTGTCGGGTAACTCCTCTCTGAGGCATGCCGCTCTACCTTGGACAGCAATGCTTTTTTCGTCTGATGTGCTGGATGATTTGACCGCACATCAGTGCATCATGGCAAACCTTAGGTAGAGTATCAGGCCCACAGAGACCTTATGATGCATGGACGACGGCTCAATCAGCAAACAATGCGTCCATGCATCAAAAATAGACTATTACCGTAAATTCTCTCGTATTACTAAATTTACTGCAACCTCCTATAAACCGCACCCCTGACTTTGGGAGAAGCCTAACGTCATAGCCAAGGCTTGAAAATTGACAGTTTATTTCAACTTCATAGTTTAAGATACCCTTGTACAAGCGGCACCCAGACTTTGGGCTGTTCCTATAATCTTGTCTTTGATTTGGATTCTGGTACTAGCCGCGGCTTATGCGAGAGAATTTACAGTAGACATAATATCGAGCTCAGAGCAACAATATATCAATTCTGAGAACAGATCATCAGTCAAAAGAGAAAAATCAGTCCCCTTTTGAATATAGATATCACTAAATATATCATGAAACATCCCCAGGTGATGACAGAGCAGATTACATTGGTGTACAGCATACAGAGAGAGTGCTGTGATAATATGGTGGAGGTGCTAGCTCATGGTGGATAGATGGGGTTATGTAAACACAACTAGGCACTGTCATCATACATACACAATCAGCCTCCAGGGCATTTGGGATGAACGACACACCCCATGCCTTTCAGATACATTAACCCTTTAAGCACAGAATTAAAGCACCGATCAGTTGTCTTGATGCATGAGTTCATATAGCCCTTGCCAGTCTACTTTATTGCCTGCTGGGAGCCATATGCAGTTATATACCCTCAAGAGGGTTAGGATGATCTATAAATGCAACGTAAATGCATTTTGTCTTCAGGATGCATGAATGTAGCCTCGGTCAATTAATTGGCAGGATTGCAGCCCTTAAAGATTAAACACATTTTCATTTTAACTAACTGTTGTTATCACATATACCCCTCCCTACATGGGACTCAGAACTAGATTCAAGCTTCAGCTCCATATTTTTTTTCATTAACTCAAAGGCATACAAATCTAAAAACTAGGCAATCTGTTGAATTGCCTATTGATTCCAAATTGGGTATAGTGACTGTCTGTATGGTCGTGATATTGTGTGTATAATTACGGGGCTGGATCGGCTTTGGATGCATACAATACGAAGGCGTGTGAGTTATTGAAAATCGGTACAAGCGGCAACACTAGTTTCACACCATTGTCAGTGATCGAGAATGGTGACAGTTGATAGATAGCATCTAAATGAAGTAGAATACATTTCAACCGAATGTCTCCCACCACTGCAGAATCATTTGGTGCCAACTGAAACTTGTGTGTATGAAAGCTTTCATCAAAAGCTCACCAGTATCATTCCGAACAATAATGCCAATAAAGATCATCTTCTGTGTATCCACAGTACCAAACCGCATTTACCGGGGGTATCAGAACCCTTATCATCCTTCACAAACTGAATTCAGATATAGCCTAATCTGAACTCTGAACAGTGGACTACAATCTCTATAAAACTAGTCCTGGGAGAGCAATGCAGCGTGACACCTGGGCTTATTTCTATCTGGGATAGAGGAAATGCAATTGCAAACCAATCACCTAAATGTTCTGTACTAAGAAAAGTCCCAGGAAAAACACCATGTTTACAGTGTCCAATTAGACACCAGTGGCCATGCTAGTGCAACTAGACCTGGTGGTTGAGGTGAGGTATTGGGGGGTGGGAGAGCCCAGGACATGTTGGTCCTGATATGGGAGATAATTATATTGATCAGAGGGTCACAAAGTGCAGGTTTCTCTCTGTGTACCCTGATACTAACCCAGGCAGTACCTAGGGAGCTGGCCCCTTTATGGGCAACATGATGCATACATATAAACGCATGGACCTTTGCCGACATGATGCACCAATGCAGTGCTAGTCTTTTCACACTTATACTAATACATGCACATGAAAAGTCCACCCACGTAAACTATTTGATATGGACTAAAGATTGAAAAAATTATGATAAAACAATATGAAGTGCGGAGAAGCATGAGTTCCTCCCCCCCCCCCAAGATCGATTGATGTCCATTAAAAGTTAACGTCAGTTCTCAATTCTTTCACCATGATGCAGTAAACTATGATCACTTGGGCTGGTTTTGCTGTACTGAAGTTCATGGGCTTCTGGTTCCTCCAGGTTGAATGTCTTTTTTTTCTCTGCTCCGATATAATTATCTTGAATTCATACCAAAAAAGGAATAGGATCTAAGTGCTTGTGAAGCGAAAAGCTAGAATTATAAATGTCTAGCAGACATTAGTAGGTATTTGAATTATCCCATACGGAAATGGGATTCAGTTCTAATAGTCTAGATCATGTCCCCACTATATTGGCAACAATGGGCAATATTGAGTGAGACAATTGGAACCTGATAGGTGTTAGCTTTTTAGTTGGTCCTTTGTTTAAGTGCTTGCCTAGTGATTGAAGCGACAAGTATCATTTCCCTGAAGGTGGAAAAAGAAAGGCTGGCATATAAAGAAGTGGAGCTCCCCATCCTCACAGCTGCTGCTTTGACCCTATAAGTACTGCATGATGCCTTCAGGTCAATATCCTTTTGCCTGCATGATGCCTCACTGCCGAGCTGATGGAGTTTTACTTAGCAGCACTGAAATGGGGCATCAAGGGTACCTTTTAGGAATGCATCATCTCTAAGGGTTAAAATGATGCATGGATGATGCACTCACTCACCGGACTCACCAGAGCTGCATTCATGCACCATGAAGACAAAGAGCAGAATGCACCAAAGAACCATGGGTGGTGTTTAAAGAGCCAGGGGAGGTATCTGTGCTCCTTACGACGTAACAAATACACACTCTCACAACACAGGCGTCGCTCACTGCTTACTCTAATCCAAGTTAATCAGATTTCTCCACTTCTTCTCTGCTTGGAGATTGGATTTCCTGCTCATTTTCTGCGGGATTGAAAATCGATTTGGGGAGGATGGATTAAGTTAGACCCCGCAATTAGAGGACAAAGGGGACTGGAGGGGAGGCAAACCGGCTACATTAGCAGTATACATACTCACCAAGGCAGAAAAACGACCCAGCTGAGAATGGTCCTAATCAATTAAACCACCTCACTGTACAAGTGCTACAAAAGGGAAAGTGATAGAAAAAGTACAAGAGCTCTCTACATTACACGCAGACTACTAAGATATCGCGTGTTTCCTTCACAGCGTGCTGGAAATTGTTTCCAACTGTCATGGCTGCTCCCATGAAGGAGCTTCCGGTCGGCCATTGTTGCGGGGCTTGCTGAGAAGTGAGTAGTCGCGTTGACTTCTGGGATCGGCTTCCCGACGATCAATCTCTCCTAACAACTGGTATCCTGACCACGCATGCGCACAGCACAACAATGGGGTGTTAGGCTAAAAATAGGACCGTATTGTATGTTGGACATGGCAGTGTGAAATTAGAAATATCGGTGGGAAAAATGAATTTAAACCAATTTCTATATGTGATTATGGTCTGGAATAGACCAATAAATAGAAAGAAAATTGGTTGGCCAGCCTTCACTGTTGCTTTTTGAATATACATTTCCTGGGAGGCCGGATGCTGCATTGACAGGCTGCTTTTCTCGCGCCGGCTGGCAACTCTCGCGGGGCCTACGATGTATTAATGCGCCAAGACAGGCGGAGAATCGGCAAATAGTCCTCGGCGATGGGAGGCGTCCGCGGCACAAACTAGTACCGGCGGCAGGCAGGCAGCGGATACAACGCCCGGCATTCTGTTTATGAGATCGGGCCTGACCTTGCAAACTTGTCAATGTCAAGCACTTATTATCTGCTCCCCTGCTCTGCCTGTGCTCAGCCCGGCAGCTATTGGCTTATCTGTAGGCCTGGAGAGGCTGTCGTATCTGTTACCCCATTCAATGGGGGCCTCTTCCGTCCTGCCGTGCCTACCTATCAACAGCGTGCTCAAGATGCTGCCAATAAGCACGGCCCACCGCCACTCAGAGCTGCTCATAGAGAAGTGCACAGAGCAGCCCACTGAGCAGCTCATGGGGCAGTACACAGGGCAGTACACAGAGCAGCACATAGAGAAGTGCGCAGAGCAGCCCACTGAGCAGCTCATGGGGCAATACACAGGGCAGTACACAGAGCAGCCCATAGAGAAGTGCACAGAGCAGCCCACTGAGCAGCTCATGGTGCAGTGCATAGGACAGTACACAGAGCATCCCATAGGGCAGTACACAGAGCAGCCCATAGGGCAGTACACAGAGCAGCCCACTGAGCAGCTCATGGTGCAGTGCATAGGACAGTACACAGAGCATCCCATAGGGCAGTACACAGAGCAGCCCATAGGGCAGTACACAGAGCAGCCCATAGGGCAGTACACAGAGCAGCCCACTGAGCAGCTCATGGTGCAGTGCATAGGACAGTACACAGAGCATCCCATAGGGCAGTACACAGAGCAGCCCATAGGGCAGTACACAGAGCAGCCTACTGAGAAACTCGTAGGGCAGTGCATAGGACAGTGTACAGAGCAGCTCACTGAGAGGTGCATATAGCAGCCCACTGAGTAGCTCATGGCACAGTACATAGAATGGTGTATAAAGTAGTACATAGAGCAGCCCATGAGACGGCTCATAGGACAGTAGGTCTGCATAGAGCTGCTCATGCAGCTGCACGTGGAGCAGATCACGTAGCAGCTCATGGTTGAAGCTCATAAACCTAGTGCACAGGGCTTCCCACAGAGAGCAATGCACAGAGAACCATACAATGATACACATAGGAGCTCATAGCTATATAGAGCAGTACACAGATCGAGTAGCTCACACAGCAATACACAGAGCAGCTCCTAGGTCAGCGGTACATACAACAACTCGCAGAACATAGAGCAAAGAGCCAAGATACAACCTTTGTCGCCATGATGCACAAAGGCAGGGATGGTGAGTCAACGCAAGAACATTACTGCATCATGATGTCCTCCTGACCCTTGATAGTTAGCCGTATAACCTGTTTTTATTTTCATTTTTTATGCCTGCTTAGCACACCCGCGTCAATCTAGAGGTAAATCCTAAATCCACCCTAATGTATAGTTTTCTTTCACAACGAGCCGTCGATGGATGACAGCCTGGATGTATGATATTCTAGACCCACTGACCATGCCATTATTCTACTGGCACTAGTAACCCTACACCATTATGCAGTCTTAGCAAGGAGCAACAGATTATCATTCACCCAGCCTACGTCCAATTTGTCCATCGGGTACTGGGAGAGCGCGGTGACTGACAGGGGAGGGGCAGGTAATGGATAGGGGCACCTTTAGTATGGGCCCTTCTACTAAACGACTAAAGTATGTGCTGGGTATAGCCCTTCAAGACATTTAAATGCAACACGCCCGGTTCCCTCCGCGATATATGGGTGCAGACCTAGTGAGTAGACTTACCAGTGCCATGAATATGGATGCAGACCTAGTGAGTAGACTTACCAGTGCCATGTATATGGATGCAGACCTAGTGAGTAGACTTACCAGTGCCATGTATTTGGGTGCAGACCTAGTGAGTAGACTTACCAGTGCCATGTATATGGGTGCAGACCTAGTGAGTAGACTTACCAGTGCCATGTATTTGGGTGCAGACCTAGTGAGTAGACTTACCAGTGCCATGTATATGGGTGCAGACCTAGTGAGTAGACTTACCAGTGCCATGTATATGGGTGCAGACCTAGTGAGTAGACTTACCAGTGCCATGTATTTGGGTGCAGACCTAGTGAGTAGACTTACCAGTGCCATGTATATGGATGCAGACCTAGTGAGTAGACTTACCAGTGCCATGTATATGGGTGCAGACCTAGTGAGTAGACTTACCAGTGCCATGTATATGGTTGCAGACCTAGTGAGTAGACTTACCAGTGCCATGTATATGGGTGCAGACCTAGTGAGTAGACTTACCAGTGCCATGTATAGTAGTGCACCGATTCTATAGGGTCGGCAACGTGAATGTATGCAGCCCTGGTAAGTAGACACACCAGGAGGGCATTTCTAAATCATAGCTATAGATATCGTTTTGAAATGCCCTGCAGAGCTGCATTATGAAGACAAATGGCCATAATGCACTATACGATATTCGAAGGGTTAAGGTAGGGGACTTGCTCTGCATTCCAATCTGCTTCTTTGGAGACAAGGCAGTTAAGATGGCTGCCCAGTGGAACAATATTTGTACACCAGTGCAGATGGTACAGCACGACCCAAACCGATACTGTTGCCGCTACTACCAAGTAGTATATTTTACGAATAAGGACTGCTCTTAGATAACCGACAGCGGTAGAGCACTTTTGAAATTGAAATGAAATTGGATCTAGGTCCGAAATTAGTGATGGTTTAGTCTAAGTTC
Source organism: Acholoe squamosa (assembly GCA_949317995.1). NCBI lineage: Eukaryota > Metazoa > Annelida > Polychaeta > Phyllodocida > Polynoidae > Acholoe > Acholoe squamosa. The sequence continues at coordinate 62,332,467 of OX439042.1, forward strand.
CTGCCCTGCTAGCACTACTCATCCGAATGATGTCCTTTTTACGTAAATCACACAATTTTTCACGTAAGAATGACGTAAATTGCACAAGTTGTGCTAGCTGGGTGATGAACATCCTGGTTGAAACACAAAAGTACAATGCAACAATTGCTGCAATCTTTTTGACTGGTCTCCAATAGGAAACAAAAGAACACTGTTACATTATTGTTTATTGGTTTCTATACCTGACGTCAATTCAAATTTAGAAAGCTGTCCCATCAATCTTATTCAAAGAAACTTGGAATAGGATTCCCTATTTTATTTTTGTGGGAGAGGGAAACTCCTTTTCTAACTTTAATGTATTCTGCTATAGGACATGGTGCATCATGAGTTGAACTGCCCTTAAAAATGTCCTCAGATACGTTGCTTGTATAGGTTTACTCTCACCAGTACCAGTATACCAATGCCATAGCACTAGACATGTCCCTGCTGATAAAACAGGCAGAACTGGTAAAAAGACGGCAAGCTGCCCGGGGACTAAAGCACTTTAAGTACCAAATAGTGCTTTTAACCATTATACCGTACTGAATCCACGATGCATATAAATGGATTGCTGGTGAGACTATCCACGGGTAGATAGTCTATAGTGAGACTATTTACCTGTATCCATATACCAATTTGACCACGTGGGTCTGTATGAAGAGGCTAGACAATAGGTCAGGTCTAAACTGTATGTTCTATGATGACAAAATTGGCATGTTTGTTAACTAAACTAAATCACTATGTCGCCCTTATAGGGTACACTGCTGTATTGTGGGTGACTGATGCTCCCTCGCTGGTTCCCAGTTGGAGGCACATCTGGTCCATCAGCCCAGCCCAGATGAAGTAGGTCATAAGAAACACGACTGGAACTAGCAAAAAGGGGAAGAGGCTAGGAAATGGCCGTGGGAGCCTGGGGAGAGTGGCCATCCACATTGGGGTAGATGCGGGGTGGGAGGTCGGGGCTATTTGGCCATTTAAGGATAGCCTGATACCTCAGGCTTCACGTTGAAGTGTTACCTGGTAATCTGTCAGAATAAATAACACACCATGAGATATTAACTGCCAGCTGCATTGGTAGATCATTCCAGCCCTTTGGGAATGTAAAGGGTCATAGGGTCATGGATAAATGCAGCCCTGGTCAGTGAATCAAAAATTATATATATATATATATATATATATATATATATATATATATGGCCTGGGACCAATTCTCTAAAATACATATCTAGGGTCTTATGATAATAGAACATACAGATATAGCTCTGTCATTTAGAAGGATTAGACAAAAAGGTCGGCAACCCTACAGGAGAGAATGTATCTAATATCCGAAAATGCCCCCGAAAATCCCTTTTATCATCACGCTGTGAGAAACACTCTCTTAGTATTCAAACAGCTTTTCTAGGATTCTAAATAATTATATTCACAAGATATCCATGGCCAAGCTACCATGCGATGTCGCTATAACGTACATCTCTTTATACAATCAAGGATTGTCTACCTTCTTCACACAACCCTCTATAACCTCACCATCTACCCAGAAGCCACCACGCCAATTACATACGCCCCATTTAATCACTAGTCTTATTGAAGATGTTATCCCGCGAAAATCAACAAATTGATCACTGACGCCCGGGGGCCCTGTTGACGTTTTGTAATCTCCAAGTCCTGATGAGAGTCACCTGTTTTTGTGCTAAGGCTCCTCTCGCGGCGTGACGTCCGCCATAACGAGAGCTTGGCGTCGTTGTACGATGCTGAGTCATAATGGCGGCGTCGCAGCAGCAGGTCCGCAGTAAATGGCAGGAGCAGTAGCTCCGCGGTAAATGGCTTGTTGCCGGCGTGTCATGTGCAGAGACACTACAGCGGTCCTTGTACCAGCTCAGCCTCGTTATGAAAACCACCTCCCCGCCTGCTGTAGGTGACAGAGCCTCGTTCCCACATTAAGGATTCTGCTGCAGGGCTCTCTGTTTTAGCACAACTGCACTCCACCTTCTCCCTTTTTATAGCCCTCTCTTCATTGTAGCTATATTTCAGAATCTCCCAGTTTTCTTTTCTTTCACCATTTTCACAACAGTGCTTAAATACAGTGATTTATCCTGGAAAAAAGGACCTCCATCCCTTTCTTTCTATATGTCTAGAGGGGCACGTATTATAGTGCTCATACTTAAAGACACTGTACATCCATAGGACTGGTAAAACTCCCTTTTGGCCTAATACGTCATATAAAGAAGGGGAGAGGTTCCCGAAGGGATTGTGGGCTTGGGATGAGGTGGTCTTTCCACGACCAGATAGGCACAGATTGATGGGACTATAACCATTTAAGGCCTGCAAAATGCTGCCATGGCCATATATATGCATTTGTTGTTCTGATGCAAAACCATCGTTGCATCATGTCAACCTTTTGGGACAACATAATTTTTTTTTATAATTGCATAAGTGAATTTTTCGTTAATGTATATGATATTCGTCAGATTTAGATTATCATTATGCGTAAATGCAGAAAAGGGGCGTATTGTATCAAATTATACACTATGCAGCATTCAAAGGATAAAATGAGCTCACCCCCTAGGTCGGCTTAGGTTTTGATATAGTAGAGTTGCTTGTCATGCCCCAAGAACAGCTCAAGGGACTTACAATGATGTGGGAGAGACAGAAATCAGAAGAGAGAAAGAAGGTGGAGGGAGAGAGAGAGAGAGAGAGAGAGAGAGAGAGAGAGAGAGAGAGAGAGAGAGAGAGAGAGGAGGAGGAGGGAGGGATAGACAGAGTCAGAACAGAGACAGACAGACAGACAGAGACAGAGACAGACAGACAGAGGGGGGGGGGTGGGGGCAACGAGAGAAGTGGAGAGACACGTACAGCCAGAGAGACAGAGATAGGTAGAGACACATAGACAGAGGGTTTCATCTCAAGTTGTAAGTACATGTATGTACACTGTTGTCCTTACTTACGGTTACACGTGGATAATGCCATAGATAGGTTCACTCACCTGGAAGGAAAGGGAGAACAGAGTTAGTTTTTATTTCTGACATTTATTACAAGTTAACACATCAAACACTATATATCAATCATCATTTAACCATAAAGAGTTAGCAATGTTGTTTTTTTTTTGTCTTCTCGACGCAGGCCATGCGCGTGAATTCAGAGCCAGAGCTGGCTGCACTACAGCTTCGTCTGCACCAGCTATACACGTATGTCCCTATAATACTACTCACACTGAAAAAATTCTTCCTGACAAAGTGACATGTATACCCATGTCAACTTGATTTGACACAGAGAGCACACGTCATTGGGACATGTGCCCATATGTCACCCTGACAACTGTGGCACACAGTAATCCTCATATGATTTGACATGCCTTAAAATGCCACGTCATCTGTGACTAGGGTCACAGCCATGTCGAAGGAACTTGACATGTGATGGTTTGACATACATAATTGTTCTAGGATATTCTACTAGATGGGGCAAACAACCATTTTGGTACCAGGATTAAGCACTACCAAGAAGTACTACCAACACTTGAGACATTTGATGTATCTGTGTCTTTTTGTTCTTATGAAGAATAGATCACTAAGTTCTGTAAATACTATCAGTGAATAGTAGTGAATTTTATTTCATTGTTAAATTTGCATTTATTATTGAATATCAAAATAGACACCCAAAATCCTGAATTCTTCAACTGGAGAGGTTAGACACCTTATGTGTGAGTCAGTGAAAATACCAAATATTGTAAGCTAACCCCCAATCTATAATCTCAGTATCTACAGTACATGGAGACATATAACATTGCCATGCACCTCCATGCCCTTGTCTTATGGACTGCATAGAGGTCCTCAGTCAAGTAGAAGTTCTGTAGATAGGTAAAAGTGCCTTAGTGTTGCAGGCCTGTGGGACTAAATATGAGAGCGTTAACCTGATTCGACATGCCTTCATACATGTCATGTGGGAGACAAATTGTGACCTGTACAGTATGCGTCAAAACGATCAGTGCTCTTCTCTCTGTGCAGAGCTCTTCAAGACTGGCGTGGGGCGCCATTCATTGTGAGTACCTCCCCTACTCACGGTGCATGAGTAGAGGCCTAGAAATTAACTGTCTAAGGTTGCATTGTACTGACTCCTGGCTTTATACTCTCCTGGATGCGTTGCATGATGCGCCAAGTCAGTGCTATTGAGTTATTTGCTAGCAGTGCACTGAACGCATCGTGATCACAAAGATGAATGACTCAGGAGTCAACACGCAATTCCAGGGTTGCCAACTCTCACGCATTGGCACACACTCCAGTAGAGGGTGGCGCAGTAAACAGTACGGCCAATTGCGTGAGAGTTGTCAACCCTGCAATTCTAAGACAATTGAGGGTCATGCCTGAACATTTTATTAATATACGTGTGGTGAGTTACCGACCAGCTCTACAATAATGCATTGTGACGGTCCTAGGATATAATGCATTAATTAGAGCATAACCCGATACTTAAATGGTTAAATGCCTACATGTTGTGACACACAATAAGCCGGTCCTGATTTGCCTGTGACAATAGATAATAGTAGGCGCCTATTACATCAGTAGCTGTTTGATAACATATAATTGGCCTATTATGTCACACCTGCTATTGTATATCCACATAATGTAGGTGTATAGATACATCCGGTGGCACTTTAAAGAGGCATCCACCTGCTCTGTTTTGGCTACACAAAGGGTTTGGTGTATTGGTACCATTCACAGCCGTCTGTTGGTCATTTTGATGTCTGTATACAAGGTCATTACTCCTATATACAGTGAGGCCTTTAGGGTACATTTGTATAACTGCTAATTGTATCAACACTTCTAACTGTAGTATATCACCAGTTAACTGGCTATCCACCCAGCTGCTAACTGTATTAGGAAATTGTAGAAAGGTGTATCAACTTTGTAGGCACTAGAGTTAGCATTGTTGATACTATTAGCAGTTCAACAGCATTTTCTAATACCGTAATGGTCCGTTTAAGCGCTGGGTCTCAAATAAGCACCGGTCTCAAAAAAGCACCGGGGGTCTAGGGGTATTGAAATTAATCTTAACCACTATAACAAGTATTCAAATAAGCGGATGTCTCGTATAAGCGCCCGGGGTATAGTGGGAGTGAAAATAATGAGCGCCCGGGCACTTATACGGTCCACTACGGTAGCCTCCATGAGTAGCCGACATCCATGCATCATGTTGAAGGCAAACTTCATTATTCCACAGCGGGCAAAGACAACAAAGGACTTCAGCTACAGCTAGTGGCATAAGTCAAATGGAGACCTTGTATATATATTGCATACAGCTAGTGGCATAAGTCAAATGGAGACCTTGTATATATATTGCATACAGCTAGTGGCATAAGTCAAATGGAGACCTTGTATATATATTGCATACAGCTAGTGGCATAAGGCAAATGGAGACCTTGTATATATATTGCATACAGCTAATGGCATAAGTCAAATGGAGACCTTGTATATATATTGCATACAGCTAATGGCATAAGGCAAATGGAGACCTTGTATATATATTGCATACAGCTAGTGGCATAAGGCAAATGGAGACCTTGTATATATATTGCATACAGCTAGTGGCATAAGGCAAATGGAGACCTTGTATATATATTGCATACAGCTAATGGCATAAGTCAAATGGAGACCTTGTATATATATTGCATACAGCTAATGGCATAAGGCAAATGGAGACCTTGTATATATATTGCATACAGCTAATGGCATAAGTCAAATGGAGACATTTTTGGTCAGGGTAGGCAGCGTAGCCATAGCATAACATATTGCATACAGTGCCCAACCCGGCCTTAACTTAAAGTACTCTGCAGTATTTAATAATTAATGGCTTCTTATAGTTTAGATGGAGCAGAATAGGTATCCTGGTGACTCTCTGACCTTACAAGGTTATAACTCCATTGACCTTACAAGGTCAATGACCTCCGCGGTCGTTCTTCGCATGATCATGTGTTCAGCAGACTTAAGGCAGCCTATGACTAAGGCCCTACATGGCAGGGACTATATTCCATGGCGCAAGCTTGTGTAAGATTGATAGGACTGTTGGCGTAGTAAGATATTCATCGGTGATGAGGCCCGCTGGTATCTCCCCTCAAAGACTACACAGCTGCCGAGTGCTTGTGGGCGACCAGCGGCTTCCGAGGGTCTATTTTTAGACGCGGCTGGGCGGGATGGCATTAATGTGATGGAAGCAGAATGCAAATTTTATCATCCTGCCCGGTCGTTGCCGACTAAAGGGCGGTACGTGGGGCCTTACAGCTGTAGCATTAGTGACAGTATGACAGGGAAAATGGAGGGAAGGGCTGACAAATATGGTTTTGTCCTTAACTCTGTATTGGTCACATACTGATTTCATGCACTAACCCCTGTTGCCGTCATGCTGCAGATGAGGCGAGTAATTCGCCCGGCCGGGGTGAATCGATGCATTTTACTAACCCAACATGCCCCGAAGGATTGGCATGATGCACCGATGAATACCGTACTGGTGAGTAGACTTGACTGTCAGCCCTGTATTAGAGCACCATGACGACTGAGGAGCAAGAGGATATCATGCAGGTCTAAAGGGAAAGCTGACAAACTAGTTTTTGGCCTTAATGCCTATACCCTTGCCTATATCAATGATGTCTATGATGGTGTAGTCCTAATGAGTCATTTGCTATCCATACTGAGAACCTTGTTTGGATCTGCATGGGTTGAAACCTCTGCAGTTTGGCAATACGTGGATCTTGGCAATCTTCACAAACGTATAATTTGTTCACCTAAAAACCTCTCTGCAACAGTTTGAGAATGGCTAAATTATTAGAATGCTAACTGAGTGAGTGGTGAGTGTTGAACACTGGTCATTTGACAGCCAGAATTGACATATGTATGGCTAGAAAGCTACATGTATTAAAAATGTGTTTTAGAGATAAATGCGTGTGAGTGCCTTCACATAGGCGCAATAAAAACACATAGAGGAGATAGAAAGGAGGCGAAAGGGAACCTTTTAGGATGAGGTAAGCCCCACGCTGGTTACACCTTATTGTGAAACATGCATTCCAAACTAGTAAAATATACTCTAAACCACTCTAGCTTTACCGTAATCCATTCACTATTGCCCCAGTTGAAGAATGGACCTGTCCTGTGAGGCCAGATTTGATAGGAATGTAGACTTATAAATGTGTATAGGGGCTGGTATAGGGGCATGGAGAGTATGTCCAGCATAGCATAGTTACCGACCTCTCAGTCAACGCATTAATCACAATATTGGTCTTTAAGGGCCACAGAATGCATAAATGCATCACGTCAGTTGGCGGTGATGATGCATGAATGCAAATGAGGAGAATCTACTTGCCACTATTGCATTTCTGCATGTTTCTATAGGATTGATACCCCGCTTAGGACCACCATTGGTGAGTCACGGCGACCAAGCGATATGGACCTGGCGGCAGTGTACATCCCTGAATGGGTTAGTAAATAAAGTCACTACTACATGGTCATATACCTACATAGACAACATTTAACACAATATGGTGCACTGCTAATATGGCTTTATAAGAATACCAGACAGTAATGACATTGTGATGTCAATATGACACATTCTACTCATACTGGTAGTAGCAGAACATATTGCTAATAGTGCATTTTCAACAACACAAAGCTTTTACCCATATAACCATATTATGCCCCCCAGTATCTCATATAAAAAGAAAAATCTAGTTTAGAAAATGGCTCTATCAAATGTGATGGTTCATACACCAAACGGTCTGTTCTGCCTGTGGTAGTGAGCGGTACACCGTCCAACAACATACATCATACACCAAACAGCCAATTGCTTAAGGTTACTAGTACCTACATAGAAAGAAACCAAATGACCGGACAGCACAAAATTGTAGAAAGGGCCAGAATGTATTATACATGTAATAAATTCAGGATCTGCGAAAAGGGTCCTTCGTGCTGGGTGCATTAAGGTCCCTATTCCCAGTACATGTCACATTTATTAGCGCTGTCTCAAGAGCTGATGTTATGTGTTTTGCTTATCCATTCCCAATTTCCCAGTATCATTTGAGCTGCATTCCTATCCATTTCTGTATAACTGAAGGCTCAAACACTAGTATCCTTGGCAATTGTGATGGGTGATATAGGCCCCCAACGCATTGCACTACTTTATACACTGTCAGTATTGTCATTTAGTGCTGCCTTTGTGCTATGAGCAGCTCTGTATGATATACGCTCCTGTGTGAGCTGCTCTACCCTACACCTGGCAACAGAATATCTCTAAGGGCCATGCATAGGTCTCTGATTTGGGTCTGCCAACAAATATAGCTGTAAAGTCCAACATCGTACAGAAATACACCACAACTGTAGGGTCATACATGGCTTAGGGCTTTAATGGTAGGTAAGTGGGTCTTGGGGGGGGGGGGGTATTGTGTTAAGATCAGGGGTTTCTCAACCTCTAAGGATCGTTATGTTGCATGGATGCAACCGTGGGTATTTTCCAGACCCACATCCGCGCATTATGGCGGCCAACGACCAACGCACTACACACTGTTGCTCAAAAGGGTGGAGTAGGAGGTGGTGGTGTTGTGTTGGTGGGGGGGGGGGGTTATCAGAGGGCCACAGCCGTCCTGTCCTGCCAGCCTTCCCCTGCACCATGAGCTGTTCGGTGCTGCTCGGGACTGCACGACGCCACTCGGTGCTGTTCGGGATAACTCGGCACTGCTCAGCAGTGATCGGCAATGTCCTGCACATAATGTTAGCCTACTGCCTACTCTGGCTGTTTCTGTCTATATTTTTGGGTTTCCACTTCCTACCTTTGAGAAAACCCTTTCTTTATGTGATTTTTTTTTTATTTTCTAACATCACATTTCCTTTTGCGTCTTTATATTTCATCTTCAAATCATCTCTAAATTTCTCTTGTCAGCCCCTTATTTCACGCTTTCTGCATTAGCTGTCTGTCTGTTTCTGTCTGTCTGTCTCTGTCTCTGTCTCTCTGTCGCTGTCTGTCTGTCTCTGTCTGTCTGTCTCTGTCTGTCTGTCTCTGTCTGTCTCTCTGTCTCTGTCTGTCTCTGTCTGTCTCTGTATGTGTCTCTCTCTGTCTCTGGGCTTCCCTAGCCCACTTACAAGGGTCTACCTCTCATCTTTTCTATCCTCTCAGGATGTGTGTGGTGCACATATGTGCGGGCACTGACACATTCCTCTGTGAAATTGTGTAATGTTGTTCTCGCCATGAATATGACCTTAGCTGTCGAAATGGCGTTAAACATCTATTACTCACTCACTCTCTGTCTCTGTCTGTCTGTCTGTCTCTCTTTCTCTCTCTCTCTCTCTCTCTCTCTCTCTCTCTCTCTCTCTCTCTCTCTCTCTCCCTCCCTTCATATATGAATAGCCCCTTCCTCCCTCCCTTCTTTTACACCCTCTTCTTATTACCAAGTGTAAACAGGTTCATGTTTCAGTTGAGACTTATAATCTTTGATTGAGTTTATAGGAGGGGGGTCCCAGTCTGATAGCCACCTTGATTTATCCAACTCGTTCCTACCAAGCCAACGCCACAGGAGATTTTCAATTTCGCTCTATTGATTGGGTTGAAATTCGTTGGAAACTTCTCCCAATATCAGGAGGCAGTGCATATAATATAGTCCCTAGAGTGCGGTTGGGCCAATGCCCTTAGCAGGCTGCAATCTAACGAACGCTGACCAGTAACCTGCCGCGTTGCATGTCGGGTAATGCAAATGGCGTCTCACCCCGTTAGGTGTAATGGATCTGAGCGTAGAAATAGGGCGATGGGGATGGACAGGAATGGGTGGACGGGGGGGGGAGGGCTTGAGTTAAAAACGCATTCAAAATTTTAACTATGACTGTGTACTTCTTTCTCCATTCACTTTTTCTTTCTTTTTTTCAGGGGGGGGGCGACTGATTGCCCGATAATAATTTGACCATGATTTTCTACTAAATAGATTTTTGTCTATCATTGATGTACTTGTAGAGAACATCTTGCTATACATATCCCTCCTCCTCCCTTAGGTCATCCAGCCTATAACCCGCTCCGTTAGGGAGCTGCGTGTCGCATGTAAATTCACCCCGCGGTGCACCATGGGGACGCCGGAAGCGGAAATGGACTCATCGTGTGGCGTGTCGGGAAGGTTGTATTTTAACAGCATAGGGCCAAGGGAATAGGGGGCAGAGTGGTTTGGACGGGGGTGGAGAAAAAGCACCTATGAGGTGGCGAACTGCGCCCCCCGAGGACGATGTCCCTTCGTGAGAAGTTCGACAACTCTCGGCACCACTCGGGAATGTTCGACTGTTTTCGGCTTGACCTCTGGCGGATGGTGGACACAGGGGAAACCTAGATGGGTCTCCTGTTGGTTGGTAACCGTCGTATTTTGGTGTCTGTAATTGATGTTTTCAGGGTCTCCTGAGACATTCCTTTTTGCAGGGTCTCCCGAGACATATCATAAGCGAGTCAAATGAAAACAGAGGTCATGGGGTTTAATGTAGATGGTCATGTGACCTGGCGCTCTTCATACAAAGTGATGTTGTTGTCACTATAATTTTATTATTCCTATGTTACATCGTTTAGATTATTGGTTCAGAAATTAGAATTCAAGGAGTATGACTGCAGCTTCAATTAGGTCCGGTTTCCGATTTACGCATTTCTATTTTCCTGAATCCTCAGGGCAAAGGTTTGCAATAAGCCTAGGTAGCAATTCATATGTATACCATCCTGCTTAGTGGAACTTTGCTGTGTTGTATACACAAATATCTCTACCATCATCTTTAAGACTGGATTGATCATATATATATATATATATATATATATATATATATATATATATATATATATATATATAGTTTTGTATCACATTGTAGTTCTAGCATGCTTTACTTTGTTGGCTTTTGTGCTCTCAAATGTATTCTCTTTAAAACCTTGGCTTGGTCTTTCCTGTGATCTAACATCTTTGAACATAGTTATGGTGAGTGAAAACAGAAACTGGCGGTTGATGGATGCGACTGGAATTCTGAATCTATTGCATGGCCAAAATTATGACACAGTTTTAAAATCAATCTGAGAGACAGTCCCCATAGCTTTAGGAAATTAATGCACCATTACAGCGGGGATTCTAATAGCTCGCTACCATTGTACTCTCCATGTCAGACAGCTGTACACATCGTCATCCAGGCAATTAACCATTTAAGCTATTTCATACATTGAGGTATCACGCCCATTGGTCGGCATGATGCAGCACCGTAAGTTACTCGCCAGCACTATATTGGTGCATCATTAGCCCCTCCGTGTAAGTACCAACTCACAGGGTTGTCTTGATATATGCATGTAGTGCTGGAGAGTTGCTGTGTATAAGGCTGTATTTATGCATGATGGCGGAAGAGGGGTATTATGCATTAATGCACTATATGGCCTTGAGCGGGTTGCAGTACCAACTAACATAGAGCGATATCTACAGTGTACACTGTAGATATCGCCCCTGCATCATCTCCTGGAGACCCTCTCACCCCCCCCCTCCCCAATTGTGGGCATTGGCCTAGGTTGAGTTTTCTCCCTCGGCTGCTGTCTATTACATCCCTGGTACTACAACTCGGGGTGTATTACCCTCCCCCCTCAGCACTGAAAAATGAACCAAAATGTACTAAGGAGGCAAGCTCTAACTAATACTCAAGCGTACATAAACTCACTAAAGGGGATAACAATTATCAGTTGTAATGCACGTAGTCTGAGTAAGAAAAAACTCCTTGACATCAAACTGAGTTTGGACTGTGACGTATTTTGTATCTGTGAATCTTGGGGAGACAGCATGAAGGATAGCTCACTGTTCCACTGGGATGGGAAAATTATCTTTAGGCATGACCGCATGGTTAGAATTGGTGGTGGGTTGTTGACTTATGTGGGTGACTATTTTAGTCCCTACTGCACAGAGCGACATGATCTGCAAATTATGCATGAATGTATTGAGGTGCAAGCTCTGCAATTTGAGAATCCGACGTATAAAAAGTTTATTGTGCTAAATGTGTATAGAGCACCTAATATGGATGTAGATATATTTATGGAAAAGCTAAAAGGCATATTAAGGCTTATTGATAGGAATAAATTTGAGTTATGGCTGGTTGGGGATCTGAATATTAACACCAGAGATAGAAACTGTCATGCGGCTAAAGAACTCTTCGATCTATGTAGGGAATTTAGTATTAAGAGACAATATGATGACATCACGCGCCCCAATGAGACTCATACTGGCGGAACTTGTATTGACCATATAATTACGGACTGCGATAAAATTAGCTACAGTAAGCCACTCTGTTGTCTGATAGCAGATCACTATCCTGTTATAGCTTGTAGAAAGAAACGCAAAGAAACTCATGAGCCTCGATCCTTTAGAGGGAGATCCTACAGACACTATGATAGTACTGATCTCCGTGAGTTCCTGTGTAATGCCGACTGGACTGACTTCCACAATAGCACGGATCCAAATGTGCAATGGGATTTCCTTTATAATCTGTTAATTGAATATCTAGATGCCTGCTGTCCTTACAGAACATTCACCATTAAGAAAGAGCGTCAGCCCTGGGTGTCAGATGAAACTATTGAACTGATAAATGACCGCCACTTGTTGCTCTATGAGCATAAAATAACTAAAACTCCTGCCTCACTACAAACTGCCCGACGCTTGAGAAACATGATCCAGCGCCAATTAGAAAATAGCCAGTCCACCTTTGTCTTGAATTTGCTGGAACAAGCCAAAGGTGACCCTATCAAGTTCTGGAGAGAAGTAAATAACTTAGTAAACCCAACCACTAAGAATCTAACTATACAATTAAAAAATGAACTCACTGGAGAAATAATCCCCTGTGACGCGACTGCTCAATACATTAATGATTATTTTTCCAATATTGGTACGGACCTATTTAATAAACTGCCACCAAGCGGCATAGACATTCCGGACCCTGTCCTGAATCCTGAGCAGGATGAGGTAGATCTCGATATAGCAGCCTTTATCAACGAAGACTCTGTTGCCAAATTGGTAAAAGGCATCAATGTGAACAAGTCGTGTGGTCTCCAGGGAATCAATAGTAGAGTCCTTAAAGATGCCCTATCTTTTCTTACTAGTGAACTGACAATCATATTCCATAACTCTGTTAACGAGAGCATATTCCCTGATGCTTGGTCAGCTGGTACACTTATTCCAATTCCAAAGAAGGGAAATCTCAGAAATATCAAAAACTGGCGCCCAATTACACTACTACCCTTACCAGGGAAGCTCATGGAGAAGCTAATTCACCAGGTACTCTCTGACCATCTTGAAGAAAACCTAATTCTCTGTAAAACTCAATTTGGTTTCCGTCCAAATAAGGGTACAAGTGATGCTGTTTTTAATGTGATCAAGGACCTCTATGACGCCAGAGATGATGGTCTTGTAACTGCTGCCTGTTATCTGGATTACTGTAAAGCTTTTGATTCTGTCCATCACCCAACTCTCGTACACAAAATTTGTCAGCTTAATATTCACAGGAAACTAAAGAAATGGCTAATGGAGTACCTTGCTCACAGGTCACATGCCACGATGGCTAATGGTAGTGTCTCTAGACAGTCACCTGTTAAGTTTGGAGTGCCTCAGGGCTCGGTGATCGGTCCTCTCTTGTTTGTGCTCTTCATTAATGACCTTGCTGGTTGTATAAGAAATTGCAATTTCTCTATGTATGCTGACGATGTAATAGTTTATACCTCCCATTCAGTCGCTGTCGAAGCGGAAAGGCTGCTTCAGGAGGATATGGACAGGGTTGGAACTTGGTGTAATCAAAACTATATGACAGTAAACACAGATAAGAGTATGACCATGTACTTTGGGTCACAGCACACACTAAGGCAACTGGGGGCCCCTAACATCGCCTTGAACGGCCATCGCCTGCCCAACTGTAAGTGCTACCCGTACCTAGGGGTGGAACTTGATGGTCATCTTAGTCTTGCACAACACATGGCCAAATTGAAAAAGTCAATGGGGAACAAAATCTACAAACTAAACAAGCTCCGCAAAAGCATGACTATGGATGTCAGCCTAAAAATCTATAAAGTCATGATACTGCCTAGCATAGAATACTGTTCATTTTATCTAGATAGCGCCCACGGCTATGAACTTATAAAGCTACAGCGGTTACAAAATCATGCGCTGCGCATCTGCACTGGAAGAGGCATAAGACAAATAAGCATACATGATCTACATACAGAGTGTGGTTTGGATGTGCTCAGCTTTAGGCGGAAAATACAGTTATTATTTTTAATGTGGAAGAAAGCCAACAATGGTGAAGCGCTGGCACAGCGTGATGTGAGAACCAGGGGTGACAGGAAAATAAAATTTGCCAAGAGAAGAGCCCGTACAAGCTTCTACCAAAAATCGCCTTATTATAGGGGTGTTAGTCTTTGGGATAAACTAGATCATGCCACACAGCGCCTCCCATCGCGTCGACGATTTAAAACTGCGATTGAAAAATTTCTAAAGGCAAACCCCAACAGCTGATCCATTACCTTGTGCCAACCCTTCCCTATGTGAGTTATACAGTCTGTGGTAAACCTAAGTATTTTGTTTGAACAACTAGCAACTACTGTATTATATTGATTGTCTACTTGACCTGTCAGAATGGACACAAAATAACGGTTGTATTTGCCACATCCCTGAGCAACTCTACTGTACCAAATGTGTGCGCTGAAAAACGTCCCATTGGGACGATTCCGTACAATAAATAATTACAATTACAATAGTGCTGGAGAGTTGCTGTGTATAAGGCTGTAATTATGCATCATGGCGGAAGAGGGGTATTATGCATTAATGCACTATATGGCCTTGAGCGGGTTGCAGTACCAACTAACATAGAGCGATATCTACAGTGTACACGCAACTAGAACCAAGTGCTTTCCACAACTTCAGCAAAATACATATATTTGCGTATTGTTATGGCACCGACCAGACTGCTTTGTATACAGTGCACTGGAGTTATGGATAGTTCATAGACATGCTAAGTCAAATGCCCATGTATGACAATGTACCACTGCAAGAATATAAATATATATATATATATATATATATATATATATATATATATATATAGCTGAGTTCTGTCAATGCCCGAGGCCATAGAATAGTTCTATTCTCACGAATACCGAGTATTGTGAGCACAAGAGACAATTACTGCCTGATGTACAGAAAGTGGGCTTTCATGAAATAGACTTTGCTGGGCTCAAAGACAACACACAGGAACAGAGCGGACAGCACTATGGAATACAATAGACAATGCACCATACACTATATGTATAGGATGGGCAATGCTGCATGAAAAAAGAACAAGTCCATATCAGATGAAGTCCACTTCAAATCAGAATTGTTATTGTGTGTCGCAGTGTTGCTTGGTGAGACTAAATCCCCCAAGGGGCCGTAGGGATACATATATGGAGGTTGAGTGTGGGATATAGTGCGGAGAGTAAAGTATGGTATTATAGCCCCATCTACAGTCTGTAAGTCACGTGACACATCCCTCAGCCAACCAGAAGCCTAATGGGGATGCTCTTTCCCAGCATGCAATTCAGTGATTCCATCTGGTGGTGGTAACATGATCAATATGGCGGCCGCAATGGGGGAAAGCGGGGTTCGGGGAGTGTGTTGTGGGGAGGGATATGAAGCTGTGGAGTTGCCACCTATGGTTTGTGAACCAACATGGCGGTACCCGTTGGGAAACATTACTTGTTCCACTGCATCCGTCAACTCCCCAGACATGGAAGTTGATATATATGAATATGACCTCATCAATAGATCTATGCCATATGATGGGTTCGATAAGCCAGAAATAATAATTAATATAGGCTGTACATACACAAGTGCTCTTTAAGGAGGTTCGGGGGTCGACTTGAAAGTGTATTGCCCTCAAAGGGTGCGTGGTACACCAGAAAATTGTTTTACCAAAAGATCCCCTATACAGACCCCCTTGATGGTGATAGATAAGAAGCTTGAGGATAATATACTTATAATTGATCTTATGACATTTATGATTCATCATACCCCTTACATCACTATTCTCAAGTTATAAGAATGGTTAGGGTAAAAGAAATTCGAGACATATCACCTCCAAACCACATAGAAATGTTAGATAGGACCCCCCACTAAGCAATAAATAAAATAATGGTGGTCTTTTACTGCTCGGCTTGATGGTATGGGGGCTGGAATGAGGCGGAAATTGAAAAAATAGGCTATTTTGTGCCATTTTTCAATTTTGGGCCATCATATCTTAAAAAATTGTGGTCCGACATATGCAAATTTGCCCATCATGTTTTTTTTTTCAGATGACACCAAAAATAGAAAGAATGGTTAAATACTTTTTATTCTGCAACCCTCAACCCCAAAAAGACCAAAAAAAAAAAAACAGAATGTGGGAGGTTTGGCAGGCATCACCCTTTTGAGCTCATCTCACGGCATCTGCACTGCTTTTAACACTTTTAAGGAGAGCATGATGCCTCAAATTTGATATCAAGTTGTTACCATGATGCACCAATAAAACCTCACTCAGGTTCTAGCGAGTGCTGCATCATGGAAAAAATGAGAATCCTTTGGTGTGCATGAACCCCATAGTGTGGGCATCATAATGAATGCATCACTGGTGAGTCACTCGCCACAGCTGTATTCATTCATATTGATTACAAATGGATAGAATGCATTCATGCACTATATATGGGCCAAATTTTTGAAAATGGTACTTTTAGCATTTTACAGGGGTTTTAAGCTTTACCTACCAATAGGGTCAAAGCCTGTGCACTAGCCTGGCATCTTCTGGTTTCATTCAAGAGAAAACATCCTAAGCTTTCAAATGAGAGTAAACTTTAGCAAATCGGACCATAATTTTTTTGAGTTATGGGTCTACAGAGTTGGAAACTGACCAAAAAGTGTGTATTTTGCTGAAAAAATACAATTTTCACACACCCCAACATGTTGCTTATATTGTACAACACCCCTAAAAATCACTTTTGGAATTCAATACATAGGTTAACTCTGAGATCCAAAAGGTTTTAACCTGATGTACATGGTAGATGTTTTTTTTCTCCCCTTCATACTGAATAAAGGTAGCATTATGCTACTCCCTGCTAAAAAATAAAACTTCTCAAAATACCAATGAAATATTCTGTTTCTACCATCCATGCTGCACTTAATTTTGAGGGACATTTAAGGGGTTTATATGGTGTAAAAAATTGCGGCCACACCCATTTTCTTTTAGTCCTGGCCCTAAAGTGTATTGGCATACACATTTTTGAGCAGGGAGTAACATTTAACATTTTGGTTAATGAATCAAATTCTACTGCTTCCATACAGTAAATTTTTGCTTTGCATATTGTTATGGCACCTCCTAATTAATCATGAACAAAAATTGGTTCCATATTGACTATTTGTGCCATTTGTAGACCATAAAATATGATTGGATGTTACTCTCTGCTCAAAATTCTAAGTCCTTTCGCTCTAAACCAGATGACATCTCTGTCGTCCCTTGCATGGTGCATCCATACAGGTCTTTTCTAATCACAACAAGGACACTTCCACCTATCGTTTGATCCTCTTTCTGTCCAATTTTACTGACAATTGTTATTCCTAAAGCAAAAAAAAAGGTAAGGGATCAGCCAAAAATTCACCTTTATAAGATGTACGAAGGTGTAGGGCACATGTTGATATACTTTGTTGGGGTCCAAATGCTTTTATTTTGATCAAAACTGATGTTGTCCATCAGCAAGTGGTGGAATTTTGCCATTATTTCTAAATGACTGGGCGTTATATGGGGTTGAAGCATGTTGCCTGCCCGAGCCCTATGTGTGTTACTCCCTGCTCAAAAATAGATTCTGCTGCTAAAACTCACTCTCCTGTCTGTCAGTTATCAAAATGTGTACTTATGATATCCTTCTGATAGATTATACACTCCTGCATCTTCCTGCAGTATTTGGTTATGATCCTAATACTTTAAGTGTCTGTTTGAGTGTGGAAATTCCAAAAATCTGCATCAGACCTAAAGATTGATCCCACTTTTTGACATCTCATGTCCCTAATATTGTAAAGATTACTGTTTTTTGTGGCTTTTATGATAGATGTACCCCTCACTTATTCAAAAAATGTGTTATATGTTACCTACATGCAGTTATTTAGCACCACTAACCCAATCAATGGGAGAATTTGAATTTTTGAGCAGAGAGTAACACCTGATAGGAACATGTTTTAATTTCTTTGAGGAATATCCATCAAACTCCACCTACTACTGTTTCATTTGCTTGTTATGGAGTCCTCCTAACCTATTTATGTAGATTTGTGTACATAATTTGCCCTTTGTGCTAATTGGGGGGTGAAATTAATTTTGAAAAGGGAGTAACATGTTACTCCCTGCTCAAAAAAGTCAAATTGTGGTCCAACTTGTGACCAGTTCTATCACAAACTACTGCTAGAAATGGAACAGATGGTAGTTGCATATCAACGTATGCATATTGAAGTTAATATGGATGAATGTTGGTGATTATTTGACAACTTTTGACAAAGCTAGATGAAAATTGGGGTTTTAGAAAAAAATTCTCAGAAAAATCAGTCAATGACAAAAGTTCAATATCCGATATCTCGGCAAGTTTTTAAAGGAACATATTGATTTTTTTAATCATGATACATACTTACTAGTAGATGTTGTAAATGGATTTAGGAGTCATTAGGATATAGTTAAGAGGTATATCCAGTTGGTATCTGAATTTTGAGCAGGGAGTAACACAAATTACAACAGATTATCTTTGAACGCTTATAAAAACGGACCCGCTAGGAGTTGCTGCGTATGTCAGGTGTTTTTACGTAGCTAAGACATTGCCCTTTGAATGTAGTAAAGTTGTTTTAGCTTATTTTGAGTTTCACTGTTTTTTGCTTTGTCAGGGCCAAAAGTACCACATTCAAAAATTTGGCCCATATATGGTCCTGAAAGAGTTACCCCTTCCTCCCCCAGACTACAACAGAAACACTCCTCGAGACAGCACTCCCTCTTGGAATCACCTCCCCGGTCGATGGATTATTTTACGCCACTCGCTGATCGATAATTTTCTCAATTGAGATAATTCTTTCCGCTTGCAGAAAATCTATGATCCTTCATCCAATCAGTTCACCCTATGCTCACACCACTATCCCCTGCCCAGGCTACACTCAGACTTCCCCCTAGCTCCCATTGTGTAGTATGATAATAAATTGGGATCTCCAGAAAAAGTAAATTTACCACCCCATTAATTAGTTTCTCGTTTCAGGGGAACGTGTTTAGAGTGATTTTTCCCTGGCCATCGCTATCAAATCGATAACAAATTATGAAATCTAATTATCCCGCCTCCGGTTATTGCTTATTGCTTTGTGTAAGAAGAATGAAAAGGTGCCGCGTCCTTTTATGGCAGAGGGATTCTACATAATACATCATCTGAGGTTGTATTCTATGATGTATTGTCCCTTTTAGATGCCAAGTTTTAAGTTAGTGCTGGTCTTTCATAAACCACTAACATTTCTCAACACTCAAGATCGGTTTTGAATAAAATCCCGTCTTGTATAGGCCCTTCCACAGATGATTGCCTGTGAAATAATCAGGCTTCATGTAATCTGTGGCTAGGGTATACAGATGGGAAAAAACTCTGTCTACACATCCCCATAGTAGAAGCAAGTTTATAAAAGAAATCTGGACTTGAATGAAATCAATTCTCATGGACCCTGACAGAGGCAGCAGGGGATTGAAGCTCTTACCACTGCCTAATGCTGATTAGTTTAGCGTAAATGCCAATGGCATAAACACCAAAACCTGATTTCTTGATTTTTCTAAAACAAACAAAAAATACTACTATTGTTCTGAGAATTTTGGTAAGAATTTCCTGTTTCTTCCTGTATACGCACATAGATAATAAGGCTAACAGTATCTATGTTTTGGTGACGAACTTGCTATTTCTGTGCAAAACGCTATGTGCTTGCTTTGGCGTGAGAACGTCTCCCACACAGCGTCTCTCTGACCTTCTGTTTGTACCACGACCTCTTGTGGCACCTGCCCTCATTACTGCCTGTTGCTAGGTTACTGCACGGGAAGTAGCAGGTGATTGGAAGCTGCTGATGACGTCGGGGCCAGAACGAGGCTGGTAAAGAAGACGCTGTTACGCTGAGGTCATTTGGGTTTCGGCCATGGCAGGAGAGGATGAGGGCAGAGGGTCGGTGAGGGCAGGTGATGGGCGTTGGTGTAAGGGCAGGCGATGAGGGCAGTGGCCAGGAAGGCCAGCTGAGAGTCAAGTGGTGATACCTTTGGGAGGGTGTGCGTAGAATGAGTTGATGAGCTAAGGGTCTTGGTGAATTGACTACTGATGTTCTGGCAAAGGCGGCCTTTGCTTCACTACCCACCACTGCAGTGGAGTAAGAGCCAGGAGTAAGGTGATGGTTCAAGAGTGAGGAGGGGGTGCAATACCACTGATGAGGAACAACGCAAACCAGGTCGGCTAATTATCTTTTGGGCCATGAGGGCCATGAGAAAGTTGGAGCCTCGTTGGAAAACACCACTGACATAAGAAAAATATGCTGTCTTTTGACAGATGCGAGTCGCCTTGCTGGGCGACCAGACATACTTAGCTGACTACGGAGGTCTGGTGCTGAAGAATATTTAAGTGGATGGTCATAAGGGGGCCTGCACATGGCTTAATGAGGGAGGGTCGGGTTGTAGCATAGAGACATACACAGTTGCTCTTCTCATACTGAAGAATAGAACAGAGTTGATTACGCTACACTCCATTGTCAGTCACGTATCAGGTCTCTTTACAGTTGGCCTGTGACCACCATTTATGAATGACTCAATTTGAAGCTTTCTTTTCACCTGGATATACATAATCAAATTTACTTAAATAACACCCAGTCTATGCTTGGTTATTCAACTGTAGCAATACCCACTAGCTTGACTCACCGCTGTTGCTTTAGGCATATACATGTATTGGGTCAGACGTGATAGTATCTGTTTCTATTTAAATGTATAGATCTACCATAACAGCTGGTACCACCTGTACATACTTTAGATACATGGGCTAATGCCTGTGACATTGGCCTATTGCTGCATCGTAATCACCCAAGTTTTATTTCTATGCTATAATCGGGGTTCTGAGGTATCATGCGGAGACCCCCAATGCCCTACAATTCCCCGGCGGGACCTGTCTTGAATATGCTGTATTGGTCTGCTGAAGCACGAGGGTCCTAAATAAGCACTGACCTCGAATAGATGCTGGGAATGCAGCCCCCCCCCCCACCCTCAGAATGACGGCCATCTCTGTTTGTGTATAAGGTTGGCAGTTACGCATCTTATTATTAGGTCTCCTTATTGCAATGACAAACACAGTTCTCCACACCAGTATGAGAGGTCTTCCTCTTACAACAACAGTCGTTGGTTTCAACAACAGTCGTTGGTTTCCCTACTAAGATGACAGTCACAGGCATCCCTATCAGAACGACACGCACAGGTCAGTATTCAGGCTGTGGGATGAGCACTGACACACATGTGTAACCTGTATACATAATTCATGTTGCGGGGCCAGCCCTGATATACACCGGTACCTGGGGTGTCAGCTGGAATTAGCCGGATCATGAATAACAATGCTAATCCATTCACAACCCCCACACAGGCACAGTAGCGGCATCACATGCACCTCGTGGACTGTATGGTGCTTTTTATATGCAGTCTGCCCATCAGAATCTGCCTTCATGAAGTATGAGCGCAGCCTTGATAGACCTCCTCTTCATTGTTGCATCCAGGCACCATGCTGAACTCAGGATTTTGAGAGAGTCCAAATAATGCATCATCCAAGTTCCCTCAATTTATTCGATCGCTGCATTGGCATATCAGAACTAGACTTGAGGATAACGTTTGAGACAGTGTGCTTTCTATTTCTATTTAAGGAACATACACCTTATACATGCAGAGTGTGAGTATAATCATAATGTTGAACATCATGACAACGTTTCTTTTCAACTTCATCAGCATGCAAGAATGTAACTGACTAAAGTAATCAAAGTACATGTAGCATAATGTACGGGGTTTTAAAAGGGCACGAGGTATCAAAACACACTGTTGTCTGTAAAGGGTTATATATCAGGGAGAGCATCTCTAGGTGCCACCACACTATGTGTGGAATGAGGAAGGGATGGGTCTGAATTTAAGGGCATCTGGCAGGGGGCCGTTGCCCTAGCAGTTGGGGTATCAGCTGGGCATGAACTATGTCAAATGCTTTGGTGAAATCTGTGATAAGAATTGACACTCTTCACTTTCCTATATACAATAGTTAGCACAATAAGGGAAGGAATATATCGTATATTATATCTAAGATTAATAAGGGCCATTGGGCCATTCAGCGATCCTTTAGAAAATTACTTCATAACCTGTGTATATGCTTCAGCCCAGATAGAATCAGCTAAAGGAATTCAGCTGTCTTTTCCTTATTGGACACATCTTCCGAGCTCATTATGTCCTTAGATGGGGGATATCCCGTATTGCGTGATGATGGTTATGGTGCTGCTACCAAATGCTGGCTTGACAATTTGATGTTGTTTCAAAGGAAGGCTTGTACATAATGGAATTAGGCTGTTTACGTTTGCAGTATTGCACGGTCGGCTACCATATTGGGATCTTTTTCTTTCTATTATATATTTACTGTATACTGACTCTAGTGAGTTATCGATGTTTCACAGTCATGGATAGTCCAGCAGCGATCCCGCCATCTTGCGAGCAATTACCTTGCCCCGGGGGATGCTAGTCGGTCGTGGGCAAAACAGAACCAATGCCAAGACATGAGAAATATCAGAGAAGATGCGTTTTGACGCCCACCCTTAATGGTGGCATGCTTAATTTGATTAGCTAATGGAACTGTAGGGCTTTTAGTAAATTAAATATACATGATGCGAGCATTAGGCGAGCCAAGAGAGCTGGGTTGACCGAGTCGTAGGGAGATTAAGGGCGTGAGAAGAAGAGGGACCAAGGGTGTGATGGGGTTAGGGGTGGCTAGAGGAGGGGATAGGATGGTAGGTAAGTGGGCAGGGAAGGGACCTACCGACAGATAAAATATGCTCTACACAGGATATGAGGGATGTGGTTCTGCACGTCTGAGGAAAGACAGGGCTCGAGTAGAATTTATCAAGTGGGCAATTCAAATTCTATCTGTTTTAAGCCTGTGTCTGTAAAGTAATCCCTCTCCTAAAGAGGGATTACTTTACTCAGTGCACGATTGTCACATAATGCATTCAAATTCCTGCTGATGACCAGCCTTTATCCCTATAGCTGGAAATCAAATGCTGACACTTGCGAGAGGCAACTCTTACTGTTAGTAATAGTTTATAATTTTGTATCAAGTATTTCGAAATGATAGCTTTTCAAATCATTTATCCAGAACAGACTCCAAATCCTCATGTCCATTTCTCTTTTATTCTTTACTCGTGGAACCCTCTCCTACTTCCCCTGTCTCCCTCCTACCCTTCCATCCTCCTTGCTGCTTTCTGCCTTCCCCATGTGTTCCCATCGCCTTTCCTGCCTTCTCGCGTCTTTGCCACCCTCTCCCCTTCCATCCCTTTATTTAACTGCCTGCGTCCTTTCGTTATTTTCCTCCAACTACAGCCTCACAGGAATTGATGGATCATTCTTAGTATGTAGAGGCTGTATGGAGGCCCTATGGGGACTGCAGAAAGGGTAGGTGGGATGGCGGGTTGGGAGTAACAGTACAGTATAACTGCCTAATGGCCACTACAGCAGATTAGTACTGAGCCTGGCTCCTCCTGCTCCTCATCCCTTTAAGGACAACGTTCTGCCTCAATGCAATATGCCCACTAGATGACAGCCTTGCAGTCTAATATGCAGGGCTATTTTCACGCAGCTGGCACACTACCGATGTGTTAGCATGATGCACCAATACAGTGTTAGTGGGTCTTCTACATTGGTGCATCATGATGACAAAAAGACAGGAATATAAGAGGCATCATGCATAGTGGGTTAGGGCAGCCCTTTGCCTCCTACAGCTTCACAGTTCCTGGAAGTCATAACAGAGGGTGCCTGAGTATAGAGTGTACGGCATCAAGATGGCTGCCAACCTAGTAATAGTTTGGTACATGTTCATTACCAAAACTTAGCAATTAAACCCCTCATCCACTACCTCAAAATACCCTTGTACCTAGAGAAGGACACCCCAGAGTAGCAGCAGGATTCTGACAGAGATGAATCCCAGCCCCAAAATAGGCGGAATCGACGACGAGAGCCTCGTTTCCGGTCGGAGTGGGTTAGCCGGGAGGGCCATTACCGGAAGTGGGCCATTCGTCGTGTGCTGTCAGCTGCCCACGCAGACGTTTTGGTAACCATGGTTACCCCAGAGATGTCCTTACATTTCTAAAAAGGTTGTTTGGAATGTTGTCATATTGAACCAAAATCATGAGTAGTTTTTAAAAGGCATCGGTTTTGAATGGATGTTATAGAAGTATCAGGAATTGATAATTGACACTATGAATTCGGTGTTGAATAAGACCAGTTTCATAGCTTTGCTACTAATGGATGTTCAGATGAGTGTTTAGATTAATAAGATCACTCAAGGAAAACACATAAAAGATATTGTTCTCTTTCCTTTACTTGATAGAGCTTCAGATTTTTCATCCCTTTGTAAATATTCTCTAGGGACCATTGCTTCATTATTCTGATTGTATAATACACCGTTGATGGAATTTATAAATGGGTTCACCAGCTACAACTCTACTGTCACACACACACACACACACACACACACACACACATACTGCTATTACATCTTATTGCACCCCACCCTTCCCCTACACCCACTCTTGAACCTCTCCTAGTGTGCCCATTATGCCACCATTAGCATATTGAATACACTAAAAGTAGAAGTCAATAGAAATGCACGTCACTAAAGATATTCCCAATTCATAGAACATTGAAGTGTAAAATATGACCAACTTTATTTTGAATTTAATATTCTTCCAGTTTTCTTTTATTAAATAATTATTACTGTTCTTTGATACCCCCCCCCAGCATTGACTTCTATCCATGTCCCCACCGCACTCCACGACACCAATATTACAGGGACGCGCTCCAGTTGGAATGTACTCGTTTGAGGGTAATTTGAATCCTAATATGGTTGGATCTGGGTACTCAAATAGGGTCTGCCATCTATAATCTATATTAGTGATCCACTGGCTAGACTGGCTTCACAATTCAAAATCTATTTCAGGGACACCAGTGGAAACGTGTACATCGCATTCTCACCATCATCCTCTATCCGTTATGAGGCACACTATCTAAATCTTGTCCAATAATATTTCTGAAGCACAATATTTATTATTGTAGTGTTGGTGAAATAACTGCAAGAAATACATCGGTGCATCGTTCTAGCCATCCGTTGTTATTTATTAATTAGTTTTATCTATTTTCCTTGTCTTGTATTAAGTAACTTTGGTTTGGATCAGCATGAAGGGAGCCTTGGTGAGTAGGGCTACGTTTATGCATCATGGGCATAAAACATGAACACATCAAGCAGCCTATAAAGCATTTAACCATCTACTGTACAAATCAGTGCAGCTGAAGTGAGTGTGCACACACGTCACACACCTATAGTGAAACGCACGGCAGCAAGCTTCAATAGCACTCATGTCTTTTTACATGCGAGCGAGCAGCTCAGAGCAGCCAAGGACCTCTGTGAGGCCATCAATACTAGACAAGGCAGATTAGAGACAACCGAGCTGCCACCTACTGGTCTGCAGTTACCATTGACCCCCGTACATCCCCTATCTTGGCCTGGCATGTCCTCAGTAGGAGCTGGTGCATGTGGTGTTTGGCTCTTTTGGGGCTGTATGATGCTTCAAAAGTGTTGATCCCTGGTATTTATGATGCACCAGTTTATTGCTGGTGAAGCTAGTCTACAGCAGGGCATCCAATGCTGACCTTTCAGGAGTGTGTTTTATTAACCTTGTAAGGTCAGCAAGATGCATAAATGCAAAGCTGGTAAATCTACTCCTTAGGGCTACACCATACAGGCATCATGCCAACTCTACAGGCCTGATACAATTATTCAGTGCTGGTACCTTGGAGCTTTCAATGACATTGCGGCCATTAAAGGGTTAATTAGATGAGGAATCCATCTACTACTAGTCCCCCCGCCCCATGCAGCTCCCCTCCAGCCCCCATCCTGAAGGTTCCAATAATTGGAGGCATGGGGTGCTATGTGCCACATTATATTGATTTCGCAGTTCCTGAATTAGATTTAAACAGATCCCCACAGAGAGCAAGATGTTAGGAGCTTTCATCATGGGTACATGTCTGTTATCTTGTATTTTTCAGTCCTTACAGGCTAAGTTGCTGAATCTTGGTCATTTCAAGGTTAGTTTTTCAGAAAAAAACTGAATTTTGCACCCAATGTTAGGAAATTGAACATGAACGAGGAAACAAAGTTCAAGTGAAATGAAGATATCGGAAAGCAACTGAAGAATGTTATGAATGATGGGGACCTTTATACTATTACTATAATTATTATACTTGATCATGATTTTGTTGATGAATCTGTTGGGGTTGAAAATTCTAATGCCTTGTAATTCTAACTCTTCCTTTACCAACTACGCATTAATGCGTAGTTTTGGCCGATTTTGGCCGATTTTTGGCCCATATTGAGTACACTATAACTTCTACAAAATCCATTGAAACTCTTTGACATTTTTGTTAGACTTAGCTTGAGTTGAGTTATCCACAGAGTCCAAAGAGTTAGTCTCTATCTCTTATACTTTTAGTATGGCAGTTTTGCAAACTTGAGACAAAATCTTAAATTACCTTAAAAGTTGTTCATAGATTTAATCA
This sequence comes from Acholoe squamosa, assembly GCA_949317995.1. Lineage (NCBI taxonomy): Eukaryota > Metazoa > Annelida > Polychaeta > Phyllodocida > Polynoidae > Acholoe > Acholoe squamosa. Next base: position 62,359,373 of record OX439042.1, read on the forward strand.
ATATTTAGGCTAAAAATCATGAAAAATGTCAAATAATATAATTTTTTTGGTGAAAATTGACTTTGTACATTTTTTCATGCTCAACTAAATGGCATGGAAAATATTTGTGTATTTTGATGCGTTGTTGGCCATTTTGGCTGGTTACCATGGCAACAGATGTGAAAAAATGCTGATTTTGCATGGTTTTGATTGCCATGGTAAACGAAAAAGAATGTCTTTCAAAATCCACTATCTGCCAAAATTTCAACAAAACTAAATATTTACTACAATATGCACTTTACATCATTGCAATTGATGAAGTTAACTCATGACTTTTCTCATCATATCACCACATTTATGATGATATATCTCTTTAATCAAACTAGATAGAGAAAACTCAGGTGTTGTTCTATCTAACTGATTATCCTAGCTTAACCGGTCACCATTTCCCTTCTAATTTGAATAATCACACAATTCCAACAGTTTTTGAGAGTTTATGTTATAAACTAAAACCCAAAGATTTGCTCTGAAAAACTCTGGTAAAGGAAGAGCTAATAAAGTCTTCTAATTGGGACAGCTATAGGGGGACCCACAGAGAAAACCATGACAAGGCGATATTGTCCCTACTTGGCCCACAAGAATTATGGTTGAGCAAATTAAGTCACTGTTTGAATTCCTGAAGGTTCCACTAGTTATTGTAATAATCCACCATATCCAAAATCAAACCGGCTAACTGTCAGGGTATGGTCTCTGCTGTACTCAAGTATAATGGTCTGTGCTATACTTAAATATAATTATACCAATATAAGCTACATGGTATTAGGCAGTTGCTTTCTCTGCCTACTCTCGACTTGCCAGGATACCCAGGAGAGTTGCATTGCCCAACCACAACAGTATAATAATATGGCACTGCACGTGATTTATTGAACCCAAACAGATTGCTATCCTAATAGCACAACGACGACGGAGGAGGTGCTTAGGGCGGCTTACACCCCACACCCAAGACAACACTCTTTCTTCTCCCTGCTTGGATCTGACTGGTAAATTGTGATAATTATGGACGGGAACAGGAGTAATCTGTCAGCCAGCTGCTGGAGGAGGGTAGGGGGCCCTCCTTGAATGCAGTGCACTTAGGTCTAGTCATGCAATTCCCAGAGAGGTCTCCAGTCCCTGTGCAATTACTGGTACTGTACTGTGTGGTAATCCATGATCAGGGCCTCTGTGTACCCTTGACTGTCACATGGTGCTTTATTGTATTATAAATGTCTATAAGTCATCCCGATGCATGGATGCAGCCCTGGTGAGAATATCTCCAGGCCTGCTTTCATGCATCAAGCTGGCCCCATTGGCTACATACATTCCCAAAGAATCTGCATGGTACACAAAATTAGGAAAAGCAACAGTGGCGGATCCAGGACCTGGAAAAGGAGGGGGCGCGGCCCAAAAGGAGGGGGCGCACCCCCTATAGTTGTGCAAACTTTGAGGTCCAAAATATTTAATTAAACTCCTAAGTACTGCCACCAAGGTAACCCCCCCCCCCTCTCTAAATCCGCCACTGAGCAAGTTACTTAGTATAGAATAAAAATGAGCTCTGGCACTTCATGCAATCCTTAAAGAGCCCCATACACCCAGACTCAGCCTGACTCTGAGCTGCTCCTAATGGTGGGAGCCAGTGGGAGATGCTCACCATAAAGAGAAGATTGACCCAATTTCACACAGATAAAACTCCCCATTACCATCTCAGGCGCACTGCCAGAGGGGAGGGGGGTCTTTTTATGAGGGGTCCTCTGATCTGTGAGGCCCAACACTGGAGTCAATATGAGTGGATGCAGTGTTGTTTAGCCCCTCCACTTCATATAGAGAGAAAAGTAAAGCGGTGATCATTTTTCTATGGTTGAGACTGATGTTTTAGAGTAAACACGTTAGTGTTGTGTTGTGTCCATTTAGAATTCAAACTTTGAAATGTAAAAGTCATTGGATTAGGAGATGTCAAACTGTCAGAATACAATTTTCTGTCCTTTGGCAAAATCTTGGCAAAGGTTTGCTAAGCACCGCATTTTGCCATGATCAACAACGATTCTGCTAGTGTATGAACATGAAACTGGATGCATCACAAAAACCTGGATTCAAAGGAATACCAGTCTCTGATATACTACAGAAAGATACAAGACCCTAAAGCTAGGCTAACAATTCTATGCAATTTTTTGATAGTTTCTAAAAGGCCTTCTGGTTAAACAAAAAAAAACACACCTAAAAGCTAAACAGTAGTGACTTGGTGTCACTAATCATATAGTCCAACACTGCCCTGCAGTAATGACCTAATGTGAGCTGGCCAAATCATGGTTATTCACAGGTCGAAAGGCGTTCGTGAGTGCCTACACAGCACCCAGAGGGCAAGTGGGTTTTCTTGTCGACCTCTCCCTGTAATTTCACCCAGAGTGACCGGGGGTTACCAAGCCCTCTCACATCCTGTCCGCCATTAATCTCAGACAGGAAGTCAAAGCAGTCGTCCAAACAGCGTCCAGTGCCTCTGTACATGCCCAGAAACCACTTCCTGTAGGGTTCGCTGTCCTGAAAATATTGTCCACCGAGATGGACCACTGATGCCTCTGTCCCAATCTCAGATGTGCAAAATCTATCTGGCCATATCATGCTCTCTGAGAACAATCCCAGCAATAATCATGTCATGGTCTGTGTTTTAGGGCAGGAATTTACTCTGCAATTAGTTTGAATTTATCGCAAGGTCTCCCCATGTAATCAGGGCTAATTTCTTTTGGCAGAGGCACTGACTTTCAGCCATGCCCACCCAGAGATTACCTCGACCCACGCCGGATTCTGCCATTCCTTTAAAAAGGGATGTTATTAGTCTTTTTGTATTGGCCTAGAACTGATAAAAAAATGCCATTGGTGCCACCCATGTCATTGGTGTCCAGGAATGTGTCAGTCGATGTCTCCCGGGTCCCTTGATGAAATTCCATCTTCGACAGCCTGCGTATCACACAATGTGTGAGGCTTATGGTCATCCTGTGTATTTCTATGGCCCCATTTGCTCATCGATTGCCCCCATTTTCCTCCACATTTTTCGAGTGACTCGCTGACTGTCCTGCTTATCGCTGAGTTCACAAAAAAGGGGGGCACCTTCCCAAGTCCCCTATCCCCTGCGACTCACTATCCATGCACATGGGATTGATCATTTAACCCTATATTGACAGCATATTGTTTTATCAAATGCATGGCATAATGATGATGGTATGGCACTCTGGTGAGCACCAGGACTGCAGGCCAATGCTATGGGGATTGCACACATTCCAAAGGGTCAGCGAGTTACTCACTAGCACTGCACCAATGCTATGTGATCAGAAATGATACCCCAAAAGCAATCTGCCCTTATTGAAGGGTTAGCATGGCAGGCTGGATACTGGATATGGGGGCCATGGATGAGGGTGCTGTGGAGATTGGAGCGAAAGGATAGCAGTGAAGGGATTTGCGGATGGTGGTGGTAGGAGAGCTGGCTATATGGAGTGCTCTACCCAACCAGGAAAAATGTCGCCTCTATACAGAAGACTTCAGAGGCTGTAGAGAGATATGCCTCAGCGACCTCTGTCGGGGTCACACATAACAAACCCTCCCTCTGCTTCCTGACATGCGCACTGACTACCCGCATTCGTCCCATCTCAATACAGGGGAAGGATCCAATTGGACGCCTCCCTGCACCTTATCTTGAGTCTCTCATGAGTAGTAACGTACAGGATGCTAATGGGTCACTCTATGGAGGTGGCCATTTTGTCCCCAAAAGAAAATTTCTATTAAATGTGAATATTTGCCAGGAAATCCCAAGAATGCTGATCCTGACTAATACCGGCAAGGAAACCAGCTCTACTCATGTAAACTTTTTTCTGTTTTAATATATTTTTTGGATTTTTAAACAGATCCAATTTGTTATAGCTTGTGACAGTCCTATGCCTCTCTTGCTCTGGCTATAGCCAGCCTCTGGTGGTTCTATCCCTACTATGTCCTTGTCCCCTATATATCCAAATCCAGCACTTAAATAACATCAACCCCTGCCTCTCTGTCCTCAACCTACAAAGCTGGGATTCCAAGCTGGAATTCCACCATTCTGACTTTGCTGAATATCCCATGTACCCTTTAAATGCCACAAGGTGCATTAATGCCTGGTGAATTACTCTCCATGCTAACCATACTGGATTGAGACTTTCCCAAAGGGTCAGTAGGGTGTCAAATGCAAAGGGGGTGAGTGGATTCACCAGCACTGCATTGGTCTATCATGCTGATAGTAAAGGGTACATGAAACCTGGTGTCATAATGTGGCCTTTAATGGAATATACCTCACTCTACCCCCTACCTCCCACCACATCCCATCCCACACTGCCTGCAGCCACCGATGAATAATATCTCCTGTCAGCTTCTGGGGTCGGAAAACATGCAGGAATCTGGGAGGGTAGCCATTTTGTCGGTTGGCGTGTGGGTCCGGATGAAGGGCGTAATCAATAAGAGCCGACGTTATTATAACCCTCCCACCAGCCTACAAATTGGTGGCAAATTGAGGCTCATACAGCAAGGGACTGCCTCTTTGGTGCAAGGACATAGATAGCGTGTTTAATACATGGTTTTTTTGTAAGGCTGCTGCTATTTTGAGGAGCAATCATGAAGGAGACGCTAGACACCAATGTGTATGAATCAGTGGTACGGTTATAAGTGAATTGATGTGCCTTTTCCAGGCAAGACCAAAGGCAATGAAAGGCACAGGGTTTTCCTTTTAGATTTTTTGTGGTACTTATTATTTCCAATTTATTTTCAGGATATGATAATGATTCATATGTGTGTGTGTGTGTGTGTGTGTGTGTGTGTGTATCTACACCACTTCTTCATTACATACCCACTACTTAACTATAACAAGTAAGGAGCAATAGTCATTCATTATACTGCGATCCCAATCAATTCAGTATAAAAACCCGGTGTTACAAATAAGCACTGTAAGGTCTTTAAGTAGGGCCTCTATCCTCTAGTGGGTGTGAGCGCCTTGATAGACATGAATAATCCTAGGAGGGCCACATGATTCTTACTTTCCTGTCATAATGCATCAATGCAGTGCTGGTTAGTGTATCACTACCAGTGTATGAGTGTATCAACTCAGGTGGGTCATCATAATGCATTTATGCAGCCCTGGCAACATGCTACAGAGCTGCATTCATCCATCATCACGACCATAGGCCATGGTGCATTAACTCTTTCACCCCCAGATACCCTGTACTCAATCCTTCTTTGGCAACTATATTTGCCGGTGAGGTGGAGAGAGTTCTAAAGCTCTATCCAGCCCTTGAGGGGCTATCATAAGGGAAGATTGTCCCCTGATGCCCTCATCTCCTACATGATGAAAAGGCTGTGGACAGCATCCCCCTGACCACTGGTACAAGGGTTCAGTTGGCAGAGGATCAACACCCCCTGTGACTACTACTTGACCTGCTCCTCCTATGTCCTACCCTCTTCACCCCCTTTTCCACTACTACTTAGGGGCTGAGAGGCTGTGAGCAGCCCATGGAGCAGCTCAAGAGCACTACAGAAGCAACCCTTGGTGAGACCAGCAGTTGCCTGCCATTTCTTATTGCTTTAGGGATCACATGATGCCCAGTTGATGCCTAAAGGCCCATCTTCCTTTGCTACCATGTCGTCAATACAGTGTTGGTAAGGCTGGTCACTGGCACTGGTACATCAGCAGGCTGTTGCAAAAAGATTTGGAAACGGTTTTTTCGGAGGTGGTATTCCCAAAATGGAACTGACTGACCTCAGGGAATCAATTCCCTGTTGGGTTGCCAAAAGATAATTGGTCATAGAAGTAGTTTAGGAGTGGTCAGGAACTGGTGAATGCTTCCTAATCGAGAACCAATTCCCAGGCAGTTCCTTTCTCCAATTTCCTGGCCTTTCGACTATAGGAAGCATTCAGGTGGAATTAATCATGGAACCAGTTTCTCAACTTTTTGCAATGCAGTCTAATTCAGAGTAAGTCAATTCCATTACAGTATAAGGTGGGAATTGGTCTCTCTGGGTGGAGAATCGGGAGGAACTGGAAGATGCATTAGTTACAGTGAGAATTGAATTCCAAATCTTTTCGCAACAGCCTCCAGAATAACCATTCCAATATGTATCAAGCGGGTAGGGTCACCACGTTACAGGAATGCAACTAAGGCACAAGTTGCACGGTTAATTAAAGCAATATAATATAGCCCTTGAGGAGTAGGACCACTGTACATACCAGTAAGTGCAGGTTACCATTACCTGGGTATCAAGGCAGATTTCACTCATTTCCATCAGTAGAAAGAATCAGGCAGTAATCAGTTGGGATGAGAAGAATTACCAACTGCTTGAATGGGCCTATACGCCTTATCTCTGAGGACGTTACAATTAAGGACCAAACAAATGTCTTGTATCTAATTCATTGAAAAGATAGACGACAAGAACAAACAGTTGAATAGAATTTAATGCCGGTCTTTTGTTTTAGCACTAGAGTCATAGTATTTTTCTTACTGACAAATAGGTCTCTTAGACACTCATACAGTCCAACATTATTGGAGGTAATTAATTCTGTATAGGGGTGCGTCCACTGCCGACAGATGGACCATCCGTCGGTTTCGTCTGTTTCATTTATCATTGATTTCTATGGAGAAAAATATGGATGAAGGGAGACGGATGGTCCATCCGTCACAGTGGATACAGCCCATATGTTGTACTGCTACATTTCCCATGGCTCTGCAGTTATATTCTTGTTCACAGTCTTTAGTCTGGTAACTTGTTTATTCTTACCACATTATCTGCACATCGTCTATTACTATTAAATCTGCTTCTTGCTTAGAATTCAATCCATTTATTCGATCTCACTATGAGCCGTCTTTGCCTTCCATGTGAGTTTCCTGCTTTGTTCTCATTCGTAGCTCATCCGGAAATTTGCTCTCGGAGAAAGGAAAGAAAGACGATATGTGAGCCAGCAAGCTAAAAGGACCTTCCAAGGGGGATTAGTACCAATTCTGACCACCAGGGGGACACCAATAAGGCTTAAAAAGGGGAAACTAGACTGAAAATTCTATTATACTAGTTTTTCATGAGGATTTCAATAGTCCTAAAGGGAAATTTCCATTTTTAGTCCAAACCTTCCAAATTTGGAATGCAAATAGAACGTTTTTAGGGAATTTCAAGGCATAAATCAGTGTATTTGGTGATATGTGTTGCCATGGAAACAAGATTCCCACTCAAAATAGAGGAATAAAAAAAGCCCATTGATAGCCCCACTCACAGGGATGAATGTACTCAAAAAATGGTAAAAATCCTATTTCTAGGTCAAATTCTATGAGAAAATGATTTTAAAGAATATATGATAATTTTTCTTATTTGCATAATTATGCATACTTATACTAATCTCGAGTTAAATATGCAAGTTAGAGCTTATTTGGGATAGTGATAGGTCACTGATCACCCAAATTCATAGACCCATAACTCAAAAACTAGGAGAGAAATTTTCTTATGTAATACATCATTGAAAAGCTCATGACTTGAATTTTAAATTGACTTTTCCCCTTGGGGGACCCTTTTGCCTTGGCTGGATTATCACCAAGGGAGAAAAAGTCAAATTCTATGCTTGAAAGGCAAAGAACTCCAACTATGTTCTGTTTAGACACCAACTGGATGCAGAGGAATCTGTGACAGCGGCTGATCGCCAGCGCCCAGGCGAGTGATGTGTGTGCTTTGTAATTAAGAATTGCTTGCCACAGAAATTACCTTGGAGCTGCTCAGCCAGGCCTTCTTAATGCTCTCACAGTACTGAGCAGCTCTCAAACAGCTCAGTGCTGCCCTCACCAAGCTATAGGGTATTAGCAGGTCAGCTCCAAATCACTCAGCTCACCCCCTATAAGCTCATAGGGCCTTAAATTGCCAACAGGTTCTAGCATACCCCCGTGACTCGTCAGAAGTCTGTGCATTGTGCTAGCCCTACTCGCACTTCTGTAGCATGATGCATGCATGAGTGCAGCGCAGGCTTCTGAATTAAAGTTTCCTGGGCTACATTCATTCATGGCTTGAAGAATTGATCTGTATCAATGTTATACCCTCAGAGGCAAGATGGCGGCACCCATCTAGGGTCGCCGCATGTAGACCAGCAACATTGGAGTCCAAACAGGGCTCAGCCATGAGGAAATGGAGAATGAATTGAATTGCTGCACTACCACCAGCGGGTCTATGCTCACAAATTTGACCAAGATTTATGCATTGCTGTACGTTATTGCAGGTTCTCCCTGTATTACATCACTCAAAATGCAGTATAACGTAAATCGAGACCAAATCCAGAGATTATTTATATGCACACTTTAAAAAGCATTAAGTCATGCTCTAAACTCATTTTGTGAATGAATTTTGGCAAACTCATGATTATCGATGAGTACCAGTGTTATTGCCTCTGCAAACAGGAATAATACTATGATCATCAAAATAAAAGAGTTGTGATTTCAAATAGGATAGGCTGATTCGATTGTACCTTTTTCCAGGGCTCTGGTAATGACGAACACCCCCGCCATCTTAGACACATCTTCCAGAGGAGGAAACGTTTGGTTGATTTTAGATTGACACTAAGGGACAGATGTCTACTAATACTGCATCAGCTCAAGAACAATGTAGCATTATTTGAGATATCTTATCCTTTTAGTCTTAAGTGCATCAAGTAAACCCTTCAGGGGTCGCTGTATCTATTTTATAAAGCTCCCTTTCTCAAGCAGGACGATGAGTGGATATGATGAATACATCTCAAACCATCATGCAACACCTGGATGCTTTGAGGACTTTCTCGATATGTAGCAGAATAACTCGGGGCTTGTGCAGCACGTCAATTATCGGGATCTAGAATGTTCAATTCAAAACGTTTAGGAAAGCTTATCCACGAGAGATTTGCAGTTCATTTGAAGTTCAGTTTGTGGACTATAGGCTAGATATGCTAGTGTGTGCCGAAGTGAGTTCCATATTGAGCAATTACCCTGTCATGTAGAGTTTGATCCATTTTAAAAGTAGTGAAGTGTGACATCATTTTTGGATGATTAAAGTATGTGTGGTCATACGAAAAATCCTTAAATGAACGCCCCCGAACTTAGCATTCCCAATGGTCAATTCAAGCCATAATTTCCCAAATATCCATTGTCAAAAGTGTAAATGAAATATCGCTGAAATCCTAGTCTTTCAGGGAGACTCCTTGCACCACACTGTGTACTGTACTGTTTCTTTGTAGAAACTACACTGCTTCACTGAAATGAAATTATGGTGGTTCATTGTTCAGTTTTACGGGATCCCTTGCACCCTAGGCTGCAATATAGCACCACTCTCTCTGCAGGTGTCCTGAAGCGTGTCTTGGCTCCCCCAGGCTATTCTCTCACCATCAAGTCGCCTGTGCTATCTGTGTGTTCTTCTCAATACTGAGAACAATAGATAAAACACGGCCCCGATGACCAGTGTGGGACCATGGGGAGACGACATTGCTATTTGCCTTCTCTGAGCATGCGCAAACAGTCTGGGCAGGGAAGTATGCATGCCTTGTGTGTTCATGCGCGCGCAGCTGTGGCAGGAGATGAGACAAGGCGTCTAGATACATATTTGTTAAGGTAGGAAGGGAACTGGGGGAAGGAGAAATGAGAGAAAAGGTAAGGCCTCAAATGCTATGATCGTAGATGACATTTTTAACCTAAATCCTATGGCAAATTTGGCAGTATCAAATAGCATTGATAAGACACAAACTTTTGATACTAATATAATGTAAAAATGTATCCGGGTATCTATCTAGAAAGCACTCTAAAGCTGCTGCTACATTACGGTCCCCTTGTTCACCTTACTGACCCTTGTTGCCATTTCTGGACAATCATCAGGTGCCTCGGATGCTAAATACAAACATTATCACCTGCACAGTATGGCTTTAAAATGGAAGTGACATTTTCCCCATGATTATGAGAGGCAGGTATCTAATTAGGGTCTGTATGAGTCTTGTAAGTTATAATGATCATTGTGACATTTTCAGACCTGGATATATCGTTTGGTCTAGATAATGAGTGCACAGTTGGCGAGTGTTTAACCCTGAAGATACTAGACAATGTTTTAATCACCATTACCCCTAATCAATTCTAAATGTGTAAATGCAAGCTTAGTGAGTAGCTCTCTAGCAGTGTGTTATTGTAGCATACTGACTCTTTGTGAGTGCATCAACCCTGCATGATAAATTTAGCACCATTCTGCCCTTACAGGGTTAGGGTGGAGTAATGATGTCTATGTGTGGTCAGCAGGTGTGATAGGTACAGTGTGTATAATGAGTCTGAACTTACCACCACCACCTGTCCCAATGTACCCCACCACTGGAGCACTGGGGGTTATTTCACTACAAAGGACAATTTCCCCCCAAATGAGAGTGTAGAGACAAATGCACTGCTGATGAGTATAACACTGCCTTGGTGCATTATGGTGTCAAGGGAACATGTTTTTGGATACATTCTATGGGTTGAGTCAGTAAGACGGAATTTCTGGCTTCCCCAATTGCACTCAACACAAAGCACCAACCATCTAAAAGGTATTTGTGATTGCCAGAATAGACGGGGAGATGACTGGCTTGCAAGACAGCATGTTCATTGGAGATGAACTGATAGTAGGTTGCTGATGACAACCAGTGGGGAAAAAGAATGATGTTGGACACAATGTGTGGAATTCATTGGACTGATGATTGAGGTTCCAAAGAGAAACCAATGATGTCAAATAACCTATTTCACAGTTGCACGTCTGTGCTATCCAGTAAAAAGGCAATAATTGTAAGCAGGTAGACATGATTATTTGGGAGGAGGGGATTATCCTTTTTCTTTTAACTACATACAAATATAGCCACAATAATCAGGACGCAACAAGGTCCCGTAGAAAGCACCTAAGAAAATCTAATATAGAAAAGAGGTAACGTAGAAACTGCCATCTACAGAATCCTAGAGTTGCTATTTCCAAGACACCATATCACAATATTCTATCTTGCACTACACAACAGCCTAGCCACAGTTACCTATGGATCTGAGAGCACCTGAATTACCATACTACAGTATGATAATAGACAACTGATACGCCCTTCCCCGGCCTTGTCATCATAATTCTCCAGGAGCCATCCCAGCATGCACCTCTCGTTCATCTCAACCCTGAGGCAGCATCCGCTGGTATCTGCATTTTAATTAGCCCAGCTTATAACTCATGCAGAAAGGATCCTGTCCTGGGGTGGGCCTCTGGTTATGGGGAGTGTGTGTATGGGGGGGGGGCACTGTCCGTTTTAGAGAAGGTACCAAAAACAGATATGTACAGCCCACTCATTCTAAAGCTCCACAATCGACTTAGACTTAGAGCCGGGCCTTAGAGCTACCTCTACCCCAACTTACATACAACGTTAGCCATAGAAGCGGCGAAATTGTTGCTTATTTAAAACAATTCAAATGCATAATGTTTTATAAACAGCTGAGAAGGAAGCCCAAAGGTTGGTTAACGGTCTGGAACCTCTAAGAAGCCAGTGTTTAGGGCCTGTTCCTGTCCGACCGCCCCCTCCCATTTTCATGTTCACAGTCACAGCTCAGGGGATCAACTTTACAGTGGGTATCCCCAATAAGGGTGAGTACCCCCCCCCCCACCCCTTAATATAGAGGAAGCAGACTGGTAGCCAAGATGAGTTATCTCTGTATTGTCAGGCTGATAACACGGGCAGTAATATCCATAACCATTTAAATGCTGCATGGTACATCGTGCACAACGATGGATCATGATGCATAGATGCTGCCTGGTAAGTAGCACGCAAGCAATCCGTTCTTGCATCATGCCAATCATACAAGGTCAATTCTTTTCAGATATGCATCAATATAGTGTCCGCAAGTAGATGCATGATTTAAAAAAAAGACCAAGAAAAACGCATCTGCAGAAACAATATGGCTCCTTACAAGGATAACCAGTAGTGAGTTAGCAGGGAATTGGACTAGAGAAAGGGTCCTGTTTTATCAGCCTCCCCATCAGATATGGACCTCATCAGCCCTGCCTTCATCCTATCATTCTCATACAAGGACTGACTGAATTTTGTATTAGTTGATGTACAGTAGGCCAGATTTTCTGGGCATGTACAAAGCCTCTGAGGAGGCTTCAAAAGTGAAACTCAGAATAATATTTAATGAGCTTATTACATTGAAAGAGCAACATCTTGGCTCCATGGAACCACCATTTATGAACAAGTAATCAATGGATAATTCATGACGAGTGTGTGTTAGCAGAGGATAATTACATGAGGGCATAGCCTGAGTGTAATTATCCTTTGCTAACACACACAAGTCATGAATTATCCATTGACTACTTATTTTATTCCACGATACCAATAGATAATCAATAAAATATCAATAAATTCAAGTTGAAAACAAAAATTGTTCACCCTCACAGGACTCGAAGCCAGCCATAGTGGGTTGGCATTCTAACCAATAGACCGCCAGTACGCACACCTCGTCGCCCAGCAGCGGACAGGTACAGCGCCCGTCTCGGCTTGGCTTGCTTTGAATGCGTCTCGTGGTTATGGTAGTGGACACACGGCAAAAGAAAGATGCGCCCGGACCGTGTTACACCTCGTCGCCCGGCAGCGGACAGCTACAGCGCCCGTCTCGGCTTGGCTTCTTTTGAATGCGTCTCGCGGTTATGGCAGCAGGGAAAAATAGTGTTTGTACACGATCGGTACACACACCTCGTCTCCCGGCTGGCAGCGGACACACGGCAAAAAAAAAATGTGCCCGGACCGGGATTCGTCCCGCCTACCTCTAACAGCTGAGCGCAATGCGCTAACCACTAGACCACCGTGTCTCACCCCTCAGTGCCCATCTCGGGCTGCCTTGCTTTGAACGCGTCCCGTGGTTATGTATACACGATCGGTACACACACCTCGGCACCCGGCTAGGCTTGCTAGGGGGGTCACAACCCAGAATGCTGGGGATTTTCACACTTTGAATGTATAGTAGTTATATGTGAGTGACCTCCCCGGGCTTTGTATCATATCGAGACCTGGTTCTAGCCAACCAACTCTCATCAGTCCCTGTGGAGCAGTGCATAGGGAGTTGGATTTGGGATCTGAGACTTCAGGTCGAGCCCTGCCCTGGCCATGAGATTTCCTGGGTTTTAACATGTAACATATGACATGTAAGGACATGTAAGGTGTGCAGGTTATCCATGGATAACGGCACCAGGTGCCTGTTATCCTTGGATAACCACACACCTTACAAAAGTCATGATGCAGGCCTCATGGTGTGCAATATCGACAGGTATGTGCATGGAAATATCCAGGAAAAGCACTCAGAATCCCAGAAATCATGGAATAATACACATTAATCTCTATGGGTTCTATCTTTATAGCTGTGTGACTATGATTTGTCTTTTCTTTTGTACTTCCAACAGTTTTAATCAGTGATATAGGTTCAATACCCATATGTACATCACAGAAACTCCTTTTTTTATTTCCTAGCTGATTTAGTATGCAGGTTTGATATTATCAAAAATAAACATCAACATCAAAATATCTTTTGAGATATTTAGGCTGATGAACTTTAGCCACTATGTGAAAAAAAAGAAATTTTTAGTCACAAACACTGTTTTCTATCTAGTTCTCTGTAAAATGCTCAAATACTCATTAAAATCCATCTACATTAACTTCCGCATGCCTACCCTAGGAACAACCAATCATTCTAGTCCCATCAACCACCAACCTGGCACACCATTGGCTTAAATAGACCCTAAAATCCAGATTAAACTGTCAGATGGAGACTTTTTAGCTCATTAGAGGGTCTACAACACCCTTTTAGGGGAATACTGCAGCAAATGCTGTCTAAGATTGTTCAAGGGATGATTACACATGATTTGAAACATAAAACATGTAATTAAATGCAAAACTTTGAGATTTTGAAAAACTGTACTTTTACTGTCGGATGGACATTTGTCCTTCCGACAGTAAAATGTGTATACAAATACTCTCTTGGGTATGGAGGGAAAACTTCTGTCTGCAGCAAAATAATTTTTGCACCGACTTAACCATCCTAGTGCCCCTCAATTTTACGCAGCATAACAATAATGTACTGAATGTCTTAGTTTATCATATGGATGGGTTTTATTTTTACTGTCGGATGGACATTTGAGTGTTATTTTTCACTGAATATTCCATTAACAAAAATGTATCCTCTATAACACTCCAAGACCTCCTGAAACATCAACTCAAAATATATATCAATGTAAAAAAGCTATATCTGAGGTTCTAAAACCACTGTGGGATATATGGTGTGGCTGTAAAGAGTTGTTTTTTTTGTAAAATTTATGTATTTTCATCATTTTTTAACTTTGGAGGCTCACAAATCCAAATATATTGGTTGGATGTGCAGAAAAAAAAACATGTATTTGAAAGCTAATGATGTTCTCTTTCCATTAAGACCAAGTAACAAGAGATTAACTGAAGGTGCATAAGCATGCAAAAGTGTGAATTATGCCAATTGTCCATGCCCAGAAAATCTAGCCCGACATACACGTGGCCTTCCTGTATGTACCCTGTCGTGTATGCCACTGTCTGACTAGTATATGGAAACACTTCATGGCACTTATAGGGCCCAGTATTGAGGTCCAGTGGGTCTGCCATTCCTTTGTCTGGGACCTAGTGAGATAATCACCAGGTCTTACATAATTTACCCCAAAAGATCCTCAGTGAATGGTGGGAGTCATCTCATTCGTTGATAATGTTGCCTGAGTCAGTCCTAGATACCGACTTAGCTGGTTTGATTATCAGCCAATGAAATAACACCAACTATTCACTGCGGTCCTCTCAGGGGGCAGGTGGTACCCAGCTAATAACTGCTATCAGAGATCACCACTGGTAATCAGCTTCAGCAATGGCGGCGCCCATTGAACAATCCGCTACCTTAGTATAGATACAGTAGATGGTTGATTACCTCAGTCTTTGTAAAAAAAAACGATTTAATAATCAAGGCCCATTTAATGCTTTTTGTGATGTTTGAATATTCTGACAATCCAGGTGTTTATGCAAGTTCAGCGCTTCTTCATAGCCTGGCGCTCGAAGATGATGAAGCTGTATTGTGATGATGAATGGGATTAGTTTTCCAGCTCTTCTCGAGCTGGTTCATATTCATCATTGATAATCCTCATATAACATAATATAAGAAACAGGTAGGTGATGCAAGGCTCCTTTGCTGAAATATCTCACTGTTCTTAGCTGATACCAAATGTAATAAGGTTATGTTATAGTCATCCAACAATAAACAAACAAAAAAGATAGACTTGTCTTAATTTTTCATAAGAGTATACCCAAACTCATACCCACTTTACAGAGCTAAGCTATAAGACCCATGCCTTCCATTTTGAACCAGTGTACACCACTCACTATAGAAGACCATAACAGGGGCACATATATAGGGACTCCTGAAGCCTATCCCAGGATACCTTGTGACAACAAAGACACCTGGCAGCCATTGATCTCAGCTACCTTCTCTTCACAAACATGGCCTCCTCCAGGTAGTTACCATGGCAACCGACTTATTTCATATTCTGATGGCCAGGAGACAGGCAGGTGGCCGTATGCCATTGGGAGGGGTAGGGGAGGGGTATATAGGGGGATGGAGAAGGTTAAAGGGGCACTGTATAGGGGTGTAGAATGAGTCTGCCTCGCTAATGACAATTGCTGTACATGACAGTTATTGAGGGAACTTGGATGTAGAGTGTATATCCGCTGCCACATACCAATGCCCCATTTCCTGTACAAATGAAAGTACAAAGGAATCAGCGACACCATTAGGGTGCAGGATGGCCTCCTAGGGGGGACAATATGGCAGGCTCCTGTGGATAGTTCATTAGCACCCTATATGAATGAGCAGTGAGTGACGCCCGCATGGGGCTATATGGCGGTCCAGGGCTGTATCCGGGCAAAGTGATTTATGGATATAAAACATGGGAGCAGATATATGGAGCAGGGCCCAAACATGGATATGTGTATACACATATGCTGCCATATTATCACGCTATTTATCTATGCAGTGTTGGGGCACAGGCCATGGGATATTGGGCCCTGGCTGTTTATGATAGCCCAGATTCGGCTGTGGCCTGATTAGGTTTCATAATAACATGTCACTAGGTCCCCTTTAGGACGGCAATATCAATCATTATCATAATCATGTGTTTTACTGTGCAAAAACAATGACACGGCATTTCTAGGCTGACATTTCTAGGTTCAGCCAACGCTATATAAAACATAGTGGGCTGCAAGACACTGAACTAGATCCTGCTTTGATATGTCATAGGAAAATATATATATATATATATATATATATATATATATATATATATATATATATATATATATATATATATATATAAAAATACCTGTTTTCGGTTCCATTCTATTTCTTTCCTTTTTTTTCATGTGACATAAATGTGTTTTTTTTTTTCCTGTCATGAAACTAGGTCATTGGCCGTCAGATAACACCGCTAACAGATTCACTCTCTGTGTTTTTGTTTTTTCATGGATTCTGAAAACATTATGAAACATTGACTGCAAGCTAAACTATAGACATTTAATTCAAACAAGCCACGTTCAACCTTTCCCCTCGTAGCTGTGCCCAGGTCAATATTCACCTGGGGGATTTGAAAATGGGACAATTAATGTTTCTTGAGGTTTGGACATTGGATAAGTGTTGGTCACTTGAAAATGGTTATGGCCCTTGTTTTCACATTGCCGATTAATCCGCCGGCCGACAGAAGGGACAAAGGAGCACCCCATGAAAGAGTGCAATATTCTCAATCACAATAGGGGGCCCATAATTTTCCAAACGCATACGTACATGTATTAATATATGAAGTAAACGAAATAGTGATAACATATTATGGTTAGGAGTAAAAGTTCATTATATAAATAGCGGCTTCATATAGTGAGAATGATTGGAACTGCAAACATCATAGCATCATTACCATCCACATATTTCCTGAACATAGTATCATGTAAGATTAATGGTAATCTGTCCACACCTGTAACGTGGCATTAGTATTCAGCTATTTGCATGCATGTATACATGTATACATATAGGGGGTGATTTATCATAGGCTTAATGATAGAGGCAATGGTGGCCATTCACATGCTGACAGATTTGAGTACACCAGTGACACATTCAAGTGCATTAATGGCATAAGTGGCAGGAGCAATTGGCCATTTAGTAGGTATGGCGCATTAAGCATATAGTATGGCACAGGAACAATATCAGGTTTGGGGTAATTAACACTTTAAGGGTTCCATGGTGCCCCAAAGCTCATGCCTTTTTCACAATGCATCGATGCTGCACTGACCAGTGAGTAACTTGTAAGCATTATTTTGGTGCATCACACCGACCCATCGGTGCATTGAAAACCTATGAATGAAAAAAAAATCCTTTGTGCAGAGGACTTTAGGTCCTCAATTTGAGGACTTTAGGTCTTGGTTTCCATCACCAAACTCCATTTATGAATGCAGCACTGGTGCAGCATCATGACTACAGACAGGTATATGGCATCAACATACTGCGAGGCCCTCAAGGGAATAATGGTGAAATTGCATCATCAATATACATGTGTCAGAGTATGAGGACTTGCTTTGTTCACTGTGGCATAACACGTTTATGTGGACCTGCCATAGACGTGTGTCAGTAAACTAATTTGAACCATACGTATTCACTAGAACACACGCCTGTGAGTACACAGTAGTTGCAAAAGCTGCAGTTATGACACAAGGAACATAAAGCCGGCAACCATGAAAATACCGTTGCAATAAAGAAAGGAAAGAGGCAGGGACTTTCCCTACCAGTTATTCTTCTCCCATTTGCTCGTACACATTGAGAGATTTATGAACCATGAAGGAGGCTTTCTGGGAAACTGCTCTAGACACTGATTACCTACTTCAGATTGACATCATAGAGTTTGTGATGGAAACCAAGAGCCTCTTTCCCAGTATATGAGCAGCACTGAGCAGCACTGAGCAGCTCTTGATATCGAAGTAGCTAATGGGGAGCATAACCCTTTGTGGGTTATATAGTGCTTTAACCATTTAAGGTTTACATACTGTTTTAGCCTTATATGGCCTTTGATGCATCCATGTTCTTATTGTTGGTTGATACACTACTGCAGCGCCGGCAAACCATCCGTAAACAGCGTTTTTTGTGTTTTTAAGTGCTAGAAGTGGTGATCTGATTAAGTGCTCTGATTCTAAAAGATTTGAATGCAATTCTGTACCAAAAGTATGTATATGATAATATAGATGCAGTTTCTCGTACTATTTCAATACCACAGACCCCCTGTGCTAATTTGAGACCATTGAAGCCCTGGTGCCTATTTGGGCCAATATGGTCATATATTTACACCAGCGCAGCATCCCCGGCTATATCCAATATCTATATATGGTTGGTATTGGCCAGATTTGAAGATGGGTACCCATGTGCCGGCTGGCGGTCAGTGTGATTTGATCTCATTGATATTGGGTCTGTGAGAGATGATCAACCCTATGATGTATCCTGATAGAAACCTTATAGGGAACTCCAACTGCTTCTTCAAGACTCTCACAAATTTGTCAAAATGTTGATGGTAATAGAGAGTTGCCTTTGCTACTGTAATAGTTGTGCAAATTTTCATGAAGATCTGGGAACAATAACTGGATGTTGTACATTATTCTTCGATTTACTACTAATCATAAACTGATACATTACATGCACTGTAAGACCTCAATATTGATTGAGTGTTTTACTCATTTTGAAACAAAACTGTATTTTACAAAATCTTTTTGTGCAATAAAATTCTTGAATTACCTCTTGATGTACATAGAGTGACATGAGAGCAATGATATCATAGACGGATGGATAGGTTTCTGGCCCGCCAAGGGAGTCTGGACGTAGTGTTTGGGACAGGAGAGGGGATCTCTGAGAAGCCAGTCCTCAGATCTCTCAGTATTCCCCTGTGATCACATAATACAAGCCCTATAATAGGACTCCATATATATGGTTATACTTGGTATTCTCTGTGAGCATCCATGTTCTCCCCAACACCGTTTCCCTGGCTTCTGCAAATTGTATGTTACATTACACGGAGATTTGAGATCTGGTCACGGGACTTGATCAGTAAATCTACCAGATCCATTCTTGTCTTTGACCACTCTCTTACCATGGTCACAACAGTATAGGGGTGGAGGCGACCAGTTGTATACAGGTCATACATGCGAGCTGTATCACTGGATCAAATCTCCTAACATTTCAGCTTATTTTCTAATTGTATGCACAGTGGTAGCCTATTTGTCTGGTTTGTTTGGAACCATCCATTGGCATTTATATCCCCAATTGGTCGACCACCCTATGTTTATGCCAAATGTGCCTTCTGCGCAGTTCTGTGCCATTCTCTTCTGAGAAGGGTAGGGAGAAATATCATGTTCAGCTCTTCAATCTACTCAAGGTATACATAATTATATTGGATATTATTTCTTCGAATCCCAGTCTAATAATATATCAATAACAATTCACATATTACATGTATATCTCAAGTAAGGTAAGTCCAGATCAATTACAGAAGTTCAGGATACATCTTTCTAATTATTTGACATGTTAGACCTTCCTTAATGCTTGTTATAATTTTAGCTCTGTCCTTGCATGAGGTCTACCCTCCACCCAAAAGGGGCCATCCATCAAGCAGGCCAATGGACATGATGCAATGATTTATTTTGCAGCACTAAAGGGGTTCCTATTGGCCTTTAGGTATTTCTCCTATCTCCTTGTTCTCTATTCCGCCTCTCTTTAGCCTGAGCTATAGCCTGCCCATGTAAGAGATAATTTCTCCTGGTGTTGGCTGTGAGGGGGTGGACAGATGTCCACGTGACATTACCAACTCCCACACACCCCTACCATTACCAGCTCTCACCCCCTCCCCTTCCTACCCTTTAGGGGTAGGTATACTAGTGCATTAATGCAGAGTTCCCATTGGTCAGAATGATAAATGGATGTAGGTCTGGTGAGTAATTCGCCAGTGCTGCAAATCATGCACAATGCTGATACACCCCATAATGTCAGCATGATGCAACAATCGAATGTAAGTGAGTGCACTGGAGCATCATGAGAGCGTAGGAACATGTACCTACATAGAGACACAGTGTTCCCTATAATGGGTTAACAGTACCGACACCCCTTACAGTTCTACCCTGCTATTTCCCCATCCCAGCCTCCAGCTTGCCCGCCCCCAGACAGGCCCCAGCCCACAATGCACTGATGGGGTGCGTTGCATGATGTCGAGTGGGACATTTTAGTATACTATTGCTGAAGGATCAACTATACAAAAATAATGTGTAACAATGTGTGCGGAATTCTCTAAAATTGAATCAACTTACCTAGCCTTCCATTTCATATTACTTTGTCCCCTTTTTTCTTTATTTCATTTCTATATTTTTCTTGGGGGGGGGGTATCTAACGGTTGTGTGGAGTTAAGCATTCAGCTTATCTAGCTCATGATTTAGTGGGTAATAAGTTTATGATGCTCAGCTTTTCTAAACGGTAGTTATCAGACACTCAACCTAACTTTTGAGTTATTTGTTTATAAACATTTTGTGATATATATTAAACTGCATCAACTGAATTAGTGGAACGCACCCCAGACCACATCCTGAGATAAATCTGCCAATCCAGACGCAGGCTTTGTATCACGTGATCAAAGAGGCGTCTGTGGGACCTCAAAGTGAGGCTGCCCAATAAGAAGCCACACCGGAAGCCACCGCCAATTTCTAATCATAATGTCACATCTAGTAGGCGCTGGCTTCAGGCTGTCGCAATGGGGGTCTCCAACAGTAGGTGTGCTCTACAATCCCTTAAGATATTATAAAATTCAACTTCATTTCATCCCCTGTATTCACAGAGTAGTTGCGCTTATTTGAAGACTTTTAAAAGGCTGTGCTAAAATGAGGCATGCGCTAATTTGAAACCCCTGACCTTAGATTGGCAAATGCATCATGCATATCATACAAGCGGGCGCCAGTCTTATGGTGCCAACACATTAGATTCACCTTTCTACCATGGAATCTTTCTTTTTAAATTGTGAAGTATCTGTATAATATCGAAATACTGTATGGGAAATATTTTCGGGTCTAATGTACTGGGCACGAATTGACATCCTCATCGCATGAACTTACTCACCGGTGCTGCATAATGCATCATGAAAACATGGTGCAACAAAGAGCCATGCCGTTTTCGTAGGGTTAAGGAGAACATCCATAAAGAACTCTCCCCTCCTAAGCCCTTAGTGTTTGTATGGTACATTTTGCCCTGGGCTGATGTTTGCTGCAGAATTATGCTGAGTCACGGAGAGCAGGAAGTGGGTAGGACAGAAAGGGGCCGGTCAGAAAATATTCCCCTCAGCTACACTGTCTATCATTTAACCCGTTAACGGCCGCATGTAGGTTAAGTGTGCCATGCCCTTTGGTCATCATGATGCATAGCTAATGCGGGTATGCTCACTAGGGCTGCAGTTATAAATGCCTCATTTCGACCCTTGCAGGTTGATACATTTTTGAATGAGCAGCCTGATGCACCTATGTATCCTCAGCGAGTTACTCATCGTGGCTACATCGATTCGCACTATGGGGAATGGACATGAAGGTTGAAGCATCAGGTATAGTCCTTAAAGGGTTAAGGCTGCCCTAAAGAGGGAGGGGGGGTAGGTGGAGAAGGAGGCCGTTATAGTCGTCCACCTGTGGAGCAGCTATAGAGACATAACACACAGAATACACTGCCATAGCAGCACAGTGGACTGTTTGAGCAGCTCGTATTGTCTTAGGTGTTTATACAAAATCTCTTCATTTGAGATACAGTTTTGATATTAGATATCATATATATTTTATCTAAAAAGGTCTTTAATCGCAATATGGATTGGTAATCTAGTTCTGATGTTTATTTAAATACATTTGTGCCTCCTGTGCTTATTTTGAGAAATGTGCTTATTTAAGATATGACTGTGCTAGCAAAAATCTTAACAGAAATGCATTTTATGTACACTGACAGAAATACAGCTAGCATAGCGACATAGATATACAGCTTATATTACGACAGAACGGGTTTTTGATGCGACGGGGCTTACTGAGTATGGTAGCGATGGCGGCTTACAACGAATGACCGCTCACAGCTTTGTGAGTAGTGCAGGGATTGGGACGCAGGAGCAGGAGACGCCAGCGGGGGAGCGTCGGGAGGAGAAGGGGGAAGGGTAGGGGGATTAGTAGGTGGAGAGTCAGCCTGTTGGTTGTGAACACAAGCCCTGGAGGCAGCAGCACCAACTCCCAAGCCCCTTACGACCCCCTTCTCTCCGGGATGATGAATTATCCTGCGTTCCTGCTCCCCGGCTCCTGTCTCCGGCTCCCCGGCCCCGAGCCCGTCTAAAGCCGCTGCTGCAGCTCGATCCTTAACTCATTCTCGTCTGCTCCACTCACCATTTTCGCGCCAGAAATCATTTTACCACCCCTCCCCCAAACCTGGCCTTAATTTCTCACTGGGGATTGGTGATTGGCCTCTTGGGGTTTAGCTGCAGGAGGAGTTAAAAATCAGAACACTAGGATGGGATGGAATTAGTTGGTGGTGTTTTGAGAGTGAAATTTGGATTAGTGTGTGCTCCAAAGTCGTCTGCTTTTGGCGCGGAAAGGCTTGATGTCGGACTCTGATTTACACTGACACAAGGTTATCCAAGGCCAGGCAGCCTCAGACCTTGTGTTAGGGGTAGGAATTACACCGTGAGTTCTCATTCCATAAGCTGCATAATAACCTCCATGTTTTGAGGGTTTAGACAGGGGAGTAGAATTCCCATATTATGTTTTGTTTAAGGCAGATGCAAATGTTTTGATGTTGGTGCAAGGCGTCAATGAAGGAACGATCTGTACAGGGTGTTTGGTTATCATTGGTCTCGTCGTGATAGAATAAAATGTTGGCAGGCACGGCCGCATAGGTTATCTCCGTGTGTTTTACCGGTATAGATTTGCGTAAACGTCCTTTCAAGACCACAAGAAGGTAATATCCCGAATATACAAGTACAATGATAACCAATATCCTAGATTAAGTTACTGAATTGCTCTCATTCCACTGACATTTTATGAATTACATGTATGTAATCCTGATTTCAACATCTTTTTATTAAGATTTTATTAAGAAAGGAGACATAACAAGGGCAGTTTGTTAGCCATGGAAGTAAGTTGTAAATATATTTGGATGTGGTGAGGTTATACCCAGCAAATTGTCATCATCTGTCGCCATGATTGGTCATCAATGGTGACTCCTTTTTGAGTGATAACTCATTCTGTCATCTTTTGCCACTGTGTGTTAGACTCATGTGGCATAACAATTGCTATTCCTGGTGATCTTGTGCTATAACGACGTTGTGTTCCATCTAGCGACATGTGTGAGCCACTTCACACAGGTTGACGAGGACTCACAACAATTTGCTGGGTAGTTAGAGTCTGGCTCTCATAATATTGATACATAATACATGCCAGATGTGCTCTTGTTATTACATTGGTCCTATTATTAATTCTATAAGGGCTGCATAGTGCCATAGTAATATTCATATATCATTAAGACCATACTGTTGGGTTGATACACCTCAACCTGGTCGACCTGATACACCACTGTAGTGCTAGTTTGCAAGTAAACTGTAGACCTGCTCTAGTCCTGCATTGGTGCATCATGACATCATAGGAACGTATCATGCGCTTCTTAAATGGTTGAGATAATTACCCTATCTGAACTAGCTTGCCCAGGACATTGTATACCAATAAAATTACCCCACTTATTATACATTACATAATATCAATTATGTCAATCTCTATGAAAATCAACCCATAGAGACCAGAGCACAGAGGATTCTATGCCACCGGGTCCCTTCCATCATTCCCATCCCATCTTTGCCTCACCCCTGTACCACTCCCATGTCCACTGGAAAAGATAAAAAGCAGACAAATTACTGCTACCTTTTTAGTTATGGCCGCACCATTTTGTTCCATGACAAAAATATTGGGAATTGAGTGTCTATTACGTCCCAGTGGTATAGATGTAATTACTGTATTGGTTCTCCATGGTCCCCTTGGTCCTTTAAGGGTGGCATAATGCTTTAGTGCATAATGCCCCTTGGTCGTCATATGATGCATAGATGTACTGGCGAGTAACTCGCCAGTGCTACATCCATGCATCATGCCGGCCCAACAAGGTTGATACACCCCTGAATTAGGTACCGCATGCATGATGCACTTATGCAGTGTTGGTGAATAACTCACTAGCATTACATTGCTGCATCGTGAGCATGAAAACTAGTGATGTTTGATGTATTGAAGGGTTACGATATGAGATTATATCACGTGATTCGACCTGACATGCGCACATTAACTTCTGCTGGCGGCAGTGACACGTGCCTCATGGAGGGTCGCCATGGCGTGTCGTGCATCGGGAGTTATCAGTATCAAATTAGCTGTTTTAATTTGTCCTGTAATCAATAATCTAGAACTGAAAAAAGGGAGGGGAAGGGACGGGAGTGGGCATGACAGCAATCGTAATGGGACTGTTGTTGTTTCCATGTATACGCACTAGTTTGACCACTTTAATAGTGCCTATTACATCGCTGATACCCTCTTTATAAACAAATGTTATTATTATATATATGGGAGAACAATCCTTTATAGGTGTGGGGGGGGGGTGAAGTAATGGTTTACCTCCTGATGCTACCAATTTTCTTTTGACCTTTTTAACCATTTACCATGTACATTTACCTTATGTTGTTTGTAGCCTGTGTGCTTGATAAACTGGATCTTTGCCACGGCTTGGTTGTTACTGGCATATTCTGCAAATATCGGGTTATTTGATATCCCATGCGGACATCTAGGCCAAAATAAGAACTGGTAGACCTAGCCCGAGATGACGTCTTATGCGTATGGGTGGGTGGGAGGGGGTGGAACACTTTGTGGTCGACTTTCGTTAGATTGGCCAAAATCTAACCTTCAAAATTAGCAATGTGTTGAGTGGACGGCCACCAAATCTTATAAATGCTTGTTTCGGTATGCGAGTCCCAAATGAGTGCAGGTCCCTTTTTGAAGTGGGGGTAGGGCCCCACTGCCCTTGGGGTGAACTTAGATCGTGTTTAAGCACATGGGGTAGGAGACATTTGGAATTTAGATCATGCACTTATACGCAGACAATTACAGTGCTCGGCCTCCATCTGAGTGATGCCTTAGAATGAAGGAAAATAGCATAATGTGACACATGAATTTAAGCCATGGCTGTGAGAATGGATTACATGTACTAGAAAGGCTTCAGTTGGTGGGAGAGGCCGTGCCAGGCATGATGATGGGGTTGTCATGCGGTGATATCCTGTCATGCGCAGTGGTTCAGGTTTCATGACAACAGAAAAAAAAACAAATTGTAGAGGGATCTAGCTGGAGATCATTTTTAACCTGAACACAGAAGATTAACCCTGTGGGGTTGATATGACGCCTCCAAGAACTTCCAGGTTCATGATCTGTGATCCTCACGATGCACCAATGCAGTGCTGATGAGTAGGTGCATCGTGGCGACATCAGTGTGATGCATAAATGCTTCCCTGCATAGCGAGTAACTCGCCAGAGCTGCTTGATCCATCATGGCAATCAGCGTACATGGTGCAAATATAGCACTCTGCAGTCCCAAAAGGGTTAACTGCAGATAGCTGTCATGTAGTTTGAGATGTCATGACAGGAACTTAAGAATCAGGCGCTTCCTAGATTAGTGTTTCTTTTCTTTTCTTTTCAATTTTGGATAAGAGAATGTTATCAGGCCTGTGTCACGAAGATGTCATTGTATTTGTTCGAACTGCTGACGATTGTCTGTCATGTGAGTTTGCACTCGAAGAAGAATCACTAAGGGCTGACCAATTTTATCCTAGAACTTTCAATTAACTCTTTTAATGAGGTGATTATAAATCTTCTTAATGATTGTTGTATTACTAGAGAAACTTAAAGATTCCATTGCCACTGGTGAAATAATTCGTACACTTCCGGTAATCTATAAACACTGATGAAAGAAGAGGATAATCGTACGTGCTGGATAATACTGATTTTCACATTATTGAATGTTTAAAACCCAAACTGCAATGTCCCCGAAATAATCCTGTCTTCCTGAACCTTCGCACGGGAGCTAGAAATGACAATAACATGACAATGCTGTCCCGGAGAACTACACACGAAGATCGACAAATAGAAAAGAAGAATTGTGATTATACGAGTGGGGTTCATGCCTTTAGGCTTAGCATTCAAGAAAGCGATTAGATTGTATATATGATCGATAACAGACCAATGCTTTCTGGCAAAGAATCTTGTACATGTACATGCCAACCCGACAACATGCACCATTACATGTCCTTAACCCTTCATAGGCCTAAGGACTTCGCATCCACTTGTTGTTATGCTGCATCCATGCAGTGCCTCTTGGAACTGGATTAATTTTATGTATCATGAAGAGACTAAAGGTGGATTAAACCCTTGGTGTCAGTATGATACATACACATATACAGTTCTGGCTTCAGCTTCCTCCACGCACCATGGCATCGAAAGGGGATGCTGCATTTAAAGAGTTGTGTTTACTTTGTTACTTTGGGACATGCATGTTTCTCATCTTTTTACATTGGGACATGCATTTGTAACCTGCGTGCTTGGTCTGGTAGAATGGGAATATCAGATTTCTTCTTCCTTTCCGCATGTCACAAAGTACCACAGCTTTGTATTCACAGAAACAAGAGCAAACTAACCACTTTAAGGGTATATATATTGATATAATGCCTCCAGGTTGATATCCTCATGGTGAGTTGATGCAATACTGGATAATCAGCACTACCTTGATCCATCATACCGACCTATTGGGAGTGTAGAATCTGCATGATGGATGAGTGCATTCATGCATTGATACTTGAAAAGCGTCTAGTGCATTAAGGGCCGTTTTCCACCACCCAATATGAGTGCTCTATCGGCCGATAGCTGTCCCACACAACCACCTCGGCCGACGGAGCTGCCATAGGGTTCGATGGTAGGGCATGGTCTCTGTCGGCTGAAAATAGCATCTACTATTAGTCTAGTGGCCGATAGAAGGGACATATCGGGTGGTGGAAAATGGCCCTAATGCATTTGGCGGCACTTGAAGGGTTGGAGATGCATGTAGGTATACCGACATTATCTTGAGCAGCCTAGACAGCTTGCCCTCGTAATAAGCCCACCTTTCCCGTTTACCTGATTCAATACTACCTTACCTACATGGACATTTCTGTTATTGTACACATGAACCATCATCACTGAAATGTAGTTCATTTTCTACCGCCAGACTGTTGCCATTACTAAAATATGAACTGAAAATGAGAATATACATTGAATCGAATTGCTTATGAGGACTGAAATATGCACAACTCAGAGAAGACAACATGTGTGAACAGTCAATTAGAAACGATTGGCAATAGGCCCTCTTATAGACTATTCTCACTGCTTGCCTATTTATGTCTAGATATATCTGTGTGCCGATGTTGTTAGTTAAGGTGTACCTGCTGCCTGCCAAAGTATTCTGTAAAATGCCGTATGTATAAATTTACAATGTCAAATACATGTAGACAGAAAACTAGCAGGGCATTTTCCGATGATGGTGATTCGCATTATTGATACATGCCTCCCAGAATCTATGGAGAAACATCACACAATTCAATGACGAATTCCACCCAACAACAATGATAGATTTATAAACTAGCCAGTCAACTTACCTTCTTGTGTATCGTAAATATAATATATTCGAGTCCATCTATAATGTTTTATAATGTCAATAAGTGCCATGTCATAAGACGGGCGCATCCTTAATAGGAAGCCCGGGTCCTCCGAGTCATTGACAGGAGCGCTTGGCGTGACATAAGGCATATGGAACGTGTTGCAGTGGGACTTGACGGTGCACAGCGACGTGGAGTTTGTCACACCGAATAGGGCGAAGATACCCTTGGCCATTGTGGTGCAAACTGAAATTGGAAAGAACAAGATAGATGTTAGATCTGAACTGAAATAGTTACAATATTTCTATTGGAAACACTTGTTGATATTTTCTGTAGATATTTGAACATTTTAAGCCATTAATGAAATCAGCTCCACGAAATGGTTAAGCTATGGGATAGACCTCCAATGTGTAAGAGATCACTTTTCTATGTAAATTGGAATTTATAATGACAAGCTGGGCGGTATTTACATTTTGCTGACAGGTAAAAGACGTAGGAAGCCTTTTCTAAAGACAGGTATACGTTGAGGGTTCTTAGAATGCTTTAAATTGCACCGTGTTCTTAACATCACATATTCCTATTGTGATTTTGCCTCACACCATCCTTTCCTAGCAACATAGTTACAATACTAATAAATATGGTGTCATCTTTTTTAGGACCCTAACCAGAATCAGCTCTTCCCAGGGCATTTCCTCAATACTATATATCATATTCCTATTGTGATTTTGCCTCAGTAATGCTTTGAAGATAATCTCACAATTTCCTTGATTGATTGAATCAAGTACTAGTATGCTATAAGAATAGATGTAGGGTAACCCGCCCCTGACTTGATCACTAGGTATTTTGGTACCTTATGTCGACCATCCTGCCTTATTTCAAGTTATTTTCACAATAAATCAAGATTGTTGGTGTCAAGAGCAGGATATTCATATCGTAGTTAATTGTGCAAAGTCAACTGGGAGGCATGTGCTATCTGAAAGAAGTTATCCAAGAGTAGTCGACTTAAGGTGCCAACATGCCTCGTGGTCGAGTCAGGGGCGAGTTAGTTAGTACCCTATTAGTCAAGTACGAGCCAAAACGTCCTTCTATAATACCTATGATATCATCCCAACCTGATAGCCCATGCTCACCTAGTTCTGGCAGTGTAGCTATT
The DNA here is from genome assembly GCA_949317995.1 of Acholoe squamosa. NCBI lineage: Eukaryota > Metazoa > Annelida > Polychaeta > Phyllodocida > Polynoidae > Acholoe > Acholoe squamosa. The sequence goes on from OX439042.1 coordinate 62,388,372, forward strand.
AGGTAACATCACAGACAATAATTATAAGCACAAACACCACCAATTAGCACAATATAGCCTTGCTTCCGATACATTTGACACCTTCAGGGCCGCATGATGCTTTAATTGTCCATGCCTCAGCACTGCCAGGATAGCTTGAAGGTATAGCCCTAGCGAGCCTACTAGCCAGTGTTGGTTGAAAACATCATGGCGATAGCTTCTGTTGATACACTCGCATACGGTCATCAAGATGTATGAATCCAGCCCTGGTTTGTAGCTTCAGTAGGGTTGCATCCATGGACTATGTCAACTAAGGTGTATGTTACATTAATACACAATGCTGCATTTAAAGGGGTTTACAATGAGTGTGATACAGTCCATAGATAACAGCCTGTTGTACATGTTGTATTGGGTAATAGCTCATAGCAGACACACAGTGTGATGAGTAGCTCAGGCAGGCTAATTATAGTAATTACCTCCCACCCACTGAGCTGCTCTAACCCCCTGACCCAGTCACTCTGCTAACCCTTTAAGGACAGCATGAGTTATGTGTGTCCATGGTCCTTGGTTACATTGTGATACACACATGCAGTGCTGATAAGTAACTCGATAGCAGTAATTTAGTGCATCGTGGCTACTTTGATAGAGTGTATCAATCCTGTAGTGTTGGTGTGATGCACTGATGTAATCCTGGCGAGTTACTCACCATGGTTGCATTCATGCATCATGTCACCAAACATGGTCATGCACAATAAGGTCTGTAAATGGCTAAAACCATATGTGATGGGAGCCTACAATTGCTGACACCAACATTTACCCATTGCCCCTTGGGTGGTGGTACAAAGGCACGGTAAATGATCATTCAGTGTAGGCTACAATTCCTCCTATTTAGATAGGGACGGCCCCTCGGACAATTGGCCCCTGGGTTATTGGCCGCTGTAATGCCGGGTTGCAGTAACTGTTAGTCTTAGAGATGACTAGCTCCCATAAGAGTCACTATATCTTGAATAAATGCCGAGGGCCCAGCATAAAAGAGTGTGATAAGCACCTATATAGGCGCACAGCATACATGCCAGTAGATTGGAATGGTGTATTTCGCATTTTCAGTTATTTTAGAATGATATCTATCCACAATCCTGTATCTGGTTATTTCAAAATTAAACTAAAACTTATTTATTCATTTTTGATCGTTGGGTGGGTAAGAGCATAGATCTACATACAAATTGAGAGTGTGGGAGTATAGGAGTGGGAATGGACATGACTGTCAAGAGACATTAACCATCCAGCAACATAAATGGTAGCTAATTACAATATCACCCCTCATTACCTCTCGTTTATGGCACATGACTGTCACCTAAATTGACAGTAGTAATACGGACACCATCACCATACTGTAATCATACCCATGATCGATATGCTCATGTTATTGGCCAATAGGCTACCCTATATTTATACCCCTGCAATGATGACTTACCAGGGGCCACCAGCTTGTCATGGTGCCTGAGGGCAGTGCTCTGAAATAACTCACCAACGCTGCATTGGTGCATCATGCCAACCCTTTGGGAGTCTACCAATCATGATGCATAGGTGGCTGCAGCAATGATTCCTCCCTCGACAGGGTGAATTCATTATCATGATGTGATATTGACATAGTACATCTATGTTGTGTGCTGTGTACAAATGGTTAGATAGAAATCCCTCTTCCCTTGGCCAAGCCTCAGGAGACGTCATTTACATTAATTATTAAGCTGGTGGTCACTTAACATTTTATAGTGGCAGGCCTATTGAATAATTGTTGAAATCTTTTGATGATTTTAAGACAATTTATTTTACAGACAAAGAATTCTATTCCACTACTTCATATTTCTTCATCTGTCTAAATTCTAATACATATTCTACTTGTAGGCATATAAAACACCTGGCTACAAAATGTTTAATCATTTTCATCTTTGGATCTCATGTTAGGATCTCAAGATGTAAACTTGCGATGCATACTATTTTTCAAAGTATCAGTTTACCCTTTGGTCAATATGATACATGAATGCATACATCCTTGGCTACTCTACTTGCCTGGGCTGCAGAGAACAGTACCATAACGATAGTTTGGCACAATATTTTAAATGATCTCTTCGGCATATAAAAGCGGATAATATGCATTAAGGAAACTAGCAGACCCATAAAACAGCTATCATCCCACCTACGCCTAAAATACATCGCTCGCCTAGTCCTAGATGTGTACATCACCTGAGAGCCCCCAACTGGGGATTACCTTTCTTTGTTAAGATTACCTATCGATCTTTTTCTATTATGTCCTCGCTCGTTCCAACAACACACCAACAAAAACCTTGGCTAATCGCTGGCAAATGTGGCATTTCCACCTACAATAGGTGGCTGCCTGCTACCATATCAATGGGCGTTTAGACCGGACAAATGTGCCGCAGAATCATATCCAAATGGGATATCAGGAGGCCTGGGTGGGGATATAACAGAGTGATTCTACCGCCATACTGGCAGTGGTAAGCATAGGCACAGAATTCTGCAGTGCTTGTCGCAATCAATATCTCAATATCGCTACTACACTAAAAAACACATCGAAAATCTGCAGGAACCAGTGATATTTACAGGGGGACAAGATGACTGCGTTGTTGTAGGTGACCTGTTGCAGTCCTATATATAAAGACCTATTGAGGCATTGAGTCTATTGCTATAAGATGACATTTTCCCATGCAGCAGGGAGCAGTTTGCCGATTCTCATGAGTCTGGCCTAGAGTTTAGAAAGAAAAGAGTAGGCCTACCGTTTAATTCTATTGGAATCTAAAAGATGTGTACGTAGGACTCAGATAACATCTGGACAATGTTAGGAAGGCTATATATTTAGTTTGACTTTTTCACCATGGGGTGGTGAAATTATGTTGTAAACCGATACACAAGTTTTGACCAAACCAGTGAGAGTGGCTTCATAGCGGGGACAATGTGGCTCTGTATAGGGGTATTGATGCATTGCCTGGGCCCTCCTACTTTTTCCTCCTGTCCCTAATTAGTTAATCTTTACAGTGGGATGAAAGTGGGAGGCTAGAGAGTGTTTATATTGAGCGTTGATAATGGGATAACAATCCCCACCATTGGGGCTTGCCTCCGGGTGTCTGTCTACTGCCTACAAGCGTTTGGATCTTCCCACAGGGCATTGCCACTCTTAGCGCCGCCATCTCGTCCCCCCCGTTAAATCCGATATAAAATTTAATTAATGTAGTGCTCTGCATTTCACACGTCCGTGGATTAGGCATAATTCTGAATTCTGCGGTTAGTAAGAGCAGCCCGAATGTGCATACACTGTTATACTGCGCCAAGCTATTTACAGGACATTGCAGTGTATTTTTAGAAAACAGTAAGACCTGCTGTTACAAATCTTATAAATCTACAGTACAGGGCAATGTACTGCAAATTTACAATCGGGGCTGAGAGTATATGATATGAATAAAGATGCACCTGAATAGCTCACAACTGTTGTTAAATCTGGCTCGGCGACTATTGTTGTGAACCTGTCTACTTATTTTTGCTTTCATGATTTTCTTTCCTTCACTGGCACATCAGGAGCTTGTTTCGATAGTGTCTACCACAGGTTCAGACCCCTACGACTTGAGAAGGGCCAAATCTTACCAAGTGATCTTAGGACTTTGGCCATAGTTACTAAATAGCTGGCTACATTACTGGGTGATCATACTGCCTGCTGGCTAAATAGCCACCAGACCAGTGACTCAATAAGAGACCCTGGTATGGCAACCCTCTATGTGAATACATAGTGGGTAGTCATAGCTCCTGCTGTCTGCACTCCTTTTCTCAAATGCACCCCACCTGTACTCTTTCCTCTGTAACCATGTATGTACTCTATATATAGACTAATGCCCTGACCTCAGGCCACTCATAGAGGTCGATAGGCCTTACTATATATAGCAAGGTGTTGAGGAGGCTATGTATAGGTAGAGGAACCTGCTGCCAAATAGAAGCTTTCTGTACAATTATGATATTTGTAGGTATATTTGACAACCTTTAACAATATGATCCATTTTCATGATAATTGACCATGTGTGCCCCCTTGTAACCAGGTGGAATCACCTATAATTATATAGATACTGTAGCCCTATGCTCATTTGAACAGTAGAGTACAAACCATACTATGCGGGGGGGGGGGGGGTACGACTGGGTACTATTTAGCCAATTAGTATGGGTACATGGCCTGTATGACTGGGTGCTATGACTTCATAGTGGTCTGTATGAAGTCAGCAGTTGAATACATAGCAGGGCCTATTTTGAGGTACTGTAGCTCACTATGTAGTCATTGCTATGGAGCCATTTCATACACCTCCCACTACGATCTGTGGGTGTCCTGTCGTGGACACTATTGAAACAAGGTCCTGACAGCAATGGTGGCCACACTTCTCTTTAAAATTCTTGCATCTACCACAGTACCCCATATAAGCAGCCCGGCACTTACAGAGTTCTGTATCAGTCCACCCTCTACACTTGAGCTACTTAATCTGAGCGCTTTATTTGAGGCATTTCTTTTTTACTTGTCAGTTATTTCAATATACACCCTTGCATCTATTCAAGATGGGCTTATTTGCAACTCGGTGCAGTTATACGGACCATTACATGTTCAGTATTTTCTGTCACTTCAGCTGTCGTCATGGCATTACACTTCTCAACCCATCTACAAAATTATAGGTTCTATTTAACCCTGCCAGATCCTATTCATGCCCCAATATTCCCAGATTCAATAACCAGGTCAGTGCCACGTCCTAGATGACAGATAATAGCAGAGGAATATGGCATCCTCTCCAATAAAAAACCGTTATTTATCTCCCAGTCAGCAATCTATATGGACCATTCTCTATGGGTATTTTTATTGAATGACTCCCAAAGGATATGACTGTAACTGGTCGACTGTGGTGCCAAGCCATTTCGGATTTTTAAGGGGCAGGGTTTTAAAAGTATGTCCGCTCTTTATTCTCTTGTACAGGATTGGCGCTTATTTAATGTTATATAGTTCATTAATTTTTTTATATGTCACTCTACCCTCAGCACATATTCAAGACCAGCATATATGCAGGTCAATGCCCCTGAATGTGGTATTTGTTGGGACATAGAAAAGAGCTGCAAGGCAGTTAACAGTTTACTTTTTTTTTGCTGTTACAATGCTTGTTCTTACTTTATCAAAATGTTAAATGAGAGCTGCAAAAATCCAGTTTGTACTTTAATAGGGGACAACATGGATCCCTCCATGGAACTAATCAATTATAGCCCTATATAATGGATGCTAAATCAATGAGAAGAGAGGCCCCTGGTGGCAATGTAGTAGAATAATGTGAATGATGTGAAGTGGGAGATGCAGTGATGTCTACACACAGTCTCTATGGCACAAACCTATCTTGTTTTCTTAATGAGGGATGAAACACTTAAAATGGAACAACACGAGAAGGCTTTATCCTTCCTCCACATCATGCCTCTGAGCGCATACACCTCTACCATCAATATGCATGTACGTATACAGCAATAGCAACTATGTCATTGACAGTATGTTAGGGCACATGCCTACCCTTCAGGACCCACATGTTGTTAGTATGATTCGTTGATGCAGCCCTGGCAAACCCTGGCTTCATGTCGAGAAAGAATATGTATTAAGGCAATATGCAGTCCTTAAAGCCGTAATGGCCCTTTGCCACCACACACAGTTGAGTCTCAATATTACTCAGGGAATGATGAGAGGAGGAGGAGGGGAGCCAGCAAGCCTTGTTCCTGCTTGCATGTCTCACTCCACCTACTACAGTAAGCCTCTATTGACTTTGGAATGGAATCTAGATCTCCCCGTACTAAATATATGCAAATTGGAGACTGTGGGTACTGGTGCCATTCATAAAACCGTGTCCTGGCTCTATCTAGGACATCCATCTTAGAGGGGGCCGCTGCTATGGGGCTGCCAGATCCCATCCACGGGCTGCTGGAGCAATAGCATTCCGCCATCTTGGATGTGGGGACACTTCCTCTATTGGATGGTAAACAAGCCGAGGTGCAAGAAGGAGGCATTGAGGGGGGTAGAATGGGGGGGGGGCGGGTGTTGAGGGAATAAAGGGAATAATAAGAATCTGTGTACTACAGTGACAACCTCGCCCTTTCAGGGCCAATAAAAAGTGCATCAATGCACTTTTGTTACCCATATGCACTGATGTAGTTCTAGTGAGGGAGTTGATGCATTCATGCATCTCTTCTGTTTTGATGTATGCTTCTAGAAGGCCAGCACATGGTGCCCAAATGATATGCTGGTGAGCTACTCTATTCTGTTTCTTTTGGGCATAAAGATCTTGAAGGCATCATGTGGCCCTAAAAGGGCTCACGAACACAAATCGCTAAAATCAATAGACAGAGACCATGTTATTGAACACTGTGTCTACCTCCATAATAGAGTGTCAAATAATGGAAATTGAAAAATTGGATTCTGGGCGGCATGGCAGGCAGGAGGCAGGGACACCGAGTAGCAGTGTGCAAACACCTCCGCCTGTACTAACGCCTTTAACATGGGGACTTGGGGGGACCTGGGCTGGTGCACTATCTGATACAAGTACTGCCTTAAACACGGGAACTGGGGGAACCTGGGGGCTGGTGCACTATCTTGTACTGCCTTAAACACGGGAACTAGGGGGAACCTGGGGGCTGGTGCACTTTCTTGTACCATCTTGAACATGGAGACGGGGGTGGGGGCTGGCTGGATCTCCTACCACCTCACATATTGGCACAGGGGGCTGGCTCAGTATCTTTTACCACATTAAACATGAGGGTTGGTCTAGGGGGTTGGTGCACTATCTTGTAGCACATTACCAACTTGGGCATAATTATATGCACTTGGCCATGGTGTGTGTACTAACACGTCCAATGGCACCATGCATCTTCCCTGTACCCTCGTTCTGTATAGATTCCTAGGCGAAATGAGAGAGGAATTACTAGTTGATGCAGAATCGGAATGATCCTGAGTGTTGCCCTTATCATTATTGATCTTCTACTACTATTAATTCACAATGATTGACAGCCTGGAATTGTATTTTTCCTAATTATGCTATCAGAGGTTCATATGTGGCATGTCTGTCATAAAATATGCAAAACTCTATTAAAACCTCCCAAAATGGTGTAACTGCCAACCACATGAAGAACAGACCCCACACAGACAATGCCTTTTACATGGGGGAGCTCTGGGTCATTCCCAGACTTTGCTGTATGTCTTAAGGGTCCCACGTTGGGCAATGGAGTATTACTGCAACTATCTAGAGACTTATCAAGATACTATTCTAGGATCGCATAAGGTATTCATGTATATATACATGTCTCATGTTGCACCTATATACTACATTGTGTAGATGTGAATGAGCTCAAGCAGTGGTTCAAACCTACATTGAACTGACAAGATAGCACTCTCCTATTGTTTAGAACCCTTACCTTCTACTGCCTTATACAAGAGACAGTGTATGAATGCTGTGGCACTGTATGTAGGTCACATACTGGCTTCATACAATTCATACATAGACTCATCACCCCACTATTGTCTTCTATATATGGCTTCTAACAGTCACCATTGTCTTCACAATGCTATAACCCTTGAAGGGCCACATGATGTCTTAAGGGCTAATAATGTGTGTCTTCATGATGCACCAATGTATTGCTGATGAGTCTACTGACAAGTACTGCATGTGAGCATTATGCCGACCCTTAGACCTTTGTAGAGTTGACATGATGCATGTATGCTGTTATGGGGAGCTATGCAACATGACCACAGCATTGCCGCATTATGCAACCTTAAAATGGCATCTTTAGGAGTGCGTGAGTGGTTTGAGAGCAGGTGGGAGCTATTTATGAGTTATCTATGTAGGCCATCCCATTTATTACAGTTGATTGTTCTCTAGCTGCATGCATTTGGGAAACTAGGTAACATAGATAGCGGCCTATGTACATATTACCACACTCTAAGATCTAATCACTCTGAATTAGAGTAACATTAACCAGGGACATTAGCAGGTTAGTTGCCAAAGTCTTATTTAATCAATATTTGGATTAAGACCATTGCTGTGTTTGTAGAACACTCTTTAATGTAACTGTATAGTTAAACAGACAGCATCAAATTGATACAACAAAAGATGTCAATTCTTTCCCATCCTATTTTTCTTTCAATATTCTGGAGGCCTGAAAGGTAGGGTTCCATAATAATTATTCCTTCTCCCTAAGAGATCTGTAGGAGCAAGATGAATGTCTAAAACAAAACAGTTGACAGCTCTATATTCCCAAATTACACCCCAATAACTGGGACCATGTAAGCTATTGGCCCAGCAGCATTTAGTCCCTTTTTATGGTAGGAGATATTCCCACTTGGTCGCCCATTATGGCACTACAGATAGCTAAATAATACCTCACACATATCTGTGCTGGTGCACCGCCCACCTCTGACACCACTTAGGATGATTCATCACTAGGGTGACACTCATACTGCGGCTTCTACAGCCAGTGGGTAGCAGTTACAGATGAGCATTTACGGATTGCATGGTGTTTTAATATACAGTGTCTCGCCATCTCTTTGATGAGTATATTTTATGCACTCTTGATGAGTGCAAACACAGCGCTGCATAATTTTGACCCAAAATGAATGATTTAATACACAAATGCAGTGTTGGTCAGTGAACGCCTATCACTGACAGTAGTGGCTCGGGCCTTGGCATTATCAGTAGAAAAGATGTTAGTATATTATCTAAGAGTGGAGAGGACTAGTAGCTTGGCAGTAACCAGCTAACTGGAGCAAGACGCTTGTCCCTGAGACTGGAGGATAGGGCCCTGGCGGTAGCAGGTGCAATATTACATCGATCGATGTGCCTATTACGTGGGTCCTCAAAATTTTCAGGATGTCACACCATCACTTTTTAGGAAGGATGGCGCGTCACTCCATCACTTTTTATGTATATGTGTATGTCATTTTCTAAAACCCCTGTGTCACGACCGTCACTTTTTAAAACCCCTCTGTCACAAGCGTCACGTGCATCACTTTTTATCCATGTATAGGCACATCAGTCTCTGCGACTAGTTACTATTAAAATTAGACTAAATACCTTGTCAAAGAATACCGCAGGTCCCTATTGTCGTGATGCACCAGTGCAATGTACTCACAAGAACTGCATTGGTGCACCATGATTCATGACAATGGACCGTAAATTTTCATAAGTTCATCCTTAAATGTCTAACAGCAGGAACAGATGACCCATATGGCACAGGTCCATATAGCACATGCCTGGTTTATACCATCTTCCTCCAGGTGGTTGAGGTTAGGCAGTATCCAGAGTTTATTTTCCACTAGTGGTCCATCTAAGCGACCACTGGTCGTAAAAGTATCCAAGAATCATCCTGTGGTCCCGGCCCACTACACAACAAAGGATTGCTAAATGGCTGAAGAAGGCTGTCCTATTTATCTAGAACTATAGTGCTAATGATGCATTGGTAAAGCATGTGTGCACTTTTCTTGAATTGGTTCTACGACTAGAATATTCTGCTTTAGTGCAGCAAGTTGACAACAGCGGTCTGCCCCTTGGCAGTACTCTCATCACCCTAGCCTCTGCTGCAGCATATAAATACATTCGCCATCTGGTCCAACCCAGACTCCCAAATCCGAATTTCCTCCCCAACCCACGGCCCATGTCTCCCCTCATTCTAATTCTAGCTCCAGTTCTCTCCCTCCTCCTCCAGGCTCACCTGGACAGACCCAATTTAAATTACCCGCCTCAATGGTCACGTGGGTCATCATGTGAGGGGTGGGGGACACTTGGAGTGTCTGGTTAGGACATTGATCAAACCCAGTAGGGGAGCAAGATGGAGATGGGTGTCCATTCTAACTGCTGTAGCTGGTGGTCCTAATTAGTCCACCATTTTGTCCCAGCAAATGAAGGCATTCTACATGGACACACTAATATATGTCCTGTGATGAGATGTGAGGAAATGATGATCTTAAAACGCTATTTTGACAGTTTAGTCCATGGATACTCATTGTAAGAGCAGTGCGCAGCTCAGAAATGGGAAGTACAAATAAATGACTATTGACGTGTTCATGCCATCCGTAAAGGGTTATTGCAATCCCAGTAAGCCATCTCCATGGATCTGCCACAGCTCTATAGGTCTCAGAAGAAGTATGGGTTGGCATTGGCTGACGGTGGAAGGACTTCAGAGAGTAGGTCAGTCCTCCCTTTGGGGTCCCAGATATCTCATCTGAAGGTCGAGGCTGCTATAAAGGCCCTTGCTAGTGTGAGACGACCCCCTGCCCTGGTGGGAGCTTATTGTAATAATTAATGGGCAAGGTGACCTTGGGAAAGTCTTTGTGCCATGATTGTCCATGGCATATGTAATGGTCAATAATGCTCAATACATTTCCCTAACCAGGTAGCCCAGCCACGTAACAGGCAAATGTGTTCCTCTTGCCTTTGTTTGTATAATTTCTTTGTGGAAATTCATTTGACAAATGACTACATAAATTGAGATAAAGTCTAGAACGCCATGTATGCATCAATGACATTAATTTCTTTGTTATCGTCACTACCTTTGACAATTATCCTTTACCAAGAACATCAGAAAAGAGACAGTTTTTACCAGCCACATAATACCAAAGCTACCAAAGACCTGAGGACATCATTACGAGCAAAAGGATGAATACATGTCCTCTGAGCTCCATCCCTTCCTAATTCTGTCATTCCCTCCCCATCCTCACCTCACCTGGCCTGTCCCTATAATAAGGGATGAATATTTGACGACCTCATCATAGCTGGGTTTTCAATTACTGCCCAGCCTCCTAATGATGGGTGATGGGTCCTCCCAATCCTCCCCATTTTACCAGCCAGTCAGCCTCCAGGGACCCACTCTGTGGTAGTATCTACCCTTGTAGGGATGTGTGATGCCTCAAGGTTTGTGTTTTTTTGTTGGGATGATTATGATGCATCAATGCAATGCTGGTGGGTCTACTCACACTGCAATAATGCCTCATGCTGACCATTTTGGGGTGTATCGACCCAAAGGGTCGACAGGGACATGGTGTTGGCTTGGAAGGTTGCTCACCACATTCATTATGACCAAAGTGCAATGTATTTCGTTCATTGCCATAGCAATGGAAGGTATTCGCCAGGGCTGCATCGGTGCATCATAAGGATTAATTTCACATTAAGGCCTTATGCAGTCATTTGAGGGTTGAGGAGAGGGAATGTCTCATTCCCAGAGGCCCTTATGGTTCCTCCTATAGCGCCCCCCCGGGGAGCTGAAGCACTGCTTTGATCCTGGTTCTGGTTGGTAGTTCTGCCGCTAGGGGAGCAACTGTCTGCCTGTAGACGTCTCTGCTATACTCCATGAGTGACTGCCTATGTCACATAGCACTGTAGCTAGACACACTATGTGGGCAGGCATCTTGTCCCCTGGATCTGGTTGGGGGTTCTGCCCTATAGCAGTGCAGCCAGTCACACTGTAATGGTAGGTACATTGCTGCAACAGTTTAATACCTATTTATCAGGTTCCCTTGGACAAATTTAAGACCCTATAGTGGTGAAAGGAGCCTCTGTGAACTTGAATGAAAAAAAAACAATTAATGAATATAATGACTCTAATCTGCTGTCAGCTGGGACAGGGTTGTATGAGAGAAGGATGATGATGGGAGCACATCAGGGAACACAGGCCCTTGATCAAAAACACTTAAAAACCGAAACCGAAATTTCTGTGTTATACCAAGACTCCCCTGAGATTTGCCGCATCATCAGACAGTAAAGTTTTTGACAGATAGATGTTAAGAATATCACCTGAGAAATATTTATTTCATTCACAAGTTCAATTCTGAATATTGGTTAAACGATCATTTGATAAATAGGGTTAAACAGTGGTTGAAATAAATCCACTATCAGATATTATATATTAATATCTCTGAAAGGTGGGAAATAATATTTGTGATACTGATAAAAATAACTCTTTTTATGAATCACCCTAAAAATTGCTAACTACAACAAAGGGAACATGAGAAAGTAATGAATTCTAACATTATAGTTTCAGAGTGTGTACCTCCTAGCACTAAAACCCTCACCCTGGGGACCTCTCCACTCTGTTTGCCTCTTTTTTTTTACCCATAGTTGTTCATTTGAGAACGTGAGCCATGCACATGGCGTTCATAAAGAACGTTCCGACATAAAGCCTGACAATCGTATCACTGCGCGTGTGCCGCAGACGACATTCAGAAACCTTCACTTCCTGTCTCGTTCTGCGCTTGTTGCTGGCACGTCTGCCTTTCACTAATGTGTACGGACGGGGACCAGCCAAGCCGGCGTCTGTTACGCGCCGCCAGCCCGCCATGTGGCGCCACTAATGCCGAGTGGCAGCCGCACATGCGCACTGAGTGGAAGGGCAGGAAGTTGGCTGCTGAAGAAGCAGACGACAAATTTCTACTTCTGCTTTTCAGGGTTTTCTTTCTAGCTGGATCTATAGCATGCCATCAGGGGAATGTAGATACCGGTAGACGTTTTCTAGAATCTATTGGGCTGATTAATTTCGTGTTACATTGTTTGGAACTATAGTTTTTAAGAGTTTGGTGTTTTCTTTGAACATAAATTATACGGAGGCAAAGCTCATTTTGTCCCAATAAAAGTCTTTGCGCTCGACTCAGCAATAGGTCCTGATGGGGTGTGCTGTTGAGATGAATTTATGAATACCATTAGTATAAATACGACATTAGCAAGGTAGAACAGCAACAGAACTGTCATAAGGAATAATGGAATGAACTTTTAATCAATTGTTCGTGCTCGTGCTTTAATGACACTATATAGATCTAGGTATATGTCATGATAGCGCAGGACCCTTTCTTCCAATTCTCCAACCCAGCACCTTTTCTGAAGTTATGCCCTCTCTCCCCGATCCCCACCACTGCTATGCCACTTTTCTCTCCTCTGTTTCAACTATAACTACGTCTCCCATACCCGTTGATTCTTTATGCCTCACCCTTCCACGCACTACGACCTTCTTTACCCCTCCCCCTTCCCTTCCACCCCGCTCTCTCTTCTAGGCTGTACCTTCCTTGATTCCTTGACCTGGCAGCCTGTTCCTCCAGGGTGGAGCTGTCAGACCCAGGCCCACCCTCACCGGGCCCAATCTCATCCTGTCCGGTGTATGGAGGTTGGTGCACCGCCTGCCGGCTAATGACACATGATGGCAGCTAAATTAAATAATGGCTGAGTCGGCCTGCTGCAGATCTTAACCCTTCAAGGGTCATTATGGTGACTCCAGTATTAAGTTCCTTGGTTACCGTGATACGCCAATGCAGTGCTGGCGAGTCAGTTCACCAGCACTGCATTGGTACATTATGCTGATCCTTCAGGAGGTATATCAACCTTTTAGTGTCAGAATGATGCATGAATCCAGTCCTGATAAGAATAGACCAAGGGGCATCATGTCCATGAATGGGCTGTGAAACCCTTAAAGGGGCTTATTCCCCTGAGGTCAGCCCAAGACGTGGCCCCAAAGAAGCCGTCCATGATTTCCTATTCAGCCCCCACCAGGTAATGGTTCTGGGGAAGGGCTTATATGTATTCAGAGTGACTGGGGGTGTTTTTCTGCTGGGGTCAGCACAATTTGGTTGACACCAGATCTTTTTAGGCGAGGAAGATTTGGTAAAATGACGAATACAGGGGTTATTCTAGGCTATATGATGCTACTTGCGCTTTTCATTATTGTTTTTACATGAGCTGTGTAATGAGTTTTTGGGACGCCCGCAGTCTTCTGTTGTTAATTAGCAAAATAAAAATCAACATATAGCTCATATTGATTTGAGTATGAAAAGATTAGATCTAAGTTCTGTGTGGTAGCAGGGTGGGATGAAGTGTAAGTCGAGTAAAAGGATAGAAACCCTCATTGCAAATCAAATTCAGACAACTAAAAAAAAACAAGCAACCTATTTTGTAATCTACATACCGAGGTGACCAGCCCACTCCCTCATGCCTCAAACCTGGTTGCGTGAGGCCTCAAGAGGATACCCATAATGCCTCACGGTGGGCGCATGCTTGGGCAAAGGTGGCACAATATCCGGTCCCAATGCATTCTGGTCAGTCGTTTCTCATGGCGGCGGAAGGTGACAGAAAATGGGCATTTGGGGGTGTGCCTTGGAGGAGGATCCTAGTGGTTTTCTATTCATCCAACAGACTGTGACCTCAACATGTAAGGCTTAGGCTGTTCATCGCTATCTTGTAGGAAATACTCAATGCACCTTAAATACTCAGTCAACAGTTGGCTACCCAGAGTCTGGACCTCCAACATACAAGAAATTCGCTCACTGCTGGTTGTAGTAAATTGTGTTATAAAAAGCATGGACAAATCTGGGGTCTGAAACCCGCCGGTGCAAATCTCACCACACCTGACACATTAAGAGCGCTGTGATCAGCTCAAAACTGACACCATGCAATCAAGAAAGAAATCTGAATAGCGATTTAATGCAATATGCCTATTTGTTATCACGATGCATGAATTCAGCCCTGGCGAGTTACTCGCTGGCACCAAACAACAATACAGCACAGCGCTGGTGCATTGTGGGAATATAACACCGGATGCATCACACAACTCGTAAAGGGTTAAGGGTAGGTATAGACAAGAACTAACCCTTCCTATTCAAAAATAGGTAAGCAAGGACAGGGCCATAGAGAGCGGAGAGGGGAGCTGGGTGAGAAAGGTGGGGCGGAAGGCAACCATTCATGGTGGACCTACTGGAGGGAATCAGTCATCGGCACCTGCCTGCTTCTTTACTTTGGCTCTGATGGATCACCTCGTGCTGACCAGAGCAGGTCAACAAACTAACTTCTACCCTGAATAATGATGGGGGAAGAGCTCAAATTAGGACAGGATGGGGGATTTATGGCTTCCCATACCAATGAAAGGATCCATCCAAGTCTGCTGCTTTTGTGAGCTATTTCTTTTCAAAATGGATGGCTTTGGTCTGGTTACAGCCCAATCATATATCCTTGGGTATTGGAGCATCATGTTGACAACATTGCGATATTGCTATAAATACATATATGCAATATTCAAATAGCAAGCTAATCACCAGCGCTGCATCCTTGCATCGCACTACATTTTAACCATTGAGCTGTTCTAATAAGGAACGTCTCTGGCTATTCTACTATAGGTAGTGACTGGACCTTGGCTTTCTGAGCTCAAATACAAAACTTCACGACATGATACTACTTAAAATGAACTACAGCGTACATATTGCGGAGGGTGGGGGGTACCAAAACAAAATATAAAGGCAACCTTCCATCAGTAGAGGAGCGAATAGGATTTGCTCCTCTGATTCCATTTGTCAGCCTGATCAAAGGGAGACTGGGTAGACTGAGTACAGGGCTAATGTGTGACTGATGGCCCTGGGTGGACAGCCATCTTGCCCCCTCCTTCCCCAAATAGCTCTATCTAAACTAACCCGTCTTACCATTTACATTCATGAGAACATGTCTATTAATGTTATGATACCACATGTTATATTTTCATTTGTCAATAATGCCCCAATCAGTAGCGGATCCAGGATTTTAAAAAGGTGGGGGCGCGCCCCTTATTTAGCTTGTATATCAAGATTAATTTGGGGCTTAAAATAGGGAAATAAACTCTGAAATACTGACAAAAAGGAGTAGGGTGCGCGCCCCCTCGCCCTCCACCATCTAAATCCGCCACTGCCAATAAAGCTAAAGCCGGTGACTCGTCAGCACTACATGGCTGCATCGTTCTTATCTTTCATAACTGCATCAAATCGTATCAGTCAATAGATTGTGTAAAGAGTGGCCAGAGTACTTAGGAATTTCATTTCCACTGTGTCCCCTGTGCCTTATGGGTAAGGCACCTATGTGATATAGTATTGGTATTTCTAGTGCTTAAATATCATTACAATACCCCTGTACCCTGATACTCACATGGGACAATACGGTAATTATTTAATATTCTATCAACATCAAGTTCCTGTTTCCATCTACAATATTGCTGTAATTTCTCTCGTATATGTACCTATACAGCTCCACCATGCCTGTGTCTATGTCTGAGTGTATGGGGGATGTACTGCTCAGAGCTGCTCCCACAGCCCCTGTTGCCCTGAGGTCCTGCTCTCAGCCTGTGTGTCCGCCTGCTGATAAGGCTGACCACATAGACTCCCACCCAGTCCTTCACAAGGCACTCTCCACATACCTCCCCTCGGTACAGGGACCCCTGCCCTTACCGCCATACAGGGGTTGGGGGGTGTTGCACTAAAATTGTGTGATAAGCACTAGAAAAATGCAGTATCGCTAGGGTCTTCTGAGTGAGCAGCAGAAATGGTTAATTTCAAATAAAGCAAGCGCTATCAAAGGTCAAATAAATTGCCAGGCAGGATCTTCACATTTTCGCCTTTATATGACCAAGGCTGCCCTTCTACTTGACAACTTTACATTGAAAGCCCCAGAGTATGAAGGGTTTGTGCCAGTTAAATTTGGCAGGGTTTTTCTTGATATCTTATGCTTGTTGCAAAAAAGAAATTGGTTCATATTATTTATTTCACCCAAATATTTAAACACCTATGAAGCCCCTGAAGGCGTAGCCAACCTTTCCTGTGATTACCCTTATGGAACAGCTCCCAGGGTGGCCATTTTCTCCAGGGCTGTGTTCTTGGTCTATGGCCACAGTGGCAGGCCGACCTTAGCGCCCTCCCCTCTGTGCAGTCCTACTCTTTCTCCACCCCTTTCCCAGTCACTGGCTTCAGTCAATCTGCTCCCGCCATGTCACTGCTGCTGCCTCCTTTGGTCGTTGTCTCTTTGTGGGACTTCACTGTTCGTTATCACTAAGTGCTAGTTCTGAGTACTGTTAACCCTTTGAAGGCGGCAGTGTGCTTTAGTACATCATGGATGGCAGTTTGGGTGTCATGATGCATTAATACAGCCCATTTGTACCATTCTGATGCTGCATTCATGCATAAGCATCAGACCAATGGGATTGATATACCCAGGGAGAGGTTCGGCATGATGCACCAGTGCAGTCCCGGTGAGTAGACTCACCAGCATTGCATCAATGCATCGTGCTGAGAAAGGTTTAACTGGTTATGGCTGCCTAGGCGGCTTTGTCGAGGTCTATTGCCCCTTCTCCCAGTTTCTCACAGAGAAGGACAGGCCTGGCATGTCACCCGTCCTGTTTCATCCTCGTTCTAGCAATTTGGTGCACTTGGTCTTTGATGCTTTGGGTTACGATGTTTTCTATTATGTCCTGTTCGACTTCAGTTCTGCCATATCATTTGCCTGTCATGAATATATGGGTAGATGGATTGGAATTTCACTCTCATTTCTCTGTACTAAGGCCTCAGATGTCAGCTTTTTTCAAAGATCTTTGGAATACTAGGACCGATCTTGCTTGTTTTTTTTTGTTGTTGTTGTTGTTGTTTTTTTTTCATTCTGAGTAGAATAGGTCAACCCGAAACAAACTTATATTTGCCTGGTAACAAAACAAACTGGACAGAGGTGCAGGCCGGTGCAATCTGATTTTTCTTTTGAGCAAACTTCAGTAAAACACCACCAAACATGAAACCCGATATTAACAAAAAAAAACAAAAAAAAAAACAGTTGTTAGCAAAAGTGGCAAGTTTTCTCCTAAAACACTGCTCAAACCAAAGTAGCCAGCAATCAATCTGGCATTTTCCCAACACACCAGCAGGCAAGTCCTAATGTGACATCCATCTTCATTTAAATTGTGATTTCTGACTTTTTCCCATCTTCCTTTTTTTCTCGGTTATGAATGAACGTTGGGTTCTCTGTCTTTTTTTGTTGTCTCACTTTGTGTTGAGGGTTTCCCTGGCACTGGCCTGTAGCAATAATTATGATCTGTCATACCCTATGTGATTCATCATCTTTATAAGTCCATTAGTTGGTGGCGGGACCGTGTAAGAAAATGCTTTATGATGCTTTTGCTTTTATATAAGCATCAAATGACGCAGCAGCACACTTGCATCCTATATGTGTTTAAGCATAGAGGCATAGTCGAGCACTATAAAAAGAAAGTCCTGGGACAAGGAAAGCTGTGCCCCGAGTTGGGTATAAACTGAATCTGGTTTGATATGAAGCATAGTGAAAAGTAAGTAACATTTTTCTGTGAGCAGCACAGGGTAGCCATCTTGCTGAGAGTAAATTGCTCCTCTTAATGTGGGTAGCACTCCTCTCTTCTCACTCTATCATATTTCAAATCAGCTTAGCGCCGAGCCTGGCACTAACAGCTTTTTCTGCATACTACTTGGTTGGCTTCTCGCTCCCCACTACCCTGGTGGTGTGGCCAGTAAACCCTATCCAGGCTCTGGGGGATTGCTTCTGGCAGGAGGAAGATTAAAATAGATCGTACTCCAAGTATTCGCTGTAACAGGGGTGCAAGAGGCCATTTTGAATAAATTATCATAAATGCTGGTGCCTCTTGTGACGACAGTAAAAGCGACCAGTATGGATACGGTGTAAATTCTATTTCTGGTTCTTTGGATAATTCTTCGGAAAGAAACGTCAGTTTTCGTTGCTACTTTACCACTGCATAGAAAGAGGAACAACCTTCGCCTTACCAGATGACAAGTATAAATGTTACTATAGGCAATTCCAATTATAGTACGTCCAGTTCCAGCAGTTCGAATTGGATACTGGAAAGAGGATTAAACAAAGCTTTTACTGACCTAGCATGAGAAAAGTGGCATAAAACTCCACATTTCCGAATCCCTCCTGCGGCTTATAGCTTTCTCGAAAACTCAGGGTAAGGCTTGTACGTGGGGGTTACGATAGGTAAGCCTATCCAGCCACCTTAATTTACAAATCATCTCTGTCCACCCACGCTACTACCCGCGATTATTTAACATAGACAGGGCATCATCAGTCAAGTGATGAATGCAGGTTTTAAGAGAAATGCCACCTGTTTGGTTGACTTCAACGCCTCGTTGATGAAAGACCTATTGACTCAATCATTTATTTATCAGGTCTTTTACACATGTGAGTGAAACCAATTTCATCTGACACCAATAATGTACCCCGTACAATGTGGCTTAACAAATGTTTCGATTTGGTTTAACATGATATATGGCATATTTACCGACCAAACTTCGCTATTTCCCAAATCAAACTATCAACTAATATACGTGCATTTGTTCCATCTTAAAGTCGTGAAAAATCAACTTTTATCCAAATCTTGATTTACATTGGACGTCTTCATAAAACATCGTAGTAAAAGAACCAAGTGCACTTAATCATTATGACATGTCCTTGAAATTAATACTTAATGGGCCACTCAAGTGATTGATGCATCATAACCATTAGTCACCATGATGCATAAATACAACCCTGGTGAGTCTACATCCATCCATCATATCGCTCTGACGTGGTTGATAGCTATTCCAGAAAACTTAGTATGATGCATGCATGTTGCCCTGATGAGTAGACACCATTGACCTGATGCATGAATGGACTAGCGGCCCTGCAAGGGTTAAACCTTAGCATATGGACAGTAGTGTCTCCATTTGGCGATCATTTTGGCAATTATCTTAATTGGAGAAGCCAATTTCATATTACATCAATGAGCATTTGTAGATCCCATTTAGCAATACAATGATCAGCAACCCCATTATATCCAGATGACCATATTTTGTAGATCCCATTTAGCAATACAATGATCAGCAACCCTATTATATACAGATGACCATATTTTGTAGATCCCATTTAGCAATACAATGATCAGCAACCGTATTATATACAGATGACCATATTTTGTAGATCCCATTTAGCAATACAATGATCTGCAACCCCATTATATCCAGATGACCATATGTGAGCCAGCAAGCAGAAAGGACAGTTACTGCGGGATTTAGTACCAGATTTAGCCACCAGGGGGCACCACTATGAACTAGAATAGGAAAAATATGACTAAAACTGTTATAGGCTACTTTTTTAAGGAGAATTCAATGGTTTTTGATAAAAGGTTTTATTTTGGGTGGAAAGGTTCCAAATTTGGCATGTAAAAAGAATGTTTTTGGGCCAAAATAGGCATTTTTGTTGATTTCTGTTGCCATGGAAACATGATTTTCGTTCTAAATAGGAAAATCAATGATTCCATTTGAAGGAACATCCCACAAGGTTTACTATGGCGAAAACAGAATGAAAATACCATTTCTAGATCAAAAGTTATGGGCAAAAGAATAAAAATTTATACGGATTTAGCTAATTAGCATAAATTATGCTAATTAGCTATATATCTCATGACCAATTAGACATAGAGCTTATTAACATTCTTGAAATGGTCACACCTACCCATATCTAGCAAGCCATTCCTCCAAAACTAACAGGAGTATCTTCTCATGCTATGTATAACTGTAAAGCTAATGATTTGAATTTTAAAGTTGACCTTTAGCATGGAGTACCCTTTCTCCTTGCCTCTACACATATTTTGTAGATCCCATTTAGCAAAACAATGATCAGCAACCCCATTATATACAGATGACCATATTTTGTAGATCCCATTTAGCAAAACAATGATCAGCAACCCCATAATATGCAGATGACCATATTTGTAGATCCCATTTACAACTACACCTTTAGCCCTTTAGCAGCTACATGAAGTTTCCTGGCTCAGGTTCCTATCCCATGATGATAATGCTACTCAACAGCACTACATTCTTCCCTCATGTCTTTCAGAAGTGTATCGGCATGATGAATGAATGCAGCCCTGGTAGCTTTGATGCATCATGACAATCTATAGATGTATACATAATGCATTGTAGTACCATGTACCCTTGCAGGGGTTAAATGGTTACCAAACCTCCCATTATCTCCCCATCCCTGGGTGTGTATAAGTAGACACCTAGCCCTGGGGCAGTGTACCACTCCTAATCCTATCACCCTCTTATTACTCCAACACCTCCACCATCCACTACCAATACCAATACACCACCATTCCCTAACACCAAAAGGCACCAACCTAGGGGTTAGTCATCCAAGTGACAGGATTCTGCTGCTCTTATCTAAGTTCCAGGCCAGTTTGTAACATGAAAACATATTATAATAATGCCTGCGGTTTTACAAACCAGGGCTACTGGAAACCATATGGTTTTATGATTCAGATCAGTAGTCCCTTAAACCAATGCGATGTTTCAAAGCCTATGACTAATCATTTGTCGTCCTGATATATCATTTGCTCACAATTTGCCAAGAATAGCAGGATAAATATCTTTATTTTCAAAATTGTCCTTGAGGGCATGCCCCTAAACCCTCTATTGTGATTTGTGAACCCCTTTACCCTGGCTGAAATGGATTGAGTGCACAGTATATGATGGGGATTTCTGCAAGAATGGCCATCAAGATAGTATGTGCTAGGAACCCCACCTGCCCTTAGCATGAGGCTCAGGACCCTTAACTTGTTCCTTGGTGGGTCTGGTCGGACTACATAAGACATCAGCCCTGGAGCTGTGTGTAGAAGTGAGGGGAGCTGGGGGAGGGTGTGTACGAGGGGGTGGGGGTAGCTTGTCAAACACCAGGAGGCTGGGATCAATGGCTGACCAGCTGCTGGTGGGTAAGGGCCTTGTGATCCTCACTGCTGCTGGGTTTAACCCTTTGAGGGGCTGATTGTGCATCCATCAATGTACAATGCCCCTTGATCCATGTTTCATGAAATAGAACCTAGTGAGTAACTAGTTTACTAACCCATACATCATACAAAGGCAACAGGTCGATACACTCCCAAAGTATTATGTGGCAAAGCAGGGCTGGCAAGTAGACTTGCAGCACTCTCCTACCCCTCCCCTCCAGCATGACGCCCCTTCCGAGGGCATGTAGGGTAAGGCAGAGATCAGGGGCCATGTCAGCACAGGCTTAGCTCAGCCCTCACACTCCTCACATCAGGGCAAATATGGACTACACAGCTAGGGGGCTATGGACAGCACAGGGAAGGGGTACCCTTAAAGTGCAGCACAATACCATTGAACTTATATCCTCTGATTTTACTAGCATGATATAGTTCTGATGAATAACTCGCCAGCATTATATTGGTGCATCACATTAATCCTTCAGAAGTAAAATAACCAGCTAGCGCCACCACTGCGCATGAATGAAGCCCTGGCGAGTTAGTTACCAGGAATGCATTCACCTATCATATCGCCCTTATATAAGGGTTATAGAAAACAGGGGAATATTGGCGAAGGCGATGGCCAGTACATAAGGAGGGCCATGAATGATTGGGGAGCCTGGTATTGATGGGACCGGGTTTATTTGGTAGAAAGGGCAGGGCACCGAAGCCTTTGTGGGACCAAACCAGACGGCAGGGGCCTCACATCACTTTTTTTGTGAGTTTTTCTTATATATATGTGACAGGATCTGCGAAAAGGGCCCTTAGTGCAGGGTGCATTAAGGTCCCTATTCCTAGTATATGTCACATATTGTGACCTCGATTCACCCTGCTGAGTGGAATCAATGCGGACTCAAACACCGGTGACGATAAGGCCTGATGCAATAATTAATAAATTCAAAAGTGGTCCATGGATGCATCATTTCAGAAAAAGTGGAACAGCACAAACCTTGGGCTAGACAAAATACAAAGATTAGTGCACCAATTATTATGTAGGCTACTATTCTGACAATATCACTCACTGAAGGGTTGCTAATGTAGGTTCTTTTGAAAGAAGCTCCTGGTCCTCCTAAACTTCTTCTTATATTGTTTTCCATCAGCTTTGACCAGTTTTTCTCCCATTTTTCTCTCATCAAACCCAAAGTTGTCAGAGGCACACTAGAGGCCCTCATGGCACCGATGGGCGATAATCGGGTTACCTGCGATGAGTTGATCAACTCTGCTGGTGGCCGATGTGGCGCTATGTAAACCCTAGGCATGCAGGCAGTGACCAGCAAACCAGCTTACCAGCTTAAGTTGGTTACTGGGGAGTAAGGAGATAGACTTCAGCCCTGGTGAAGGGCTTCAAAGAACCTATTAACACTTTAAGGTTGACATGATGCCTACTGGTCCATGGTCCTTTGTATTCACTATGCAGTATAATGCACTGCTGGTGAGTCTACCACTGCATTGGCGTATCATGCCGACCCTATGAGTGAGAACGACAGGGTTGGTTCAATGCATGAATGGGTAGTCTCACCAGCACTCCATTCCTGCATCATGAGGATAAATGGGAAGATAATGCATTAAATCATGACGATGCCCCTGAAGGGTTAAACCCCTTAGAGAAGGTGTTCATGTCTTGTTTACGTGCTCTAATGTTATAGCCACTGCTCAGTGTCCTTCTATATAATGTATACTCACCTTTCAGGCTTCCCTTGGACCCCTGTCTATCGGAGTGGGTCTTAACTGTTGACCATTTCTTCCTCTTACCAATCTCTTCCAATGCTTTCCTCCCCACTATCTACTCTATCTTTGTCTTTCTTGCGACTGACTACTTTCCTTCGGTCCCTCATTCCTCCATCGGTCGTATGTACCCATTCAAGCAACCACGTGATTGTATCTTTAAATGCCCTTCTTCCCTTGGTGCTATACAAAACCAGCACTAATTTGAGATTGCAGTGTGAAATAGCTTGTTTGTTTTTTGTTGTTTTATTTTACCGTTTCCCCCTGGCTTATCACAATCTAGTATCTCCAATCCGAGGACTTAAGGCCTTCTTCATATCCCAGGGTGTTACATACGACCGATGACATCTCCCTGCCATCCCTCCAGCACTTGTAATGCTAGCCCTATCCCTAACCCTTACAGCATTCCATGAACTTTTAGGGCAGCATAAAAACTCCAGGCTCAATCTCGTGAGGTTGACCTGATGCATTAAATGCAGGCCTAGCCAGTATACTCTCCAGGCATACATTTATAAAAGAATGATAACCACCATGAATGTGCATGATGGAAATCAGTTTTCAGCACTTAAAGGGTTAAGAAATCATTATTAGCTGCAGGCTACCCTAGAGACGATGTGTAAAATAATTAAAGGGATTGATATCAGACACCTTACACCATCCCCAGCTCAGGAAGCAGACACAAATAGTGTTTGCCATGTTTGAATGTCCTAGGCAGGCCCCAGTGCCAACAGATAGCAGCAGAGTATTTGCCCAGCTCCCAAATGATTAGCAATCAAGACGACGTGTACCCTCAGATAGGCAGCCAGGCCGGCATATCCTGTGCACGTGGGTAGATGTTTGGAGAAGCTGGTACAAGCAAATAGTACAGGGAGAAATTGAATTCTACCCCAGTTTCTTTTTCCCCTGTGCACAACTTGTAGGGATGTTTACACTGTGTAGGGTGTACAGGATCTACAGGAATTTTATTTCATGCCGAGATAATCATGCATTTTGTCCAGGGACATCACTCTAGGATTTTCAATTTGCGACTCCTTGAAATATGTCGCTGTATTCTACAGATACATCTAATAAAGAGTCCTTGAAATCAATTGAAATTTTAATGGAAACAGCGTTCCCTTGTCCATTCTCAAGGCACTCATGATGAACTGCAAATCGGCATCAATGTGTGCTCTCTGATTGTCGTAATTCACTTCACACGCAAGCCATGGGTTAAAGGATGCTCAAACTGTTGATGAGTTATTCGCCATGTACTGCTTTAGCTCATCATGACAAAAGGGAAATTAGACCTAGATATAAAATTTCATGTAAGCAACCATGGCAATTTTACTGGTGACAAAATGATTGCATCTGGTATGATGCACCAATGTTGGGGTATCATGCAGTCCGTAAACTTTTAAGGGCCACGGATGCATTAGCGTATCATACACATCGGTCGTCATGATGCACTAAAGAGTTATTTGTAAGTCTACTGACCACAACTTACTGGTGTATCATGCCCGGCCCTCTTGGTGAGTATCAACATCGTAGGGTCAGCATGGCGGATGAATATAGGCCCTGCCAGTTACTCCCCAGCAAATTGTCGTGAGTCCTCGTCAACCTGTGTGAAGTGGCTCACACATGTTGCTAGATGGAACACGATGTCATTATAGCACAAGATCACCAGGAATAGCAATTGCTATGCCACGTGAGTCTAACACACAGTGGCGAAAGATGACGGAATGAGTTATCACTCAAAAAGGAGTCACCATTGATGACCAATCATGGCAACAGATGACGACAATTTGCTGGGTCACCAACTGACCAAGGATGTATGCATGCATCATGACAACCAATGGGCATGAGGCATCAATGAGGTATGGACCCTTAAAGGTTTTAAGGACCAAAGGAGACAAGACCAAATGATAATGATAAAAGCACATTCAGCAATACTTACTTGCACGGCCGAGTGAATAGCCATCTGCGATGTCTATTATCTTTTCATATTTATCCAACTTAAACACTGTGGAGGTGCTGTTGTTGTGTTTCTCGATTTCATATCGGAAAGCAGTTCGTGTGTATAAGGACGACTCGTTGTCGAACAGGGCACCTGAAAATACAAAATATATAAACTTGGTAAATTATATTTCTCGCCATTTAAGGTAAATACTATGTAGAGCATGGCATTTATTTGCAAAGGACGGATGGACTATGTCGCCATTCACAACCAGAAAACTTCTACACAAAAAAAAACAACGTTGTAATTTATTTCTTGAATGGTAGTCCTAGAAATCCAAAAGCTCTTATAGGTGCTTAGAAATGGTCCTTTTTCAGGTTTTCTAAATAGACTATGGCCACCCTGACAACACTCCGCTGGCACGTCACGTCATGACGTCCGTGATGGATAGGGAGACTAAAGACAAGAACGCTAGACAGCGAAATAACAGGA
Source organism: Acholoe squamosa (assembly GCA_949317995.1). Classification (NCBI taxonomy): domain Eukaryota; kingdom Metazoa; phylum Annelida; class Polychaeta; order Phyllodocida; family Polynoidae; genus Acholoe; species Acholoe squamosa. Next base: position 62,414,170 of record OX439042.1, read on the forward strand.
CTTACGTCCGGTCCTGGGGAGATGAGAGACACCTAATGAGTGAGAAGAGGGTTAGGGGTGGGGAAAGGGAAAGCAGAGAATGAGGAGTTGCTGATTAAAGTAGCGAATGGCGGGCTATAGTAGTCACGTTGTTTGGAGGGCTTGAGTGCGGTATAAGTTAGATATTCGTCAGAAATTGTTATAAAATGTCTTTAGGAATTCTTAAATGCAGTCCTCAGGTTATTATAAAAGACATACAACAATTTCTGAGAATCACGCCTCTGCCACATCAATTCACCAAGATGATAAGCTAAAAAAATTATAAGGTTTGAAAGCTGCTTATTCAAGCATTTCACTCAAGTCGTGTGTTCATCTCAAAGTGAATCTACCCTTGGAAGCACACACAGTCAGGGGTAAGCCATCAAGGTTGGCAGTCTGCCCATGAGTCACTCCTCCCTCTCTATTCTCTCCCAATTATAGATGTGCATGGTCTAGTCAGGGTCAGTGCCAATAGAGCACTCTATGACCTCAGTTATTAGTTTATGGTAGGTTAGTTGGTCTAACTAGACAGTAATGTTACCCAATCACTCCATAAACATTCTCATTGCACCCTGGCAGGGAAGGTCTACAATATTACATCTAGGCAATCATATCACTGGGCATTAAATCTTTGAGGGTTGTATTATTCCTATAAGGCTAGGTTATTGTTCCTTGGTTGCCAGCACTATATTGGGGCATCCTGTCTGGGATCCTGTCATTGGTTGTCATGATGCACCTAGGCGCTGTAGGTGAGTCTGTCTATGTGCTAGCACTAATGCCTTATGTCCACCCAGCAAATAGACCCGCCAAGGCTGTATTCAGAAAATTGCATCAGTAATTAATCTACCAGCCCCTTTCCCCCTTTAGTGCAACACCAAGAGGTCAAGACTAGTATGTGCCCTAAGGAAACACCAACGCAGCACTAGCGAGTTACCCACCAGCACTGTATTGAAGTGCATCAAAACTGAAGGCTTGCCATGATGTTTGAATAAGGTGCACGGCTAGGTAACTTGCCAATAAAGCCCTGCTGTACTCGTGAATGGTACAGTAACATATCCCTACCTTGTAATCCATTCTAACTGGGTCACAGCCTGATCACAATGAGCTACAATGCATGTATGACCTTTAGATAGTATATATTATAGAGACATGAAAAATACCTCAATTAGGCACAATAACTGGGTATCCAATGCTGCTTCTATCATATGAAATACAAATTGTCCCCAACATTTCCTCTGACCTCGTGGACTAGATCCCAGATCCACTTATGTCCCAATCTAGCCTCTATAGGGAGGCCCAGTCATATCAAAGAGGCTATCCTACATCAAACATTCCCAATGCGACTCTATATATTCAGAGGGTACAGGACCTCAATAGGGTTTGCCAAAAGAACACAAGGGAGAACCTATACATGTATATGAAATTAGTATTGTTTAAACCCATCGTGCGGGTTTATCTAAGCCCTTTATGAATTGATCGGAATACAGTTTGCAACACAACAAGGTGCATGTTATATTTCCTAATTCTCGTTTTGTTTTGTGGCAACACCCTCCAGAGACAGCATGAGTTTGAAAAAAATATTCTATTGGTCAAAAGAAATTAAACATATGTAAGTTATTCGTTTCAGCCAATGTGTTCAATTACTTGATTTAATTTCATGTATACGATGCACCAATGAAGTTCTGGCTTATAGCATAGCCAACACGGAATTGCTGTATCATAACGTCAACGACACCAGCAGGGCATTTCAAAACGAAATCTATAGCTATGGTTTTGAAATGCACTCCTGAACCTAAAGGGTCATATTAACCCCCCCCCTTCCACACCGACAGCACTTTATCTATACTCTGGTTTCTGTCATATTTCTGGCACGTCATTATATGCAATCTGAGACAATTACTAAAAGCTGTAAATGACCGTGGTTTGAAATGAACAGACTCTCATGACAATGACTATTACGTAATACCTCAGGTATCCGTAACCTTTTAGCCCCATATGTAAGGACATCCGGTGCTAATGGCATATACCTGTCACCTATTGGTGACAAGTGTACAATGATCTATTTTTATAGTGCTTGAGCTAATTCCATAACCCCAAGAGAAACTCAGCAGGCTTGCACTATGCACCATACTGACCCCTACCACGGTTGGTGTTCTCCAAAATGGCCGATATGACGCAGCGTTGCTGAAGCTACACATCACTAGTGTATCAACCCCATAACATAATAGGCCTATATCTGTATTTTGCCTCACAAGTACTAAATGCAGGTGCAATAACACATTACATATTCTTAGAGCACCAAAACATTGAGGTTCAAATTTTTGTAACTGATTATTTCTAATGACACCTCTCATACTCTTCCCCTAATAATGTTGTGCAGGCCACTAATTAGAACGGCAACAAGGGCCGTTACGATGCATGAATCCCTGCAGTCTCAGTGAGTTACTCACCAAGGCTGCATTCTGACATCATGCCAAATTTTGGGGATAATGCATTAAAGTATAGTGTGCGACCATTAAAGACAAGCCTTCCGTCTAGTAACGAGATACTCTGGAGTAGAGGATCACAAAGTGGTCTATTTGTTATCAATCATATCAACAAACATTCTCCTTATCCCTCTGTGTATTATGTACATTCCAAAGACAGAGTTAAGAGGATAACATTATTGAACCAACTTTGCAAGTAATCCAAATGCCAACATAAACAGACAGCTTACCATTGCCTATTTGTATAGCCATAAACAATCCATTATTCCCACTTAAAGAGAGGATCTGGATTGGGATATTGAATCTAGGCATACCTTTATTTGTCTATTTTTCTAATCCCCATGGCCTCCTTTGAAGTGCCCTATGAATGTCTAAATGCACAATTCTACCAATGCCATTTTGTTTGGGTTCATGCAGAGTTTAGTGAAGACAGAGAGAAGGAAGACAATACGTGGAAGGTTTGACATTCCACAGAGGAGGTACTAAACGGTTGTAGTCAGTGGCTGACACGTCTATAGAATACAAGGGGCAGGGCATAATGCATTGTGCCGTCCTGTGCCGTCCTGAGTAGGTATTAAGCCTTTAAAGGCCGAATGGTGCCTCTGTGTCCATGATTCTCTGCCGTCATGGTGCTGGCAAGTCTACTCGTCAGCACTGCACTGGTGCATCATGATGGCCCTTCAGCATCATAGTATAACTCCACTGTCACCGGGGTGCATCAATGAAGACCTGGCTAGTCTGCTCGGATTCTGCATAATGTATTATTGCAGTATGTGGAGCCCATAGGGTTAACAGACTTAGACGCCCCCCCCCCCCCATTACACACAACACACCTCCTCCTTCTCCTCCTTTCCATTCTCTGAATGTCAGTTTCCTATTTACGGATATCCAACAACATTCAGCTATAGTGTTCTGACTGGTCACTCTATGGAGGCAGACATCTTGTCCCCTGATCTCCACAGACTAACTCTTCAGAAAGAGCATGTTGTCTCAAGCTTTCTTTCTATTTGCCTGTTCTTTCAGCAAACTGAACAAATTTATCCAGCACCGATGTGTAGGTTGCCCCAAGTCAATCCTATGAATGCAGGTCTGGTGAGTTTCTCGCCAGTCCTGAGTCCAAGCATCATGTCGACACTATGTTGTAAGTGTAAGGTTCTATCACTCCAACTGTGATGTGCTGATGTATGAATATATGACTGCTGAGTTACTCACCAACCCCAAATTCTGCAATCATTTCCACCAAATAAGGACTAAAGTGTATCAACACCGTAAATGAAGGACTAATAGACAGAGAGTGGGATATGTAGCCCGTGGCTGTGGGTATTGAGCAAAGCTAAAATTGATTATGTTACTGATACTACCATCAAAGATCGAACGTTTTTGTGTCTGTGTTAAAAGCTGCCGGTCACAAATTGTTCAGTTGGCAAGGGACAGCCTACAAATGAAAATAAATTTTCAATTTCAAGTATTTCATTTGCATACACATTCAATTCTCAATTACCATTTGATGAACATTTTTGGCCCTCTTCGGCAACTCTATTAACCTACATTAGTGTCAATAAGTCGTCTGATCCGTGATTGCCGATTGTTTCTCTCATTTTGGAATGTGGGGTGTATTTTGGGTTATAACATCGAGATCTGACAGTGTGTAATTTTGGAGAAGGGCCGTTGATGGGGGCGACGGCACGTTCTCCAAGCCGAGCTCGTGTTTGATGTGTATGGAGAAGGATCTATGCTATGATTGTGCAGCAGGGGTCAGCCATTGTAGCATTATATGGGACAATAGGAGGATACAGCTATAGCAGCATGGGATTACATGGGACAATAGGAGGTTACAGCTATAGCAGCATGGGATTATATGGGACAATAGGAGGATACACCTATAGCAGCATGGGATTATATGGGACAATAGGAGGATACAGCTATAGCAGCATGGGATTATATGGGACAATAGGAGGATACAGCTATAGCAGCATGGGATTATATGGGACAATAGGAGGATACAGCTATAGCAGCATGGGATTATATGGGACAATAGGAGGATACAGCTATAGCAGCATGGGATTATATGGGACAATAGGACGATACATCTATAGCAGCATGGGATTATATGGGACAATAGGAGGATACAGCTATAGCAGCATGGGATTATATGGGACAATAGGAGGATACAGCTATCGCACGATGGGATTATATGGGACAATAGGAGGATACAGCTATAGCACCATGGGATTATATGGGACAATAGGAGGTTACAGCTATAGCAGCATGGGATTATATGGGACAATAGGAGGATACAGCTATAGCAGCATGGGATTATATGGGACAATAGGAGGATACAGCTATAGCAGCATGGGATTATATGGGACAATAGGAGGATACAGCTATAGCAGCATGGGATTATATGGGACAATAGGAGGATACAGCTATAGCAGCATGGGATTATATGGGACAATAGGAGGATACAGTTATAGCAGCATGGGATTATATGGGACAATAGGAGGTTACAGCTATAGCAGCATGGGATTATATGGGACAATAGGAGGGTACAGCTATAGCAGCATGGGATTATATGGGACAATAGGAGGGTACAGCTATAGCAGCATGGGATTATATGGGACAATAGGAGGATACAGCTATAGCAGCATGGGATTATATGGGACAATAGGAGGATACAGCTATAGCAGCCTCCCATCTATCTATCCTTAATCCATCAACGGCCAATAAGGCACCAAAGGCTGATGGTGCCACCCTTCACGTACTCCTCATCAGTGCTGCATTTATGCATCATGCCAACCGATAAGCATGAAGCATTAATGTCCTTTAGAGATTTGCCCATGTCACTCTATAGCTTTAGTCGTCTTGCACGTGGTTGTATCGTACACATAGCTGTATCATGCCGACCCTATAGGACTGATACGTGCATTTCCAAAAGGGTATAGGTTGGCAATGTATCAATTAATATATGCACGATACACTAATGTAGTGCATTGGAGCATAATGACGACAAAGACACAGAAACCTGGAGCCCTGTGAAGAGTTAACTGCAATTTATGCCAGGGTACCTTCAGATCAATGGAGAATGATTGTGATTTCACTTTGCCTTTGTAAAAAGATTAATGGGAATCCTGACGCCATTGTGATTATTTGTAGTTGCATTGTCCTGCAACTCTTCAAGGGTCACCTATTGTGTTATTGCATTTTGCCCATTTGTCAGTATGGTGCATGAGTGGGTGTGATCAAAATAGTTGTTCATGAGGCATTCATAGATTATGACGAAGGATGGGTATAGTACATTAGTGCCCCCCTATTTTACCTGCACAACTATGATTTGATTTACATCATTTTCGCACATGGCATGGAGGAAGAGATCTCATCAGTTTCCATGAAAGGAAATGTAATCGACCATAATTGCTGATTGAAATGCAGTTGTATAACAATATTCCAATTATGTATTACCCCTGTATTCATACGCGACCTACGTTCATTTGACAGTTTGTTTCAGTCCCTTAACAAAAATGGGTGGTTTCAGGGGATCTTAAACCCGTATTCTAATACAACACATACGTCCTTTTCAAAGTCCCTCCGTTAAACGAGCAATTACGGTAATTAATATGTGCTAGAAATTAGGGTTGCTTTAAGGGTAAAGGGCGCATCAGGTGGTGTGGATAGGGATGGGAGGAGAGGGTGCTGGTGGTGGTGGTGATGGTGGCTCTAGGGCTGGCCCGGCCTCCAATTACAACTCATGAATAATGCATGAGACGAAGGCACATCACCTTTGGTATTCTTCACCACCCTGGAGGAGGGAGGCAGGAGGAGGTGGGATGGAGAGAGAAGGGTGTGGAGCAGCAGTAGGCTTGTGGTGACAGCCAGGCATGAACAAGGACAGCAGCAAATTATATAGAAAAAAATAGGTCTACATAGGTTTCTTTGAGCACAAAAACTGCAGCAACAGCGTTTCCTCTCGATCGCCCCCTGCTCTTCATACCTCCCTCCCCCTCTCTCTCACACACACACCTTCTCTCGCCCACCCTCCCCATCCCTCTCAACACTCCTTCTACCTAGTCCACTCCCCATATTCAGCATCACCCATCTAAAACTCCTAACCATATCCTTACTCAGGTCACCCTGCCCTCAAATGATAACTACCACAAAAAGCTCATCGTACAGGTGTTAGGCCTATATTATAGATGCTATATGTTTAACGCTCCTGTACCTTGGTCGGGCGTGGGGTATGTTAATGCTTGCCGCAGAAGGTTGGACCTGAAGGGCTTTACATGGGGGAGGTGCTGTGTGCGCAGGTCTGCAGGAGCAAGGAACGCAGGGGGAACGCCAGAGAGACGCAGGCAGGGAGAGAGCTGAAGGAGGGAGTAGTATAGGTAAAAGGGGGGCTGCGACAGGTATAGGGCGGCCCATAGGCTGTATACACCGTGAGCTAACGTTTAGGATTTGAAAAATAAAAATACATGTACATATAAAGACAGCCATGAAAGCAAATTATCTGACTTTTTATACACAAATAAAGTTGGAAAACACAGTTTAAACTGCTTCTGTCTGGAGTAGTGAGGGATCATAAGGTTGTGAATGCTCAAGGAGGGTGAGACTCCTTATAGTATAGGAATAGGAGAAGGATGTAGGTTTACGTTGGTTTATATTTCGGCCATGGCAATTGTATTGGTGTTGATTTTTACATACTGAATAAGGTTTTAACATCCATCAAGGGCCTCTCTCTCTCTCTCTCTCTCTCTCTCTCTCTCTCTCTCTCTCTCTCTCTCTCTCTCTCTCTCCCTACATCGAGGTGGGGGCCTAAGTATATTTGGGTATCCCACGTATCCCATGTGTGAGGACACCGTGGTAAAGGGATAAGCACAATGTCACGAAAACTACACATACCGAGTATGGGGAATGGCATGTTAGTGCATACATAGAAGTGCTAGTCAGGGATCTGACCAGCAGTTTGGTTAAGAGCATCACTGTAGTTCTACAGTTTTACAGTATAAATCCATTCCCACTCACCTATGGGGATCCTTTTAGGGAAGGCCTGTACGACGGCCACCATGAAGGCCACCAAGAAGCCGTGAAGGCCCAGCGACCACAGTACCCGTATGTACTTCATTCTGATCTCCTCCAGCGTCCAAATGCCTCCTCCAGGGCCGTAACAATCACCGCCTCCTCCTCTTCGTCTCCCTACAGGGTCGGCGGCGATTTAATGGTCGTCCGCCCCAGCCTTAAACCGCTATCCTTGTACCTTCAGAGAGGCGGCAAACAGCCGGCGCCCCTCTAGGCCCGTCCCGTCGATGGTGCCTCCGTCGTCGTCGTTCCTGCGGCCGCCGCGCACACCCCTAGGTACGGCGTATTGGCGGCATTACCGGCCGCTGTACAGTGCGGCGTTGTTATTAGACTGGATAACAAGGGGTAGTAGCAATGGCAATAGTCCGTCGTGGGTACCACCCAAAAATGGCGGGTTGTGTTGTCACATGGCGCTCTATGGGTTGTAACAGCGCCTGTATGCGTCGTCACAGCCTCCAGCGCCGTGTCCAGCATCTTCCCCTCCCCCCGGTGAGGGCCGGTGTCAGCGACACAACTAGCTTCTCCAGGTCCTCTACCTCACCCTGTACACTGCCAGCACAGCCCTTCTCCAGCACCCCCCCAACCCCTGGGCCGCCTCGTCGTCGTCGTCGCAGCTCAAGGTCTGGTTTTCGGCAGCGCCTTCCGCCCCCACCGCCGTCGCTCCTCTTCCCACGTCGTCCTCCACTCAGAGGACGTCTTATCGTGAATAACGTTGCTACCTTGGTTACGTCAGTACGTCCTGAGCGACGTCGGACGCCCGACGTCCTCCTGCACCTCCACTGCCGTGCGCGGGACACCTACTACTCCCTTTTCCCTTTTCCGGAAGTAGTCGGACGTCGCCGCCGCCGCCACCTACCTATCGCGCTCCTGCCTCTTCGACGGACAGTTCATCTCTGTCCTGTGCGCATGCGCGGACCATGCGCGGGAGGGCTAGGACGGGGTGGTGCTGCTGCCGAGGACACTAGTAGTGGTGGTGTGTTCATATGGTGGTGGTGGTGGGGGTCCCGCGCAGAGGAAGCTCTGTGTGCTGATGCTGTTGTATGTGTGTGTGTGTGTTTGTGAGGTATGGATGTAGGTGTGTGTGGGAGGGGGAGGGGGAGGGGGCCCCAGTAGCTGTACAGAGGTAAGGGACGCCAGCCTACAGTACAGTGTAGGTAGGACGTGGGTGGTTGTGCTAGTTGGGAGGTGGAGAAGGGAGTAGAACATTGGTCCACATCACTCCCCTTGCCCACACCGCCATCTACTTGGTGCTTACTCCTGCCGCCAGCAGGCAGCACTGTGCAAGCCCCTACCCCCCCCCCTCCAACGCACATAAAGTTCCTTAATAAATTTGATGCACCGAGTTGATGAGTCTACCATGCATTGGCCCGTCATATCCAACATTTCAGGAGTGTATCAACCCCATAGGGTCAGCATGAACACAGCAGATGCACCTCCTCCCCCCCCCCACCCTTCCTCACAGCAGCAGCAGCATCACTTGTGGAGCCCCCCCCCCTTCTCCAGCCCCTTCTCTGCCCTAGGCGGCTCCCTCAGGCTGCAGAGTAGGGGGCAGCACCGTCCGGGAGCAGCTCGTGATGCACAGGCTGCCCGGCCTATGAGCTACTCCCGACCCGACCCGGGCACTGCCAATGAATAGATAATGTGACGGCGGCAGCCCCCTGCTCTGTAGGAGGAGCTCTGTGTGCTATGGGTCCTGTGTAGGTAGTGTAAGGACCACATAGATGCATGTGTAGGGGTTGTATGGTGTATGGATGTATAATGTATACATGCTCAGTTACATGCAGTCTTCACCCTGTGCCCCCGCCTGTGCCACTTTCTGCCTGTGTGTCTTTGTTTCTCCCCCTTCAACTATTCTCCCATTCTATTCCTTCATAGATCTATTGGCTGTCATTCTTCCTCTTTATACCTCCCTATGTTAGGTACGTGTTCCTGTGTCATAGATAGGTCTCCTTGTGTAGTGTTGCCCCTGTGTGCTGAATTGTTCTGCCTGAATCCCTGTGGGCTGTATGGCTGATGTGTGTTGCATGGGTCTCTGTGTGCGGTATGGGTCTCCCTGTGTGCTGTATGGGTTTCCCTGGGTCCTGTGCGTGTCTGCCTGCTTGCTGTAAAGCTCTCACTGTGTACCTTTTAGGTTTCCCTGTGTGCTGTATAGGTCTTCATGTGTATTGTCCATGATTGGTGCATGGATCACCCTCTGTGCTGTAAGGTCTCCCTGTGTGCTATATGGGGCTCCCTGTGTGCTGTATAGGTCTGCCTGTGTTCTGTATGGGTCTCACTGTGTGTTGCATGGGTCTCCCTGTGTGTTGCATGGACCTCCCCGTGTAGCCCCTATATGGGGTACATATATGTGTCTCTCGGTGTGCTGTATGGCTTCCCCTGTGGTCCGTATGGGTGTTCATAATAAGACATCCTTTTGTCTTCTTGAGTGCTTAAGGCCTACATACACATGTGCTGTATGGGGCTCCCTGTGTGCTGGATGGGTCTTTGTGGCGTATGCATTTCCCTGGTGTTCTCATTATCTCAACAGGCAGAAGATAAGCACTGATAACTGATGGTGGGTACCATGTGTTACATAATGTACTCAAAAAATTCTGCAGTGAATATAGGGAACTATCTGATTGGTTGATAATGGATCCCGGATCAACCATATAGTGCAAATTCCAGACATCGTCCCTTATGACAGCATACTATATTATCGTATTCAAATTCTGACCAAACTGTCGGGTTTTGTTTCATTACAGCCCCTAATAATTCCTCAGTCCCAGGACAGCATGGCCCTCCATGTTATAAAGTCCTCTTTTTCCCCTCACCGAAAATAATCCCATTAAGAGCAGGAGAAGAAAAGTAATTGAATTGTTTAAACCTTGAATGGCGGCATGGTGCCTTAAGGTTTATGTAACTTGGTTGTGAAGATACGTCCGCACATTGCTGGTGAGGCTAGGACTTCAATTGTGCATCATGGCGATCATTCAGGAATACAGCAACCCTATTGGGTAGATATGATGCATGAGTGCAGCTTTGGCGAGCTACTCATCATGTCTGGATTCATGTGTTAATGATTGTGAAAGGACAATAAAGCACTGTGTGGTTGATAACGGATTGAGAAAGGGAAAGGGAATAACTCAATCAGGATATTAAAACATGACAATATTGGCATTCAACCCAAATCTGTCTGGGGGGGTTGAAGCATGTAAAACATGCAAGCAAAGGCAGAGATAGATTCCATTAATGTTTGGCATTATTCCAGATATCATTATTATGAAGGCCCTGTTCTCTTCATTGGTTAACACAATGAAATGGTGCTTTCTAAAGGCAAGAATTCTAGTATTCTCATCCATTGATTATCGAACAGCCGCAGTATCCTCTAATGAACTCCACTTTTTAGTCGAAATAATGCGGAAATGTAGCCTATAATGAGAAAAGCACCAGTGATGCATTCCTATTTGATACCAGACATGATGAACACATGATGGCATGATGCATCCATACAGTACCACAAGGATTGAGTTACTCACTAGCGCTGCATTGATGCATCATGATGACAAGTAAAAAATGCATCATAACGACCAATGGGGATGGTTAGTTAAAACAGTAGAGGCCTTTAAGGGTTAACATTGGTAGCAGCTGCTCCATTCTTCCACCTGTCGATCATAATTAGCTGGAGCTCTTTAGTTATGGAGGCTATAATTGGGAAATATATTATACTTGCCTTGTGATGGTATGATAGATGGACTGGTGGAGCATGATCCTTTTCACGTATTTTATCATGATTGAAAAGAAAGCATTGTTTTGCATTAAGCCAGTTAGGATCATTAAGGCGTTCTTCTCCACAACCATTTATTTCATTATATTGATTTGTGAGAGCCACAAATGGACAAATTCTAACCACATATTGATGATCACAGTAAGGTTTTATCCCTCAATGCCATTGCTCGTCATAATATATTACATCCATGAAGGCCAATAGATATGAGACATTAATGGTCTACGCCGCCCACAAATGGTAAAAAGTGTAAGTGTTAGGCTATTACTGTTCTCTACAGTGTATATCTATGAAGATATGCCTCAAGGTGAGCATCTTAATTAAATATGATCGAAAAATATGTATCATCAAGAAAAACCATTAAATTTTGACCACGGGTGCCGATCGAGACAGGTATACTGAACAGGAGACGTGCATTCCTCGGTTAAGCCAATAGGGAAATCATATTCGCCATGAAAAGATTTAGATAGTTTGGTAATGTTCGCCCGTTATGACCCGAAACTTATCCTCACCTATTAAAGCCACTTTGAAAAGAAAATCACTAAACTTGTCCAACAAACTCGCTCTTGCCACCACCAACATTTTTCCATCGCAATTATTTCCATCTCTTAGAGGGTCGCCTATTGCAAGCTCATAATTGGTGTTGTTCTGTAATCAGGTTTGGCCATTCCAGAAGTCTCCTGTGTAAACACAACTTTCTAATTTATATTGCTACTTTGAATTTACATGATTTATAGGCAGTCAATTACACAGTACACTCAGTTCTCATGGTCTCAGTCATGAATTGCCCTATGATTGCCCAGGATGGTTGATTGTGGTGTGTCAAGCCTCAAGTACAATTGACCATTGCCTAGCTTGGTAAGTACTCACTGGCTGTGTTGAGTACCTCAGGATCATCTATCTTCAAAATTGCTATGTGGATTCAGGCGGGTCTTTTGTGATACAGGGGAGAAGGGGTACCTTGAACTGATTTAACTTTCAGGAGAACAACACTTAGTTCAATGACTGTGGCCTGAGGGCACCATTGTCTCATGCTGGTATACATTTATCACAAAAATGTTGTGGCTTTGGATTAACACAACATGGTTCTACATGAAAACAAAGGTGATATGACATATATACAATATGATGCTAGATGATACTGCTGAAGAAGTGGTCTGAGATGCAGAGCTCTAAAACTCATTACACTCCCGATTGCTCCCTTTCTGGCCCAAAAAGTGACAATCCCAAGCATGCAAGTGATGCAAGCCCTAACTGCATTATTTCCACAATCCTGGCCAAATTTCCAGACCAAACCTTGATACATCTAGGAGTGTGATGGTGAGTGACGACCTGTACAAATTATTGCCTTAGTGCAAGAAGGTTGTAACTGACATTTTGGAAAAAATTGAGTTTTCTTCAGCTTTAACATATATCAATCATTATCTATCAACTGTGAAAGTACTGGAGTCGTGGCTATTGTATGTGTGCCTAAGGCCCCATTGCAATGTTGCCATATCCACTTTGTGCTATAGTAACTGGAACCCTTCTTTTGCCTCTCCTGTAAAACTAGAAAAATATAGATACAACCTTCTTGCACTAAGGCGACAAAATACAGTCCTCTCTGAGCCAAACTCAGAGAGTCTGCTTTGGTGTTCTCGCTGGTCACTCCTGGAGTGGTTACAGGCAGGGAACCATAGTCCCCCCCAACACTCCTACCTTCTGAGAAAATGCTGGATTATAATTGACTCGGCTTCTGGAGCAGATATATCATCAAATCCCGGTAAGTTTCTGAAATGGTAGCCCCATACTCTAAGAGTAATGTAAACTATGTGTTAAGAAAAGCTGTAACATCCTGTGTCTATCTGTGCCCATGATCATCACCCAAAGAATAAAGCTATTACAAACACTCCAAATATTGTGTACCTTCAGACTATGTTCCTGGGTTTACAGTTAGCTATCACTGGTAGAATATGAAACTATGAGTTACTACACATGTATATTATTAGTTAAGTAACAAATTATGAGTTGATTATACTTTTTATATTAGGCTCTAGTCTGCTAACTTTTAACTCCTGTGTGATTTACCTTCCAGTGATATTTTCTAAGGGGCCATTGTTATGACACTGAAATTAGGCTTAATAATCCAGTGTTTTAGCTTCCAGTTCCAGTGAGGGAATTTGAGAGACAGCATATATATATATATATATATATATATATATATATATATATATATATATATATATATATATATACAATTCCATGACCCCAAAATACTACTCCTAGCATTTCTATTTGTGTTTGTAAGTGAATTAGAAGCAGAAATAGAAGATTTCGTTAATAGCCATATTGAAACAAGGCAGCCATATTGAATTCAGCTGCTGCACTGAAAGGCCCCAACTTTCACATGATTCTCCTAATTATAAATAATGCATCTGTCAAGTTTCATTGATTTCTTCCCATAATTTCATATTTTTTCCAGAATTTATCATAATAAAAGTGAAAATACCTAATAATTTAATGTTTTGCATATATTATGCAAATTAGGCTGAACTGAAAAATTCCAAAAGGGTAAATTCTTATTACAAGAACCTATTTCATTGAAATCTAACCATTTTGGAATAATTGTAGTCATGTTTGATATCCTTCTGAAGCTTAATGAGGTAATTTTGTCTATCTAATTAGATATGCAAATTAGGGGCCTTAATATGCAAAATACAAAATAGCCCCAGGCAGATTTAGATTCTCTGGAAAAAAAACTGAGTAGGATCCACTCCTCGAATATAAAGTACATGTCATGGTTAGTAGAATACAGATTTTGCCCTATCTATAAGGGTCTTTTCTTTCGGCAGTAAAATGGGATTGATTACTTGTTCCCTTCTCTCAGTTATCCCTTTATTCTCAGCTACTCGTCATTCCTACCCATTCCGCCTTTTATTCATGTCTGTGTTTGTGTGTGTGCTATAGGGGAGGGATACTTTTAGTTGCTTTATCATACTTATACCAATCCTTTCCTCTTGAGGAGAAAGCACATGGGGGTTCTCATCCTTGGGTGTTTTACTGTAGTGGCCACTTCAGTCCCCTCATGGTGAGGTCTAATATTCACCAAGGGGACAAGTTTGTTTCTTTTAAAGGTGGGGCTTGGGTGTAGCCCTCTCAGGCATCACGGCAACAAAAATAGATAGTGCAATACAGCCATAGGGCTTGGACAGCACTTGGCGAGTTATATCAAATCGAACCGATTGGCATGGGTGTAAGACTTAAGTATGTTCAAATATACCGTTATGAGTAATAGCAAAAATTGAACATACTTCTGGGCAACCATGCAATAAAAGAATATTTCTAAATCTCCATCAGGCTAGGCGGTCTGTCCTCTTAGTGAGTTTTTCCACTTGGTGGATGGGGGATATATATATATATATATATATATATATATATATATATATATATATATATATATATATATATATATATATATATGTGTGTGTGTGTGTGTGTGTGTGTGTGTGTGTGTGTGTGTGTGTGTGTTAAACATAGGAAATCATGGTTCTCAAGATGGTAGAAAATAAAGACGTGCTCAAAGCTGACATCTAATACAGATCCATGATATGCCCAGCTAGATCTTTATATAACCATAAATCTGCCACTCAGTACACACTGCTGATTCTCACAAGTTCGGGTAAAGAAATGAAAAAAAGAACTGTTTGTGCCTCAATGCTATTTATATAAAGTGTGCATCACGAACAGCTGAATAGAGTTTGGGCAATATTTGAAACACTTGCTATTCAATTTAGGGAGTGATCATTTTTTTAACAACAGGGGGCTGGTCGGTTTGAGGGTCAGAATTGACCAGGGGGGTCAGAAGATTTTTCAACCCCTTGACCAGGGGTGTCAAAATAATTTCACCTATTTTACTAGCTACTATAGGTTAAAAGGGTGCATTTTTGGCCCTTCGGAGGGGGTTTCAACAAATTTTGACCCTTGAGAGGCGGAGGGGGCCAGAATTTTTTTTGCGCGTCCACTCGCAATCAAATTCATGTAGTAATGTCGTAGAGGGACGTGTAGCTG
The DNA here is from genome assembly GCA_949317995.1 of Acholoe squamosa. Lineage (NCBI taxonomy): Eukaryota > Metazoa > Annelida > Polychaeta > Phyllodocida > Polynoidae > Acholoe > Acholoe squamosa. The sequence continues at coordinate 62,429,554 of OX439042.1, forward strand.
AATGAGTCAGTAACGATTGTTCAGCGCCTTCTCGGCAGCCCAGGCAGAACCCAGGTCATATTTCTTGCGGGAAAACTACATTAGGCATCAATTGATGGATTTTTAGGTGTCAGTGCCCACGCATATGGGCACTAAACACACAGAAGGGACAGAATCGACGAGACCAAGAACATTTTAATATGGGCTAGTGAAGCCTAGACACAACTAGAACCACAAAACTTAAATTTCAAGTATTATTTATTAAACCATATCAATTATAATGATCACAACGTTTCAGCTTAGGTTGAAGCCTTCATCAGATGACGAGGGAACAGAAAGGATGAGACCTTGAAAAAAGCCCTTTTAGGATGGGCTAGTAAAGAAGGTTCGGCATGCAAACTCGTTATCCCTGACCGTAAGAGCGTGTCAGAGCCAGAGCTGGTGGGAGATGTGACGTTAGACCAGGGCAGGATGTATGTATATAGCCCCACCCCCTTCCCTCTACACATCAATTGATCACTCAGCTCATAAAGAAACCAACAAATCGGGAATCAGTCCACTCCCCTTCCACCTATAACAACCCTTCAAGCACTGTATGATATCTCAAAATCTACATATATGATCCATTGATGCAGTGCCAAATTAGTCTCTACTGTACTTGTTCATTATAATGCTGATCTATTAGGATTCTATCAAACCAGTATGTCTAGCATGGGGCATAGTAAATCCTGGTGAGTTACCAACCTAGGGCACATTTGTGAAAACGAAAGCCAATGGAAGGGGGTTGGTGTACTATAGTACTATTCGGTCTTTGGAGGGTAAGTACTAGTTTGACATCTACCTCCTGTAGGGATGGAGCGGGTTACCCTAACCGTATACTGGCAGTTGCAATGTCAGGGAAGTGTAGGCTAGCTAATAATTCTTTGACCACCTTCCCAGCCAATTTTTTTATTGCCCACTGCACGGTAATGGTGAATTGCTGTATTGAGGAAACTAGCAAAGAGTACATATTGGGGGACAATGTGGTGGCCTCCAGTGGCTGAATAGCCACAGTGCTATACCCCTACCCCTACACCATCTCAGCTACTGTCCCTCCCAAAAGAAAATATTATTGATTTTTCGTTTGCAGGCCGACAACCAATGACACCAAATCGTATCTTCTTGTCAGGCAAATTTAGATAGATGTGAAGCGATGTTCCAGCTCCCAGTGCAGCTCACGCCAAAGCCGCCAGGAACCAGCGACAAAATCTTGTTATGACACTCTCCTAGCACCGAGAAGGAAGGCAAGCCCTAGCTCCCCTCTTCACCATATCCCGATTTTTTATATTTCAATACTTTATATCTAATTTTGTATTGGTTTTTGGGCTTGGATCCATTAGGACCAAATTCTTGACGGTTGATGTGATATCCGACTGGGCCTGCTGTCCATGTTTTATAAGGCTGGATGTCATTGGTGAATGTGCCCTGCTCGCTGATTGGTAGAAAGGGTTCACTCTCCCAGCACTGTTGATGGTCACTCAAGAGTTAACGCTTCCGGTGGCGGTAGAGGGAGCGGCCTGTCGGGAACCGGAAGTAAGGGGCAGGCTGAATACGCATGCGTCTTTAGCATGGCGGGCCACGTGACGTCGTAAAGAGCGCATTAATCTCCAGGGACTATACGGCTGTATACAGACTGGGAAAGTAGTCCGTCTGTAGTAGTAGACTGTAGAGAGTGTCTGTATAGCTTACGCCTATCTTGGTCGTGTACTATGGATTCTGGTCTAACATTGAAATTTACATTGCCTAAATGGTTAGTCATGCAATCAATGATAGGCCTAGAGAAATCCGGCCATAAAGATCATTTAGGTCGCTTAATACAGAATATAGTGGTCGCTAAAAAGTGGTCGCGATTTTCTGATATGGAAGAAGCCACAATTCTAGACCTAGTCGCCAAAACTGGTCGACATCCCTTTCATTTAACCCTATACATCCGTCGAACTAGCCTAAAGACTATAACCTTGGCATAAATAGCACACATACTGTTAGGTCGTTATAGCCTGAGGACAATGACTCCTGCACCCCTTGCCTCGTACCTCCCTAATTTCCCCTCCCAAGTCACCTCACACGACCAGTCGGTTTTCTGCCACCTACAATATAGCATTAGGCCATAACTCAATCCTGGGGCCAAATTGGGATGAGACACCACCACGCCCCATAGCAACGCCAGCTTCCGGCCTGTGCGCAGTTTTGCCATGATAAGTTTCGTATGCAATCTTCACCTAGGCCCCATTCCTCACCGGGTTATTTTCTGCAACACACTACCGTGTTATACTCCTGCCCCAATGTCGATTTATTCTTCCCATGCTGTGTATTCTAAAATTGTATAGTGTTTTATGCACCTTGGCCGTCTTGATGCACGAATGAAGTACCGAGGAGAACTTCCTTCGCTAGTGCTACATCTATGCATCATATGTCAAATGACCTTATTTTTACCGGCTAGAGAGAAAGGTTCAAAAGAATTGCACCAACTTGAATGGTTCCTCATGAGATAGACTTCTAGGATAGACTTCAAGCAATATCCCAAGTTGTCTAATGGCCCTGTGGAGAATGGCCTCTCATATGATTTACCATAGGAACTGTGGTTCTCAACATAATGAAATAACCGTCTAAAGGGTCTTATGAATTATGATGCACCACAGGCATACTCATCATAGGTGCTGGTGCATCATGATAACGAAATAATGTAAGTAGTCAATCGGAAAGGATATCCCACAACGGGGTGCACGGGGTAGCCTATATCTCTTCTCCCTCTGTTAGGTTGGGTGTTGATGAGATTTTGCTGTTGTGACAGACAAAAACATTCAGGGAATATGGCTGACAGGAAGCCTACAAATAAAACCCAGGGAGGGCAGAGGGAGTTGCTTTACATACAGTGGGGAATGTGCATAACTCAATGTCGGTGGATGGCAATTGATGAGATTCTACATAAAGGGATACTGTGTTAGAGTGTCAGAGCTCATTTCAGATGGGATTATGATCGGCCGGCACTCATACACTTGAAGGTTAGCTGATCCCCGGCCCTTATTTGAAATTGGTATTTAATCGAGGTATAGGCGTTAGGTTTTAAGGTTGGTAGCCTACTTTGAATCAAAGCCTTTTGAATAGAATGCCTGCACACTATTATTGAGAATCATTTGAAAAGGCCCCTTTGGTGACACTGAAAACAGACTTATCGGAAACTAATGAAAAACTCATCAAAACCTCATCAATAGTGATGAGTTTTGCCTCATCGTTTCGATGGTGCACCATGACAGTAGTTTGGCCTAATCATAATGATGAGGACATCATCAAGCCTACTCAAATTGATGAGTCTAGCATCATCACTTTTTCTGTGTTGGTTGAGTACTTTTGCCTAATCAAAATGATGAGGACATCATCAAGACTAATCAAAGTGATGAGTATAGCATCATCACTTTTGCTGCATTGGCTGAGTAGTTTTGCCTTATCAAAATGATGAGGACATCATCAAGACAAATCAAAATGAAAAGTCAACAATCATCACTTTTGCTGCATTGGCTGATTATCATCATGACTAGACTGTCATGATCATCACATCATTTTTATCACATTTTTATCAGAATTAAGAGATGATGATAGAAGTAGATGCTATTCCAGTAGTGTATTCAAGGCTGAGATACAGCATGTTTATCGATACTAAAAACACAAAGAACACAAGATTACAGTTCGGGTCTGATTTATTTTATGTACAATTTTATTTCATAAGGTATGGAAACAGAATGTGCTAATCCATGTCTTCCATGGAGTACTACGCTGTTGATGTTTATACAGACATGCTTGCAGATGTTACTGCACATGATATACTAAGAGGCAATTATAAATTGCCAACATACATTTTACTGAAGAACTTAGACAACAGCATATACCAGATGACTTTGGAAATTAGCATAATCCTCCCTTATCGCAACCCTGTCAGAATAAAAAATGTCAGGACTAGAAAGTGAGTGTTAAAAACTGCAGTAGTGAGAGCTTCTAGTAGGTCGATATTTCTGCCAACTTTAGCTCCTTTTATCACAACACTGAACTCAGCATTTCCAAAATCTGCCTATATAGGATCTGGTGTTCTACACAACATAAAGTTTGAGTTCGTCCCCCTGCAATATCAAATATATGATCATGCAAAATGATTATTAAATTAAGCATTTTATGTTTAAAAGTATTCATGATAGAATGTTAGATTTCTTTTAAAGTTTAAACATAGATTTTATGGCATATCTCTTGATTATGTGGTGCATGACATATAATTGGTAATAAAATAGGTTATATTGTGGCTCATTCATTTACAAGCTTTGAAAACAGGCTCAAATTGATAGTAACAGTAATATATCTCAGAGTCTGACAAACAAGTGTTCAAGGTAAATGGAGGCGTATCCAAGTAAAGCTGTAAACAGACACAATACATAAATATAGTCAGTTGTTATTTGTATACTGTGACAAACAATATTTTAACAACATAATATATAACATAACATCCTTTGAATGGAACATTCATGACTGAATAGAGCAGTGAGAAAGATTTTCAAAAAATATTTTGTTTTGAACTTCTGTCTCCATCTCAAGCAAATTGTTTAAATTGTATATTCAAATCTTAGTTCACATGTTGAAAGTTTGGTACTTATCTTGGTATCCTCATATTCTTCATGGTTTCCATTTTCTTTTGAGGATGCTACCTGCATGGCAGAAAATGTATTTTCAATATTTGGTATTGTTTTATTGGGCTTGGGGGAAAACGTTTGTAAAAATCATGTTCAAAAAATGTTTTAAATGATTTTTCAACCAAATAAAATGTTTTTAGTTATTTCTTTCATGTTAAAAATTGTGATTTTATTGTGCAAATGATTTTCACATGTTTAGTAAAAAAAGAAAACTTAGGGGCCCAATAGAAACATTACCTCAAAGTCATTGAACCCCACAAGGAGGCAGTCATTAATCCTTGTCTTGATCATCTTTTCAGGCTTAAGCCAGTCAAATCCCGTGAGAAACTATACTATAAAACTGCTATATCAGCGATGGGGCTAGATTCTATTGAAACTATCCCCTAACATCCTTCCATAATGCCTGTCCACTATAGTTAATGCCTATGGCAGAGGATATTAGTATATCATTTGTTTCTAGAATCCACTGTCCAAAAGACCAAAGTACCAGACCAACCATTTTTATAACTGGATAGGGCCTAGAGACTATGGCAGAACTCTGATCACTCCATGTGTGTCGGAGTAAAGTTGTGGGACCCCTGCTCAACCCCTCAACACATGATAGTGCTATGTTAGGCCCTCCCTAAACCTTCACCAGAAGGTAGACCACTCACTCTAGATAATGTTATGTTACCCCCCCCCCTTTCATTAGCAAAAGAGTTTTATTAAAAAGAAATCAATGAATTTTCAAAATGGCCCCTATTCATTTGGCTTAAAAATATAGTCTTCCTTTTTCTGAAATGGAACTGAACACCCTGCCCATAGTGAATAGGAAATATGGGTATGACTCTGTGTGCGCAATGTGCTGGCTATGCAGTGAGCACACCCTGCATGCATGTTATGTGTGTAGGGTACACAGAGTGCGGAAGTTAGGAACACATGATATTTCAAAACCACTATCTACTGTGAATTGCTAATGATATCATGTTCTACTAAGTTCCAGAAACATATCTTGTCACAGGTCTACTTGAAGTTAAATGCATTATATCTTACATATCGTGTAGGCCCATGCAGGTGAAGACGAGCCAATAGAGAAGCCAGACAGACAGAATGAGGAGAGATAAAGAGCACAGAGTCAGGGGGAAGACAGTGGCGGATACATATTCAACTTGGCCCTTAAAAGTAAACAAACATTGAGTTGCAATCCTCATTGTAGGAAGTGGGTCTGAGGATATCCCCAAGAAAATTTTGGAATCCTGGAGGTCAAATGGTGCGTTCTGTTGCATAAATATCCTCATCTCAAAACTATACCAAGATCACCCCCTCCCCCCTCCATAAAAGAAAGACACAGAATGGAATCTCATTAGACCAGACAAGTTGAAAGATGCATTCATGTGCATCAACTTCCCTTTTTATTTGGTGGAGATGAGCATGGTTATCAGAGATATGGCATTTCTGTTCTAGATTTCTAGATTGTTAAAAAGTTCTCCTTGGGGCATGCCCCCAGACCCCCCCCCCCCATTGTCACACTTCATATACAGCCTCGTTGATGTGCTGTAACAGCAAAGTGCAAATCACACATACATGTAATGGACCAGACATACTGGGAGGGAAAGGGTGTGAATGTGTGTATGTGTGTGTGTGGAAGGGGGGTCACTGGAAGGTTTATTTGAACCTTCGAGAAGAGAAATAATTCTTTTAAAATTCTGGAAAAAATGAGCTTTCATTACATCTATATAAGAAGCCAACAGTTAGCATCCTTATGATCTAAGCTTTCTAATGGTATATGGAACACCATGTTCTGTCTCCTTCTCCTTCTCCTCTTTCTTCTCTCTTCCTCTTCTTCCTCTTTTTTTTTTTTTTTTTTTTTGGGGGTGGGGGTGGGCAAGGCCCGTTTGCCCCCCCCCCCTGTATCCGCCACTGGAAGATGAAGATGAAGAGAAGAGAGATATGGAAGGATCAGTCAGTATAGCATATACAAGTGTATATTAGTGACTGACAAAGCTCAAATAATAAAAGGACTGAGTGAACCCATGATCGTCTACTATGGCGTTTTACCAGGTTTAACCCTAAATTTGAATTATTAACCTTTTAAATCAATGAAATAAATTAGTTCTTTTGTTGCCAGTCGATGCGGTCCGGGCCTCAGGCATTTTGGATTCCTTGTTTATAGTGCTGCAGCATTGGACTTCTACCGGCATTAATTCAGAGAACACCTGTCACTGAAAAAGGATAGCAGACTCTTGGTACCACTGGAAAGCCCAGATCAAGTACATTACAATCCTGGCCTGTCTACAAATGAGCTCGGTGAACAAACTTGGCAAATGAGTAACGAAAAAATAAGTTTGAAAATGCAATTTGATCAAAATAAAATAGGAATAAAATGCTGAACCTACAAATATCAATTATATCTATATACATTTTGGCATAGAACTATAATATGAGACTTATATGTATAATATCACCCTGCTGATGACTCAAGTGCACACACATGCACTGATCACACATCAAAACAGAGAATGAGAGGGAGACAGACAGACAGAGACAGAGACAGACAGAGATAGAGAGACCTGGAGACAAAGAGACAGACAGACAGACATACATAGAGACACACAGAGACAGAGACTGACAGAGCCAGAGACAGAAACAGAGACAGAGAGACAGAGGCAGAGAAACAGGGACAGAGAGGGATATAGATAGGGGGGAAAGACAGAGGAAGAGAGACAAAGGGAGAGATACCAAGAGACATACAGGGAGAGTAGGGAAAGGTGTGAGGAAACCCCTGATGGCCAGCAAGTCACCTTGAATGTACATGATGCATGAATAGGGTTTGCTTAGGTGCACTACAATATTGAGAGAAATAGTGTAATATGCTACAGTACTCACCTATTCTCACTCCTTGTGCCGTGTCCCAGTATGCTGAATCACTCAAAGAGATAGAATCTAGTATAAGAGGCCCCACTCCAAATATGGGTGATGAGAGATTGAGTCTCAGAAGCGCGATACTGGTAGGAGATGGGCCAGCTTGCACCCATAGAGCGCAGTGTTAAACAACTCAAATTTATAAGCAATTTTAGAATAGTTATCCTTGGAATTCTAGGATGAACCTTATATGTACGGGTAGATATTGACTTGAAAAAGCCCACCATTTAATTTATTTTGATAAAAAATCAGATGTGACTGTGAGAACTCCCGGATTTAGAGAAACTTTTGACTATTTGACCCCTCCATGCACAACCTCTCCTCCTGCAATGAGCAAAGTGCACAGATTTCTAAGATCACTTTCCACTGTAAAAATGGCCAAACTGGATAATTTAACAGGAATCAAAGTACATACGATTCCTATTTACCCCTTTTTTTGTCATATACTTGCATATGGAAGCTGGGGAAGTAAGAGAAATGATTATTTTGACAGGGTGAATATGGGTTGTTTTTCATGTGTTTCCCTAGAAAATGCACAACATTGGGAACTTTCATGGCGTATCCAACCTTTCCATGACAAAACCAATAAAAGAAATTAAACCTAATCCTAAGAATAAGCATCTTTGAGTCCTGCCCTCTCACCCAGTGGTCGAATTATTTCATTATTCCAAGAATAAATATTTTTAAATAGCTTTTGAAAATGTGTTGTTTAACACTGCGCTCTATGGGAGCCCGCGATTCTACACCCTCATGGCACACTTTAGCCCTGGGCGCACCGAGACTCCCGTCACAATGTTTAACCTATGGGAGGCATCAGGAGTACTCCATCTTACTAACCCCAGAATTCATCCGTCGGTCTTTGAATCACTGTTGTTGTCCATGCAAAAAAGGTAACACATAGCACCCTTTGCACCCACCCCCTCTACCAGCTGCAACTCCTGACTTTAGCTCTTCATTATGATGAGTTGGCTCATCTGTATGATGAGTTTGCATACTCATTACTGAATAGTTTGGCTCATCATGCGTATGATGAGCCAAAGATAATCACAAACTAATCAATAGCGATTAGGCTTTGATGAGCTTTTGAATAGTCTCCATTTTATGTGTATGACCGTGAAGACTCTCAAATCTGATATATGTTCTCAATGTTCATAGCCTCATGCCTGGAGAGTGCTATGAGCGGTTATCTGATTGAAGCAGACTGTGATTGGAGCTGCTCTGTCAGATCTAGGTCAGACATCACGGGAGCCACCTGGTGATGGAGCTGTATAATGAGGTACGGGGGCAGTATGGGGCTGCTGAATAAATGGATGAAGGTTGGGGCGCTACAGGGGAGGGCAGGGTATATAGCGGTAGCTCCTGGGTGCTGTCGATAGTCCAATGAGTATATATTTGGGGTAGACCCATTTGATAGTCCTAGCAGAGTTTCATGCCACTTAAAAGTGAGAATATAGGATTGTTACATAAAATGTTGATCACTGGTAGACTATCATAATATAAAAACAAAACTGGCGGACTCCAGCCCACTCCCTCCAAAAAAGGAGAAAGAAAATGGAATAAATTCATGGCCAACATAATACACTAATGAAGCAAAAGCTCAGCAATGTTTCATAATCTTTGGTTGTCTCATTGTCAGTGTTGTGATTTCAGGATTTGCTGTCATCCCGGGGCTGTCGCGCTCTCTTTTGAAATGGGCTCTGGACAGAAGACTGCATCAAACTTCATTTTGTTTATACTACTCATGATTTGACTCTCATACGCCGAGAGACTGGCCGCATTGCAAGATAGTGCACAGCAGAAATTGTTTTGGTTCAGTAGCATAAAACATACAACCATAAACAATGCTCTTCGGCCATATGAAGTAGCGAAAGGAAATTATATCAGCCAGACATCATGGACTCTGTTCAAGTCATCTATCTTTTATGTTCATAAATGGCTATGTTAGTCAGACTGAGGGACTGTTCTACCGAACAAAAATGCACAAGACCTGTCCTCACCATTGATACATCCGACCCTTATCATAGATGCCCCTTTCCTCTCCATATCTTACTTTCGCTATTTCTCCATTGCATGTTGCGGGAGAGGCAGGGGGAGACGGCTTTGCTTGTCCCCACTGGTCAGAGGGCCCTGTAAATAGCAATATTCGAAAGGGCCTTCGTCCACTTTTCTCTTATCCTAAAGCCGTTTGTTCCCTCCCCCTTCTCTCAACTCTTTGCTTTCCTTCCTTACCTCTTTCTTTCTTTGATTTCCTTCCTTTCCTCTTTCTTTCTTTCGTTCTTTCTTTCTTTCTTTCGTTCCTTAGAACTGTCACTGTCTCTTTCTCTTTACAAATATTGCCCTCAATCTCTCTATTAACATCATCACCCCATCTTCCTCCTGATTTCCTATTAATGTCTCCTTGTTCCACTTGCTCACATACACAAAACACACCCTACACACAGCACCAGCTTTGACTATTGCTACCCCTTCAGTGTCAGGAGTGCCTGCTGCGCATTAGGTGGCTGTTAGTGACGCACCTATCTAATTAACAGTCCTTTAAGGCTTCTCCGTGCTTTAATTCAGTCATCCTTCTGGATCCCATAATTCATAGAAGCAGCCTTGGCAAGTAACTTGCTAGGGCTGCAACCATACATTATTTTGTCCCAGCAGGGTTGATACAATCTCGAAAGCTTGGAATGATGCACCGGTGCAGTATATAGGGCTGCGTCCACTGCGACGAATGAACCATCCGTCTCCCTTCATCCTTCATTTTCTCCATAGAAATCAATGATAAATATGACGGATGAAACCGACGGATGGTCCATCCGTCGGCAGTGGATGCACCCCTTATGGAAGAGTCTTCCAGCACTGCCTCTCCTATCGGGGCATTTTGCTGAAAAAGAACATGAGCCTGAAAGCATAAAGTGGTCATTAAAGAGTTATGAAAATGCTCATCCTGAGCCTAGCTCCAATTACCCACGTTAACATACCAACAAGGCCAACTTAGCCTCCGCCGACTTCTTTAATTAAACACTTTAATTAGAAAGGCCCATCTGTGCGTAGGCTCATAGTGGCGAATGTAGCATAAAAGGGGTTCAATGCATTGTATGAGTGGAATAATGAGTCGAAAAGTGGAAAAAAGAAAATCAAAGCTCGGGTCTCACGTAACGAGAGTGTATTCTCATTTAATCCAACCGTTTAACCTGCTAATATTGAGTGGGATTTGACATCAAAAAGACTTTGTCCATAAGTGAAATACACAATTTTGTTCCCCAATTAAACAGTAATTGTACTTCTTGAAAGGAAATCATTTCTCTTTCAGGATTGGCAGGGTCATTAGAACCCTTCACCCTGTTGTTGACATTCTACACCCACCCATCTTAAATGGGAAATCCAGGCATTAGGTCATCCTAATTCGTAATACTTTAAATGTTCTATAGGCCTAGTGATTTAATGCATTGTGCCCATTTGTCGTCGTGATGTATGGATGCAGCCCTGGCCAGTCCAATCACCAGGGCTGCATTTATTCATCACAGGGTCAATATGTTTACACTGTAGAGTTGGCATAAATCATAAATACCACCATGGCTGCATTTATGCATTATGAAGTAAAATCAACATGATTCCATGAAGCATTATGTGGTAGTTTCAGGAATAGATAATGAAGGTCACTGTTTCTAGGTCATATTTGGAGACACAATGAGGGGTAAAGGGTGAACAGGTAACGATGGGGTTAGTCCAAAAGCAGATTTTAACCCTTTAATGCCAGTAACGTACTTTACTACAAAAGAAAAAGGGGAAAAATCTTTGGTAACAGGACGTTAAAAAATGTTAAAGCCTGGCTCGTAAAACATTCGACCTATATTCGTGAATACATTATGCCGGCTCTGTGGGTCAATACCTTCACAAAATGCTGTCATGGTACATAAATGCATTTTGTTTCCTTATCATGACAGAAAAATTAAATCACAGCTCATGAACATAGTTTATTGAAGACCAATATGACCTTAAAGGGTTAAAGGGATAACGATGATGTTTAGTCTGTCACAGATAATGGGCGCAGGGGGGGGGGCTAAATGATCTCTAGCAAGGATTTACGTCTCCATCCATCATCAATCCACAGGCATCTGGCTTTAAGGATTATCTTAGAGACATGTTACCATAGACATTGAATATGTATATATTGTATGTAATAATAATGTCTCGAAAGGTGTAGTTAGACCTTTTTAAGGTTTTAGTAAGAAGAACAGGGGGTCAATTTATAACTCTCATTTAACGATAACATTATCGTTTTATATTGATGGTAATAGTCCCATTGAAACTAAAATCTTCATAATAATATTATATGATTTTCCCATGGAAGTGCAATGCTGCATGTTGTGAATAGCATGGAGACAATCATATACTTTTTTTCTCACAAACCTGATCATGTCCAAGCAGGTTTATACACAATAACCGTTTGACTTATGAAACGCCTTCCAGACTGGAACAACTATATATTAGAGGATTGGGCTATCAAAGGTGCACTATGGGTACTTTGCCATGCGTCACATCCTTGTCATAAAACGTCCCACTGTGAGTAGGGCTCGCTGTAAGATCAAGGCTGTGCTGATAGGCCAACAGGGAGTAATAAACTGTATGTATACCCCTCAGGCTGGTCTCTCTCTGTAAATCAATATAAGGGCTATTATGCAGGTAGCTTAGAAAGATAGGGCCGTATAGTTAGTGGATCGGACAGTAAGTTCAGTTTGAAGATTAAAAAGTTGTTGGAAAGAATTGTACTGTTCTTGGGGTATCATAATAAATGAACTTGCATCGCCTAATGGTAGGCCTACCTCTGAAAACCAATAAACCCTACATCGATAGTCTATCTGGCATACTCCATTCCACTGACCAGCTCACCTATATGTGCTTAAAATAGAGAGGCGAGAAGGGGCCTTCAATCCTTTTCTCTAAATGTCCTCATCACTTCACCATGTCAATGTGATATTAATGGTCCATAAAAAGCTGGTCGTTGTGAACTGGGTGCTTTGGAGGTTTTGAACACTTCGAGTGAATAGGCCTAGTACTGATCAGGGCAAGGCATGCCTGGGTAAGACTGGGTACGTGTGGTATTAAGTTAGGATGGATATTGAATGGTAAAGGAACAGGAGGGAGGAGTAAGACGGGGTAGCCCTTAGTACAGAGATTAGTGGGGGAAGGGCTGGGTAGAGCTGGCTAGGACTGGGTAAGGTTGCAGAGGTATATAATCAGTAGGTAGGGCTGGGTATGACTTGAAAGGGTTAGATATGATTCAGTAAAGTCAGATAGGACTGGATACTACTGGAGAAGACTGAATAACTAAGATTGGGTGGGATCACGTACGACTTGGTAGGGGGTCCTATACAGTGTGCAGGTAGTCTGTAGTGGGGCTAGATCCTCCCATTCAGCCAGCTTTAAACACACCCATCGCTCCCCATTTCCCAGTCGGCCTAGGAATGCAACACTCTCCAAGATGGCTGCTGAGTATCGTCAATCATGAGGGACTGCGAGAAACCACGTGAAGCCGGGCGTAAGGTGAGCTGGCAAATTGGTGCTGGGCTAAAGGGATAGATGGGCTATAGTGGGTCATTCTGTGTACGTTGCCACCTTGTCCCCATGGAATGGCATTGGTGGTTTCAGAAGCTCTTTTATTTGGGGAGAAGATGAAGCCAGATACTACTTGATTTTCACAAAAGATTAAAAACAGCAATATTTCATTTCCTCCAACTGCCACTGCTATCACGGGATTGTTTAGGTTTTGTTGTTGTTGTTTTTTTGTTGTTGCTTTTTGAGGGGGGGGGGGTGTCTGAACCTTATCTGACTTTTCTAGTGATAGAGACAATAAATGGACATCCCTTTTTTCAAAACGAGGAAAGCCAGCCGTCTTTCTTGAAATCGAAGGTCTGACAAAATTTGGTCTAGTCTGTAGACGCTTCATTTGCCCTATTGCTTTGGGTGTTATAAATCAGTCACCACTATCCGTTTAAAGGCAGCAAAATACCTCCATGTTCCTAAAGATTTTATAATACACTGGCCAATACAGAGCCAGAGCATAAGTACTGGATCTGCGCTCTGGATCGAGATATAAACATACTATTATGGTCAGCATGATGCATAAATGCAGCTTGAGTAAGTGAGGCGTTAGCTGGTAAAAGCTGCTATTAGGCATTGTGATGGCCAAATGGTATGCAATGTAGCCCGATAATGCACTACCTAGGCATTAAAGGTTTACAGCTTGAGATAGAAGTTCACGCAATATGATTAGGGCCCATTATAAAGACCAGGTACCCCTGTATTCCATAAAATAATTAGATCCAAAGGTAGACATCATGTCTGAAAAAAAACACACATTACAATGTTATACAAGGATAACACTCTAATAAGGGAGGACAACAGCCGAAACAAAGCCTATTATCTGTAAATGCAGTGCAGACATGTAAAGGGGCCATTATAGCACCTTAAGAGCCACATGATACCTCCATGCATTTGGGAGTGTACCAGCCCCTCCCTATAGGTCAGAACCAATACATCATGACAGCCAAAGGCCTACTGTAAAACCCCGTGTATAAACTACACCCTAAGTTGCATAAGCCACATTTGGGGCTGAAAAAGTTGCCATTCTTTACTATAGTCTACATAAGTAAAGCCCCAATATAGGCCCCACTCTGACTTAAGGAAGATGCTATATGGCCCAGTAGGCCTCTGACAGACTAAGGCTCTGAAATAGTCTTAAGGCTGTGGCTTATACGCGGGGTTTTATTGTAATACATCATTGCACTATATTGTACATAGAGGGTTAACAGTGCTGTGTGTGTGTTGGGGCTGAGGTAGAAGGGACACTTCCCTTACAGTCTAAATGAGCCCAGGGTCGGGGGCCACGACTCCATATCCCCTCATCTCAACCATCGACCCTACCCCGAGTGGACGCTAATACATAGCGAGTAGCGGGGTTTTATGCACAGGGCAGCCATATTGTCCCCCACATTGATCCCCTGGTGGACGGTGAGATTGCCAACAGAGTTAGCAGCCATTTTGTCTCCTACCAAGAGTCTGGTCGCAATCTATAGAAGTGAAAGGGATTTGCATATTTCTGTGTAGAAAGGTTACGTCTATCGGGTTGGTTTTGGTTTTGGGAGCTAGCAAATGTACTTAATATATAAATTTATGTTCTTAATTCCCATTGAAAAGGAATCTATTTCCAGGCACATCCACTTTCGAGACACCTGGAATTGATCATAAACGGTTATGGCTGCATTGTGCACTATGGTGACAAATGTCTATGCTGTTAAATGGATATAAAGCCCTGGTACAAACTCCAGTTCCCATATACTATTCACGTCCATTTATGGTATGCCTGCACAGTGTACACGTGCGTAGTAAGTAGTTTAGGAAGAGGTGGCTTTGCTTCAGGACACAGACACTTATAAATATGCAGTATACAGTACTCTCTCCCTCCCTCTCTCTCTCTCTCTCTCTCTCTCTCTCTCTCTCTCTCTCTATCTATCTATCTCTCTCTCTCTATCTCTCTACCTCTCTATCTCTCTATCTCACCTTATCTGGTATTTAGAGTATACATGGGAAAGGGGGGTGGGGGTTTCTAACTTTCTTGATCAAGTTTCAGTTTACAGGTTCTACTCTAGCTACTCAGTCTGCGTATTTCATGCTGAAATAATATACTCGTCAACTCTTAGTCCCTTAAGGACTGTTAGTCCATCAATGCATCTCACCTATTGCTCTTAATAATGCATCTCATTTTATTCTGTACTCCCTATGGCTACCATTCACGGATCATGAATACCGATGGCCATGATGCATAAATGCATTTCAGGGAAATGGGCATCGTGCCAGCGATGGTCATCGTGTCGGTGATGCCTTAATGTGTCATGCCGATCTGCAATGAGAATATCAAACCTGTAGAGTTGGCTTGATGCATGAATGCAACCATGGAGAGGATCTCCCCAGGGCAACATGCAGGCACCATGCCAAGGAAAGAATATGGTGCCTTACAGCACTATGCGACCTTAAAATGTGGTTGGGGTATAATGAAGCGGTGGGCAGGCCATGTGGTAGTTGGTGGTATCAGTTTCGTCCTAGACTCGCCATACGACACGAGGGTATACAGGGTCTGTAAAACGCCTCCTCCTTCCTCTACCAAGGCCACACAATACCTAAGTGCTTTCTCCTAATATTACACTGACCACCTGTGGATACCCTACCCAGCATCTTATTTAGGTAAGCCACGGTGCTACAGCCCCAAAAATGCTCCCTATTCATATTACAGCCTACAGGGTACCAGATCTAGGTACCTACATATGATTCAGCCCTAAATACTAAGTTCCCATTCAGTGGCCACACAAGGTGCTTTATTTAGGCACCCGTGTCCCCTAAAGGGAAGCCACTGTTTACGATGGCTGGCAAGACGTTCACTCTACACTTCAGGTGCAGGGAATGCTGGTCAACGGCCTACACTGGTCCCTTGTGTTGTAGGGAACAACTGTGGGAACCTGCGGAATACAAACAGGAAGTGACCAGGAAAGGATGGAGCCCTGCGGATGCGTGAAACTTTGCTTCACAAAGTCTTTTCTTTTGAATGTGAAACTTTATTTGTTATTTGCGTGCCCTTTTTTCGTGATGAGGACATCTGATGCAAGATTGGAAAGGGTAAATGAGAATGAAGGAACGACTCAGATTTCAATCTTTTTCTCATTGCACCCTGATTGCCTCTTTTTAGTGGTAATGTTATCCTTGCCACCAGGATCAACCAAAATGACACTTCAGTGGATTTCTTTCTGAAGTTACGTATAACGTGATGCTTGAGAAGACTGGTTAGGGTATACCGTAGGTTAAGTTACTTAGGTATATATGATCTGTTAGGGTGCCACATCTGTGGCCCCCATACTAAATGGCACCCGGACACAAAAGAGCCCCCTCATAAATGGTCCCCATGATATGCTCACCCTTTGAATTTAGCCTGGAAAGCCTAGGTCTTGATTCTTCACGGCCCCTGAGATGGGAGTCAACAAGGCAACCTACATGAGCTAGTGTAGTTTTGCTTTTTTTTTATGCAGGTGTACCAATTGGACTGTGCTTGTATACAGACATCACCCTGTTCATAATTAATACATGTATGTCTGAGGCTTAATAGACAGAGACCTTTGTAGCAACACTGTAAAAGAACTGTTGAACCCACCTCATAAAAATGAACAGAAAACCGCGGTAATTCATGCAGTGAATACAAGAAGCCCCTGGCGGTAGTACGGTGATACAAGGAATCTCTGTGGAAATAACAACGGATCACTGGCAACTTAAGGACAATGATTTTGCCATTATTTTACTGACACCTTTTTACAGTGAAGGATGGATGACTTTTCATTTATGTTTTATTAGGGGTTGGTCGGTTTATTGTCTGTTATGCAAACATCATTTATTAGGATTTTCGACAGGGTTCAAATTGAAAATACTGCAGGTTTCTTACATGTTTTTTCTTCTTCTTCTTTTGTGTAACCCCCGAAAGCATGAACTATTGTTGTCTTCTGTGTTGTCCTGTAGGTTCAACCATATTGAGTTTATGGAATGATGAGAGCAAGGGCATTCAAACCGTGCTTCTTCCAGTGTCGCCAAGAGTCCCTGTAGCATGCCGAGTTTAATACTAGAAGTCATTGGATTGAATTTAGATCGCTCCTGCTTCATCTCCATGATGCCGATAGGCTCCTGCTTTTGGCCTTATTTCTCAAGATGGTGGCTAAATACCACAAATAGCCCATTAAAGGTTAATTCATCTGTAGACGTAATTAATCTGTTGTCTTTATCTATGGACAAAATGGTGGTCCACATGAGTAACCCACTGAGAACTGCTAAGCTTGTTATATTCCTGTTTCAGACAAATAGGGGACAAGATGGCAGTCTGTAAGAGTGGCCCATTAACGAGCTATATAGTCGTTACCATTCTGATTAGCCCTGGTGACCAAGGATGACGCCTTCTCCTGACCACCAGCATAGAAAACAATGGTGGAGGTACATCGTGAATTGGGGTGTCTGGATCAATATTTCATTCCAGTCTGGATCGATGGTGCTGGGTGTGGGGTGGTAGGTATAGTGGCCCTCTGAGGGCCATGTGATGTCTAGTGCATTCTATGCATTTGCAGTCTTGATGCAGAATTGCAGTGCTGAAGAATCGTTGCACAAATAACGATCACTTTCCTTGACTTTTTGTTGTGATACATTGATTTTACGTTTGATTATGTAACACCTTTTCGTTACACTGTTCCTCAAATCACAACAACAATTTTGCAGTAACGGTTACTGCAAAACAACAACTCATTGTGTAATGCCCCCTGGTGAGTTGATAAACTAGCTGCATCATAGCAACTCTTTTTGGAATGTTTCAATGCTGTTGGGATGACAGAATTCATAAATGCAGCTGTTGGGCGTATCTAGAATCGGCAGGTCTTCTTTCCTGTAGTATAACAAGAAAATGGCATGGTACGTTAAAACATTATGCATTCCTTAAAGTGCTACTTGAGATGTGGACGTGGAATGGGTAAATGTAGCGACAGGATGGGTTTACAAGTTTGCTATCTGTCCCTACAATGTGCTTGTGCCCTATACAACATTCCTGTATATTGTCCTAGATTTATTAAGATATTTTACTTGATGTCTGTATGGAGCCATGCAATTGTTTTTTTTATGCGTAGTAGAGAGACGAGGTTCCATAAATATGGACTATTTGTGGATCGTTCTTCACGAGGTGGGTCTAAGACATAATTATCCTCAACAACCCAACTGACTGGGAAATAATCAAAATCAGTTTAAATTAGTTGTATTATGTATCTTTTGCATTGTGCCACTGCTTACGATTCATTAGACTGAAAGGGAATAGTTTCACGAGTCCTGTGCTTATTTGAGACTTTTTTTCTAAATTACCACATATAAGAAGATATTTTCACCAAAGCTGAAAATTCAATTATCAGCATTATAGTTAATTCTAGTGACCACACTTGTAAAGAATTCTGAATGCATTATGATCATCATGACATATGAGCGTAGCCACGGTCAGGAACAGCGCCGTATTTGTGTTTCATGCCAAAAGGAATTCAGGCGATCCTATTCCGACCTAGCGGGATACATTATTGTCCAATCAGAAAACACTACCTTGTAACATCAGCATGAACCTGGAGTCATCACACTACCCTCCATCATGAATCCCTCATGCAATCCTTAACACTAGAGGCATCAGTACTATCATTGAAGGGACTAGGATTAATACGCTGGTTATATTTTTATGCCTCTTTAGTCAATAGCAAGATTAGAGAAGAAATATGTAAGGTTATTTTTATTGTCCTCAACTAAGGTTACAACACTTTAAAAAAAACCATACTAGCAATAACATGTTGAAAAAACATTCATATTCACCCAGCACCGATTGATAGGTGTACAATAACGTTAACCCGTATGTGTTATCTGCACGATAGGAACAGTATATCCAGTGTAATCTATAAAAATAGGAAAAATACACTGATAAAAATAGAGCCTAATATCTTAGTCAGTAGTGACTAACTTAAGATAGTCAAATGATAGTGCGATTTTTTGTTATCCCTCTATAGTCACCTGTGACTAACTTAAGTTAGTCATATAGTCAACACATAGTCATGCCTTTAATCTATTGAAATAGTCCTTAGTCAGATGACTATCATTTTGTTGCTAAGCAACATTTAGTTAGTAAATATGACTAATATATACAGTCAGTACTGACTATACCTGCAAGCAAACATTCATCCAATCAAAGATGGCTGCCATATGCCTTCCCATTGATGAACAGTTTGAACCCAAAATAACTATTGTTATACTGCAATGGCCACAAATACCACAACAAATAGTTAACTTACCTATGCATTAATGGCCAGACATATTGAGTTTCCATGGATGGACAGGTTAAGATGATGATTTGGCCTGATTATAATTGTCTCCTCTTAGTCCAGGCAACCATAAATATGTCCTCTTTCTGGATGACGGTTTTTGTGCACAGAAACCTGTGACATCATCAATCTGTGAGCTCTACATATAGTTAAATTGACTATCTTTCTGACTAATATGTGACTAAGGTATATAGTCATGTGACTATGGGGCTCAGAATATGTGGGTATAGTCACTACTGACTATAGGTTTTATTATCAGTGTAAAAGAATATCTAAGGCTCGCCCATAAAACGGCAAAAGTGACTATTTCTCCACAGGGAGTGCTGTGGGAACCTGTTGTCTTTGGTTGTGATAGAGGGAGAAGCTGGGGAGACGATACAATGAACATGAAGTGAGTGTGTAGTCTTTTATCAAGTCCTCCGTGGGATGTACAAGGGAGGCTGGTTGAAGTACACACTCAGAAAACAACGGATCACTAGGGTATCCTATGCACGGTTCCGGAATTAAAATATGCAATTTGAACTTTATCAAAATGAGTTAGGGTTCATTGAGATGACATGTCCTGTCATAAGGTCTCCCCATTGATACCTTTCAATGTGGAGGATATCACTAAATGATTTCTGTCTGAGGGCCAACTTTGATTTAGCCTCTGAGCTATTGGACTTAACTGAAATTGCCTCCTGAAGTATGCTTGTTTGATCGCGCATTGATAAGAAGAACCAAATCAAGGACTGACTAGTCTAAAATGTATTTGTTTCATGCTGGTGACGTACAGCGACCTAGCAACCTTGAACTGAAGCCAGAACTGAAAAGACACCAGTTTGTTAAACTGAGACTTGTCATTTAGATGACCCTATTTGATTTCAGTGTAGGGGGACTTGTGGGAGCCATGCATCACGGCCTGCTGCTACTGGAGAGATCTTGCTATCTGATAAGGAACTGAGCACTATGCAGTCTGTTTATCAGACATTGTGTGGGTTAGGTATGGCGAAAAAGCTGTGCTAAACCCTTTCAGGGCCCAATAATGCCAACAGGTTCCTGATGAGCTAAAGTGGTTCAATGTGTGAAAGCTCTATGTAGTCTTCAGAGGATTAAGGGCAACTCAACACAGCTAAAATAGTTTCAAGACATTAACACACATAATATCATATTGCAGCCAAAACGCTAGTTTCAGTGATTGCAATTATCTCAGGGTTACTTCAAGGGTGTGTCTGCCATAGAGGAATGATAGATAATAAAGGTTTTTTTTCACTGTTAAAGTACAGATTCGTTTGTTGTCATGATGCACCAGTGTACACTAGTGAGTAACCTGTATAACATTTGAGAGTAGATCACCTGATCAAATGAACATGGTGCATTTAAGCACTCTGCTATCCTTAAACGGTTAAAGATGGGGCACAGATTGCCAGTGCTATATTTGGAAGACTTCAATTGTATGTGACAAATGGAGCAGACTTGTTCTCTGATTTATAGTTCCTCGAATAGCACTGGCTTAGGATAGAAAGAAAGGAAAGACAAAATATTGTTTCAGGTAATATAGTCTGGAAATACATGCTAAGGAAGTCGATCTTCTTTACTCTTTATGTTTGTATTGACCTGTCGACCATGATTTGAAATTGCAGCTTTTTTTTTGGTTTTTCCTCAGAGAAAAGAGGGACTCTGCTAAAATGTCATGGGTGATCTATCTTTCATCACTGCTGTCTCTTTCTACTACAGAAGTGGTGACATTTCAATAGTGCTCATAGCGAGAACCTGCATGAACAACGTAATCGAGGAGGGGGTAATGATGGAACATGAGGGCTTCTGCCAATAAAATGCTATTACTAGAGAGACATCACTGGCACTGTCATCATAATTGGAAAATCGTGAACAATACTGTGACTCTAGTTGAGTCTAAGTGTACCTGGTTCTCAGTCGCCGTGATGCTGCAAGTGAGCACAGGTGGCAACGATGCATCTGGCTAAACCGTTTGGAGAGTATCAAACAAATGAGACGGGTATGGTGCAAAGGCTGCATTCATGCACCATACCAACAAAAATGTGGAAGGCAGAAATTTATCACATATTCATGCAGGAAGCCATCAGCCCACATTCGCAACAGCTCATTTATTTGGGGGGAAATATGGAAACTAGATTTAGTTAGCTATGGACATGTGGGTCATGTTAACTTTGTGGAAATAAATCATAGTCCCTAAGAACCCGAGAACAGAGTAGTAATGTAATGGTTAGAAGGCCTGCTATTTTTATATGGATCCTTTTCCACTGCTGATTCCTAGACTTATGACATAGACTATATACCTTGGCTTGAAGAGTGCCACCCTAACCCTTAAAAATGATGATTGACCTGCACTTAAATGCATGGGAACACTTTAAACCCTTTTTATGGATTTTCTGCAGCAGCAACAGTTATTACCGACCTTAACTGAGTCCCGTTGAATGGGCCCTATGTGAATTCACAGCTACTCGTGTAGGGCCCTCCCTTCAGGTCTAAACGACACATTTATAACTAAAAACGACCCACATACTAAAGCCGTACATTACCGCCGCCTTAACTTTACCATCCATTCCCCATCCCTAGCAACCAACCCCTCTACCACCATCTCAATCCCTGACAGCCATTCCCGCCTCCTCTACACTATTCATGAAGAGCTCCACTCCTAGCTCAGCCTCCTTTACGGCCGACACCCCCCGCGGGCAGTGTTTTCGCCCAGCCTCACTAGGGGTCGCTGCTGTAGGGGTGTCGGCATACACCTTTCAGGCCTGTTCATGTGCTCGGCGCCGATTATGATACGGAGCCTTGAAGAGGGGAACAAGAAAATCCCTTTTAGAACCAAGAGGGGCAAACAGTCTCATCGATTAACACAGTGCCACAGGGCAGGACGGAATACTCCGAGCGAGTCGCTCAATGGCCGACAAGATGGCCGCTTGGAGTCATCGACAACAAGGCTCAAGATACCCTGCCATCTCGATGACATCATGATACCACCTTTTCGTAAAACCAGAAGGGCATAAAAGTCTGCATGTACACATGAAAACATGTGTTTTTGTTGCCATCTTTTGCAACATTTACCCCTGTAATTTCTTCCCTTGTATTTTCTTTTCAGCAGGCATGTCGGAAGCAACGTGGCTTTGGAGGGGCCAAAGCATGTCAGGTGGGATAGTTTGATAATTCTAACCATAGAAAGTTAAGGACCTTGAATATCTAGAGTTTATTTGGCCATGCTCCCAAGGATGATCTAAAAATGGGGGGGGGGGGTAAACACAGTCTGTCCCCATGGTCTAGGATTGGACGGGCCATGCCCCCCTGGGATCTCCTATTCCGACATGCAGGGATGAATAAAAATTTCCTCTAAAAGCGCTAAAACGTTTAGGTGTTCAGATTGTATATATTTGTCTATAAGCTTGCACTATGGCCATTTGTTATGAGATCAGGTGATCTACTCCCAAGTGTTATGTGGGTTACTCTCTAGTGTACATTGACGCATCATGACAAAAAACGAATCTGTACCTTAACAGTGGGGAAAAAAACAACTTCATTATCTATCATCCCACACGCCCTTGAAGTAACCATGAGCTCATCGTAATCATTGAAACTAGCTGTTTGGCTACAATATGATATTATGTGTTTATTGTTTAAGCAGTATTTCTAAAATTGTGCTTTGGATATTTAGACATCTCTTTCCCAGTATACTAGCGAGTTACTCGCCGGTACAGCGTTCATGCCTCATTACACATGAAGCTTTAAGTATCTAAAATGGACTCTTTCCCCGAACTCTGTGAGTCATTTCTGCCTAAAGAGAATGATAACAATTTCATCTGTAATAAGCGTGTGAATTATAAATAGTGCCATTAAGACTTCTGTAAGGACCTAGTTAAATAACCCCTTTATAGAAGCACAGCCCCTACCTCTCTGATCTTGGCTTTAACCTGGATTCCTAAAATAATCAGAACGAGCTAAACAGGATTTAAGGTCGCACGAGTTCCAGGCCTATCTCTTTATGTTTGATTACTTACGGACAACAATTGAAGGACTTTAAACCTCTAAGGTCGGCATATTGTAGTGTATCAATATGCTGGGTGGTATTGTGCATGCAATAATGCCAAATCTGATGAAAAAAAACATTTAGCATTTATGACCCCTGACACCCAAAAGATTCAATATGATGCACCAACACATTGAGTATGTTTAGACCAGAATGGAACAACCAACCAGGAGGGTGTTGCTCCTATAGTAAAAAGAAAGAGCTGGCTAAAAATGCCCTCATTTCCAGTCCTTTCTTTTCATGTAGCTATAACTTGTCCCTTTTGTTGCTCACAAGTGGACATTCAAGTATGGTGCTAAAAAAGGGGGGATTTGAGTAGGTACCTAGTTCGGAGAAGTCAGTCAGTATAATATATTATAGAGTGTGTGACATGAGTAGGTAGCTGATAGTGCAGCTCTCTCTCTCTGTTTTAAACAAGGCAGGCGACTTTTCAGTCTAATGTGGTGAGTGCAGGTTGAATGGTGAAGCAGAGCATGACTTCTTTTGAAAAGAGGGTACCTACTGACAGCTCTTTTTACCATAGGAACAACACGCTCCTGCACAATGCGGCATTAAAAGAGCTAACAAAGAGTAGTTTAATGAGCACGAAGTAGTATCAGATGTTGGAATAAATACAAAAAAGAAGGTGAGCTCCTGGTGTGCTTTTTCTGGAGCTGGGACAAATAAAAACACAATTAAATGATTATATTATGAGTCATAATAACCAGCACTTACAATGCCCATTGAAGTGCAAATGAAACAAAGTGCTGACAGACAACTGGTTCTTGCTGTTTTTATACAGCTGTCTGTCAGCATATACCTTATCGATAAGTTGGGCCCTGGAAGTATAGCTTCAGCAAAATGGTCTTTTTCTTTTCTATAATTATGCGGGGCCCCGAATAAAAGCCAGGTGTTACGACATTGACCATAAATTCACTTCTGCAAAGGTTATTCACACATTGTTTTCAACTGTGTAATGCTCCTCCAGATTATCTCATTCTCTCCTACTTTCTAAACCTTGTGAAAATAGTCTTAACTCGGTGGGGAGTTCATTGAGGATAGACTGGGCACATGAGTTCTATGGTCTAAGCCTACGTAAAGGTTTTACAGCATTTTCCAATTTTAGGTAAGACATGACTGACCCGGTTATAAGCCTCCTCTGACATCATTATAACATTATGTGGCCCCATGGTTAAGGTGGCTGGCGGGGATAGACTAAATGTAATTAGATTTTCGTCAAATTCTCAGCAGGGTCTCGAAATGATATGTACTTTTCATATATGCAAAGAAAATAAGGGGGTCCCGAGCATATTTTTTGAGATACACAAGCTTCAACCTTATATAGGATTATATAGTAATTAGTCACATACATCTCCAGTTTCATATCAAAAAGTAATTAGATTCCTTTATAACATCCTCAGCACTTATATCATAAGAATATCTTTGCAGTAAATGCAATCCTGACATATGGTCCCGGTTACTTTTCTATTGTTTTGGATGATTGAAATATAAAAATGTATAGAAATGGATACAATTTTAACCTGAGGATTATATATGGTATTATCTACTAGTAGTCAATAACAACTGTCCCTGTGGCGCATGTGTTTGCCTTCCGACTTTAATACAGAGGAACCCTAGGTTCAAATCCATACCAAACCAACCTATGTTAGTAGCATTTTGCATATTTCGTTTCCAACAATGTCCATAAAACACAAGAGACCCCTGGTGTCCTAATGGTTAACCAACAATCCCCGCCAGTCACCTTAAGTGATCGAGTAGAACAAAATAGCTGGTAGCTCATAGAACAACCATTGATATTGTACTCTATGCAAATGAAAGAAGAGATAGGATGGCTATCAGAAACCTGCAGGTGGATCTTAATAGAATAGGTCTATGGTGTGTTAACAACCTTATGGCTATTAATGTTGATAAGACTCAGTGCGTGTGGTTCTCCTCTCCCCAAAGAGCACCAAATTTACAAAATCTAGATGTAAATATAAATGGACAGAAACTTAAAGTTGTAAACAAATACACATATCTAGGGGTCATCATTGATAGTAAACTCCCTATGGCCCCCTTCTTAAATGACACTGTAAGAAAGGCCAATGCCTCTATTTTTAAGCTTGCAAAAATTAGACATCTTTTAACGGAGAAAGCTAGCATATCTATCTACAAACAGTGTATACTCCCCATATTTGACTGTTGTTGCTTTATCACTGACTGTGCTAATGTAGCAGATATTGCAAGGTTACAAATAATACAAAACCAGGGATTAAGTATCTGCCTTAAGGAGAAAAAGAGACATGAAACTATTGTAGGGCTGCATGCCAGATGTGAAGTACCAATGCTGGAGGCACGGAGAAAGGAGCTGCTCACTTCATAGGGGTCTAAGGGGCTGCTGTATAGGAAGGCTCAAATACAAAAAATAGTCTTAGAGGAATTGTATACTCATACAGACAGGAGGACAAGACAGAATGATAAGATAGCATAGACTTCAATCATTCAAAAAAAGTCCACTTTATAGAGGTATAAAATTGTGGAACGCATTACCATGTGAGGTCCAGTATATATCAGTGAAGGAAAATTTCAAAAAGGAGATCAAAAAGCGAAATGGTACACATATGAAATGTATCAAGGAGAAATATATACAAGAGGTGAGAACTAGAGGGCAGTAAACTCACTTACGATTAAAGACCTAATGAGTCTTTGCTCTTCAAAGCTGAATATTGTAATGTTACTAACTCATGCCCCACACAAAACTGTGATTACTGTGGTCATAGTTTATTTCACTCTGTACATCCCAGCAAATTGTCGTCATGTCCTGTCATAGTTGGTGATGGGTGGTAAATCACTTTTCTAGTGATAATGCACTGCGTGACCTTGCGCCACCCCCTGTCAGTATTCACTTATCATCACCATTCATCACCTGCCTTAGAAATGTTGTGAGTTGAACATGCGTGATCTTTTGCCAGCCCCTGCTAGGGTTCACTCATCATGGCGAATCATCACCAATATCACATAAGTCTTTAGTTGAACCTGTGTGATCTTTCGCCAACCTCTGTCAGTTTCAACTCATCATGATGATTCATCACCAGGATGTCAGCATTAACAGACTAGGATAACTCTATAGTTTGATGCTGTCTTTGCTTTATGGATGGGGCATTGAAAATAAATGTTATTATACATGATCCTAGGCTATATATGGATCAGTTCCTTTATATGCTAGTAAATAGCATGAACGTATAGAACATAATGAATGCTATAATTATGGTTATGTGTTCATATTTAAGACATAAATGATAGTTTCTTTTGTCTATGGGATTTAACACTGAGCTGACATTGTGCCCAATACACATTGTATGTAGGCATTAATAGGCCTTGTTCTGACAATAATAAGAAAATTTAATGTGCTCTGACCTTTATGGTGCAGTACATCTATTGGAAGTAGGTAAGAACAGTTAGTGATAGAGCATTACATTATTGCATTGAGTGATAATAGGGGCACATACCATGTCTGACCCAAATCATAGCATCTCTCACGACGCATGACGCATCCTCACAATGTCATCAGCAGTCTCACTCACCATGACCAGCTATCACCGACAGTGACCACCAGCCTAGTTCACTGTGTTCTGATTGGTCCATTTCAAATTTCCCTCCAAATTTCTGAGAACAAAGAAGCTTACCCAGATTTTACAAAAGACAGGCAGAGATCAAGGAGAACAGATGTGAGGTGAGTTGGCTCCTAGTATTCTTAGTGTAATTTGTACAATATACAGTTTACTGTGACACATACAGCAACTGATATTGTCGGTTAAGTCTTGTACACCTTGTTTAATTACATTAATTTCTGATTTAAAGAATAGCAGGCAGCAGTCATATTCACTGGCTGGTTGTTCACATCAATTGGTAAATCTAATGGTGTATTTTTGAGACCTCCTCCACCATTAAATGTCCATGCATGGCTGTGCATGTCATTAATGCTGAACCAGGAGAGGGGAATAGAGATTTGCATAAAATTTGCCATGCACCCTCTTTGTGTGAATTATTGTTTATGATATAATAAAAGCTATACACATATTTCATAAACTTGTGATATAGTACTGTATTCATGATTAAATTTCTTTTATTTCCTTATCTTTAAACAGGGAATTCCACAAGTAATTCAGGGGAGCATCAACAACAGAAGCATGGATGGAGAGGACCACAAATTAATGAACAGCTAAATCAATTATGTTTAAATTGATGAATAAAAGAACCCCCCGCCCCCAAAAAAAGAGATTTGTTTGCCATCCAGCGTGACCCTGTGTGATCACGACCATCGTCATCTGTGGTGACCCTGTGTAATCACTACTGTTGTCATCTCTAGTGACCCTGTGTGATTATGACTGTTGTCATCTGTGGTGACCCTGCGTGATCACAACCATTGTCATCCCTGGTGACCCTGCGTGTTCACGACTATCGTCATCCCTGGTGACCTTCTGCTATAGCAACACATGACCAGATTTTTTTTTTCATAAGACCACGGTCGTGAGGGCATCACACAAGATGGCGAAAGGTCACCACAATTTGCTGGTATATATTTGCGGATTTCATGGTAATTATAAATCCGTGAATTTATGTCCTCAGTGATTATTTCTCCTTCTAAATCCTTTCTTGAGTGCAGGGAGTCATGGGGGGAGGGGGGAGGCTGATGGGTAAGGGCCTGACATGGTACCTATCTTAAAACTGGCTGTAAAGGTGAATGAATGATGACAGTTACTTTGAAACTATTGCAGACAAAACAATGCTTATTACAACTAACAATGAATTAGATTTCTTGTGACAATAAATACCATAAATAATTTGTTTTTATAAACTGTTTTGTCTGATAATGTCTGCCACTCCATACTTTTCCAAACTGCCATCAGTCTACTTAGGAAAAATATCAATACTCTTGGCTTTGATTTCTAAAATCCGTGAATTTAAGTACACGTGAAATGGTACAATTAGCTATTTTCGTGAAAATTTTTACCAGTGAAAATATCTACGACCACAGTATTAGTCCAAAAGAGATAAAGAGTGATCCATCAGTATCTCATACATTACCATTTAAAGCGAAACATGTGTTAACCTGTTCATTATCATCAAATGTAAATAATTTCATCCCTGTTCATATTGTTTATAGGAATGTTCTTAAAGTGGCAGGCAGGTAAATTGAAATGACTATATATCTGATTAGAATTATATTGTACTAGAGATTTCTTGAAACATGATACATCCAGGCTCATGTATCTTGGTCATGTATCTTGGTCTTCATGGTGCACCACAGTAGCAGTGGCGAGACTGAACTGCATTGGTGTATCATACCAACCAACGGGGGGTGTATCAATCCTATCGGGTAGTTACTAACCATATGCATGATTGCAACCCTGCTGAGAAAAATTGCATTCACGCACCAAAACGACCAATGGACATGGTGTGTTAATGTTCTATATGGCCCTAAAATGAAAAGAAATGCAGTCAGAAATGAAGCCAATTGTGTAGGGAGAGATGCTGACCCAAAGAAAATTGGTAACATAAGGCGAGCAAAGAAGTCAGAATTGGCAATGTGAATCAACTATTTGCCAGTAATGGTCTAGTATCGAACTGATCATATATAAAATGGGTAGATGTTTTCTGCCTAATGCAATATCTTTCTTATTTGGATTGTGCCTTGACGGTATCGTGCCGACCCTCCAGATGATATCTCCCCAAATGGTATGTATTATGATGCATGTTAATGATAAAGTATATATATGTTCACTTTCAGCATTACTTGAGATAGCAGGATTCGTTAGACTTTGCATTAGTTGCTTCCATATAGATACTTGCTGGTGAATATTGCATAATCCATGCGTCCTAAGAGTAGTAATGTCTTTACCATGAATTAGCCATTTCGTACCAATTTGAAGAATAGTGTGCATGAGTACTATGCTATAGGATAAAAAAATTCAGGCCGAACCTTAGTCATCAGCCCTCCTGCTACCCTTGCAGTAAATATGGATGTATTACCCTGTAGCTTGTCCATGGCACACTGTATAAATATATAGTGGATGAGATAAAACGAAATTGAGTTTTCCTATGTTGAGAGATTAAATAGATGATGTAGGAAGTGGAAGTGCTCAGGGTAGAGACAGGAGGCTCTTGGGGCACTCAACTCCGTATACAGTAGAAGTCAATATATCAAACTGGCACACTGTGAGACGTAGATGGGTGATGGTGTATCCTCCAACTCTGTATGATATATCTAGTCAAGGCAGACCCAGCTGCTGGTCAATTTGTGATATGGCGATGATGTAGGAAAGGGAGGTGGTCTTTTCTGTCCACCAAAAATGAGCTCCAACCATAAAGATCGTTTTTAAGAGAGTACATTGTAGAGAAAGGGAGCTGCTTCTAAGCTACCATTGCAGGCTTTGCAGTACAGTGCTGGTGAGCAGACCCGTCAGCAATGCATTGGTCCCGGTGTTTATAAAAACAAAGGAATATTAAATGCCCCTGAAAGGGTTGACCTAGACAGCCACCACACCATGATTAGGTCTTGGTGCTCTTCTAAGTCTCTGAGAAGTCCAGGGAGCCCTACACCTGGGTATCAATTTGTGATATGACACAGGGGAGAGCGTCAGGAGTGAAGTCTGCAAGAGGGTGCAGCTCCTGCAAGTACTTTGGTGAAGCAGTGCACGACTTGTTTAGAAAAGAAGGCACATACTCACAGCTCTTTTTACAACAGAAGCAACACCCTCCAGAGATTGTGTTTGTGTAGCAGTCTATTCGACAGCTCACGGGACACCAGTTTTTCTTGACATAATCGCTGCTGCGCCCATGGAAATTACCAGACTATCAGCTGTAATCTTGGGACCTTGGACTACATTTTGGTTTATATGGCATGCAAATTTAAACAAAAGGCATTACTGTCTGTTAGGATGTAAAGAGTTAAATCATTGAAATTAAAAGTTAATCTTGTTTTCTTTCCTGACAATAATAAACTTGAAGTGTTCGGGAGGGTGTTGCTCCTATAGTAAAAGAAAGAGCTGGCTAAAAATGCCCTCATTTCCAGTCCTTTCTTTTCGTGTAGCTATAACTTGTCTCTTTTCTTGCTCACAAGTGGTCATTCAAGTAGGGTGCTAAAATTGGGGATTTGAGTAGGTACCTAGTTAGGAGAAGTCAGTCAGTATAATATACTATAGAGTGTGTGACATGAGTAGGTACCTGATAGTGCAGCTCTCTCTGTTTTAAAGAAGGCAGGTGACTTTTCAGACTAATGTGCTGAGTGCAAGTTGAATGGTGAAGCAGAGTGTGACTTCTTTTGAAAAGAGGGTACCTACTGACAGCTCTTTTTACCATAGGAGCAACACGCTCCGGTCCTGCCAAGATCAATGCAGGCCTGCAGAATAGTGAAATCTGCAGGAACAAATGGCCTGAAAGGGAGAAATACTTTGCGTATATAAACTTGTATTACTGGTGTGGAGGTGGGAGAGGATAGGGCCGAGATATTTTGCCTGTGGGGAAATAGGCACCGCCCTTTAGGAGGCTGTCTATGACTGCATACATTTAGTTCATCTAACCTATCCGATAAGATTCTCTTGTTACCCAGTTGTCTATAACCTTAAAAATGAATCTTTAAAATTACCATATATGATAATGTTTTTTGTCTATAATGAAAAAGATTACAATGGTTGCGTCTAGGATATATTCCTTGTGCCAGGCTGAGCCTCATAATTATACATATAGGCAAGGTATTTATTGTATAGAGTACTGTTTAGTAGTGTACCTAAGGAGTCCCTATCCTATCTCTATATGTCCCAGTTTTTAATCCATCACCCACCCACACGGTTATCAATTATTAACATGTAGGATATAGCCTCACATTCAGAGAAGGGGACCAGTTGGGTACCAACTTTCAATTATGCACAAGTTATTATCGTTTTTGGCAATATACTCTCAGGGAGATGTGTTTGAGAGCTTGGAATGCTACAGTAGGGGAGGGTGGGGCACGTTGAGCCACTTGGCACGCTGAGCCACCAGCTCCCATTTCTATTCATTTCAGAGTTTCACATCAGGAAACCTATAACACCGCCCGCCTTGTATAGATAAGGGGGAGATAAGGCAAAGCATGGAGATTCAAATTGTCAGCCTTTTACAAGCATCGGCATAGCCTCATAAATGTGCGTGTCTATAAGTACATGGGGATGGGAAGGTATGAATATTAGTGGTTTTCATGTATTACAGGTAAACCGAATGTTAATCTTTTTCGCAATGGTCTATAACCTGCGGTATCTCTTTTGAGATCTTGAGAATCGTGAAGATGTGGTTTATTTTGATCTCGAATATGCCAATATATAAGTCAGAGTTCACTGGGAAATGCAGAAATGTCAATTAGATGAGCTATGATTGAATGTGTGATATAAATGCCATTTCAATAGCATCGAATACATTCTTTAAAAAAATGCCGGATGAAACGGGAAGACAGTCTTAAAAAGGAAGAGGAATTGCTCCATTTCTTAAGCCTCCCTAAAAACAGGATTAAATTGACCCTGGTGGAATCAGCCCCTTAGACCCCTATACAAACACACTCAGCCCTCTTAGCACCCTCTGCTCATGTGCAAACATACCACTGTATGTCCCCTGTCGGCAGTAGTCTGAACCGACTAAAAGCCAGCGTCTCAATAATTCAGCCACTGCCACCTGGTGTGACGTGAAGGGTGGGGCAGGGGACTTCCTGTTTATTGAGAGGACTAAGATGGCCAAAGGTACATATGGCAGTAGGGGAGGTGCACAGCCAAAGGTGATCCCTTCATTTTGGGAATGTCATCTTACCCATTTAAAGGTCCCAACATGCTTTGGTGTATCATGCTGATCATAATGGATAAATTATGCATTTACACTCTCTAAGGGGAGTGGCATGATGCACCAAAATAGTTCACTCATCATCACTGCATTGCTGCGGCAAGACGTCCAGGGGAAGCAGTATGGAGGTATTACATGGCTAAGTGAGATCTTAGACCTAATAATTATAAAGCCCAAATAGATCATTGACCCTTTTAGGGGCTGCATTTTGTAGTAAAGCGTATTTTATGCATTCATGTAACCCTGGGAGGAGAGTAACATGCCAGAGCTATCTTCATCATATCGGCTGTGGTGAAGTCCTTAAAATGATGTCCCAATGTAGTTCCCACCTGCAGTCCCTAGGTGCATCAAAGTGATCAAGGACCATTGCAGCCCTTGGAGCGTTAATACACCATCAGCTTCCCACACATCCAAGGTGCCCACCCTGGAGGAGGTCCTCATCCTGTTGGTGCCATTGCTGACGGTCTCGGGGCCCCTGAGGAGGCACCACATACCCTGCTTCTTACAGGTCACAGCCTCACATGGTCCCCAACCCAATCCCTACACACAAAAGTCATTTCATACTTGTTTTGCTAGAGAGGATGTTAATGGTGGATTGGTGGATTGAGAGGGAGGATGTGAAAGGGTGGATAGGGGCTAAGCAGTGAAGGTAGTGTGTCAGATAAATGGGCTCAAAATGTGAGAATGAAGGTAGGAAATTGAGAGGTGGATTTAGAGAATGAAAGAGAGGGAGACCGAGAGGGAGACCGAGAGGGAGACCGAGAGAGAGAGAGAGAGAGAGAGAGAGAGAGAGAGAGAGAGAGAGAGAGAGAGAGATGTAATAGAGGAAGGCAAATAATAAAGGGAGAATAGCAAGTGGAAGAAGGTAGGAAATGATAGGGAAGTAGGTAGTTAAGGAGAAGAGTGATTGGAAAGAGAAAGGATGGGGGTGAGAGTGGAGATACCAGTAGTAAAATGTCAGTGGTAAGATGCCAGGTGTGGCATGGGGAACGACAGGGAGAGATAGCTGGATAGGTGAAGGAGACATTACAAGAAGGAACAGGCATGGTATCACCAAGCATCCAAGAAAAAAGAAAGCATGCAATGAAATTGGGAGATAACAGAGGTAATGAAAACATTGGTTGGACTGAGAATTAAAGGAATAGGCTGATGGAAGATGGTAAAGAAGAACAATTTTTTCCCATGCATTCAGAAGAACGGACACAGATAAAGTTGGAATATATGTATATGACATTCGGCCATCTTGCTGCCGTTGACTTTCAGTGTCATGACTTCAATCAACTTCAATTCAATACTGTTCAAATGACTGCAGTGAATTTCTGTCATATGACAACAGACTTGCAGTTGCGATTGACTCTCAGTCTCATAACTAGGCAAAGGACTTCCAGCCACACCTTCAATTACATGACTACAATGAGTGAGTAATAGTTGAACAACAACATTTTGAACAACACCTCCAAAGAATAACATCACTTTAACAGGTGAATGTATCGGTGTCCTTGTGTAAAGGAGCTTTTAAGAGAGAAACAGGTGTATGAGTAGTCAGAGCAAGTTCACAGAGGTAAATCCCTCCTCCTGATATGGAATCCCTTCTGACTTTTGACATCATTGACCAGATTCAAATTAAGATTCCTGAGGAACAGCTGAGTCCATGCTCTATTGATTGACAGTAGGCTGTAAGGGAAACTGAGATTGACTATTCAAATCAGAATGGTTTGACTTGAATATCCTTTACAGAAACCCTTTAGCTGTTTATAGGCTGCAAAATATAGTAGTGCACTTGGCCAACCCCTTTGGAGTACCTCTATCAATCCCATAGGGTAGGCACTATGCACTGATGAAATAGAAATATACTTTTGGAGGATTATTGATGATGACAAATGAATTATTTTTGTCAATCTGCCTATTTCCTTATACAATTGGAAAGATCTGTTGCAATGAAGATGCATTGCCTATCATCTTTCCAAGGAAGACGAAACACAGCTGGAATTCCTGTTACAATGAAAAAGCTTCTGGTTTAGTGCAATCATTGTCATTAGAATCCCTTTAACTCCAAAAGTTGAGTGAATCAGTGCAAGATCAATGACCTCATCCTATCTGATACAATTCAATGGCATCTTCATCGGGGAAACTTATGTGCACACTGGATACACTTTTGCAAATGCGGCAGATGGGTGTGTCGCAAAGAGTATCAGAGAGGGTTTTTCCTGCTTTTAAAGGCTGAGCTTAATCCAGCACCACATACCAAAACACATGTGGGACAGCATTAGACCTGGGCACCTCATATAGATCCTTGATGTACCATCACATCTCCACCCACCTCCACGGTCCCACCCAGGAGGTGCTCCTCTCCATGTCGATGGTATCACTGGTGGGTGTCTCAGGGCCCGGTCAGGAAGCCCGACTAACCTAGGTGCTTACTGGTCACCACCTCCATGGTCCTTGATTCAATCTATACACACAAAAGCCATTTCATACTTACTTTGGTATACAGGTAGGTAATTGTGAGGTGTAGTGGAGCTGGAGGGGTTGAGAGCATGGGAAAGAGTTACAAGCATGGGGCATGGGTTCGGGATACAAGGCCAGAGGGGTTATGGTGATGAAGATAGTGAGCAAGAAAATGAAGGAGGGAGAGAAGGAAGGAAGGAAGGAAGGAAGGAAGGAAGGAAGGGCCAGGAAAGATGTTATGATTCAACGGAATAAGCTAATCTGTGGTATCTGACAGAGGAATAGCAGTGGATACTGAAACACCACTGCTCCTCATACTGCTTTGGTTCTGAAACACTACTGCTAGACTTCACTGCTCATGTATTACTTTTCCACTGCATTCTTGCCCGGGATAATAAGGGGGTGTGCGGAAGATGGTAGTTGTATGGGGATGTAGACGAGAGTGAGGTTTTGGAAAATGGACCAGAATGCTATATGGAGATATGGAGGAGGGAATGGAGTGGACTGGGAGGAGAGGAAGTAGGAGGGAGCAGGGTAGTGGGAAGGAGAGGGAAAGTGATTGAGTGTTAGAAAGGAATTGGAGGGGAGTGGTGGTTTATTGTAAGAGATGAATAGGGATGTGAGGGAATGAATAGAGTCAGGGAAAGGTTGAAAGAAACTGGTATACAATTAGTGAGTAAAATGCAATGAAAAGAAGGTTAATAAGTTGTGAATGACAAAGGAAAAGCAGTGATGGACTGAAGAAGGGAAGAAAAATCAATCAACCAAGGAAGAAAGCAATGAATCAAAATATAAGATAACATAAGCTAGGACGACCTTAAGTGGGAGAACAGAAGCGGAAGGAGAGGAAAATGTTTTAAGGGGATGATAAAAGATTAACATTTTATGTGCTGCATTATGTATTAATCCACAATCCGTAATGGTTGTCACCATGATACATGAATGTAGTCTTGGTAAAAAAAAACTCTCCAAAGCTATATACAGGCATGAAGCTGATATTATAAGAAGGAAACATTCCGATACAAGGCATCCCATGCATCATTTATGAGTTACCTACCATCATCAGAGGGTTAAAATGGTGGAAGGTTTTAACCTGCAGCTCCATATATCCATTCAGGGTATGCAGCAGGCAATGGCAGCCTTTAATGGTACACTCACAGTGAGTGTTTGGATTCAACAAGCCATTGACATTGGACAGGACGTAAGACTTAACAGGAAGTAAAAATCTTTATCAAAGAGGAGGATGGAAGTGCTGCAGATAAGGAACAGGATGACTGGTGATGGAGGAACTGCCAGGATTTCACCATGCCTTTAGAAAGAGTGAATGCAGATAAAGTTGGAATATGTGCTTTCTCAATAAAGATAGATTCGCACATTAATGTAGCTGACTTGTTTTCATGATACACCATTAAACAATCAAATACAGCACAATAGATTTTATTCAGAGCAAGTCCAAAGAAGACTACTAAACCGTAGTCGACATGGCGCTCACATCAATTATTTCATCACTCACTCCATCCCATATTGATGTATAATACCCCGATTATACTCAATTCACATTTGAAATCAACTTATTTTCTGTAGATGTCTATGTCATGAGAAACCTCAACCTTTACAGGTTGTTAATGTTTGAGTGCATCATGCGGGCTATACGGCATTAGTTATATGGTACTCCCAAAAGGTCTGCCAGTTGCAGGGATATTGTGAGAAGGCCAGTTGGGATTGCATTCATGCAGCGTGGTCATTGGTGGCTAATTGCAAATTGGCGTTCATTTGCCGCGGGGGCACGACCTACATTCACATCGGGCATGCGCAGCATTGCCTTTCTCTCACTGCCTTCAGTGCTACTGACCGATCAACACATATCGTAAGTTTTCATTTTAATTTCCCACCCACCCACACCTTTTAATAGGTACTATTACTGAACTATTAAAACAGTCACCACGTAGTGGCCTGACGTCATAGACAATGACTCACTAGGGTGGTTACCATATCTAGTTCATACATACATTTTATCATCTATTCATACTCATTTATTCTTATTCGTATTTTAACTGTATGTATCAATCACATTTATTCTCTCCAATAAATGATTGTTATCCAAACAGGTCAGCGCCCCCATGTAAGTGAATTAGAACATGAGACTTGACATCATTTTGATTAGCAAAAATTAAATGTTTCTATAGCCTATATCAATGTGATCTGTAGCCGTCAGCATAGGACATACAATCCATTAGATCTGTAATCTAATCAACCATGAAACCCCATCCTGCTTCCTGCCCGTCATTCAGCCTGTGGGGCTAGGTAGACAGTTAAAGTGGGTCTCTGAGCTGTTGGATTTTAAAGGTAGCATAGTGCTTCTTGTTTTAGTTTACTTACCAGTGCTCTGTTGATGCATCGTGCTGCAAGTGGTGGGTCCAAAAGATTTAGCATGATGCAGCAATGCAGCACTGCATTCGTGCATCATAATTAATGGGTATGGACCACTAAATTCGACACGGTGACATGGCCATTTCTTAAAATCGACATGTGACATGGGCCTTAGTGACATGAGGCAAAACAATTAGTGACATGACATAGGTGCTTTCTAAAATTCGACATCAGACATGATAGGCTCTTAGAGGTGACATGGGACATGGGGATTTAAGTGACAAGTGCCATGACCATTTTTTAAAATCGATGGGGGACCCCCCATCCACACCCCCTAATTACCCAGAAACGGTAAAAAAGGTGGCCAAAATTGGTGAGGCTGAAAATGAGATGGTCATTCTCATAATATGTGGTCAAATCATTAAGCACTAGGTCAACTAGGGCAAACAAACACCTTTAGTCCAGGGGGATAATCAAAGATCTTACGACAGCTCACCCTTAAATTTTGAAAGAGCTCAATGCTATTGCCCGGTCAGAGACATGATGTACAAGATAATTTTCTGAATGACTGGGCACTATATTATAAGAGTAGAGGACTAGATCAGGTTGTGGTTACAGAACAAGTATTGATGCTATCCTTTAACGATGCATACATGCCACTGAAGGGCTGCTTTTGTTTGAATTATTTGTTACCATGTAAAATTGGAGAGTTATAATTCATAGAAACTATATTAATAAGCACCCTATCTACAGCTGCCAGGATTCATCTTTTCCTCACCAATACAACCAAGTGAAGTTATTTCACCACCCTCCATGCCTACATTTAATCTACCAATCAGTAATTCAGATTACCAAAGTATGTGAATAACCTCCCTAGTGGTTATAGACTTCAAGGGATGATTATCCATGGCCCTTTTACAAAACAGGCATTTATTCAATCTATTATTTACTCTGATCAAGAGATATGTCAACACCCATCCATGCACCCCTAGCCCTCGCACAATACCGGCATGTATACAGAATCAATACAATAACGTTAATTCCTCAGTAATGCAATATAGACTTATCAGGAATGGTCAATTTTTCAATAACATTGTATAGTCTAATCATAGTTGATCCTTATGCTGGGGCAGCCCAGGCTACACTGCAAATATGGTGTTTAGATCCTAAACACAATTCTAAACATATACTTGCAACGTTTTTGTAATCACACTAATTTCCTAAACATGTTTAGCCAAACAATGTGCTTGGCACAAGTGTTTAGAACTCTAGGTGTTTATGTGCAAAATTTGTGTTTAGATTATCGATGAAATTTTGCATTTAGATGTTTATGAATTTTTGTGTTTAGATGTTTAAGTTATTTTGTGGGAAGTAAGAGTTTGCAGACATGTATCCATTAAAAAAAATAAAGGAATGTTTTTTGTTTGTTTTCTTATTTATTTGAGGCCATCAGCAGGTATTTACACAGCAAAGCCTCCCAAGATGTCAGCCACAGCTGTATACAGTTATATGTACACACTGCATTAGAATAAGAGACTTGAGAAAGTACAACAGCTTGGCAGGAAGGACATTGCTTTATCCATTACAAAATAACATGAAAAAGGTGTCAGTCATGGAACTCATTGATTTATGGTTATGATGGTGGTGTAAGTTGAATTTAGCAATTCGTCTATTGCTGTTTCTATTTTCATGACATTCAATGAAATGACACTATGATACACAAGGGGTTAGGGGATTATTGTCACAACAATTGATTATAACTGTTTGCAGATAGTCCATTCAGAGGTAGTGCTGCTACCTGGTGTGGATTTGACATCCACATATCTAAACATATTGATGTTCAAATCTAAACACCTAGTTTTCAAGTGTTTAAACTCTAAACATCTAAACATGTTTAGCAAAAATGTTTATGTATTTAGAATAAAGTGTTCTTTTCCTAAATGTGTAGTTGATGACACATATCTGACATATATGTTTAGGTTTTAAACATGTTTAGACCTAAACATGTTTAAAATCTAAACACCATTTTTGCAGTGTATGATATACTGGTGGGATAGATAATTGGAGAGGCATGTAGTATCGGCCTACCCTGCAGCTAGAGCCGGGAAAAATGGTGACCCCCGCGATCCTGTATTTATCATTTATGACAGAGTAGGGTACATAAGATGGGTGGATACTCTCATCCCCTTTTATATAAACCCAATCCTCTAGAAGGTGTGCAGCATAAGTGCTATGTTACCAGTAGAGGTAAATTATTGATATGCAGAAAATACTTATGATTCATAGTGAGAAAGAATACATCTTAACCTCATCAGGTCCAGTAAACCTCTGGAAAACAAATTTAGATAACTAGCTTGTGACAAAATGGGAGGAACAGGGGAGTTGGATCTGGAGATCACTGAAGGAGGCTATACCAGGAGCTTAATTCAAAAGATCCTGGGATCACGACCCCAGCAATCTTAGGAATAAATCAGCCTTATCCTATTAAGCGATCTTAAGAGTTGACTGGGTTCACATATCCTAGCCAGCACTAAGATCGCATCGATCTTAGCCTCAGCCCTCCTACACTATTCCAAGAAGTACTGACTAGGCACAGGGGTAAGAGTCCCAAAATAAAGGAATAGCTGTGGAGTCACTCTTCTTCACAAGAGTGCTTATACCATCGTTTCCCGTCCCCATATGGGCTAACAAAAGAGCACAGGGTGCAGTTGACCCCCATACAGTATTCAAGAGCTGTTCCCATGAATGTATGATTTATGCTTGCCTATTAGAAGCATTGTGCCCTCCCCCCAGGACAAAGAGAGAGAAGGGAAGAATTACCTTACAGTGCACTTAACGCATGAGTAGCCATAAGAGCCCTCAAGGACACTCAGCAAACATCCTCCCTCCCCTCTTTATGTATGCAGCAGGCTATTCACTCTTTCAATCAGGAGTGTTCCCTGTAAGTGCTCTTGTACCCTGGTGAAACCACTATGCATTTCTTTCACTAAGATCGCCGTGATCTTAGTGGTGAAAATGGAATAGTGAAGTGATCCCAGGACTAGCTATTCTGGACAGGCCTGCAACCACTGCATTACATAGGGTAGACCAACCAGGTCTTATGATATGTGCCTACACTAAGATCGCTGGGGTTGGGATCCCAGGATCTTTTGAATTAAGCTCCAGGACACCTTTCAGTCATACCGAAGTATGTATGATTTGTTAGTAGCCAGATATTAATCATTGAACTGTTGCAGAACAATGTGATCTCAAAATCTGACAATATCTTTTTTTTTTTCATTGAGAGGCATGCCTATTGCACAATATGCTACCATAGAAAATAGGTAAAACTCAGCTATAGTTAGATGGGATGATGACACTAAAGGCCAATGAGCAGTTGTTATTCTAAATTTACAAGAGTTGTACTGTTTGTGCAACGGGCCACTGATCTATGCTAGAGTTAAGGTAAACGCATTTTTTTTGTTGAAATTCGGACGACTTTGCCTATAGCCATAATCATAATCATGATCAAAACAACTGAATGTCCTTTGACGTAGAATACAGAATCACTGTGAGATCAATGCCATTTTTCTGTCCAACACAATTAAATGACAGGGGTATTAGGGGACCACTTTTTCTCTTTCAATGGGAAAAAATAATGCTTGGATATTGATGCCAGAAGCCATGGAGGTTTTGGGACTTGCAAGTCATTGATGAGTTCATCCTTGTCAGCGACTCACATGACAATGAAGCTCACCCCCAACAACAGATCCATCATGTTTGGCAACATCAGGCTTAGCTTAGTTACATGAGGGAGTGTTCATAATGCTTCATATGGGAACAACAGTTAAACCAGATACAGATCAGTTCAGTAACTTGAAAGGGGGTGTTTGTAAACCCCCATAATTGACAGCTTAAGGCTCGGTTCAGTTACATAAGGATATGTTCTTATTACGTTACACAGAGAAGGTGCTCATACACTGCAAAAATGGTGTTTAGATCCTAAACACATTTCTAAACATATTCTTGCAACGTTTTTGTAATCACATTAATTTCCTAAACATGTTTAGCCAAACAATGTGCTTAGCTCAAGTGTTTAGAAATCTAGGTGTTTAGGTTAAAACTTTGTGTATACAAATTTTTTTGTTTAGATGTTTAAATAATTTGATGGAGAGTTAAGGTTTGCAGACATGTATGCATTAAAAAACAGAGATATATTTTGTTTATTTTCTCATTTACTGGGGGGGGGGCATTAGCAGGTATTTACTTGTCAAAGTCCCCAAAGATGTCAGCCACAGCTATATACATGTACATTAGGGGTTAGGGGTTAGGGGATTATTGTCACAATAATTGATTATAACTGTGTGCAGATAGTCCATTCAAAGGTAGTGCTGCTACCTGGTGTAGATCCAACATCCAAGTATCTAAACATATTGATGTTTAAATCTAAACACCTATTATTCAACTGTCTCAACTCTAAACATCTAAACATGTTTAGCGTAAATGTTTATGTAGTTAGAATAAAAGTGTTCATTTCCTAAATGTGCAGTCGATGAGACACCAAACTGACCTATATGTTTAGGTTTTAAACGTGTTTAGACCTAAACATGTTTAAAATCTAAATACCATTTTTGCAGTGTAGAGACTAAAACGTGAACACAAGGTAGCCCAGGAGCGTGTTGCTTCTATGGTAAAAAGAGCTGTCAGTAGGTACCCTCTTTTCAAAAGAAGTCATGCTCTGCTTCACCATTCAACTTGCACTCACCCCATTAATCTGAAAAGTCACCTGCCTTGTTTAAAACAGAGAGAGCTGCACTATCAGCTACCTACTCATGTCACACACTCTATAATATATTATACTGACTGACTTCTCCGAACTAGGTACCTACTCAAATCCCCCTTTTTTAGCACCATACTTGAATGTCCACTTGTGAGCAACAAAAGGGACAAGTTATAGCTACATGAAAAGAAAGGACTGGAAACGAGGGCATTTTTAGCCAGCTCTTCCTTTTACTATAGGAGCAACACCCTCCAGGTACAGAATGAATCCTTGACCAATTGCTATGCTTTGAAGATACTGTTGAATCTACCAGGGATCCTCTTTAAACTGAACAATGTATCACCATGATTGCATTGCAGTAAACTGTGTAGTTTCTTTAAAGAAGCAGTACAGTGCACACTGTGGTACAAAGAATCTCGATGTAAATAATGATTGATCTCTGGCAGTTGTGGGACGAGGATGTAAGGTTATTTTGATGACATTATTTTCTTATATGGTCTTGATATACATTTTACTTTTGCTACTTGCCTCATCGTTAGGCACAAAAGGATACGATTGGAAAAGGGTTTAACCTTTCCTATCCACCAGAATCAAAGGCAACTTGTTTTTAAAATTAACAGAGCACGCACTTGGGGCCAAGAGGAATGATAACATCTTGACGATATTCACTGATTGTACTTGGCCATCATGTTATTCTATGGTAGTCTCTGTAACTGTTCAAAGGGCACAGTTATTTAAATAGGACCCTTAGCAAAACCCCTCTTAAGGGTCACTATCTGATACTATTTTCAACCATCGCCTCACCTTGCATTCCAGTGTGCATCTGTTGATCCTTCTGATTTAAATTTAGGGTAGGGTGACCAACCTGCCCTGATCCTATTATCCCCCTGCGGCGGTATTTGCAAAAGGCAAAAAAAAATATTTACCAAGTGGTCTCAGAACTTTTTCATATCATTTCTTCTCTCTTTTCATCACAGGTTGAAAAAGACAAAGCGCCATCATCATAACATGTCCCCCATTTGCCTTCCGACCATGCCAATAATGCTAATGAGGTGTCTTTCATGAGGTGATTTTAGAAATAACCCTGCAGAAATCACGTTCTTCAACTGCATACAAACGTCTTCACTCAGAGCACCCAGTGGCCTTGTGTGAGACTACTTTTTAAATGTTACACTTGACCCTTTAAGGATTAATGCATCATGCCTATTGGTCGACAACTCACTAGGGCTACATTATTGCATCAAGTCGGCTCTCCAAGGATGATACACCCTAGAAATGTTTCAATGAAGGGCCAGCACTTTATGGGCATGGTGCAATCCTGAAATAGCGCCCCTTCAAGGGTTATTGCATTATGACCCATCATGTTTGATGCTTCTCCCACCCATAAAATTACAGGCGACAAATGTAAGAAATGCTGTTTTACAGCACGCTGCATTTATGTGCATTGAGCATGCCCTTAGAGCTTTTTTTCTCGCTGAGTAGAACTTAGGAATGGAGTTATTCTTAACACTATGTTATGTTGCTATGGTCTTTGATTCCTCCATCCCCTGTCGCCCTCCTGTTTTATCCTTTCCATGTTCACACCTTCCACCTATATATTCCTATTTTTGACGCTTCTCCCCTTTAACGCTTTAAGGGTTCAATTAAGATTTATTAATAACATAACACTTATCATAGTTCATAGCAACTGCACCATGTTATTATCACATATTATTTTGGCAAACATGATCTTGGGGAAAAGAGTAGTAACATTACCAAGCTGATGTATATATACTGAAGCCCTACCCAGCTGACTGTCAGAGACGGCATGTACTACACTGGTTTCCTACATACTGATATACTGAAGCCCCTACCAAACTGTCTGCCAGAGGCAATATCATATGCTACTACTAGATTACATTGGTTTCTCACATATGACTGTCACAGTATGACAGGTTATCATTGATT
The DNA here is from genome assembly GCA_949317995.1 of Acholoe squamosa. NCBI lineage: Eukaryota > Metazoa > Annelida > Polychaeta > Phyllodocida > Polynoidae > Acholoe > Acholoe squamosa. The sequence goes on from OX439042.1 coordinate 62,473,471, forward strand.
GTCCTTGCACAACTTCTTCAATGTATTTGAGGATACCAGTAGAATCAGTCTGTCTCCTCTAACAGCATAGCACTTTCCAGATTGTCATGTTTATCTCTAAGAGGGAAAACGATAAAGAAAACACAACAATTTGAATGCTTCTGATGGGGTCTCATAATAGAGTCATATAGGGCCAAGTACCTTGTCTCAGCAGTAAAATGAAAGTATATTGAAGATTAGATATAGAGGAGGTACAGGTATGCCATGGACTGCAGTTAATATATGGAATACTGAGGATCACAATGAAGGCTCGGAGATTTAGATCCTATGAACAATACAGTTGTATCAATGAGTCCGTGGCACAAGGATACACCCATGATATGAATACACAAAGGAATTATATAAGGTATTGAACCCCAACCTAATGTAGACTGAGTCAGGTTGCCGTAGTGGTTATAAGTGTTCACTTAAGACCTCTAGTGAATGACAAACCTCGCTCAGTAGCAGGACGCAACTTGCTACGTTGGACTATGCCCTGAGGGCATGCAGCCCGCCTCCATGGTGACGTGTATATTTTTGGGACCGCCATGCGGGATTGGGCATGCCCTGAGGGCATATTGCTGGCCTTTACATATCAACAATTGACCACTTCTAGTGTATTCCCTGAGGGCATTGTGTATTGGTCCCTGGGGGCATATTCCTGCTCTTTTGAAGTTCTGAGATTAACCATAAGCACACACATGCCCTAAGGACAACACCAGCATTGTCTAGGCCACTATCCACACTATGATTGACCAAAGCATGCCCTTAGGGTATTACTATTGTATGAATACCCTTGGGGAATTACTTTGAAAACCCAAAACTACACCATCCTTTAATAGTGTAATGGTTCGTTTCGACTTATATGTTGGGTGGCTCGTTGGCTCGCTTATCACTAGAGATACCAACACAACACGAGTAGTTCGGGTTGGGCAAAGCCCCGGATACCCCTACCTCTCGGGTAGGACTTTATTTAAGTTTCAATGGATTATAACTGAGCGTCTTGACTGGACCACGTCCAGTCCCCTTCTGCCGCTCGTCCGGCTTCTTAGTAGAAGCTGGACGCGAGGCATGGTGCTGCCCCCTCTTGTACCAACGGGGTATCGCAAAGCGACACCTAGCTGGCATAGAAGGAACGAGCACCACACGAACACGTTTCTCGGATGAACAGCACTAATATATATACAACGATGCCGGCCCCTACACCACCCCCACTAGACTATACCTAGGGTTGGGTGTATTTAATAAATACCTATTGTTGACTTTATACAATAATAAGTTATACGTACATAGGTAAGTCTATACACAAGTGTTCGTATAGATTATAGAACATTAAGGGGCATTATAAATAATATTTACATGATGAGGCATCGTCGCATATAACCCGAAGTAACTAATAATAACAATTAGGAAGTGGTGCCTTATGCACCATCGACCTAGGGTAGTAGATGTTAACAATGTTACAGTGTTATTATAGTAATAGAGACGCGATAAAAAGTTGTAGATATGTAGTGAAATGATATTAACAATATTTTACAGTAGTAACTAACCGACCCGAGGTGGGGTAAATAACCCGAGAAAAATTTTGTTTGGTTTGATTACAAGAATATAAATATTATATAAAAATAGCTTTACACAAAATATTAATACTGATAATGATAGACGTCCTACCAGGGTAGCAGGATCGTCCTTACAAAATACCGGACTTCCGGCGAATCTGGAACGACTGGTTTCTGCAGCTCCACCCGGCGACATATATGTGGTGGCAAGCCACGTTGCTGTTATGGTGTGCCCTGATGAAGGTGGGAAGATGGAGCCCCGGTTAGGTGTAGTAATCCTCTTTGTGTTTCGGGTTAGCGTCCATCTTCACTGCAGGTTCGGTCCCAGATCGGCGAGTCCAGTGTAAGGATAAGTACCTCTGGCATGACAAATGCCTTTACCCTCGGGTACTATAAATCACCATCAGATGGACACTTAAAGATCTTCCGGATCCGTGTCCATCTTCTCAGCCGACTCCGCTGAGGCAGCCGGAGCCGAGCTGCTGCAACTGCTCACAGAAAGCAGCGTGGAGGTCTCGCTGGGCGTGTCGCTCCCCAAGCTCAGCGCGCTCATCACCGCGGACGGACTGTCCACTGCCTCGGGTGCAGGTAGAGCAGCCGGAGCGGGTGGAGCAGCCGGAACGGGTGGAGCGGCCGGAACAGGTGGAGCAGCCGGAGCGAAGGACAGGGACGACGCAGAGCCGTCCCACTCGTCCAGGTGCTTCCCAAATGCGAGGAAGAACTTGAGGTCAGCCTCCTTGTAACTATGGATGTACCCGGCGTTCTCAGCACGGTGGAACTCTTTAAGCTTTTCAGCTTCCAACTGCTGGCGCCGGCAGGATTGGATTGCCTCCTCGACATTCTTCCTTTCCTGCACCTGAATTTTCTCTTCCTCCCTCTTCTGGACCTCGTAGACCAGGTTGAAGGTGGCTTCAGTCATTACACGCCAGTAGTCGACTGACTTCTGGCGATGCAATGCCTGCCATTCCGCCATCAGGTCATTATGGATCTTGGCCGTTTGGACATCGCGGTGGTCAACAAACGTGTTCGGATCCTGAAGACCTGACAGAGTACCTGATATAAGTTCCATAACGGGCACCCGAGGGGCCGTTGGTGGAACTATAACTGGTGGGGGCGCGGCAGCCTCCACAGTGGCAGGCGGAGCGCCTGCTGGAGGGACAGACGGGCCCTCAACCGTAGCACCTCCTCGGCCTCGGCCACCGCCCGGGGGAGCTCCATTCCACCACGGCCTCTACCCCGGGGTTTAGACCGGCCCAAGGGGGTTAGGACCTGAGATTCGGGTCCCGCTGGTCCCATGGAAGGGAACTTCGCCGCGTACTCACTGTACGTGGGGCGCTTGCCGGAAGATCCCTTCGCCCGGGGGTTGCTCCGCGGGTGCAGGTGTTGTGGATGTGGCCGGGGTGGCCGCCTGGCTAACCGCCCTACGGGTCTGGTTGCTAGGCATATCCAGAGCCGAGACCTGTTGTCCCGACTCGCGACAATCAGCTGGGTTGGCTGGTCTAGGCTGGTCCTTATTACCCGAAGGGCTTACGGACCGGTCTGCACGGGTCCTTTTGGAAGCACCGGTAGCCGTGGCTGTGCCTCCGTTAGGACCCTTCGAGTGGGCTTTGATCTTCTCCCGCTTGTCATCTCTCCTCCACTTCTTCACCTTCAGGTGCACCTCGCTGGGCATCCCGAACTTGGTGGAGGAGAAGTTGATCTGGAAGAAGGCCAACAGGTTGCCACTCTTCCACGAGCAGAATCCGGTCTCGAATGCCTGCTCCTTGATGTCTTTGACACTCAACGAGGCCCAGTTAGCCAGGAGCTCGTTGAAGCACTTGATGGCCCGTTTCCTCGTCTTTTCCAGGCCGGTGCCATGGGCTTTCTGCAGATGCAGAGCCATGTCCCGACGCCGGTGAGTGGAGAACGAGCCATCACATAGTTTGCTCGGACGGTCTCCGAGCACACACATCATCAGGGGCTTGTGGTGCATGTGGTGCTCTACTATGTGTCGAGCGAAGCGGGGCTTCGTCTCAAACACCTTCTATCCCGTGAGAGCCAGCTGGCACGACTCGAATGGGCACCTCCGGCGGTTGCCGGATGGCCCCCATTGGGTCATCGCCCATTGGACTTTCGTCCGGGCCTCATAGCTGTAAATCGACCCCAATTTGGATTTGAGCTGGTCAATCCAAATGAGGTAGAATTTCCCCACTGGCGTATCCGAGGGGCCGGACTTCATCCACTCCTCGTTGTCGCTATCACCGTCCTTATTGACGGCGCCCGGGCACATGTAGTGGACTGTGTCGTAAGCACAGTCCGCATAGCAGCGGGGAGTCCGTTCTTTGAACCCCTCGGCTGCATTCTTCCACATCCATTTCTGATTGTCATCCTTAGGGACATCCGTGGTCATTTCTTCCCACGTTGTCACGGACTCCAAATCAATATCTCAGGTATTGAGTTAAGGAGCCACCTAAGAGACGAATGGTCGGTTCTTAAAGTGAAGTCACTTCCCCAGAGAAAATGCTTAAACTTCTTCGTATACACCACTACCGCGAGGAGTTCCCGCTTGGTGGTACAATAATTACGCTGGGTCTTGCTTAGTGTGTTGCTAGCGAATGCTAATGGGACTTCGACTCCGTCCTGGACCTGAGAGAGAGCCGCCCCTATTGCATCATTGCTCGCATCTGTGTCTAAGATGAAATGTCCCTCGGGAGTGGGATATTTCAACACGGGTGTGTTTCTAAACAAATCTTTTATTTTATTAAAAGATTCTTCTTGCTCGCTGGTCCATGGGAATGGGTCCCGTGCCCTACCCGGGGTCCAGTGAGCTAAGCACTGCATAGGAAAGCTGATACGAGAATAATTTGGTATGAAATCACGGTAGTAGGAACAAAATCCTAGAAATGATCTCACCTCCTTAGCACTCGTGGGTCTTTCCCAATTCTCTACAGCTTCTAATTTCTCCGGATCTGCGCTCACTCCATTGGGGGTGATGATCCTTCCCAAGTATGTAATTGTTTTCTTAAACAGGTTACATTTCTTGGGTTTGAGTTTGAGACGGTTTGATAGTATCCGGTCGAGTACCAATTGCAGATTTGCATGGCATTCCCTAAACGACTTGCCGAACACGACAACGTCGTCCAAGTAGACCAAACATTTCTGCCACAAAAGATCACTCAACAAGGATTCCATCATGGCCTCGAATGTAGCGGGGGCGTTACACAATCCGAAGGGTAAGACATTATACTCGAATAGCCCCATATGACTGGAGAACGCTGTTTTCTCCATGTCATCAGGGTGCATCGGTATCTGCCAATACCCGGATTGTAAGTCCAAGGTACAGAACCATTGGTTCCCACCCAAGCTATCTAATGTCTCGTCTATCCTTGGTAAAGGATATGAGTTCTTCTTTGTCATACCGTTCAGTTTCCGGTAGTCGACACAAAAGCGGATTGTACCGTCTTTCTTAGTGGTCATACAAACAGGGCTGGACCAGGGACTCGAGCTCGGCACAATGACCCCTAGGTCCAACTGTTTTTGTATTTCCTGTTCGCAAATTAACTTCTTCTTGAGAGGAAGTCTGCGATTCGGGATTTTAAAAGGTTTCTCGTTGCCCACATCTATGGTGTGCAACACCTTGTCGGATCTACCCACCAGTCCTCCTTCCCTACCAAAAGCACCCTCGTACTTTTGTAGGAGTTTCGCTAGGCAATCCTTATCCTCCGTATTCTGTAAATCTGATTGGTCAATCAGCTTTTGGAATTCTTCATCTAATGGATGCTTACTAACGGGGTTTAGTGGTTTATTGAACCTAGCCTCGGCGACGTGTTCAACCGAACTCATCCTACCCACACTGTCGCCTCGCTTCAAGTAGACCACTGAACCACTTTGGTTAGTCATGGGTAATACAGTCCAAGCCGCATTAGCCACTAATGTATCCACTGAGTCCAACCCGATACTCGACAGATACACCGTGTCGGGTTCATAGACTCCAGTTTCATTCCTTTGGGCCATTGATCCGCCACAAAGGACATCGCAAGTGGTACCCGGTGGGATCTTCACCGTGTGTATCACTGATGCAACCGAAGACACCTGTCTCAATACGCATTGGACATGCAAGCCATACGGGTTCCGTATACTCATCATACCATCCCTAGGGTCCAAGACGGCCCCATATAAGCTTGCAAAATCCAGTCCGAGGATTCCGTCATCACTAACCTCTGCTATAGTTGGCGAAAGAACAAATTCTTTGCCTCCTATACGGATAGGCATAAACGTCCTACCAAAAGTACGCATAGTGCTTCCGTCGGCTGTGCAAGCATTTACCCCCGTTTTGAGGTTCTCATGGCTGCCGGCCACCGAGTCGAAGAATCTTTTGGACACACAGGAGTGGCTGGCTCCAGTATCCACAAAGAATTCACCTACCCGGCCTTCCACAGATATGGGTACATACCACCGTCTCCCCCCTAAAGGAGAGGGGTTACTGGTAAACTGGTGAAAGTCTCCCGAATCACCAAGATTCAATCCGAGTCCTCTCAAAAATTCCAGACACGGATGACTTGGGGGAAGGCGTGTCCCACACACTCGGATCAACTCTTTGATCCATCCTTCCTCTCCCCCAGTGCGGCCACTCGCCTCCATATGTTCACTACCGTACACATAAGCACTAGGGTCCCTGGCCCCGGCCAAGGTGCAGGGGTGCGCACCCACAGCCACCCGGCCTCCAGGTGAATTTGATTCGAAATCTTCCACCGGGTGACCCGGTAGCTTTTTGGCATTCGTTCCTCCCCGGGGTTATACCCAATGCCGTGGATACAACCCCCACTAGTTTTCCACATCAGTGGAATCTGTAGCGTTCTCCCTTCCTTCGCCGTTGTCATCGGCTTCATAGAAGGCAGCCATTACCGGCTTAGCAGCGGTACATTCAGAGGAGTAGTGTCCCATGCGCTGGCACCTGAAACACTTAACCGTTCGGCGATCCACCCTGGGTCTTTGCCGACTGGCTTGGAGGGCATCTGTAATTTTCTTACACATATCCTCCATAAGTTTGGTCATGTCCGGAGACTGGCCCTTCACTTTATCAGTGCTTACAAGAGGCTTGGCTGCCTTCTCACCAACTTTCGGGTCACTCTTGACCTCGGATGATGGTCTAGAATCCCTTGCCTTATTAAATGGCTTCCTCAGAATATACTTCCTACCTGAAGCATTTTTCCTTAGCTGCATCGAACAGAAGGTGCCGTCCTCCTGTTCGATTTCAATCAGTTCAAAGTCGTCCGAGGTACTATTTACCTCAGACTGCTGGGCTACTGATGCTAGGGGAGCCGAGCCGCTGGCATTCGGTATGTCCCCGGCTAACATGGTTCGCTTCTTCACAGCCATATCTATACCATTAAATATGCCGTGCAATGTTATGCCTTCTTTCCAGGCATCTCTCGCAGCAATCTGCTCGTCTCGGTCTCTCAGACCCTTAACGAATTGTGTAATTAAATCGTCCATATACCAGTCCTGGCCTTGCTTAGCAGGGCATGGAGTTCCATACCGTATGCTCTAAAAGCTTCATTAGGCTTCTGCGTGCGTTTTTTAAAGCGGACCATCGGATCCTCCTTGACCATGTTACATAACAGTCCACTAGCAGATTCCACTAACTGCTCGAAACTCCCCGCGAGACCGTACCAGGTCCGCCATTGCTCTACAGCCATGCGACCCGGCCCGGCTTTCAAGCATCTCACTAGATGCGGCTTGGCCTCGTATGGGGTCCAACCATTACAATTCATCACATCGATGAAATCTTCAAACCACTCTTTCCATGGTCGAGTACCGTCATATTCCTTAGGAATCACGGCTACCCTTTGGGCGGAATTATGAGCATACATCAATCTAGTGCATTGCTGTTTGCTCCACTCAATCGCCTTGGTTTCGTTCAAGGTTCGATTGCCTCCTATTCCACCGAAGCTTGTGTTGCCCGGTGGAGGTGGTGGTGGCGGCTGGGTATACGTCCACTGTGAACCACTGTGATTCGTATAGCCCCCACCACCCTGGTTAGGGCCGGTACCCGAGGTACTATTGCTACCTGTAGTACCCGTAGCACCGCCCCCCCTTGTGCACCTTGGTGGCCGCCATCGGATGGCTGGTTCCCCGTTGGTTGACTACCATCGTTTGATGGAGTTTGTTGGCTGCTGTCATTACCAGCTCCCAACCCAACATTTTCTGTCTGATCCACATGTATGTGGAAACCACTAGGCTCCGCGCTACTGTCGGAAGCATCCCGGGGTACATAGTCCGGGTCTAAGTTGTGGACTATGGGGACCTCACTTATCCGGACTCTACTAGTTCAGCCGTGCTTATCCTGGGTTCTGATATAGACTCCCCCTTGATCTACATTCCGCGTCGCATTGTCATTGACAAAAGGATTGTATTGCGGATGCTTAGGTGTAGAACAGGAGACTGGGTCGCCCTGTTTAACAAACGTCGAGTTCGGGTTTGCGTCCTTACTCGCAGGAGGAGCATTCGCCTGCTCTTGCTCATGTAAATAACTCTCCATAGCAGACTTATTTATTGTGAGGGTAGCTACATCCGTAGTGAGATGTTCCTCTCTTAGCTGTGCGTTTTCTGATAAGATCTCGGATCGAATCTTCTCGTTCTCCGCAACAGCTCAGTTTCGCTCCTCTTGAGCGGCCAATGCCTCCCGCTTAAAAGTATCCTTAAGTAGACGGTACTTTTCACCTTTCTCCTTCTGAGACCGCTGATATTTGTTGGTCTCTCTCCTGATCTCGGATTGTTCCGAGACCAACTTGGCCTCTGTCTCTGCCTTTCGGAGTTGAAGTTTCTTTAACTTCTCCTCCATGGCATGCAACTCGGATTGTAGTTTGTTTACATCCCAGGCCTTAGCAACCTCCTCGGCTCTAGCCTTTTTGATTGCTCTGAGTTTATTGGCTTCTTCGAGCTCCAACTCGGCCAATCTTCTCTCTTTGTCCCGTTCGTCTTTCTCCTTTCGCTCCAACCGATGGGCTACGGAAGTTAGACGATATTTTAGGTCTGATTCTTTTAGAATCGCCTCCTGTTCAACGGATCGTAATTTGCCGATCCGAGATTTAGTCTCCTCTTCTATTTTCAATTGGGCTGGCATGAATTGTTCATGTTGCCTCTTAGCCTGTAACTCTACCTGCTCTTTGGCTTTCAAATAGGCCGAGGTAGTTTTATACCCGGGACCCATCCGACGTCTGTATATCGACTTGCGGCTGCCTCCAGGGTTGAACATGGAGTCAGACAAGCCTTCGTCCAAAGGTAGGCCTAGGTGATGCCTTTCCGAGTTTCTCGGTTCGGCATCCTCAGGCTTAGTCTTCGGGGCTGCTTTAGGGACCATTGGGTCCTTTATAGCTTTGCCATCGTCGCTATCATGGTCCGACGATGTCATTAATGGGGCTACTCCGTTTGCCCCCTCTGGTACCGCTTCCGGGGGGATCGCGGTACGCTGCATAGGGCTTTGTGCCATTGGGGTACCCAAGCTGCTAGCCGAGCCTGCTGGTACAATAGGACCCAGCTGGCGTCTGCTAGTTATAACTTGGGACCAATCGCTCAAGTCCAAAGTTGGGGGTCTTAATACCCCCCTAAACAATCCTGTATCCGGTGCCGCCGTTTGAGGTGTACCCGGATACAATCTTACGATGTCACCTCCATTACTGGTGGCACCGTCCATCAAACCGGGTGTCGAGAAAACAGTCCGGACACCCTCTGGATTGTACATTTGTTGTTGACCGGGCTTCCAGTCTAACAACAGATGCTGGGATGTAAAGCCATCCTCTTCGAATCCCTCTAGCCCAGGGCTGGGGGGATCCGCATCGGGTTTCCCGAGGCTTTCGGCCAATATGGCCGCGCTCCACCCCCGAACCAACTGGTCACGGCACCAGTGTAATGGTTCGTTTCGACTTATATGTTGGGTGGCTCGTTGGCTCGCTTATCACTAGAGATACCAACACAACACGAGTAGTTCGGGTTGGGCAAAGCCCCGGATACCCCTACCTCTCGGGTAGGACTTTATTTAAGTTTCAATGGATTATAACTGAGCGTCTTGACTGGACGACGCCGCTCGTCCGGCTTCTTAGTAGAAGCTGGACGCGAGGCATGGTGCTGCCCCCTCTTGTACCAACGGGGTATCGCAAAGCAACACCTAGCTGGCATAGAAGGAACGAGCACCACACGAACACGTCTCTCGGATGAACGGCACTAATATATATACAACGATGCCGGCCCCTACAATAGGTAGGGAATTTACCCGGGGAATTTATAGAGAAGAGACAGTCCTTGGGGGCATCAGTTAGTGAGCACTAATGCTCTGAGGGCATTGATGATAAGAAAAATGCCCTTAGGGCATAACAGTTGCATTATTTTATAGCTCCAGAATATATCCTGATGATGAAAAAAGAAATCCTGTATTAGGGGTCTAGTCCAGATCAGGCCCTAAGGGCATCAATATTAGTGGTAGGCTATGCCCCAAGGGTATTATTAGTGATACCAATGCCAGAGGCTAATTGACTAGTCTAGACTAGTGCATGCCCTCAGGGCAGCACAAGCACAATCTAGGCCTATGCCCTCAAGGCATGTCCCTTTCTTCTAAGTTATTAAATAACAATTCAGTGCGTCAGGGCTCCCTTGACATGCCCTCAGGGCATAGCTATGTCTATGCGCTGTAGGAGCTCTCATTAAAGCCTACAAGATCCCAGTACCTATGCCCTGGGGCATGCATTCTCCTCTACCTCCTTCCCATGCCCAGTGTTGGAAGATACCTCTGTCCGCGGAAATGTACGTGCGACTCTCACGCGGCGCGGCAGTATGTCCTTAGGGCATAGACCAACGTAGCAAGTTGTATCCTGCCGCTTAGTAGCCAGTAGAATTAAATGTCATTTCAATCATGGAATTTAGCTAATCTATTTTGCACAGAGAAACACAGAGGGCCTTAAAGCAAAACGTAAAATGGTATGACAGCGGATGGCAAAAGGAAATGCTAACTAAGATATTACATGGGTACATACATGTGTGTTGGAGCTGTTAATAGCAATGTATATCTTTCTTCATGTTATGTCATAAGACAGTATATCAAGGATATAAGTTGCCTGTTGTACTTAAAACATTTCAGTTCCACAAAGTGGATTGATATAATATATATTTAGGTGCTTGCATTTACACATAGGCTTACAAAATCCCACAGGATTGAAATCTTTTTGGTCCCTAGTGTTGAGAGTCTTTGTTGGAGGTATGTAGAATGTCCAACCCTACCAGCCTATGACAATCATATGAACATTAGACATCATGTAGCCCTGGAATGATTAATTTGCTTCTGGCTTGATTCACATGACTCCATCGTTGTACATGGGTTGCCTACAACTGTAATCTACCACAGAGGATATCACAAAGGATGTATTTATGAAATGCATGTGTTATCATGGGCATCATTTAGGCATTGCTCTTACCTACCCTATTTTTCCCAATTTATGGTTCCAGTTTGCTGAAACGGTGATTTACACAGGTAACATGACTGCTTTGTAAGCTGCTAAAATGCCTTAGAATAGAACCCCATGATGACTTACTCTCCCTATAAATAAAACAGCTGACATCAGTGTGGGCTCCCACTCTGTCTGATACATTTCCTCCTGTCACATAATGGCAAGTAATATGTTTCCAGACCACTGATAGTATTTTCCTATTGGTCCTCATTGTTGAGAAATTGTTTGGATGTGTGTACATCCATGGAGAAAGCTTGTCTGTGACCTTTAATAATTCAAATTGCGGTTGGGAATTCATTCTATTGAAAATACTGAGGCCTTACTACTGCAGTGGGTTTTGCTCCAGAGTGAAATGTTAATCATTGATATATTTTCAGAGGCTACCAAGGTTTATTTAAGAAACTTTAACAGTTATATGGATATATACATATATTATGATGGCAACTGCACACATTGGCAGCAGGAAAACTGTCACAAGAGAAACAAGAGGACCTCAAGGGGACAAGAACAGAGACACAGGTAGCATCTTGTAGAGAGTACTAGAACACTGGTTAAAGTGCAGGTGCCTCTTAATAAAATATAATTATCTGAGATGTGTCAGTGACTAAAGGGCTGTCCCAGACCACTGTACAGACTCCTTTACCCCTTTGATGTCTGTGATACCTTGATGCATGAGGGCTATTGCCTTTCATAATGCATTATTGCATCCCTGATGAGGAAGTGCTGTCAGTCCTGCGATCACCCATGATGCTGACTATTCCCTTAACAGTTAGTAGGCTTAAGGCCGTGCTGTATATGTATATACTTTAAGAGACTGAGAGAGGATATGCAAGGCCATAAATCTATGAAACCACTGATCTGTCATTTACTCACGCTAATGAATGTCAAAGCTCGGAATCTCTGTTTTTATATAGGGGATATACACAGAGGTTTTCAATTAAGGATATGTTTATTCACAAGCAATCAACTCAAGATGCCCCTAGAAGCTTACTGAGGTGTTATTGTCTTATCGTCTTATTTAGTGAAATGTATACCGAATATGTTGTCTTTTTAATCTGCTGTTCGATTTATTCTGACATTTACAGTAGAGTTGGACTGGTCGTAACAATGTGCCCCAATTCTGCTGTATCCCTTTGCGGATATTTTTTAAGAGAGGAATATTTTCAGACCTTTTCATATGGCGTCATCATTTCTTTCCTAACATCAGAAAACAAATGTAAAGAAGCATAGCATGATCCCTCCTTAGACTCTCTGACCAAGCCAAATTTTCTCAATGGTAATGAGGCACTCCAATGATACATGTAACATTGATATCTTGGAACCCAGACATTGGTGTAGTTCTATAACGTTCTCTATGGGATAGGGTATGAATTTGGACCCTCAGTAAAAGGCTGTCAGGTGGAAGGACAACTTTGGTTATCTCAAGATAGAAATGGAGACCCAGTGTCAAGGTTGACGGGTGTTGCCTTATTCATGATGCTTACTAAGTAAACCAAGTCTTTCTGAGTTTCTTTAAAGAAAAGGCTGGAAATATTGGAAGTACCTAAACTACAATGTAGTATCAAACAGTCTGTAGAGAAACTTCTTGACCGGGAACTCCAAGAGGCACCCACGTTCAGGAACAATCTATTAGGTGCATACTGAGTCATATTACCGGGTATGTCACTTTGATACTGTTCTATAGATGTAAACCTAAATGTACAAGGCACACCACTAAGTTTAGCTACTTCTATATATAAGGCACAGTAGGGGTCAGACTTGGACATGCCCAGACTGCACCATACAGTATGGGAGACCTGTTATGAATCCACTGATGTTGCAACGGTGATAATTAGGTGTTATAAACTCACTTTTACTAGCTGTACCCTAGCCCCAGTAGACACATGATATTATACCTACATGGATGTTGAAGCGAGGTATATTTACATAGAATTTAGGTTGCAACTACATAGATTTGCTTGGTATGTGGACATTCAAACAGTTAGTTATTACTAGCAAAATCTACTTGTAGGATGTAATATACTTGAAAAATACATGTGCAAAGGTGAGACCTCAAACACTGGAGTTTCCACATGACATGCCAATTTGCTACCACTGTACATGTACTACAGATTCTGATGAATATTAATCTGTTAAAAGGCCATCATGTAAGTTTTATTATGGGGTATCTTATAGCTTACAGCCAGGAGAATAATTATCATGTCATTCCCTTGGCTGTTGGTAAATTTATTGCCTGGTTAGCTCAGTCAGGAGAGCAGAGGTTTTCAAATACAGGGGCCATGGGTTGAATCCCAGCCCCAGCCCACATTCTGTAGTTGCATTGAGCCTGCTGCTTCTAGTGATAAAGTTGCAACAGGTATAGTCACAGGGGAACAAGCTCCCTCCATAAATATTCATTAACACATAGAGTAATGCACCAATAATGATCCAGGATCCTGGATAAAATTTAAGAAGGTATTGCAGTGATTTAAAAAGGAATGGTCCAGTCCAACTCCAGGGACTGGATGATCGAGGTTGAGTAGGGGTCCACCTTGCGAATAACTATAAGCCACACCTTGATAGGTATGCTGTTTAGAATAAAGCCCACAGGCATGGTTTCAATCACTGGAGATGATTCCTCTCGAAAGCGTAACGCCTCATGACACAAGATATATAATATAAAGGTATCAGCAAGATATTGCTAGAACAGAGTCTTGAATTGGAGGAGTACCATGAAATTATCAGTCAAACAAGACTACTCATAATGTTACCCATTATTCTCACATTTAGATATTCTACTGAAGGGCTTGGTGTGTTTCTATAAAATCCTAATTAAATTGGTGGTGAACAAACATACCTCTGCACAGAGAAAAGGAGACTGATCGCTTTGACACATACTGCACAGGTCATGATTGTCTCCCACATGACATGCATGAAAGGCATGTTGAATGAGGTTGACACTCTCACATTTGGTTCGTCAACTCCACTTGACATGTGTACTGAAGACAGTTGTCATGGTGACATATGTGCCATGTCCCAATGACATGTGCTCTATGTGTCAATTCAAGTTGACATGGATATACATGTCATTTTGTCAGGAAGACTTTTTTCAGTGTGGGTGAGACGGTTTGAGAATATATATTCCCCTGGATGAAAACACAGACTTGTTTCAGCATTAAATGACAGCGCATTGATTATGTAGCTTTATTGACACATGTGGACCCTGGTCACACACATCACACATATCCTGTCTCAGTTTCCTACAGTATGCAGAGTAGCTCTCCAGCAGCTCCCTTAATGCTAAAGGATGCTAAACCCATTAAGGGCATCATAGCACTGTAGCCCATTTGTCATTCTTAAACATGAAGTCTGGTAAATAACAGTGTATTTATATGCCATGCTCATTCTATGATTTTGATGCAATTCTGATGTATCTGCATAAATCCTGGCCAGATATTCACTGAGACTGCATTCATACATCAAATGGCCACCATGCATTAACATGTCATGTAGACAATGCTGGTTTAAAGTATGTTGTACAGAGGGCTGTCACAGCCTCTTAGTCACTGCCAGATCGTAGATAATTCTATTTGATTAAGCAGCGCCTGCACTTTAACAAGTCTCTTAGTGATTTACAAGACACTACTTTTATCTCTGTTCTTGCCACATTAGGCTTTCTTGTTCCTCAAGGGATGTCTGTTTCACCCCAGGAGCTTAATTCGAAACATCCTGGGATCCCAACCCCAGCGATCTTAGTGTAGGCACATATGATAAGACCTGGCTGGTCTACCCTATGTAATGCAGTGGTTGCAGGCCTGTCCAGAATAGCTAGTCCTAGGATCACTTCACTATTCCATTTCCACCACTAAGATCACTGCGATCTTAGTGAAAGAAATGCATAGTGGTTTCACCTGAGTACAAGAGCACTTACAGGGAACACTCCTGATCGAAAGAGTGAATAGCCTGCTGCATACATAAAGAGGGGAGGAAGGACGTTTGCTGAGTGTCATTGAGGGCTCTTAGGGCTACTCATGCGTTAAGTGCACTGTAAGGTAATTCTTCCCTTCTCTCTCTTTGTCCTGGGGGGAGGGCACAATGCTTCTAATAGGCAAGCATAAATCATACATTCATGGGAACAACTCTTGAATACTGTACGGGGGTCAACTGCACCCTGTGCTCTTTTGTTAGCCCATATGGGGACAGGGAACGATGGTATAAGCACTCTTGTGAAGAAGAGTGACTCCACAGCTATTCCTTTATTTTGGTACTCTTACCCCTGTGCCTAGTCAGTTCTTCTTGGAATAGTGTAGGAGGGCTGAGGCTAAGATCAATGCGATCTTAGTGCTGGCTAGGATATGTGAACCCAGTCAACTCTTAAGATCACTTAATAGAATAAGGCTGATTTATTCCTAAGATCGCTGGGGTCGTGATCCCAGGATGTTTTGAATTAAGCTCCTGCAGTTGGTGTTGGCCTTCATGTATTATCGTATGTAGATGGTTGGAATAGTTGTTCTAATATCAAAATTGAAGTAGTGTAGAGGGGCTCCGAATACAGAGCAAATACACCACTCGTGATAATTTCAGTAGTTTTTTAAATGTTGTTGTAATACAGTGGGAAAAATAGTATACATGAAAGAATACAGGGGGGGGGCAGTTAAAATCAACCCGAACTGACTACCTTTCTCTTTATTGCAGTGTGTATAAATGTACTTGAAATAATCGAGATTGGATATATGTTGATGCAATAAAAAAAGTTATACAAAAAAAGGTGATAACATCATATTATTCCAAAATATCTATTCTTTATAATTCTTACACTTTGAAATATCCTGGGTGTGTTATTATGTAAACCCACAACTTATATCTATTCTCAACACTTATTCTCTGAAGTGAGACTGACTAAAAGAAAGCTTGTTCAGATACACTGCTTTTATCAAATCATGGTGATTTATGAATCAGTACCCTGGAAGCATTCTACATACCCTTATGCAATAGGATAAAATCTATTGGACAGAGTGGGGGCCCACCCTAGTGACTCTGTCTGCTGGTTTCTTTACAGGGGGAGTAACTCACAGGGTCTATTGTAAGGAGTTGAGCAGCTCACAGAGCAGCACCACTCCCTGCCTAAATCACCTTTTTATT
This sequence comes from Acholoe squamosa, assembly GCA_949317995.1. NCBI lineage: Eukaryota > Metazoa > Annelida > Polychaeta > Phyllodocida > Polynoidae > Acholoe > Acholoe squamosa. Next base: position 62,489,648 of record OX439042.1, read on the forward strand.
ATCTACAGAGTGGAACCATTTATCAAGGCTGTGTAAATAGGAGCTGTGCCTAAATGATATCCATGATTAGACTTGCATGAGATAAATGTTGGACGATGCATCCTTTATCCAATACCCTGTGCTGTAAACAACTGATACATTGGCATTAAGTGTACATTGTTTAAAACTAGTAAGATGTGTGAATTGATAGCCACATTGGTCACATAGATACCTCTAACTAAAAGTCCATGCTGTGATGATGAGTAAGATTGCTTAATTGTATAAAATGTCAGTCCTGTAATCCTCTGCTTATAAGGGCTGGATAATTATACAGGAGAATACACCCCTGCTGCACCTGATGGAAACAGTCTAATTCTAAGTCAAGACTGTGCCTTACACGCAAGGATCTAATGATATAGAACAGTACTCAAGTGACCAACATTATGACTCAGGATGTGCCTAATAGATTTTTCCTGGTGGTGCCACCTAGTGGCCATGATTAACACTAAATCACCGTAATGCTTTGTCACATTACTTGATATAATTTGAATGGGGGTAATGACACAGGATTCAGTTTTGCACTGATACAATGAAACCCCTTCTTGACAGACATATATACAGGTGTTGTGAACAGTTTATCACATGTGACCCATCAAGGGAGAACACCCCACTGCGGGGAATTTTTAATTCCCCATTTGGCCACCAGGGGGCATTGGAGAGCAAAATTACTCTAAAATCAACATAAAATGCAATGAGCTAATTTTTTTTGCAGAATTCAATGATCCTATTTAAATGCACCATTTTGGGTAGTAATGGACCATATTTGGATGGTAAAATGAACATTTTTCATGAGAAATCAAGCTATATGCCTGTTCCTGGTTGCCATGGCAACCATCCCAATCATCCAAATTTGCAGATAATTTTTATGCCAATTTTCGGGGATACTCACCAAAAACCCAAAACTCAAAACAGAAAAGAAAAATTCCTTCTAGGTCAAAATCTATGATACAAATCACCATATTATTACGGTTTTTTTTTCTTATTTAAAGGGTGATTTATTGTGTTTTAGACATTATAATGGTTTTTAATGTATTTAGAACTCACCATTTCCCATTAGTCTCTGTGCTGGAACTTGTAAGCTTTTCTCTTTGTTGCTACCACCTCTGTTATCGTTTTGTCTGAAGTTGCTGTTGCTCATCCAACTGTTGTAATAAATTATGTAAATGGTATCTACAATATACCTAATAGTGTTAGGTTTCTCTAACACAGCAGATATTTGCTGATTTCGATGGTATGAAATACGGGATATTTATTATTATCACAAAAGTTGTTGCTCTTGTTTGATATTGTTCCACATCACTTAAATGATAAATTCATTTTGTTAACTTTTAAACCACCGTCCCTCAAAAGATCATTTGAGCCTTAACTGCTGGGTCGATGTCCCAGGGTAGTCTTGTAACATGACCGTTTTCCACAAGGGCACAGTGGGGACATCTATGAGCATGATCCAAATTAAGTACATAGATCTGGAGCGTGTTGCTCCTATGGTAAAAAGAGCTGTCAGTAGGTACCCTCTTTTCAAAAGAAGTCACCCTCTGCTTCACCATTCAACTTGCACTCACCACATTAGTCTGAAAAGTCACCTGCCTTGTTTAAAACAGAGAGAGCTGCACTATCAGGTACCTACTCATGTCACACACTCTATAGTATATTATACTGACTGACTTCTCCCAACTAGGTACCTACTCAAATCCCCTTTTTGAGCATCATACTTGCATGTCCACTTGTGAGCAACAAAAGGGACAAGATATAGCTACATGAAAAGAAAGGACTGGAAACAAGGGCATTTTTAGCCAGCTCTTCCTTTTACTATAGGGGCAACACGCTCCTGAATTGCTATACTAAGGGAAGGGGTCTGATTAACACACTTAGAAGGCATTATAGGAGTTGCCAGTACATCCACATATGCATAAAGGTTAGACCTATCAATGGGTCCATCATTTAAGGTGCCAAAATTTCTCAGGATTTTATCTGAGAAGATGGAGAAGTTTCTGAAGTATGAGCGTAGTTCAGTTTGCACTCAAGTCATTGTATGTACATGATCTATGACAAGTACATGCATAATTCTGCACAATTGTATCAGTTCAACTCCGATGTTTTAGCTTGAATTATGCGCCTACTCTCCATTTTAACAAAGCTGATTCATGCATTAAGTGTTATATGTAAGACAAATACAGGTGGATACATATCTTCTCTGATATCAATCTCATAGAGTGTTCTAATAACAGGCTTTAACTCCCTACGTTTCTCATGCAATTCAATGAAACAAATATGGACCAAACTCCCCTGTTGACATGATCTATGCTCATAGGTGTCACCACTGTGAAGGGGGTATCTAGTAGCAAACAGGTGCTGCCTGGGTAGGTTGGTTAGTACTAGATTAGCCCAAGGGCAGCAGAATGGACATATCATGCTGCCCTACGTTGATATCTAAGAATGATGGACAATACAACGACGATGAAATTTTATACTTCGCTGACAAGGATATATAATAAGGAATATAGTGGTATGTTGACCGTGTTAAGATCCAAGATACGAAGTTCTTTGGATCACTCCTCACATGTTAGACCTAAAATCTGGCGGAGGAGTTACAAGCGACACTCTCCAAACAGTGAGCCTGCAAGGCACGTAACATCTGCACTTCCACACATGATCAGTGGAGTGCTTCCTGTCCCAGATTTGGTGGTAAACAAATCTTTCACAGGTCCATAAATGACACATTTAGGAATATAACATGTCAATCTAACAAGGTAAAATTGGACAAAGATATATTGTGGGATGCTAGCAAGGGAACACAGGAGTGTATTATTTGTTTTACTCAGAGTTTGAAGAGCTTGAAATTCATATAATAGGAAGGCCTATTCAGACTTATACCACGATTTCCTGGTTACACAGTGGTGGCTATTCCCATCCACATATCTGTCGATATTGCACACCCTGTAGGCTGTCACATCAATTTTGTAAGGTGTGCGGTTATCCATGGATAACAGGCACCCGGTGCCATTATCCATGGATAACCAGCACACCTTACATGTCCTTCCATGTCATATGTTACATGTTAAAACCCATGAAATACTCCAGGCCAGGGTAGGGATCGAACCTGCAGTCTCACATCCCAAATCCAACTCCCTATGCACTGCGCCACAGGGACTGACGAGAAACGCTTGGTTCGAACCACGTCTTGATATGATACAAAGCCGTGTGTGCTGTTGCTGTCCGCTGCCGGGCGAGGAGGTGTTTCATACACAAACATAACCACGAGACCCATTCGAAAGAGGTGACGCGGTGGCCTAGCGGTAAGCGCCTTGCGCTCAGCCGTGAGAGGTCCGTGGATCACGTCCCGGTCTGGGCGCATATTTTTTTTGCCTTGTGCACTGTCACTGTCCGCTGCCGGGTGAGGAGGTGTATTATATACAAACATAACAGCGAGACGCATCTTTTTTCGCTCTGTGCGCTGTCGCTGTCCGCTGCCGGGCGACGAGGTGTATTATACACAAACATAACCGCGAGAAGCATCTTTTTTCGCTGTGTGCGCTGTAGCTGTCTGCTGCCAGGCGACAAGGTGTATTATACACAAACATAACCGCGAGAAGCATATTTTTTCGCCGTGTGTGCTGTCGCTGTCCACTGCCGGGCAAGGAGGTGTATTATACACAAACATAACAGCGAGACGCATTGAAATCTTTAGCCGTGTGCCGCTGCCAAGCCTAGCCGAGACGGGCACTGTCGCTGTCCGCTGCCGGGCGAGGAGGTGTATGTACCTGTGTAGGCCTACACACACAATGGCTGGCATCGAGTCCCAGGGAGGGGGAATGATTTTTGTTTTCAAATTGAATTTATTAGTATTCTATTGATTATTGGTTTCGTGGTATAAAATAAGTAGTCAATGGATAACTCATGACTCGTGTGTGTTAGCAAAGGCTAATAACACTCGGCCTACAGCCTCGTGTCATTATCCTTCACTAACACACACTCGTCATGAGTTATCCATTGGTTACTTGTTCACTATGGAGTAGTGTAGACCTACAGTTAGTATCGTTCTCTGCAGTTACATAGGCCAGGAAATCATTTCTCAGACACTAAGTTTAGGGTGCCCCCAAATCATACCACCCTGGTCTGGATCGGAAGGGAATACTTGTGTATAGAGGGTCCATCGCTAGGAATGCTGCAGATATAGAGGGAAAGGGCAATCGTTGGTATTAAATAGGGTTTCACCCACTGCCCCTCCCTACGAGTGGACTGGTTCTTAAGGGGTGGGCAGTTCGTAGTGGGTAGTGTGAATTTGTAGGGTTTAGGAAATGACTAGTTAGCAGGGTATGTTGGCACAGGTTTGCGTATCCTACCTACATTGTATACATGCTACCCTGTGGCAACAGCCGCTCTACTGGGACATTGTAGATGATGCCTGAGGGCAGCAGAGGCCCTTTAAAGATAACCTGTGCCATATATAATGTATCGCACAATGCAGGCCAAGCCCCATGGCAATAATGCAACACACTAAGCAAATTTTTAGGGTCTAAACTCAAATGGTCATATCTTTAGAATACAATTTTTTTTTTTTCGGGGGAGGTACAGGCTTGTTTCAATAGATTCTACGATAGGTTCAGCTAGCTACGACTGGAGATGGGCCAAATCTTACCAGCTGATCTTAGGATTTTGGCCATAGTGACCAAATAGCTGCCTACATTACTGGGTGATCATACTGCCTACTAGCTAAATAGCCACAAAAGCAGTTACTCAATAAGGGGTGCTTGTATGATAGCCCTCTGTGTGAATAATTAGTGGGTAGTCTTAGCTGCTGCCCTTTCCACTCCTTTGCTAAAATGCAGCCAATCTGTGCTGTTTGCTTTGTGATCATATAGGTATTCTCTATATACAGAATAATGACCCAAAAGGTCTTGACCCCAGGCCACTCACAGAGGTCAAGGAGCCTTCCTATATATAGAAACTGACCTCAATCATCCTCTGAGAGATTGTGGGATTATAACATCTATGTATATTTTATCTAGACTATGCATTGATTTTGCAAGATTATTCCAATTAATTGTGTTGTACATTATACATATGGGCCCCTAGAAAAAATAAGCAGTATGCAGAATCATGACCACGATCTATTTTCATGATAATTGACCATGTTTGTGACCATGTAACCAGGTGGGATCACCTTTATGTAGTTAGGGATGAGTCATTCATTGCCAGGTGGGAGGGGGCTTGATGGATTTTGGCGGATGGGCAGATTTTTTTTGGACAAAAATGATTGCCCCCCTCTAAGAACTGATTTTGCAAAGTGACCCCCACCAAAAATCAGATACACACGTGGAATGGCAATTTGAGGCCATCCTGTCGTGGAAACTATTGAAACACGAGCCTCTAGAAGCATCGTGCCCTAATATCTAGTAAGATGTATACATGTGTTATGGTCCAAACATGACCCGGATATATATCTGACCTGACTGTTAAAGTGGCTGGGCAAGTGCTCTTTTTATTACTGTTAGGGCCATTTTCCACCACCCGATATGGCCCCTCTATCGGCCGCTAGACCCATAGTAGATGCTATTTTCGGCCGACTGAGACCATGCCCCACCATTGAACCCTATGGCAGCCCCGTCAGCCGAGGTGGTTTTGTGGGGCAGCTCTCGGCCGATAGAGCACTCATATCGGGTGGTGGAAAATGGCCCTAACGTAACACATAAACAAAAAAAAATAGATCCGTAAGTTATCAGAAAACATTTTATTGTGGATGAGGAACCACAACACAGGTAAGGCCCATTTTCCACCAACCGATATGGGTCCTGTATCGGCCGACCGTAGTGTCCACTGTGGGTCTGCGGGCCATGTCTCTCCATTAAAACCTATGGCAGCCCCGTCGGCCGAGGTGGTACTTTGGTGCATCTGTCAGATGACAGAGGGACCATATCAGGTGGTGGAAAAAGGCCCTAATCACAAACTCGGACATGCACAGACTGTATTATATGTATACTCTGGGAGAATAGCTATGGATGCACTGGCGTTGTAAAGGTGTGAAGCAGGTGTTAGTGACCTGCTGGTTTTAGTGATGAAGTTGCATTATGCATAGTCATAGGCTAACAGGTTCTATTTATAAATATTCATTACCAATTCAATGCAATTTTATTCACATACAACCCCGTTTGGGGGAATGCACCAATCAGCAAGCCCACCATCTTAAAAGAAAACGATCCAGGACCTTGTTTCAATAGTTTCTACGATAGGTTCAGCCAGCTACGACTCGAGATGGGTCAAATTTTACTAGGTGATCTTAGGATTGTGGCTATAGTGAGCAAATAGCTGGCTATATTACTGGGTGATCATATGGCCTACTGGCTAAATAGACAACACAACAGTGACTCAATAGGGGTCCTGGTATGACAGCCCTCTATGTGAATAATTAGTGGGTAGTCTTAGCTGTTGCCCTCTGCACTCCTTTACTCAAAAGTACCCAATCTGGGCTCTTTGCTTTGTAACCATATGAGTGTTCTATATAGACTAATGATCCAAAAGGTCTTGACCCCAGGCCACTCATAGAGGTCGATGAGCCTTACTATATGTAGCATGGTACATTTTCAATAATCATTTCAAAATGACTTGGAAATGTATTCAGGGAAATTTAGCTTCTTGAATTGGCAATATTGAGCTTTGACCTCCCCCCTCCTAGTGTGAAGGTTTATTGGGTTTTTCCCCCTCCTGGCCAAGCCAGGGAGTCTTTTTCCAAATAACCCCCCTATATTTAACAAGCCCCCCCCCCACCTGGCAATAAATGACTCGACCCTTACTGCAGCCCTATGCTCATTTGAACACAGGAGTGCATACTAGACCATGAAGGAGGTATGACTGGTCACTATGTAGCCAATAGTGGCTCCTATGACTGGGTGCTATGACTTCATAGTGGTGGGTGCTATGACCTCATAGTAGTTGAATACATAGAGGCTGCTAATTTGAGGCCTGTACTGTAGCTCACTATTGTAGTCACTGCTATGGAGCCATTTCTTATACCTCCCACTACAATTTGAGGCTGTCCTGTCGTGGAAACTATTGAAACAAGATCCAGGATCCTGGATCATTTGTAGTAAGGTATTGCAGTGATTTGATATAACAAAGGGTCTAGTCTCACTTCAGGGACTGAATGATCCAGGCTGAGGTAACCAAGGGCGGAGTAACACAAATAATTACAGGTAGAGCACGAGTACACACAGGTCCTGGGGGAGTAGGATAGCCAACACCTCCACCATTACATATATGGTACATATACGCCATAAGTGTCTGTCTAGGAACAGTCACTAAGCACTGAACATGAATTTATGGAGTGAACTTGTGACTCACATAGAACTAAATAGCTACCGTCTAGAGCAGGACCTTGTTTCGATAGATTCTACGACAGGTTCAGCCAACTATGACTGAAGATGGGCCAAATCTTACCAGCTGATCTTGGGGTTTTGGCCACAGGAACCAAATAGCTGCCTACATTATTGGGTGATCCTACTGCCTTCTGGTTAAATAGCCACCAGAACAGTGATTCAATAAGGGGTGCTTGTATGATAGCCCTCTATGTGAATAATTAGTAGGTAGTCTTAGCTGCTGCCCTCTACACTCCTTTGCTCAAATGTAGCCAATCTGTGCTCTTTGCTTTTAATCATATAAGTATTGTCTATATATAGACTAATGATCAAAAAGGTCTTGACCCCAGGCCACTCACAGGTTGAGGAGCCTTCCTATATATAGCATCCCTGGCCTCAATCATTCTCTGAGAGATTATTGGATCATAACATCTATCAAGCCTGTGCATTGATCTTGCAATATTATTCCAATTTATTGTGTTGTATGGAGAATCATGACCATTGACCTTATTCAAAAATAATGTGTTGCGATGGGTATTTGAATTGCCCATATTTAGTTTTGACCCCCCGCCCCCAGTGTGAAGGTTTATTGGGGTTTGCCCCCCCCCTGCCAAGGGAGTCTTTTTCAAAATGACCCCCCTATATTTAACAAGCCCTCCCCCACCTGGCAATGAAAAACTCGTCCCTTACTGCAGCCCTATGCTCATTTGAACATGGGAGTACATACTAGACCATGAAGGAGGTATGACTGGTCACTATGTAGCCAATAGTGGCTCCTACGACTGGGTGCTATGACTTCATAGTGGTGGGTATTGAGTCAGTAGTTGATTAAATAGCAGCTGCTATTTTGAGGCCTGTACTGTAGCTCACTATGTAGTCACTGGTATGGAGTCATTTCTTATACCACCCACTACGATTTGAGACCATCCTGTCATGGAAACTATTGAAACACGATCCAGAGGTGCTAACATGTCAGAACATTTATCTCTGAATAAATGCTCATCAAGTTTAATGTGGCCTAAAATGAAAGAATATTATCGGGTATGATTGGAATATAGATCGATATACGTTTGCTGTATGATCGGCAAGGAAGTGCTCCACATGCTATGCATTGATGAAAGGTAGCTTAAACCATCAATCATAAAAACATTCATCCCGTTGCAAGTTCCCAATTAACATTGTTTGAACTATCAAATTACAAATTGTTTACCTGCTTTCTAATGAATAATAAAGTCTTAACCATCCACGATTATTTCTCTGTGGTACCTACTAACTCACTCCCTTTAGCTTTTTGTCTAACAGCGTACCTTTTTACTCTGATGTAGCAATTGCTAAGGGAGTATCAAGGATAATTAATGGACAACATAGACTGGCCAATAAACAAGACACACTTAGAGTGTACCCAATACATACTGGAGAAAGAGTTAGATTGCGATCTAACCTTCAAGGTTGGAGAAAATGAGGAATCCTTCAAAGCACACAAGTTCATCTTTATCATGCGCAGTCCCGTGTTTCAGTGAGTGAGTGAGTGAGTGAGTAATAGATGTTTCACGCCATTTCGACAGCTAAGGTCATATTCATGGCGAGAACTACATTACACAATTTCACAGGGGAATGTGTCGGTGCCCACGCATATGTGCACCACACACACCCCGAGGGGATAGGAAAGAGGAGAAATAGACCCTTTTAAGTGGGCTAGGGAAGCCCTCCCGTGTTTCAGAAAATGCTTAATGGACCTTTCATTGAGACAAAGCAAGACCCAGTTATCCCTGACATGGAACCTGGTACATTCAAAGCACTGCTAAGGTAAGAATGTTACATATTAACTTCTGAAAATCTTTGAAATTTCATTCTATTTCAATATGGTTTTCATCTGACCATTTCTTCTATCCGCCATAGTGAATAGTTGGGTAAGGGTTTGAAGTGTAATATCCCCCGTATTCATGAGTTTAGCAACAACAACAGATTTTGATATTAGGGAGTGGTCATTTTTTAACAACAGGGGGGTGGGTTTTCGGGGGGGTTTCTTGGGGGTACAAAACAGTTTTGCCCCATTTGAAAGAAAAAGCCTGGGCGCCACCAAAGAATAAAAGGGGGGACGGAAAAAATTCAGACACCTTGGAGGGGGGGAAGGAAATATTTTCGCCTCGAACACGCTGAATTCCACCAACCCCCCTTGTTGTTAAAAAATGACCACTCCCTAAGAGGGTAATTATAGAAATAACATGTTTGTTTGGTGTGCGACAAGCAATTTCCATGCCTCCCTCCTCTCTGAACCCATCACTACTACCTTAATTTAAATGTAATGAGCTCAAGAGTCTCACTCATGAATCAATGGTGGTTCATTCATTTAAGAATAATTTCCTCTTGAAACCCTTCAGAGACTATCAGTGTCTAAAAGTTGATTTACATTTTCAGGTACTGCTATTATGAATGTGTCGAAATCAATGCAGATGATGCCTTTCCCATCCTCTGTGCTGCCAAAAAGTACATGCTGCCTCTTCTAGAGATTGCTGCTAGGGATAAATTGATAGAGACATTGAGCTGTTTAAATGTTTGGCCTCTGTACACATATGCTCTCAATGTTGAAGACTCTAACCGGCATGCTGCATGTAAAACCTATTTCGAGCGTGATGTTGAAACAACAAGAGAGGCTCTGAATTGCGAAACATTCCTGAGAATATCCCATGAAGTCCTATTTGATGTTTTGTAAATCATCAATAATGCCCATGAAACAGTATTCGCAGAAGGAGAGAAGAAGTACTATAAGACTAATGTTGGCATACATTTGGGAGAGATTGAACTTTACAAAGCGTGTAATGAATTGGCAAGGGCACAGTGTATACAAAAGAAAATTGACCCGAATGGCGCAAACAAAATGGAAAACCTGGGAGAGTGTCTTTATCAGTTAATATTCCCAACTATGTTATTTAAAGAGCTGATGAATGAAGTGTGCGCTGTTGGTATTCTTACCCAGGCAGAAATGTTTCAATTGTTTCAGTACAAGCTAAAAGAGCAAGGGTCTGATGTGAAAGTTGACTTCCCCTCGAAGGACAGGGAGTTCGTGGTTATGCCCCATAGTTCAAAAGACATGATAGAGTGCATATCTGTTCATCCAGATGAACGGGTACTGTTAACTAGAATTTGGGTCAGAAGAACAGATGTATATCTCGTGACAGTAAAAAAATGAACAAACCAATGAAATGTGGTCAAAAAGGTGTGATTCAAAGTACCAGAATTGCACCGATCTTGTTTTCCTAGAACTGGAACCACAGACCTGTACTAAATGCAGGTGGTGGGTATTCTGTCAGTGTCACTCGTTCAAGAGAGCGTCTCTACATATTTATGGAAAGAGATAAAGGGGCCACCTATTTAATAAAATTTGCCCCTTTCAAGGAAGTGAAGTTAACTTGGACTGAATGCAAAGGACCGAATGCAAGTCGTGATCTTCATGCTCTCTCATTGTCCTTTGTTTGAGATGAAAAAGAAGCAGCAGTACACGATGAAATATTTAGCAATCATGCTTTATGACAAATACTGTAATGTACATCAAATGCATTAACATGACAGGAGGGTGTTGCTCCTACTTAAAAGGAAGAGCTGGCTAAAAATGCCCTCGTTTCCAGTCCTTTCTTTTCATGTAGCTATAACTTGTCCCTTTTGTTGCTCACAAGTGGTCATTCAAGTACGGTGCCTAAAAAAGGGGATTTGAGTAGGTACCTAGTTGGAAGAAGTCAGTCAGTATAATAAACTATAGAGCGTGTGACATGAGTAGGTATCTGATAGTGCAGCTCTCTCTGTTTTAAACAAGGCAGGTGACTTTTCAGACTAATGTGGTGAGTGCAAGTTGAATGGTGAAGCAGAGCGTGACTTCTTTTGAAAAGAGGGTACCTACTGACAGCTCTTTTTACCATAGGAGCAACACGCTCCAGCAGGTAGAGTAAAATGTTTGGAAAATAATATTTACAAATGTAGAAGTTGTTGCTGTTACTTCCTTTACAGTAACAATATATGCAATAAATGAATGGTTTACACTAAATGTTTATAATGTTTTTCATAGCCTCTAGATTTTGTATCATGTATTGCTATCCTTAAAGTGGGTCTTACACTTGCCTGAAATCCAACCGCACCATACGCAACCAGTACATGTATCCACCTTAGAAATCGCCATGATGCAATCCCTATATGGGCTGCTTTCATGCAATTTCACCTAAGAATCCACAAGTGGATGTATTCTTCAAGAGCTACAATGATACACTGATAGAGCACTATATTGGTCAGTTGGTGATCTACTCACTCAGGGGGCTGTTTAACCAGGTCTGAGACGAGGCTGAGAAGAAGACCTAGACTTAGAATATAGCCTCTACTCAAGAGTATGAACATGGATATCTGCAGACAGCATTAGAAGTATACCCAGGGCTATTTCTGACCATGCTTCCCTGTGATCAGTGGACCATGACCACCCTGTACTGGTGTGCATCCAAGGAGAACATGAGTTGATATGAGTGTGTGCTACAGAGGTGTGAGTTTAGCCCCCTTCCACCTATCCTTACCTACTGTACTCTTAGGGAAGCCACATTTAAACATATTTTATATCAGGAAATTGTTAATAGCTTGAAATAGACGGTTCATATCCTAAACATTTTAATATTTTCTTGTAGAGGAGGATTTGAACTTTTACATGGACTTAAGATTTTTCTTTAGGAAACACCAAAATCGGAAATCTGTTTTAGTGTTGGCTACAGGTACACTTTATGGTCATTTGGACACAAAATCCATGATTTACTTTACATATTCACTGTGGTTCTTCATGCTGACTATGTTCCTGGGTAAATAAATGTTCCTTTTTTATGTATAGCTATCATCAAAACCATCATAAATCACAGAAAGTGGACTTTTAGGAATTTTGGAAGTGTTCCTGCCCCTAGCTTAAGGATTTTCATTTTTCATCCAGTTTTTTTTTGCCCAAATTGTCGAGCTTGAAGAGGTCCTTGTGTTACATATAGGTTTTACTGGTAAGAAATCTATATTTTGGGTGTTAGGGCCTATAATATGCCCAAATTAGCCTAAAATGACCCCAAAACTCCTGAAAATCGATATCTAACACTATTTTTTTGCATATACTCCTAGCTATGTGTTTTTTTATTATTGTCCACTATATCAGGGAGTCTCAGGAAGAATTTGGACCCCATATAGCACAGAAGATGATTTCTTTCTTTTTCCCTGGAGCAGATTACATTTTGTGAAGTGGCCTGTCCGGGCGAGTGACCACCTGCATATAACCCCATCATTAAATACCCATTAGATATATGGCTTAATTTTTGCTGCTAGAATTTTGAGTTAAGAAGTAGGTACACTATGCCAAAAAAGAAATTGGAATTCTTCTATTTACTTCATGCCAAGGAAAGCATACATGATTCTGTGGAAAATGCCCCCTTTTTCTTGTCTGGACAAAAAATACTGTTTTCTTGTCCTCTTTTCCAGTATTATTTTATTCAACTGTCATAACTATGCCAGTTATTTGCCCCACACATATACCTAAGTGCCCAGTGTGTTAGAAATTAAATTCTCCCTAATGGTTTGGAATAGCAGGAGGGAATGTCTGAAATGTCCTCCCGAATTTTATGTCTGGGCGAGTGACCCTTTAATAACCTTCCATATTCAGAGCTTGATTTTCAATATAAATAATATTCAAATCTCCCTGAAATCTTCAGTTCTAGACCATTTCGACCTGTAGATTACGGAAATATTATTTATATTTATGCCAGATGTGTCTTTGGTATCAAAAAGTGTGTGTACTTTTGATAGACAGTTTTCACGATTTTGAGTACATTTTTGCCCTAAACAGATAATCAATGATTCTTCTCCTGTGTAAGATTGATATATTCAACTATCCTTACTATGTCACTTGTTTGCCCCCCACACATACCTAAGTGCCCAGTGTGTAAGAAATTAAATTCTCCCTTACGGTTTGGAATAGCAGGAGGGAATGTCTGAATTGTCCTCCTGAATTTTATGTCCAGGCGAGTCACCCTTCAATAACCTTCCATGTTCAGAGCTTGATTTTTTATATAAATAATATTCAAATCTCCCTGAAATCTTCAGTTCTAGATCATTTTGACCTGTAGATTACAGACATAACATTCATATTAATGCCAGATGTGTCTTTGGTATCAAGAAATGTGTGTACTTTTGATAGACAGTTTTCACAATTTTGGGTACATTTTTGCCCTGAACAGACAATCAATGTTTCTTCTCCTCCTGTGTAAGATTAATATATTTAACTATCCTAACCATGTCAGTTATTTGCCCCCCACATATACCTAAGTACCCATTGTGTTAGAAATTAAATTCTCCCTTTTGGTTTTGAATAGCAATAGGAAAGGTCTGAATATGTCCTCCCGAAATTCATGTCCGGGCGAGTGACCCCTAAGTTAGATAGTGTTTTTGATGGAAATTATGAGACATACACCAATTTTTCCCCCATTGAACCTGTATACCACCTGAAAGTACATGTCTTTGCCATTGTCTTACATGTATACAACAGGCTCTAACTTACTCTTTGGGAACCACATGCTAAACAGCAAGTAAAGGAAAACTTCTGACCTGAATTTTGCCAGAAATCTAATCTCTAGCCCACATGGAAAATGAGCCATGGCCATGGAAAAATCATATGTAGTATATCTAAATCAATGTCAACATGACCCTTATACCCAGTGCTATTGTAGAAAACATAAAACGAATTGATGGGAATCATATCATGAGTCATTTTGCTCCTACTAAGGGAAAATACCCCTCAGGGTCACTCGCCCGGACACCGTTTCCAGGGTATATAGGTACCAGGAATTGCCATAGCAACGATTTTCATATTTAACTAATAATAATTTGTGGTGAGGTACCCCAACACCTATACATTATCCACCAAAAATATCTTTGAGATCCTCCATAGTTTTTTCTCAGACCCCCCAAAATCTAACCAAGCCCTAAAAGTCCACTTTCTGTGATTTAACAGAAACTGGTAAAAAGATGTACATTATTCATCTCACTTTAAAATCACCCTTGGCCCAATTATCATGCTGAATGCAGGGCTAGAAATGGCCATGGTCCTACATCTAGGCCTGAGACCATAAGGAGTGTAGTCTTCAACCTGTTTACTGTCTTTGTTCAATAGAATTATACGGCTGGATCTGTATTTTAGATATTGAAGGGGTATAGGCCAGGTCGTGTTCAAATACAGACCTATACTGAAATATGGACCCACATATATTTGCAAATAGCGACATCCACATTTATTGAATAAATGTAGTGAAACTGCCCACAAGCGGCATTGGTGTTTCATGCAGGCAATGGTACTCTATTACAACACGTCATAAGTGTGTGTTTCACCAGACTGAATGAGAGGATAGAGTGCCATTTAATCAATCACCAGATGCAATCAAAAAATAGATTGGGCCTCCAATAATATTCAGTAAATGGAAGAAAAAAAGTATGTACATTAATTGTGATACCTCTGATATAAATGTGCTCATGAGTACAAGGGCTTTATCCAAGGGCCGCAATGGTTATTGTCGTGTATAAATACAGGTTCACCTTTTGAACATAATTATTTCTGGGACAATAAAAGTACAATACACAGTAACCACTACGGCCGATACACACACATCCACAACCCAATCCTGCTAACACCACATTCTAATATCCGGGAATGTAGTGTGCAGGAGAAAATTGGTCCAAATCACGGAAATGTTGTTAATGATGGGAACAGAGGACTTCCGGTCCAACCCGGTCAGGCGGCAACACAGACATCTGATTGGCTTATCTAATTTTGTGTGCTGTCACGTGATAACGAGATCATTAGAGTGCCTCGTTTTGGACTTGGTGGGCAATGTTAGGGGATTTGGTGCTATTGTATTTGTACTTCCGGTCGTATTCTGGAGGCCGTTTCACCGCGTTTATTATCCTATTATTAAACACGGAGGTTGAAGGTGAACCCCTTCGTGGACTCCATAAAAAAAATAGCAAAACCGTTTCTGTTGGTAATCCGTAATACCCTCCATCTTATTGAAATAAACGCGGACCCTTATTATTAAAGGCGGACATAAGAACACGGATGTCCGCATTCAACCCTCCGTGTTTATTACAGTACCCTCCGCGTTTAATAGAAAGACAAGTGTACCCTCTTATGTATGGCGCCAAATCCATGATTTTTTATCGGGGGACCCCGGGAAACTCTCAGTGACGTCATGAATTATGGGATGTTGGAGGTCCGCCATCTTCTTCCGGTTACCGCGGAAGGTTGTTTTCATGTCATTTTTCGGCGAAAGAAGAGTAAAGAAATGCCTAAAGCAGCAGACAAGGTGAGAGAAAACATCTTATTTTCGAAGGGAGGTCTGTGAGGGGGTAAGAAGAAGGTAACTGTGTTCTCTTAGTGGCCTGTCATTGTCGCGCAGTGACACATTAAAGTTATTACCGGTGGCTGTCTGCTTAGCAGTCTCTGTCACTGTCACTGTCACTCCTGTCAGGTCTACACCAAACGAAACACATGAAGAAGGCCTTCATATCGGGTTGGGAAGGAGGGGTGCTCTGTTTTTATCCTTGAGAGAAGAATGGAGACTAAGGGGTAGTACATAGGGTAACAGTTGCTTGAACAGGCCGGTCCAACTTGGAATACCTTTGATAAAAGGAGAGGGTCACATACAGGGCTCATTTGGGTGAGAGAGTGTGTGTGTGGGGGGGGGGGGGTGGGTCCTTTTGTGGTTTTCATAATATCTTTTCCATCTTAGGCTTTAAAACATGTTAATTTTTTTTTTCTTTTTTCTGCAGAAGCCCCGATATGAAGATGAGGAAGACTACGATGATCTTGAGGAGGAGGAGGAGTACGTGGAGGAAGAGGAGGAGGAGGAGGTTCAGGAGGTTAAACCCTCAGATTTTCCAGGGCTAGGTGGAGATCAGGACATTAAGTACATGTTCAACCTTTTCTATAATCAGTATATCAAAGACAAAGGTGTTAAAGCTCTTTCTGAAAAACGCCAGAAAGGGAAGGCTCCCAGCAGTGAACACTATTCCCATTACGGCCTGACTAAGAAGCCTCCTGCTCCGAGACCTGACCCCGAAGACAGCCGCCATGACCCTTCGTACCACCCCGATGAGGACGAGTTTGACGAGTTTGTCAGTCCAAGAGGCCGGGGGACTCTGAGAGGAAGGGGAACTAGAGGCCGGGGCACCCGAGCTCGTGGTTCTTCCTTAACACCTGCCCGAGGAAGGGGACGGCCCCGTGGATCTGGAATGTCCAGCAAGGGAGGCAGAAGCACCCGGGCCAGGGGCCGAGCACGTGGAGCACGTGGAGCAAATTCTTCTAGGGGTGGTGCCGGTAATGTTTCCGCTGCCTCTGCTTCTTCTGAGGTGGCACTGAAGCACTGGAATCCTTTGGAACTGAGAGCCCTGATATTCGGAGCTAACCACTTAAAACCCGTCCTGAAAGGGAAGTTCAAAAGCAGCAGCAACGGGAGAACTATGAAGAAACTGGCGTGGGAGGAACTGTTAGGTAAGATATTATGGTTTTCTCTCTTCTGCTGTAATTGACTTACCGTGAAAATATAAATAGAAGCTTGACAAAATCTTATTGCATTTTTCTATTCCCATTGTCCACTACTTTTATTCCGGCACTTATTTTCATACATGGATTACTTTGTGCTTGGCTTATATGGTTTAAGCAGTTGTCACCCTACTCTAGAATAAATATATTTATTTCCTTGAGAAAAGATTTATTAGAATTATATCATATAGAGGGACGTTGAATGAAAATACTTTCTTCCTGTGCAGAGTACGTTGAGTCCATAGGCAAAAGGGAGTGGAGCGTGAAGCAGTGTAAAGACAAACTCCTGTATTTCGGCCAGGATGCCAAAAAAAAGGTACGGTAATAGCTTCCTCATGCAAAAAGTATGCATTTAGGTAACTCCCACTCAAACTAAAATTATATCTGTTTCTTCCCTTTCAATACCTAAATTCCCTTAGTGTATTCTTTTGTGAGAGCTGTCCATTACAATAACACAAGTACCACCTCATAGGTTAAAAAGAAGGCTTAATTAAATTTTTTTTTATTTATTTTTTCTTCAGAGGCAGATGATAGACTCCAAATATCGTTCAGGCAGTGGTCAGCGCGACGAGAAAGACTACCTCACTGATCTTGAGAAGGCTATTCTCGATTGGGTAGGGGAGGATGTGACACTTGGTAAGTAAAATCCTGTGTCCTTTTTATGATGCCTGAAGGCTTAATGTGTGTGGCAAAGTTAAACATATAATAAATCAGAATTATTTTTGTTGCATGCTTTTATTGAAAGGTATTTGAATTAAATCTGCTTCGGCATATTTTATGGCTGGGGAATGGGAATTTCATGAGCAAAAATAAAAGAACACAGTCATTTGATTTGATTTCAGGTATACCGGGCATGCAACCTCCTAACTTGAAGGGAGGAGGGAGACAAGACAAGCCTTGGTCCTGCTACGACCCAAATCGCGAGAACAGGGAGGATTATGTGGCGATGCAGATGCCAAGTGACGCTCTACGTGCAGTGATGGAGGGGAACCTTCTAGCAGAAGACGAAGACGGAGGTAAGCCAAAAAAATATAATATTGTCCTGTCAGAAATGATGTGTAATTAAAGCTATTTAAGAATTCATGTTTGTCAACAGAACAATAAATTAATATGACTTACTTTTATGATCGCAAACAATTTTAAAATAGACCCGCGCACAATTCCCTTTGTCTAATTAAATTATTTTATACCAAAATACATATATGCATTCTTTTTAAGTCTCTACATATTAAAAATTGAAACCAAACATGTCCGTCACCATGATAAGGAACCTTTCATGTATATTGCTTACCTTTTCCACTTGCTTCTGGGTGTAGGAATTGTGTATGATGAATGATTGTTTCTCTTATTCAGCTCCCATCTTGGATGTCGAAGAAGCAGACTACAATGAGGAACGACAGGAGGAGGAGTCTGAGCCAGTCGACCACTATGATGGACAAGACGAGGAAAACTACTGTCCTGCATCTCCCCGAAGGAACATTGATGTGTCTTTACCGGATGACGACGATCTAAAAACTCCTCCACCCAAAAGTATAACGCGGACCACTATGTTGAATTTCAACAAGAGAGAAAACGACAAAAAGAAAGGTATTGTCAGTAAACCTAGGAACCCCGAAGACGACCTTTCGCCTCATGCTAAAGAGCGAAATGAGAGAAAAAAAGGACTTTTGGCTGCGGCTAACGAGATACTCGAGAAGAATACTCCCAACAAAGTCACCCCTGTTAAGAAATCACTCTTACCGGTACACAAACCAAAAGCTCCTGTCCATAATGCTCCAGTTCCATCTAAAAAACCTCCCCCTCGTAAAGAGTTAGATAAACAGAAGGCCCCACCTGTTAGGACAAAACATTCACAGGAGGACGAGGAACTAACTGAAAAACCAGCCAAGAGGAAGCGGAACAAAGCTCCATCTTTCTCCGGATTGATAGAAGAGGACATCTCTGGGGTCGAGCTGTGCCCTTCTTCCCCTGTTTTCAAAACCAGCACTCCATGTATTGGTGACAAGAAGGCTAGTTATGATATGTTGTCCTCCACCAAAAGGAAATTAGACACGGATAACTCCAATTCTGAGGAAAAGAGGAGGAAACTGTTTGACAACAGCCCAAATGCTTCGCTGCCTTCTTTAAACAGAAACTCACCTCACGTTAAGACAGTGGATCAGCGGAGAGCTGACCTGGAATCCATTAAACGAGCTGTACTGGAAGAAAGTACAAAAGTAATGATAGAGCAGCAAAATAAAGTAAGTGAGTCCCTCCTTAAGCACCAGGATGAGGTCGCACAAAATGCCTGTGAAACAGCAGACATTGTGGTTAAGTCACTTAAAGGGGTTAGCACGGGAATAACTACAGCGCTACGAGATCATTCTCAACAAACAGCTGCTAATCTCCGAACGCAAGCAGATGCCATGCTGAACATGCAAAACAAGTTCCTAGCCCAACAAATCAAAGACCAACAGGAGGACAGTGAAACCCTAGCTAATATACACGCTGACATGACAAATAAAATAGTAACCAAACAAGTGCAGATGGTGAAGGCCATGGAAAAGCTGGGGGAAATCATGATAGAGAACACTGAGAAGCTTATCCAGGCACAAACTAAACTAAATGTTGGGTTCATTGGGATGCAGGACTCCGTCGTGTCTTTGTCAAAATCATTAAGTACATTGCTCTTAGATGCAGATCACCTACAGCAGAAGTGCGTGACAGGACTGAAGACAGCTGAAACTGCAGACAAGATACTTCAGCAGGTGATAGGAACAGTCGAGAAATTGAATCAAGCTGTGACCTACTCCTTCAATCATAACTTAATACAAGGTGAGAAAAGGATAATTTTTATTTTCATTATATAATGAGATGCAAATCTTAATTTTAAAAGGAAACGAGATGCAAACTCAACAATTATTAACCTTTTCTGTGGTCTATCCCTACACATATTAAACCTAATTATATCATAGCCTTAACCTACTAGCAGAGAAAACAGGTGGCGCAAAAATGTTTTCAGATATTTAGGTTTGGAACGCTGTTCCCTTTAAACAACTAAAAATTCAAGATAAAGTTACCTTTGAAAATATATTAACTGAACAAATTTTCTGTTCCAGCTCCAGCAGTCCATCATCGAGGTACACTGTACGAGCCTCCGGAACCCAGGTCTGAGGAGGCCCAGGGCACAGCAGGGACTTCTCCTGACAAGTCTGAGGAAGCTGGGTTAAACAGTCAAGATTCCCGTGTGGGTGCTTTCCTGACCCATCCATACACTGAAGCAGGTACAGTGGAAACTGAGTTATTTACCTTTTGTGAACTAAATCTTTAACTGTCATAATTTTTGGTAATAGCTGGTTTTGTCATAAAGTCAAATCATTGTCCACGTTCAACCTCCATGTTTAATAATAGGATAATGATCTTGGAGGTTACCTTATCTGTAATTTCTCGGGAACTAATAGTCTGATTTTAATGTATGACATATCAAAATGAAGGTATCGATGAGTACTCTCTAGATATGGTGTAGTTGAGAAGCTACAACTGGGGAGCCCATCATGAGGAGCTCCGATCTACTTGAATGGAAGCCCAAGATGGCGGCCATTACAGTTTTTAAAGAACTTTGAGGCTATAATGTTTTTTTCTTTATCAAAATAAATAAATAATAACATTCTTAGTCTACAGAAGTCTTCAGCGACGGAGTCAATCCTTCAGCAACCCAGGCCAAGCTTCTCATTCCAGCCGCGGGTAAGTGAACTGTATACTACATATGAAAAAAGGTTACATTTTGCCACATATCATATCTTTGATATTCTTTCTAGTGTAGGCACGGAGTATTCTTATGTCTTTTTAACTCAGGAAATTTTTTTTTTAGAAAGGTTAATTATTGAACTACACAAATGGAAAAGTTATTTCCCATATATATATATATATATATATATATATATATATATATATATATATATATATATGTGTGTGTGTGTATGTATGTATGTATGCTATATGAGCATTAAAATGTGGGTCATAGGAATATTTCTTTTTTTGTCTTATTTTTGCATTTCCTTTCAGCTATCTGTCAAGAGGCAACCGAAAGCAATGACGGAGTTGGGCTGCCGACCTTCACAGTAAAGAGCCGAGATGATTTTGTGATAGTGCAGGACAAGACTTCTATTCCTCACGCCTCTTCTTCAATGGAAACTGGTACACCAGTTGATGGACTTCATGAAGTTAAGTCTCCGGCCACTCTTCCAGACCATGACTCGAATCATGGTACGCAGCCGCTTCAAGATAATGACTATAACTCAGCCTACCAGTCTGCTGGAAACCATGACTTGAAAACTGCCATACAGACTGAAGTTGAAGGAGAAGGGACAGTGGACAATGCGGCCACCGGGGAAACAGAAGGAATAGCCATAGACAAGGGTCAAGGGGAAGGGTATGTACAAGTACAGGGATCTAAAGAATCCCATGACGGAGAGGAAAACATGGACAGCAAATTTGACACTGCTTCATGCACATCTGGGTCAGACCGTGAAGGTGTTCCTAAGCGTTCTGAACGCATAAGGATAAGAAAACAATGTTTAGATTTGTAGAAAAGCAGGTGAACTTGTGCCACAAAAAGATGACGATTTTTGTTTCATGCCCCCAACTCTCTGTACTCAGGAAAACAGTATTCCTTTTTGTGCAAAATGACATGTACGGGTAAAAAAAAAACATGTGAATCTCTGCAGCGAGAAGCATAGAGAAAAGGATTCTCTTTTTAGTCTAATAACTTACACGGGTGAATAGGAGGAAGAATTGTTCTTTCACAAGTTTACAGTTTTGTGATGAAAAAGTTTGTGCCATGTATATCATAAATGGCTTATTGGTTGTGCCTAAGGTATACTAATGATACATGTAGATGTTATTTGAAGATATGGATATGAAGGCAAAACCCATGTTAAAGAGAAATTACTTGTTTTTATTCTGATATGACGAGTCATAGATTTTAATGTTGTTAGTTGGAAAAGTACAAGTACTCCATATATAATATCGCAGGTGCCTTCAAGGAGATCTGAGTTTCATGGTAAAGACAGTCTCAGATTAAAACAGTACAAAGCAATTCCCATTATATCACCAATTTCACTTGTAAAGATTCAGGTTATTATCTCCATGCATGCTCTAAATATAAGTAGAAATATTTACACAGATACCTTAATTCATTACTTTTCTTCTTCAATTGACATTGTTGTGTCGGTTTCAAGCACCAGAAAAAAAAATATTGAGAACTGACTTGTTTCAAAACACTTTTAAATAAAGTTCAATTACATTCAGTTAAAGTTAATGTCAACTATGCTATATCTACATATGATATTATTTCTGAGGTGAGACATGATTAAGTTAGAAAAATTGTGAGAAGGGCTTCATTGCTGCTGCTGCTGCCGCTGACCCCGGCGCTGAGGACCAAAATGTTCCTTGATGTAAGCCTCACGCAGGTTCTTGAAAGCTTGTCGAGGCTTGGGGGCTCTGTTGTCTGGTTGATCAATAGGTGGCATGACGCGTTTGAAGTTGTCCTTCGCAGGGAAATCACGCAGGAGTTTGATTTTGGCTATTCTCGCCACGTTATGAAGGCACACACAACTCTCGATGATGTACCCTGCCCGTGTAGGTTCGTGCTGCAAGTATCCACCGCTCGAATCAAGACATCTAAAAAATAAAACATGTCCAGCAATGTTATACTTATTTAAAAGTATTATCACACAGAATTTTTTTTTCTTTTCTTGTAAAGAGGAATAAAAGATAAAAACCAACATTTACCTCCACCTCTGCTTCAGTTGGCCTATCGTGCGTTCCACCTTGCTGCGGGTCTTTTTCTGCCACTTATTGAACTTTCCGTCTTCCTCAGTCACCTCAGGGTTGACAGGATTGTATAAGTAGTCCGTCAGCGTATACCTATTATAATAAAGTAACACATAAAAAAAAGACTGCTTTGGTTATGAGAAGGCTTCATGAGACATAAAAATATGAATGAAATACAGAAAAAAGGATGGAGACTGCAATAACAAAGGGGAAAAGGAAAATTTTTATGCTTACCCTCCGTCTCCTAGCAAGAAGAAGCCAGCAAAATCACCCCTCTCTCCCAGGTACTTCACCTGCGAGCCGTTCATGGCATAAACGTCATTGCATGAGCCTGGGTTACTTGCATTCACATGGAAAATGATGTAATCCCAATCGCAGATGATCTGTAGTTGGAAAAGAGTCATTTAATTTTTTTATTATTTCAAGTAATAGTTGTCTTAAATGCTTTTAAGTCAAACAGAAAAATACCTTTAGAGATGTATGTACATGTATTGTATTTTAGAATATCTTAGAAATATGAAAGACCATATCTCACCATAGTGTTGATGGAATAGTAGCCTTTGTAGCAGTAGTACTGGTTTTCATCTGCTACTACACCCTTGGGGCAGGCTATGGGGATGTGCGTCCCATCGATAAGTCCAAAAACACCTGGCTTTCTCTTGTCTCTATAGAAAAGCACGGCTTTGTTGTTCTTTTCCAATTCAGAATCTGGCCACACCACGTATTCCTCCAGTCTATCATGGAAATATTGGGTAATCTCTTGAACAGAGCAACACACAGTGGAAATAGAAACCCCGTGACAATCTCCTATGGTGGAATAGGTTGCACCGGTGGCGAAATAGCGAACAGCTATGCAGAACTGCAAGAAAGAAAAGAAAAGAATATGTCATGATAAAGGAACCTGAAAAGGTTTATGGTTATAATGGGAATTGAAAGCATAAAGACAGACTCGTCATATGAAGCACCTACTTCAAAGTATTTACCTATAGAAGAAGTGTATGTGGGGGGGGGGACTCTGGGGGGGGGGAACTCAACATTGAAGGGGAGGGGGGGAATGATTTGTGTCTATGATGAAGGTACTCACTCTGATACGGTGGGGGACAGCATGCTTCCCTCTTAGAACTCTCCTCTTGCGGGGAAGGTATGCCACATAGTCCTTTATCAACTCTCTTGTCACACTCTTAGTCAGCCTGTACCACTGCTGGAACTTTTTCTCTGTGTAGTAAGACAGGGGGTCACGTCTGCGGTAAAATTCCCTCTTCACACCTAAGATGTAGTATCTGCCCATGTTGACAGCCTTTCGAAAATGGCGCCGCAGAGGGGTCAGGGGTCAAGGTCATGAACTTTAACTTCAATGAGGAGGGGTAAAAATAAACGCGGACCTAAAACTATGGTAAAAATACCCCAAAAAGGGTCCGTGTTCAAACACCTACTGGTCACCTACCCCTCCGCGTTCAAGGGAATAAAACCGGACTTAAAGTGGAGAGTGAGAGGGTCCGTTTTCTGAGCTGAAACGGTTAAAAGTCCGCGTTTGAAGACGGAGGTCCGCGTTTGAACGCAGACCTCCGGGTTCATTTTATTTTTTGTTATAAAAGACGAACAGAAACGGGAAAATTAAACGCGGACTCCGCATTTAATATTCGGACCATATAATAAACGCGGTGAAATGGCCTCCAGGGTGGGATGATAGATATTGGAAGATATAAATCATGAGTTCAAAGAAAGAAATGCCTGCTAGGTTTTGGAAACCAGTCTTCTTTCCGGGCATTTATTGCAGCAATTTCTCGCATTGCACACACTACCATAGCCGCATGCTTATACCACTTATCAAATTGGAAATGTGCTCGCGACCCCCACCCCTCACCTACTACATGTATCTTGGCCTGTTAATTAGATGCCCTTGGGTTTGAATACTGTAGATGCAATTATTTTCACACGGTACATATTTTGGCCATTTTCGCGCACCTGCTTCACTGAGCTAAAATATGATATGGGCTAAAATTTCAAACAAAAAATTAGTTTTCTAACAATGTCAGACACCATACTATGTCATAATCTATATCTATAGAAGGGAGATTAATGTTATTTCAACTTTAAAAACATAATCATTATCAAATAAGGTTATGGGAAATATACCCACAGTGTTTATTTTCAAATCCAGATCATATGAGAAGCATTCCAATATTCCTGTGTATGTGATATAATCAAAGCAACTTTCTCTTATTAACTGGTAATTCCTTTATTCTTCATATTCTATACCAACTTTCAATGGTAGGTTGTGACAGCTCTCACTGGTTCATTGTATGATGTATACAACACTAATTGTACTACTCGGAGTCCACTGGGCCTCTTTTGACATTTTATACAGGCTTTGTGTGGTTTAACCAGCCGAGAGATGCCTAGTGGACTATTGGTATTAAAGTTGGTATATCCGCTAAAATGACCAATTTGAAATTCAACAAAGTGTGTTATCCATGTTTCCATGGAAACATGGATAACACACTTCCATACATGAATCTATTGTCCATTGTGTGCACTACATCTACAAACAGCTGGTCTATAGTATTCAACTTGATAGCTCCAAATACCACAAAAGAGGATTTATGGTGGGAAAAAGGACATTGCTTGATCAAAGTTGGAGTCACCTAAAATAGCACTGGTGAGCACCAACATGACTTTGAACTTGTCACTTTGTAAGCATATTTTTCAGCCTACATAACTGCAACCTATGCTTAAAGAGTGAGCAGCATTTGCAGTTCCATTTCCTATGCATTTGGATCCAAAAACATAGGAAATGACAAAAAAAAATATGGGTGGTCGAAAGTTTGCCCATGCATGTGGTGAAAATACAGCCAAAATCCAGACTTTCAGCTTCCTCATAAAACCTTATCATGGAGTCATGAAAGTGGTAAATAGGTCATAAGTCTGTCTTATACATAACCTGACCTAGTTAGTTACAATGTACATGATGACACTTTAAGCCAGAGCCCAGTATGCTAGAGATAAATGAAGTGAATTGATTTGACATAAGGGCACAAACCTCATCTTACCTACAATATGAAATGTTGTAATTCTAGAGGAATGACCCCCTGAACCCAACTAGATGTTGCTGTATCAAATTGTCTTCTGTGAAATTACCTGTCAAGAGTCCACACCACCTCCCTGGGTCTGTTACCTTACAGTCCAAAAAGTAAACCTAATTTCATTTACAAATGCCCTCTATACTTTTACATTCAGCACCCCATAATTCCAATGCCTGCACAGAGTGGTGTGCAGTTGCAGGTTCCTGTGCCTGACCAGTTAATTATAGCTTGATGTGTGTGTGTGTGTGTATGTGAGTAACAGCCCTGTGCACTGGTGTTATATAAGCTGTTTACAGTCATCAGAGGGTTGATGTTATCTGGAATAAAAACTAGGATAAGAATAAATCAACCCATAAGCTTTCAGCTGATTTTCCATAGAAAAACTTCAAATTAAGTCTTGATATTCTAACAGCTTGTTCAGGGCACT
Source organism: Acholoe squamosa (assembly GCA_949317995.1). Lineage (NCBI taxonomy): Eukaryota > Metazoa > Annelida > Polychaeta > Phyllodocida > Polynoidae > Acholoe > Acholoe squamosa. Next base: position 62,515,958 of record OX439042.1, read on the forward strand.
AGATACATCACATCCATCAGCAAAATAGAAAATCCTTCACACATTAGCAGACATGCCCACTTTAATACTAAATTGGACCTGATATTCTTGGAAATCTTTTGTTTAAGGCTATAAATTCCTCAATATGTGACATGATCTACGAAAAGGGGCCTTAATGCAGGGGGCTTTAAGACCCCTTCTCCCAGTATATGTCACATATTTGTCCAATTTCCAAGCCGTAAAAAAACAGCATGTAGCACATGATCTACTGAATAGGAGAAATGACAGGTGCGCTAAAATATCATAGCGCTAATATGTGTTTTATGCTAGGCGCACAGAAACTTAGCTGAGCCAAAATATCCACATCTACAGTAAAATATACCTGTATTATCGTCGGGATAACGACATATCGAAAATCAACAGAAGGGTAGATATGCGGACACAGATCTAATGATACTGTGAATGTGTGGGGGAGCATAGGCCTAAAGCCTAGCTTAAATTAAATAGCACTCCATTTTACCTAGGGAGTATTGTCAATTCAGTACACCACGCCTAAAGATTTCGCCTTCCATGCACCAATGAAGTAAAAAAAATAGAGTGGGATTGATAATCTTAGACAATCAAATCTTTCATAACTGACAATGGATTCTGTGGAGTGTGGGAACCTGGATTAATTTCTTTCATTCATTTCTCCAAAAATCCACACAAAATGATATTTAAAATTGTTCACAAAATGTTTTGCCTAGGACCAACAGATATGGTATGTAGCATAATAACGCAACACACTTTTTTGTATTAGGCCTAGAGGGTTTGTACTAGTCTTATGAGTCTCAGATGCATGGCGTGTGCCTACGGTCATCGACCCCCCGCCATCTTAGCCTATTAGGGGCCATTAAGGGAGCGGTGCCTAAGTGAGTTAGGCCAACATCTTACATAAGTTATCCTACTCATCCCATTCCCATACTCACCCATACCCCTTTATGTGTCACATAGTTTACTGAAGTAGTATGCCCTGGGGGCATCATGATGCATGAATGCAGTCCTGGGACTGCTCAATGCATCATACCTATGGTTTAGGGTGCATCAAGCTCTAATGTTGGTATAATGTATAGAAATACAGCCTTGGCAACAATGCATTAATAACACTATCCAATCATTAAAGGGTGAAATAATGACAGACAGCCGACTGCTCTCCTAACCAGGCTTTTATTATGTAATAATGTCCTCAGTGGGCCACAGGAAACGCCAATAAACTCTAATATAGTGTTGGCATGGTGTAAGGGAGGGTTGGTTGGGGTGTGAGCAGGAGGCTGGCTGGGGCTTACTGGGATGAGACTGGATGTGCAGTTGGTAAGATGATGGGATATAGAATAGACTAGCAGGGCGATATACTACTTAATCCCTTAACTGTTTAAACCCTTTAGAGGTCGCCAAATTTAGGTGGCCAGAGCACAACTACGACAGCTCTAGACACAACCCCACTACACCCACGACATTGACAACAGTAACTGCATCAGTGACACAACCAATAGCAATTGCTGATCTCCAGGCGGCACAGAGTGCAGCCAACATGATATCACCACAGAAGGTTATTCAGGCAATTGCCACCCCAATAGTTACTCCAATAGCCGTGAAAGAGAAGAAAAAGAGTGATGAAACCATAAGTCTTCAGAAAAAAGGACTCTTCTCACCCAAACACAAATAGAAATCCATATTATATATTGGTCCCTTAATGCTCATGCGTTGAGAGTTTACACGTAATACATTGCTAGCTTTAGTCACTATACTGTGAAAAAGAAATGACTAAAAATGTTTATTTCATTGTCACCACCTGCAAACCGTCCCCCCACAGCGTGCTTGTATAAGTGGGACATAACAACTAGGTTGACCAGGTAATTATATAGTTGTACCTAACTATTTGGGCCTGAACAGTGCTTTTTTCTTATAACCCATGGTTCGTTATCCAGCCATAACACACTCTCAGACCTTTTGTTCGTCTTCAAGAAGACACTGGTTTCAACCTGGACATGTTAATAAATTGGCGAAGCAAACAAATTCAAATAAAAAAGAATCCATTGATTTTCCATAGCGATACGTCTCGGCACCGGCCATTGCGGCTTGCTGACCCAATTCTTCAGCCGAAAATAGGTCAGGTACATACGGGCACCTACCCGCTTCGTCAACAAGACGCAATGGCGGTGTACCGGGCCGTGTGCGTTGGATCGCTATGTAAAATCATTGGATTCTCAGTTATTTATAAGAAAATGGATACAAAATGTAGGCAAACACCAACTAGAGATCGTATATTTGGCAGTGCTAGAAGTACAGGACTTGACATGCTTGGATTCTACCTGCAAAATGTGTGTAAAGGTGGAGGTATATCTGGCAGAACTACAAAATGGCCACGATGGCTTGGCAAACCGTTGGATTGCATGCACTTAGAAAATGTCTTCTCCTTGATTAATTCTGGGGTTATCAGATAAGAAATTCATACATAATGAATACGTTAGATAAACGCATTAATCATGTTATGAGAGAGCACTTGTGGGTGTATGGTTCCACTCCTGCTGTGTGGTCGTGGAATATTGAACCATAGACCCACGCATGCTCTCTCATAACATTGATCAAATGCTACGTATTTCTCAGCATGACTTAAGAAGGGGCAATATGGGGCATGCCTATAGTCTAGACGCTCCAAATGCTTATGTAACACAACAGCTGATTTGTGTATGCCTGCCGGGGCAGTAGGTCAAAGTGAATTGCTAGTATGGTAAGAGACTACGTCTTTGGTCACTAAATGACCATACACTCATTCATCTAACTGTTATTAATTTGATGTTTTACTACAAATATAATATATCATGTACATACTTTCCCAATTATTGGTCTCTATCCTTTATAAATGGGTACTGAATTTAAGAAAGGAGTGCGTTGCTCATCCCTGTCATACCTCCGGAGACCATATACATGTTCTTACAGCGATCATCTCACTCACTAGGTATCATCTCACATCATCATTCATTAGAAAGAAAGGAACATGATTCTGTTGTCATACAAACATGACTTACTTACATGATATAAACAATAGAAAAGGTCTTATATTAATATGTGCCAATGCTAGATCAATATTAAAAAAAAAGGTTGATGCTTTTAAGCTTGTCAGTGCAGCAGATATTAATGGTTTTGTAGAAACATGGTTGAATCCCACACTTAAGGATGCTGATCTTTTTGTACCTGGATACCAATACTTTAGATATGATAGGTACCTATTGCGACTTAAAGATAGTGGAGGTTTAACATTGCATATATGAGAGATACATACATTGCCATGGTTGATTTGGATTCATCAATGATCACAAAAGAATATGAAATTCTATGTGTTGACATCTTAGTAAATGTTATTAAATATAAAATCTATCTCTGCTATAGACCACCTGATGCTGATAACTCGAAAAGTGCTATATAATGACAAGCTTTTAGAATTAATGGCAAATGTTAGCAAGAATAGGAAAATTATTATTATGGGATATTTTAATGTCAATTTATTGGATAAAAAAGACAGAAAAATCAACTGCAGACATGTTCTGTGCTAACGCTGAGTTGTTCCAAGTCATACAAGAAATACCCAGACCCAAGTCTGGGACGCTCCTGGACCATATTTATATGAATGTACACAATGTTAGAAAAGCATCCACCATCGAATTTCATTTATCAGATCATACACCTATTGCCTTACTACTAAAGTGTGAGCGTACAAACGTTTTGAAATGCTGTGTATATGCCAGATCATATAAGAAGTATGATTCTTTAAAATTGAAAAATATGTTATTAGGTGTTAACTGGCAAGACATGGTCTTAAGATATAACCCTAATGATATTTGGTCTGAGATAATCCACCTGTACTAATTGTTTAAATAATATATGTCCTATTAGAAAAATGTACTTACCTGTTTATATACACCAGAATGGCTAACACCTGAAATAGCTGATATGATGCACACCAGAGATGCAATGTATAGGAAGGCCCATAGATCTATGACTGCAGATGACTGGCAGGTTGCTAACTTCTATAAGCGAAGGGTTAAAGGGATGATTTTTAATAGTATCAAGAACAAAATTAAAGACTTAGCCTCATACAGGAAAGATGACCCAACAAAATTCTGGGAAGCCATCAAGAAATTACTACCTAATAAAACTTGCTCGACTCTAATTAAGCTTAAACATAGAATAACGAATGTTATAATTCCACCTGAAGATTGTGCAGATTATATAAATAACTTTTTCTCAAATATTGGTAAGTAGTTGGCATGGGCTCTCCCAGCGGCGGTAGTCATAGACGACGATAAGACTCAGCCTCCCTATGGCGAGCCTGATGTAAACATGAGTCTACTCAATCCTATAGAACCAGGTGAAATGGAGAAGCTAATAAAGAATATAGATATTAGGAAACCTTCTGCTACTAAGCATATGAGGTCATTTGTATTAAAGATGCTTTTATGTGCATTCCAGATTTTATCAGGCAATTGTATAACAAATGTCTTTTTACTCATATTTTTCCCACTACATGGAAATTAGGTACAGTTGTGCCATTACCAAAGAAAGCTAACAGCCTAGATGTTGGGGACATAAGACCTAGTCTGTCACCAATACCAGGGAAAATATTAGAGAAAATTGTATGTTCTAGATTACAGCACTATATGGATGCCAGGAGTCTCTTGTCAAATGTACAACATGGGTATCGTAAAGGTCACTCAACCCAGTCGGCTATATGTGAACATCTTGACAACATTATTAATAACACCATCAATGGACGTCTATTATTAGCTTATATATCGATTACAAAAAGGCATTTGATACTGTTTCACACAAAATTCTTCTAAAAATATTACAAGCTTTCAGATTTGATTTTGGCACTTTGCAATTTTTCAAATCTTACTTAACAAATAGAATGCAACAGACCATTGCTAATAACCATCTCTCAAACAAAGAGCAAGTAGAATTTGGAGTCCCTCAGGGCTCAGTAATGGGTCCTGTATTGTTTTCTGTGTTTATAAATAGTCTCCCAAAAATAATGAATAATGTAAAATGTACCCTATATGCTGATGTTGCGGTTTTATCAGTCACCTGTGAAGATATGTCTGAATGTGTAACTAAGTTAGCAAACTAGTGTATTAAAATTGGACTGACAATCAATGAGAAGAAAACAAAAAGGATTTTTAATAGATTTTTAAAAGATTTTTAGTAATGTAGATGATAAACATCCAGTGTTTTATTTGAAGTTTTACTAGAGAAAGTTAAGGTTTTTACATATTTAGGTTTGTTTATTGAATCTTCCCTAACTTTTATAGAACATCGTGCCAATGTTATAAGACAGATAAGACATAAAACTGCACAATTAGCTAGGGTGAGATGTTATGTGGATAATGATATGGCATTAACGATATACAAGTGTATGGTACTGCCAACATTTGATTATGTAGACTATGTGTGGGACAGGCTGGGAAAAGTGGAGAACGATCAGTTACAACTTCTAAAAAACAAAGCCTTCCGTATTGTATATAAAGTTAAACTCGTGAAAAATTCAAAGTATACAACTGTAGAAATGCATACTAAAGGTAATTGTATGAATCTCTGTGACAGAAGATGCTTACATATTTTAAGTTATGCACACAGGCTGATAAGGCACATTAGATATACTGACCATAAAGACATACCTACAAGACCACATGTTGGTAGACATTTGATAGTTCCTGTATGCTTTAAACCTATTGTTGTAAAGAGTGTGTTATATAGAGCAATTGACATATGGAATAAGTTGAAGTCTGAGTACACTATTATAGGGGACCCAAACATTTTAAAACAAAAGATTAAAAAAGATTACCCAAAGTGTTTCATGTAAGTGAGGTATTTGCTCGTCACTTACTCATAGTATAGGAAAGATCAATTGTTTACCCACATCCCATCTCATCTCATCAATCCAGAACTGTCATTTTGTAGTATGGTATTGATATGACATACCTTATACATACATGTTATCGATAAGCAAACTTGATTGCGCTACCATACCATATTCTCTAAGTAAAATAGTATCATTGTCTCTTGAGGGGGCCTAGCGGAAGTAGTGTGCATCATGCACATGCTATGTTTAGATGCATGTACTTGTATATGTATTTATGTACCTAATAAAATACTTTAAAATGCATTAAAGTGACATAGCCCCATTGCTTTTTGTTTGTCTCTTTTTTTCATTTTTCAAATACTTTATAGTGTTATTGGACAAAAAAAAGCAATAACAATATTACCATATTTGGTATTATTAGACAAAAAAAATCTATTGTTCATACAAGCTTAGAGGTCGGTGTCATAATGGGTCTTTAACAGTGTATTTCCAATCCATTTAATCATAGTGTGCGCTCCCAGAAATAGCAAATTGTTGAAAATCTGCTAATCTAATCAAATGCAAGTTGAACTATAAGCGTAACTGGAGTCGGTAAAATTGGAAGTATGATATGTGTGAACATCCTGTTTAACCCTTAGGTAGGTAAACCCAAATGGTCGGCATGATGCATGAATGCAGTCCTGCGAGTTACGCACCAATGCTCAAATGAGTGTGTAATGATGCCTCTATCGCCAGATTTTATAAAGACTTTCTATGGTAGCATGTTCGGCAGAAAACACATATTTCAAATATTTCAAAATAATCATAGTTTTAATAAAGAATACCTATGCAGATATTAAGATTAATGAAAGAATTGATGTGAAATGTTGTATACTTCGGCAGTCTTAGCTGTTTTTCATGGATTTTGGCTACCCCTGATTTCTGCCAATACTAGTACCAAGCAGGTGGTGTAAGTAGCAATGCAGGTAGTCCCAGGTACACACACAGGGCTATACCCACTCTACGCTGGTCCCCGCAGGTATTTGAGGGCTAGATACCTGCTGGCCATGTCTGATGGCATTCTCCCCAGATTATGGGGAGAAGTACTCTTGGTCTCCACTAGATGGGAGTATTTCTATTCTCCAATCACATGCTATATCCAAACATCTGTATAGGAGAGACAGGTTGACTATTGGGGTGTTATGGTGCCCTCTTGTGAGTAAGGGTTAAAACAGGGGATGATTGACTGGTAACTTCTTAGACATGGCCTGCCTCTATGATGTCCCCAACATAGAGGCAGGTTGCCAGCCAATACCCACTCACCCCTCACGGCAGGCAGAGCCCCGGGTGTGGGTGACCAGGCCAGGGCCCTTCTCTGTAGGGTAAATACCACCTGGAGAATGTTGCTATGGGCAGAAATGGGCTTGTATTTACAGCAATTCTGTTATTAGGATGTTACAGTGCTAAAATCCCCAAACTTATACATGCCACCGACTGTCTCAAATGGATGTATGGTACATAATAATATATCAGTTGTACAGGAGGGGTCTAAATCTTTAGAAAAAGTGTAAAATTGAATTTGTTTCACTTATTCAAATTACTTATTTCAATAGTGACAAGATTGCTAACACCCACATTCCTCTCTGACATGGGACACTCTTTCTGGTAGGATTAAGGTGTAACTAGCTAATTATTATAGACCACCCCCACTGAACCCCCATCAATAGGTAGGCTTACCAGTCATCATCACTATATTATGACCTGCTATATAGCAATATGTATTGCCGGATTTTTAGGAGAGGGGTGTATTTGTAATGGTATTTGCAAAACATTTATGTTCATGAGACATTGGTGGTGACAGAGAACTATAGCATTGGTAAGTGATATGAAGTATTAGTGGTACATATATATTCAGTAGGGGTCAGCACCTCCTTACTCCTGTTTAAAAGAACACAGGTAGTTGCCTATATTTGACATGGGGATTTTTGATAGGTATCATAAGTCCAGAAATATTCTTTGAAAAATGATGATAGATCAACCAAACATTTTAGGGATGAATGGATTGCAGATATGGATTGTACTAGCTTTGAATTATTCCAGACTATTCTCATGATGCATTCAGTGAATTCTTTACAATTACATTATTCTACCTACTGTTATGTGGAGTCTTATTACCTATATTAGGGGCACATACTGAGATACTTACAGGTACTTTTACTGTTAATTTGCTATAGGATGTCAAAGCTACTATACAATAGCTCTGAATATGAAGTACTAAACTTAGGGGAAATTATACTCTTAGATAGCCCATCATTTTTTCTCCTACCCTACATGATTTCATCCTGATATAAGGATTATTAGACCTACTTTTGACCCAGCGGTAATGTGTGTGTGTCTTCCCTGTGTGCATTATTTGTCTAGCACACACAGCAGTCAAAATCACTATCATCAAAAAGTAATCTAACTATTTATAAAAGTAATCTAACTATTTATAAAAGAAAAATCATGATAACCACTACCTCTTTTATATCTATAGAGAGAAGAATAATATTTCTTTTTAGACAGCATACAACAGAGAATGGAATATAACTACCCATTCAGGCCCATGTAAGAACCCCTTCTTTAACACTGTACTAGTGGCTTCGCCACTAGATAGTGGGGGCAAACTGAAGTCCCATTAACTGCCCCCCCACCCTCAACCAGTAGCCAAACTCTGCTTCTGTGCTGCCCCCTGGTATCTTATATAAGAAATGCTTAAGTAAGCAACCCGTAACCTAGCAACAGCGCGTAACCTTGCAACGTCAAACAATTTGACCCTCTCCAAGCACATTCTCTCAGAGGTTGGATTTCTGGTTCAAATCTCCTGAACTACTGGGCCGATTTTCATGTATGACATATCAGATTAAAGCCTTAAGCATGGATAATCCAGATTTTAAATCAGCATTTTAATCCATAAGTTTCATCAGGACGGGCTCCGATTTATTTGAATTGGGATCCAAGATGGTGGATATTGCAGAAAAAAATAGCCTTGATGATTTTGAGGCAGTATGTAAATGCTATTTGCTTTTATTTGCTTTTGAATCCTCTGATTTAGTCCATAAACAAAGGTTTTATTATTTAGGGGTACTTCAAAATATAAAAATTCTTGGAATTCTAGACAAAAAGCAAGTTAACTTTGGAAAAACTACATACTTTGATGTAGTCTCTTTTGATTTATCTGTTCCTGGCAAGCACTGAAGCTTATTTTAATGAGGTGGGGACCAGCGACGAACCAATGCCTTTTTATATAGGGTAAACAGATAGGGAGCTGCCAAATGGCCCATGCGCCGAACTTGCTATCTATGGCTCATTCCCACAATAGAGACCAAGTGGACTATGGGTAATAGCAGTCAAAAAAGGGATTAGAGACTGAACGTACGTCCACACTGCTGGCCCATCATAAACCGATAAAAGGGGTCTAGTTTCTTTCCTTTTTTATCCACTCAGTGCATCTTGTGCACGTGTGTGTGGGCCTTGGTACATTCATCAGCGAAAACTAATGTCTGATATACCGTTCTTGCCACGAACATGAATAGCATCAAAACGCTATTAAACAATTGTTACCCACTCACTCTGGTAGGCCTACATGGCATTGCAGCCCATTACCCATATAGCTATTGAAGTAACCTCCAGGTGGCTCTCTATTATGATTGCCTGTGATTCTGTGGCAGCCCAGCAGATGTCAGCAGAGTTCTTCAGCAAAGTACCAGGTCAAACTACGGATTGATATTGATCTTTTGCTACGTTTCGACCCCCCCCCTTTTTGTATTTGATGTATTTAACTTCTTACCCTACTCCTATTTATGTGTCACTTCCCTACTTCATGTATTTCTATATGCGACTACTACTGACCTCATACACGTCAGTATAGGTGCAAATAATGTTTCTCCCATTTCTGTATACTACTACCCTTACTCCCATGTTATGTATACTACTGACTTTATTCCCATCTGTGTATACAACTGATATTTACTACTGACTGCATGCCCATTTCTGCATGCTAGTACTGACCCCACTCTCCACTTATGTATACAACTGACTTTACTCCTGACGTATGTACATGTTTACTATTGACTTCACTCTCCACTTATGTATACTACCGTGATCTCCCGCATATAACGCGCGTCTTATACTTGAGGTTTTAGTACTTCCTGGATCCGCAAGGGGGACACCAAGAGCTTTCTTTTGATATGTTACACTCCCCTTAAATCAAAAAAAAAGACAGAGGGGGTTTCAAGGGGGTGCGGAGAGCCCTAGCTACACATAGCTTTTTGAATTTTGAAAATCCATTCAGTGGAACCAAAGTTATGAATTTTGAATTTCTTTGACAATATTCTTCAACTCTAGGTGCGTCTTATATGCGAGGTGCGCCTTATACGCAGGAGATTACGGTACTTACCGCACTCCAAAGGGCTTCCCTGATCAACATAAATGCTCTATATCCTCTTTCCTGTCCCCTTGATGTATTTGCAAAAATTAAAAATGTGTAATGAGGTTCTCTTGCCATAAATATGGCCTTAGATGTCGAAATGGCAAAGGCATCTAGACTTATACAAGTTTACTTCCACACTCCCATTAATGCATACAACTGCATCCCCATAAACATTTACTCCTGGCCTCACTCCCTTTTATGTAAATACTTCTCGCCATCCTCCCATTTATGTATACATACTACTGACTCTATTGACTTCTATCCGATCTTAGTACAAAGTCTTTACCTGGCTCCCATTTCTGTATGTTTTATAAGATGCAGAAGGGACCGCTTTCTTGTATGCATATACATGTACTATGGACCTACTGAACCCACTCTTATTTCCCTATACTAATCACCATCACGGTGATTCCGACTCACTCAGCAGAGATGCCAACCGTCCCGGAATGTCTGGGACAATCCCGGAAATCGGCCGTCTGTTTCATGTCCAGCACGGAAAGATGTATGTCCCGGAAAATAGGGATCAAGACCTTCAAAATGATATATTATATGTTAAGATACTCCTACTGGTTACAAAGATAGAGTTAGGAATAGAAATTGTTCACAAATTTCACCAGAACATAATTTTGAAGATTACTTTTCCTAAAATCTTCTAAATACATGACTGCATGCACATGTCAAAGTGTTTCTTTTTCCAGGGTAAATGATCAAACTGTAGATATATCTAATTGTCACCAGAATGGACGATTTTCCCCTAAACCTCAACATTTCCTAGGCCCTGGGGTCATGCCCCCCCCCCCTACGTTTCAAATTTTTGTCCCTGAAGCCCATGTCCAAATGTTGGGATCTATCACGTTACTCGGATTTCTGCTGTGTACCTACCATAGTCCTTCCTATACCCCTCTATTGAACTAGCTTACGTTATGAATGACGTAGTGAGCTGCAAACTGAGAAGATCCTAGTTCCACATAGAATCACTAGATGGCAGCACCATAGGACAAAATGAGCAATATGCACCCCTTTTAGTTCTCAGTAGTGTGTCAGGGGGCGTTTTCACATGTACCAATCAATCGATAGTGTTTCAGGCACAGGCTGAGTCAAAATGGAATACTTTAGGCTGCTGATTTAAGCAGTTAAGATGTTGAGTGTAATGATGAAGGTAAGACACTCTGGCCTGGGTCAAATTGTATAACAGTAGGTGTGCCTAGTGTCTATAGCTAGGGATCCACTGCCGCGAGTTTCTTGCGACTTGCACTCGTGCATGTTTTCTTGCAGGAGACGTTCCAGCAGTGGATCTGCTGCTGTGAGAAACTTCATGCAACGTCGGAGCGGCGTGCGATGACATTCGCAAAAATCAAAATAATTTGATTTCCACGAGTGCTCTGCGAGGACACACGCACGAGTACAATTCGCAACGAACTCGCGGCAGTGGATCCCTAGCTTATGCATGAACCTTTAGATGCACACTCGCCAACACCACTGTCTAAAGGTAAAATGAAAGGCAGTACGTCCACCTTTTTTTGTCACACAATCTGACCAACACCAGAGTGTCTTATCTTAAAAATATATATACATAATCATGCACTAGCAGCAGATGTTCGATGCCGTTTCAGCCTGTGGTACCAGGGGGAATGAATCACGGTTGTTTAACGTTATTAGAAAAGCAGCTCGCATTTTTTTTTTGAGAAAACTACACTACATATCAGTTGTGCAGATAAATGCCTGCGTCCCGTCCTGAATAAGGCATGGACAGAAAGACGGGATAAGGTACATTTGATGGGTAGACTAGGGAATCCAAGGCAGGCTTTATGCCATTTCCTAAGGTACTACGATCACTCACAGCCCTACGACTACAAAATGCCAATGCTATTCCTACGTTGTCGTTGGAATGACTTGGAGGGTGTAGTCGTAGGTTGTTAAGAAATGGCCTCCAGAGGTTAATTATAAACAAGTCACGAGGTCTGCACTTATATATTATGGTGTGAGTACTTGATTTATCAACTCTCAAAGGATCAGCATCATCCAAGATACCATGCTATTAACTTTTTATTCAGTTGTACATTGCTTTTGATTTACAGTGTGAAAACAATACCATTTGAAATTTTTGTTGTATTGAGACTTCACAGCTAGCACACGTCATTTTACGTCATCTCTGTCTTGTCAGTGCTACGTAAAAGTGATGCAAATTGCAGGTCGTGTGTTGGCTGGGTTGTAGCATGTGATCTGTAGACGGGTCAAAATACAATGATAAAATCATCAAAACCAAATAAGAAAGGCTTTTTCAGATTACCGTATCTAACCTTATCTAGCAAAACAGGGCCTGCATTTTACAAATCCTAAGCCAAATAAAAAAAGAAATCGCACATTTCAAGTCAACCTATGCCTAACAAGAGTAATTTCTTCTTCATCGCTTAAGTCAATTCCTGGTTGCGTTTAAGGGCTAAATGAAATTGAGATTGAATTATGAAATTTCTTACTTCTATGGATCTTTATGCCAGGGAACCTGAGCCACACCTTTTTTTGCCATGTGGTCCATAAAGCTTTAAGTGAAATAAGAAATAAGGATCAATTTTCATGTTCTGATGTAGAAGGACCATCTACTTCTAACATCCACAGGCATCATATTCCATAAACGAATTAACCCTTGTTGGGGGAGCCCACCGACAAGAAAATGAGAATTTATTTCACATATTTCATGCTACTTTAGATTGAAATAACTCTTTATTGAACGGAAAATATTGAAGTAAGTCGTGAAAATTCACAATGTACAATCTTTGCAGAATATCATCGCTCCAGGAGGTACCTTTAACCTTAATATGATCCAGGGGTGCGGCCCATAAAGAATTGAGTGAAATACAAAGTAAGGATGAAATAAGAAGTAGAATGTTGGTTTCTCAAATAAAGGACTTTCATCTACCAATTTGGCCGGTTATCATAGTTTATTTCATAAGTGAGCTTATGTCGGAAGAGCCCACCGACACAGAAATAAGGTCTTTTTTCAGCTATTACAAATTGGAATAATACTTTATGGATTGGCAAAATGTTGAAATAAGTCTATTTTAAAATGAAATAAAATGTATGGGCCGCAACCTAGAATTCCCCATGCCCGGTAGACTGACCCTCAGGGGCCAGTCACCTGGTAATCACTGCTCCTCTCGTGTGTATTATACCAAGTTAGGTGTAGCTGGAAGGTGGAAATGTCAGGTACAGGATCATGGTGTAATGGTGAGCATGATGGACTGACAAGCCATCGATCAGGGTTTTTTTCCCAGTGATCTTAGATATTTTCACCGTCCACTACATGTGTAAAAAGGGGATGTCTTTGTACTTAAAATTTGTGAACATCATTAACAATGCTTGATTGTAGTAAAAATCTCTCATTAGTAGTAGGATTAGAGACAAAATCATAAATGTAAGAATTTGAATGTAAGATCTTTTGCTATAGGCCGTGAAAAAAAAAACATATCCTTTGCATTAAAATGAAAACATGACAAAGTTGCCTTGGGTGTAGGCATGTTTGATGTATCACTGATTCAAACCACAGAGAATCTGTACAGTAATTAAGCCGAGTACAATTGAGTGTCATCCAAACATATGAATGGACCTTTTTGGAGAATTAAAACCTTTTTCTGCGAAAGAAGACTGATTAAGTTGGTCGAAACGTCAATATCAACCTACCAACTTCCAACTCATACAACCTACCACTGCCCTGTATAAAAAGTTCTACAATAACATTCCATTAACTGTATTTGACTGTGTCTGGTTTTCTGTGCATCTACCAACCCCAAGTATTTTTTATTTTTTTATTTCAGTGATTGTGGCGACAGAATGTCATATATATTCCTGTCCACCAAATGCAGCTTTTTTCCATGTGAGCAGGTTAGTTGCGTGAACTATAATGATTATATATTTGACTACCGTCCTGGCCATGGATATATAAAATGAAATAGTAAATATTCAAAACTCTATGTGATACATTGTTTCTATGTGCTGTTTTTAAATAACTTCTAAAATTCAATGCTTGTGACATCAGCATTATTTATGATTTAGTGAGATTTACTGGAACGTATATACGAAATATCATGTATCATTCCCCAAAGATAAGTAAATAATGAAGGAAAGGAGAAATATCATAACCGTCTCGGGGCATTTTACACCTGAATGGTGTACTCCTTATCATATTGTATAAACGATGAGCCAACATGATGTAAAATAAAGAGATGTAAAGGTACTTTTTAACTTTTAAAGTTTTAGTGTCACTGCCGTTCGTCGGGTGAACTTTTGCCGATCCGATGATTGCAATAAATAGACGTACGACAACTCCAATCTAGTTTGGGCGAATATTTTATTGGACCTGGCCAATAAACATACATAACCAGGCCTAAGTAACACAAGAAGAAAGAAAAAAAAAAATCTCCAATGTGAGACCGGTGGTCCTTCCTGGGGCTAGGCAATATGGCCGACTACAAGGCCACCAGTGAAGGAACCTGTTACATAACAGGTGAATGGAAGTGGTGACATCTGGTAATACAATTGGGAACTGCTACTGCCCATTTATCACCACTTATATGCGCGCATATAAGTAGCTTATAAATAGACGTACGACAACTCCAATCTAGTTTGGGCGAATATTTTATTGGACCTGGCCAATAAACATACATAACCAGGCCAACACGCCAAACAGAATGGAGAACAGACGAAAAAAAAAACAAAACAAAAATACATAACCAGATTTTACACGAATAAGGCGCTGACCATACGCCGATCAAGATCGACACGAGCTTGTTTGGATTTTGTCAAATAATGCAACACACTCAATGATTTCCAGTCACCAATGTTCTTGATGTCCAATAGACTGAACCCTGCATCTGCCAAGGCTGATGCACCTCCTCTTCGTAACGAGTGTGAAGACAACTTATCGATGCCTGACTTGGCACACAACTTGTGCAATTTGCCTAAGTACCATGAGTAACTGCCACGACACCATTGGCCATTTTTCATGTACGACACTACTTGTGAGTCACTGGATGGGTAGTTCACCATAGATAACAGCAAGGTCAGGTAATGATGAAGGCAGAAGATAGAGTCATAGATGAATGTGAAGGGTATGAACAAGACCCGCTCCTTAAATGAAATAGTCTTTGTACGGCGAAGTCTGACGGAGACCCCCCAGACTTCCCAGGTCAAATCTGACAAGCAGACTGCCAGTCCTTGTTCAACCACATTGGACTTACGTAATAAGCCTCTGAAGCACATGATAACAGTGATCCAAAATGCCACATCTTCAGAACATGACATATCCAATAGTTTATAAATACGCTTTAAGTCCTGCACTGACGCTGGTCGCGCCTGGTCCACATGATCACCTAGGGTCCTTCGGATACCTCTCATAGTGATGTAGAGTTCAAATGTATTAGGGTTGACATGTGAATAACCTAGGACCTTGTGCAAAACCCAAAGTCCTCCTAGGTACTGTTTAATAGAGCTGTAGCGCAGTCTCTCAGCCAAGTGTGTAACATATAACAACACAACTTCTATACTAGCGGGGAATGGAACAAGCACACCATATAATATGCAAAATTCCAAATAAGAGTTCCATTGGCTCTTTCTAGTACGCTCCGTGGCTCCAGCCATCCACTGTGACTGGTAGTTCCGTAGTTTGTGAGTCAAGACATCCCCTGCAGCAGAAGTCATTTATCAGAAATGAAGGCAATCCTTTTGCACACCTTTTATCCGTACAGCGCGACAAAAAGTCAGGAACAATATTGTCTTTAGATTTAACGCGAGTAGCAACAATATGAAAATTATGTACAACTGATAACCAAAATAATTCTCTTATCCACCACATACAGCGAACACTCCGCGATCTGCCAGTATTTATCATGCGTTGGACTTGGGTATTGTCGGTTCTGACTACAACTTTTGTATCCGACCAATCATTTCCCCAACGTTGCGCTGCGGCAACCACTGGCCAGACTTCCAGTAGGTTAATGTCAGCTGTCTCATCATATTCACAAGGGGGTTTAACAGTATGATATAATGGAAAGCGATTATACAACTGATTGTAGGCAGGTAATTTCCATGCACCTACTAACCAATCACCATTATAACATGAGCCAAAACCAGTTAGTGATGAGTCAGTGTCTACGATAGGATGATAATCAAAGGTACGTAGGATTTTTGCAGAACCATTGAATACATAACTGAACCTTTTCCACCAGCGGATGTCATCCATAAACCAATCAGGTAGTTTGACCACCGTGACACTGTCGGCCATGTATTTGAGTAGGTTAATGACTCTACGTGAAAATGTTCTGCCTCCCCGAATAACTCTACTAGCGTGTGCCAAATGACCACACAGTTCTTGTAATTCTTTTTTGGTAGCAACAGTTTTACCCAAGAACTTGTCGATCAGTACCAATAAGTTGTCTAACTTTTGTGGGGGTAAGCTGATTTCCATTTTCACTGTGTCAATTACCAGACCCAAATACTGGACTTTGGTAGCAGGGGTTAAGATTTTTTTCCATGCAATATGGAAACCGAGACGTCGGAGCAGATCTACCAATATCGCCTGACGCCTCGCACACTCCTCGTAGTTGTCAGCCACAATGACAAAGTCATCCAGGTAACCGAAAACATTGAAAATACCTCTACGATTCATACACCGGATGACAAACTCGGTTAGTTGAGTAAAGATAAATGGAGCACATCTAAGACCAAACGATAAGGCTTGATCTTCGAAATATTCTGGTGCACCGTCCAGACTCCACACAAAACCTTGCTTGGAACGATCGTCCGGATGAACAGCCACACTGCGATAAGCAGATTGGATGTCCAATACACATAAAAACGAGCCCTCATGTATGACATCAGTAACACTATCTACTTGAGTATAATGAAACGGTTGGCAAGTTGTGTACATAAAGTCATTAATACTTTTAAGATTATCATCGGGATCACCACGGCTGCAATCTGTTATGGGTCTTAAGCTGCCATCTGGTTTTAAAATAGCCCCCAGTGAATGTACACACTGGGGTCTACTAAGAACCCTTTTGACTTTACCATCAATTAACTCCTTCTTTACCAGATCGTCCATTTGGCATTTTACACCTTCTTTGATTATGGAATGGTAATTTTTTTGAAAATAAGAACCATCATAATCCACATCAACGATTTTGAATCCGTTACGAACACCGTCTAGGATATAAGCATAGTTACCATCAACTTCCTCAAACCCCATGCATTCATCAAAGAAGGCGTGTGGGTTGAGTTGGAGGCACATGCCATCTAAGACATGAACGGAATCACAATCCAAAGGACAAGGTCTAAACCATTCAACACCATCGACAATTCTGGAAGTGTAGATAGTAGGAGTTAATATAATGTCTTCCGTCTTTGGTAATGAATCTGAAGAATTGACATGATTTGAATAACAAGGAGTTACGAATTTGTTGACATCCCATAATAAACTATATTCAAGTTCACTGGTATTATCAGAATCACTGGTATTGTCAGAATCGGAAGATTTTATAATTCCACCATCTATGCCAAACTCCTCGGAGACACTGACCCCTGAATCAGAATCCACTAAGGCCTGATATCAATCATTTGATTTTTTCACAGTGCACTTTAGTTTTGTGTGATTACCCCCACAAGAGCGACATACATGTGGGTGAGGGCAATCTTTGGCGTTACAACCATTATCACCGTTAAATGCATAGCAACAGTGAATTTCATCTGACTTTTTCTTTTTGTTCTTTTTCCTCTTACTACTCGATCCCGCAACAGTACCAGCACCACTTTGAGATGGAGGCTGGATACCAAGAACATTACATAAGTGCTCGGCACTAAGATTCTCAAGACCAACACTGTTTGAGAAGATGTCGTGATCGAAATAGCAGAATGTGTGTTCACCAAACGATTCTCCCCTTTCACGCATCGCAAGATCATACTGAATGAGAGCATCCTCATTGTAGAATGCTTTCTTGTCAGTTAGGAATTTAACATGTTTACCATAGTTTTTACATGGGAAGTTTCTAGCCAACATGCTATTCAAGAGACCCATGCTAGCAGAAATAACATCATTCAAGGCGGGTTTTTTTACTTTATCATGCGGCATGTGCTGTTCAATGTCATAGGTCACAAACTTACTGCCACTGGCATTGTTCGGTGAAAATATCACCATTGGGGCGCCTTGAGCTTGGTGTTGTAGTTGCTGGTTAGGATACCATGCTGTTGGGTTATGTGGAATTTGAGGTTGCACAGACTGAACACCAGGAGCCTGGAACAGGCTTTGTTGATTAGGTATGATTCCTGCAGCCTGGTACTGTTGTTGTGGGTTAGGAATAACGCCAAACTGATATGAAGCCTGCTGCTGATGGGATGTTGGGACTGGAATCCCATACATATGAGAAGTAGTCGGGTTACCATATACCATAGGTGTAGGTGGGAACTTTAGCCTGCCATCCGGTGCCCTAAATTGACCCACACCAGGCCAACTGACAGTCTGACTAACAGGTGTGACAGGTGGGGAATAAGGTGTGCCATCTCTGTAGAACAGCTGAGGAACAGTGTTAGCAGCTACACCACCACTTCTCCACTGTTTCCACAGTAGGAACTCTTGATAATCATTGTCTAATTCACCATGGGAATGACTTTGACCCACTGGATAGTCAGGTTGATTGTCTCTGGGGACCGGGTGATTGTACCGGGAAGGTGGCTTGTTATCGCGGGTGAGCGACTTGTTTACTTGGGTATTTCCCTCTACTGTAGGCAATTTTTTACTCAAGTTGGGTAATTCAAACATACCTGAGGTGGTTTCAAGGCCGGATTGGCCTGCGGAGGGTCCCATAACTTTAGAATCAGGCCCTAAAACAGTGTTTGCGGCCGAAAACCGGCTTTCCGGAAGTACAGGGCGGCCATTTTGGGCTCCGCAGTTAAAGTTAGAGCTGGCTTGTGATTGGCCAGTTTGGAAGCCTGGTGTGTTCGAGTCACCACCTTTATTCCTTACTGTATCCAACTCTGATGAGTTCAAATACGTAGCACTAGCAGCAAGAAAAGAAGTTTGGGCCTCGAACGCACCTAGGGCGTTCGACCCACCACTTTCGTTCCTTACCGCATCCAGCCCTGAAGGATTCCAACATGGTGCACTAGCAGTAAGAGAAGAATTTTCACCCTCGAACGCACCCATGGCACCTCGCCAAGCCCGTACGCCTTCGTTTAATTGGCGAAGAGATCTGTTATTTTCAGCCCTAAGGCTGGCCAACTCTAGTTCCAACTCCTTGCGTTTACACATTTCATCAATTTTTGATTTCCTGGCCCTTTCAAGTTCAATCTGATGCAATAATTCATTTTGTGTAGATTCCTCCCCAAGGCTGCTAAGCTCACCATGTTGACCGTCCTTCCCGTGGGGCGGCCGGTCGCTCTGCCTGGCCTCCGTGGCCTCCTGCTCGTCACGCTCGGCTGAATCCGCTGAACCAGGTAATTTTTCCGAATCCTCCGGAGAATGACGTTTCCCCGGATTGGTCACCCCACAATTCGGGCACTTGGCCGCGTTACCATGGTAGGAAGTATCACAGGCCACGCATTTAGTCATGATGACTGAGAAAAAAATCTCCAATGTGAGACCGGTGGTCCTTCCTGGGGCTAGGCAATATGGCCGACTACAAGGCCACCAGTGAAGGAACCTGTTACATAACAGGTGAATGGAAGTGGTGACATCTGGTAATACAATTGGGAACTGCTACTGCCCATTTATCACCACTTATATGCGCGCATATAAGTAGCTTAAAAGATATTGCAAACATATAGAAAGAATTGGTCGGATGAGCAAAGATTTGCCTGACCGACGGCAGTGGAACCAGCACTAAGGCCAATTTTCCAGTGTAGCCGATTTTGGCACGATTTTACAATAAGGAACCATGGGCCATACCCGAGGTAACCTTCTAGAGGTGTATATCGCACCCTGGAGGAGGGGCCTTCATACTATTTTGCATACACATGTGTGCAGCTAGCAAGGATACTCTTTCAATTTTAAATCTCCCTAAGCAAGAGTCTACTTTTGGGAAAAGATCCTTAAGCAAGGGTCACTTTTGGGAAAATCTCCCAAACAAAGGTCCATTTTCCCAAAGATTTCTCTAAGCACGGGTCTGTTTTCTTCAAAATCAGCCTTAGCAAGGGTGAGGGTTGCATGACCTCCAGCCACACACTTGTGTCAAAAGGTGAGTGTCCCCTAAAGATATCGTATGGCAGACATAACCGAATATGATTTCTTTAGGAACTCAAATTGAGCCCTAGAGAGTTTCTTTAGTTAAACTTCAATACACTTCTGCTTGCTTTATATAAATGCTTGCACAAGACTGTAAAGGTGCAACCAAATGCTCTCTGTAGCTTATTCTCTTGCATGTTTTGCCATATCCCTTGGCAAATGTCAATATATAGCCTTTCAGAGGTTTCTGTGCAGTATCATAATCCTGTACCTTTTACCTTTCTAAATATAACACATTTTGCAACACCTTCTATGAATAAGCAGTATAGTAACTGATGCATTTTGGCTATCATGACATCATCACATGCATCAGGTAAACCTGCTCCTCTCCTCTATAATGATACATATTTCAATAATCATGTCAGAATCTATTTATTTGATAGAAAGGCCGTCAGAATATGCTATCATGAAAATAGGATAGGATTTTTCCTTTAATAAAACATTGATTTCAGTGGAGGACCCTTCTAAGGTTCAGATAAATGATAATGCACCACCTTTTCCCTGATCCACTCAAATGAGCATTTTATGTATTCCTTAAACAAAATAGAAATCTTTGCAGGTTCAGTTTACAAATTGAAAGTTATGATACAAATCTTTGGCAATATATACAATTTCATTTTCTTATAAGATGAAGAATTTTACATGCTGGTCAAAACAACTACCTGTGATATCATTATTCTCCTAAATGAGTCATTTTGTCTGCCTTGTAAGCTAATCGTTTTACATTGAAAAATCCTTTTTAAAAAGGCCTTAATTTATAATCCATAAACTTACGACCAACTCTCCATGCTGGATGTATTGTAACTGAGCCAGGTCCCTTTGAACTTCGATAAAGTCATGCCCACTTATGTTCAGCCTCTACAGACTGGGGAGTCAGCACTGAACAAGCCTTATGTTTCCAAGATGAACAACTGGGTGAAACCTTTTCAAAGCTGATTAAGACCAGAGGAACTGTTGGGTTTCCTGCAACTTTAAAACAGCTTAAATCTGGTTCTTCATGCAGTGATTGTGTTGAGCCTTTATGGAGGAGGGTAGAAGCTCCATGGGTCACAGCCTTCAGCACAGGTACACTGGTAGCGCTCCATCTGATCAATGATCCAGTCCACCTCAGTAGTTACCCTGGCACTTACACCGACCCCATTACAATTATAGGGGCCATAGGAGTGGACACCAACAAGGAAGAACTGCTGTGGATTCTTCTTGCTGCTACAGTAGGTTGGTCCACCACTGTCACCCTGTTCAGATATAAATAGAAAAAGAAAAGGGGTTTGAATAAATGAAGGAATGAGTACCCAGGTAACAAGAAATGTTAAGTGAACGTTGATTAACGTTTTTTAATGTATAATGTTGGTTGGAGTATAATGTTGGTTGGAGGAAATGGAGTTGTTTCAACTTGTAAATGTTGTTAAATAGACGTTGAATAACCTTTTTGTGCCGCTCTTTGTATGTCAAATATTGAATACTTTACTTTGTTACTTTAGAATTCTAGTTAACTCTTTCAGGGCTACAACATGCCTCCATGTGAGAAAAAGAAACCAATACCTACAAAACATATTAATCCCCAACCATCTTGGTCTCCATGGCACACACTAACGCTGTCATTGTACAATATCCTGATGGCAGGATTCTCATGGCAGTAGGTATCGTTGAGGATATTGGTCTTCATAACCATTAAGTGGTCGGTAGCTGGTCCAACTCCACCAACTGAATTAAATTTTTATGGTTTTTTTTTTATATTCACTTGTGGCAGCCATCTATTCAAGGTGAAAAATGCAAGGACTATTCTCTGTAGGCGCATGAAGAGGATAAGACTCACTACGGATTGCCCCATTCTGTGACCTGCTGTGTCATCAATAGCTTATGTGCGGCCTGGGGTGCACTACCAGCATTTGCGTATTATCAATGTGTGGGGTCAGACCACTTTGGCCAATTTTTGTACCATAAATTATCATCTAAGGGGTGTGCTCACACTGAAAGCTCTAATACTACCTTATCTTAAATGGATCTTTAAGCTTTTGGTCTCATCGGAAGAAGACATAAGAACCTTTCAAATGAGCGCTGAATTGTGTGCAGAGACTCGGGGATTGAGTGCAGAGAGTTGGAGAGACGGAGCTCAGAAATGGCAAAGTTAAAATTTTCACTGAAAAATTCCAATGCTTCCCAGATATATGTATAGAACCTACCCTTATCCTCCTGTTAACAACTACATCTAAGTACTCTGATTCGTATTGGCTGAACATTTCTGAGTAATATGAGAAATTGTGCAGCATTCCTTGATGACTATAAGCCAGGTTATTGTATGGGGATGAGAGGACACTAATAAGAGATGATATTTTACTCTTTTCAAGAGACCCCTTCTTGATAAAAATGGATGTTTTAACATGCTAAACCTCTAGTAAGTGGGCTGAATCTTATGTTACACAGGGTGCTGATTAAGAATGTGGATGTTTCTACCTTCTAACATTTTATGGCGAGGTTTTATACTGCTGAAATTCAAAATGGCTGCCAATACATTAAAATGTACTGTAGCAAGTATCTGATGGGACCATGACTGAGTATCGTCTCAATATTGGCAAACTGAGACTGAGATCACTCAATGGTAAAACATGGAATAGCCATAGTGAAATAAATCTGTATCTGCAATTCCATCCAATGTCAATATCTTCCCTATCTCCTTTCATATTATGACATCTTCTGGCATTTATCTAATGATACTCACTTCCCCTACTTATCAAACACAGAAACTGCTCGGAGCTTAGGACTACACAATGGCAGCTGGGGTTTCGGGACCTTCAGATAGGTGAACTAACATACAAACTCACATCTATTGCAATGTGCGCACCTCTGATTTGGTGTGGCCTGATGCGGCATACTTTGAACTATCAAATGTAGTCAAAGTTTTTGCAGAAACCCCTTTGCTTATATGTGAGCCATGGTTTCACTCCATAAATCCCTATGCAGTGATCAGTGGCTGTCCCCACTTAAAGAAGCTAGATGGGACCTATCCCATATAAATTAGCTCCAGAGAATATTGTGATGTTTCTGTTTTGTTTGCTTGGCTGTGTGGTTATCTAGCAAAAACAGCTTTGCCTAGCAACTATGTCTAAAGCTAGGGTCATAGACATCTACCTGCAAAGTCTCCTCTCTAATGTAACGTGCACTGACGTAAACTTGCATATAACTCTTCTTCGCGTATCACAGACTATGACTACAGCTTTCAAAAGATTGCCAGATTGTGTGCTTGCTTAACATCTACAATATCTAATAGCACCAAGAAGCCCTAAACTATGTCTACAGGTCTGGTTACATGTGTGTAGTCTCCTTCAGAACATTGTACAAACTTATGCACTCTCAAAATACGAATAAGCAGTGGATTGTTGCTAAGTTTCCTAGCAACCAAGCCTAAAACTATTCTTCTTTATACACTATGTGTATTTTGTTACTTTATCAACAAAGATGTATGCCAGTTACTCCTGTGTTTAATCCACAAGCTTTTGATGACTTTAGACTGAAGCAGGGTGAGGTCTGTTGATGGAGGGATTAGTGTTAAGAATCTCACAATTGAACACAGCCATGATGATTTTGAATCTTTAAAAAGCATAGTTGGTGATCATACGGTTACCCTATAATTGCCTGGTATGATTGGCATCTATGTGGTAATCAGAGAAGTTTTGGTAGAGGTTTTGTACCAATGCAATCATTAGTTGCTGAATTTACACTGTAAAGAGTTGGGGTTATATAACAGGATCGTTCTATGTAAATCAACAGGGGAAAGAGCAGTATTCTCAAATACACTGAGTGGCACTGTTTAGTGACAAGCTTTTACCTGTAGACACATGTGTACAGTGAGTTGTCCTGTATAATTACTCTCGTATACCCTAGGCCAGCCAGTCACTCTGCACCAGAGTGACCCACAAAGGCCTTACCAAAATAGCCTTACCTGTAGGTTCTGCTACTGGGGGGCAGCAGTATCCACCATTTGTTAAGAATGTATATGCTTATAGTGCCAGCTCAATCCAACAATGTCCCCAGACCTTATCTAACATTGTGCACAACAGATAATGTATAAGGTTATCTGAGAAGAAACTAGAAACAACCAATAACACCACACCTGTGTCTAAATTGTATATACAATTGCCTGGACTCCGAAACTGAAGCTAACATAGGCCCACCTGCTTTTAGGTTAGTCCAGTTTTAAAACTGACTGACCTTAATATGGTTTAGAAGAGATGGTTGTCTACTTCTCTCACTCTCAGTGATAGGACTTCACTAGGATTGGATACATTCTTGTCTTCATCAGGCATGCACGGTTTATAGTATAAATGCATGCATAGAGTGCGCACATAAAAAATATGATGGGAATTGTATCATGGACTCACCTCACTGTAGAGTATATATAGCAGTGCCTATACATACTATGCAATACAGTTCCTGTAGATTCACAGAACCTCTTGCTGTAACTCTACACCCCTAGCTTCTGTAAATTTACAGCAATAGTTGCTGGAACCTCAGTTGCCAGCAAAAGTTTCTGTAAATTTACAGTATATTCTGCTGTTCATTTACTGTGGATTTTGTTGAAGAATTACAGCAACTCACCTCCTGTAGATTTACAGCAAAATGTACTGAAACCAAAGTTGCCAAGGGTTTTTGCTGTAAAATAACCGTGGCTACTACTAAAAGTGTAGGGCTGAAATGGCACCATGGGTTGGACATGCCATTTTGTATGTTAAAATAAGCTCCTGGGTATGTAAGTCAGGAGGGGGGATGCAAAAAATCCTGCGTATGGGCACTGCCTTCAGGCACAAAAACCTTCTCCACAGGAATTAATTTTACTCTGCACTCCGACCTGCCCATCGGCACCTCACAGACCCATTCATGTACATGAAAATCCCTTTTGGTGTCATTATTAGAAACAAAGGGTAAGTCACTACATCACACATTCTGAGGATGATAAGCCACAACAGTTCAGACTAAAGAGGGCTCTGTTTTTTCTAGAGTGACCAGGACCACAACCGCCCGTTCTGAAGATCTCAAGCCATGCACCAACACCTACCTCCCTTCACTGATGAGTTACTGAGCGTTATGTAAAGATGAGTGTCCCAGAGCCTACCACTAAAGAGATAACAGATATGAACATCCTTGAGATGGTATAATTTCATCCTGATCAATTGTTAATTAAGACCCTGCTGGGAGCACTAGTTATATCACAGATAAGTCTGATTGGTGAACAGAATTGCCACCACTTTCATTGGTGTATCAGATCGACTCAGCGCATGATCCACTTAAGCATCGGCGACCTTTAAGACATTTTAGCGCATTAAACACACTCTTGATTTGTTTGGCACCTTTGATAGAGTTTAAAAAAATAGCCAGATGAGATTGATGGCAAGATTCACTTGAATTTATCAAGCATAAATCTGTATAAAAAAAAACAAGTCTCAAAGCCTTGGACACATGAGGCCCTAGCATTGGTTGTATAATCATCAACATTTGAAATGTATCACTTCCCCTGAGATCTATGATCCCTCATCCTAGGAATATAAATCATTATACTACCTACCTTTTCCATAGCCGGCGCTCTCACAGTACTCGCCGACAAACTCCTGTCCAGGATGAGGGAGACAAAGTGGAGAAACCTGACTGTCAAATGTCAGGCATTCAGACAACTGAATGAGAGCAAGATCTACATTCACAATATTAAACTCATCATATTTAGGATGCATTATGAACCGAGCCACTTTGTAGTGAGTTCCTGTGTTGAGGTTTATACCAATGCCAATTTCCATCTTTGATGCCACGCCTCTGGAAGAACAGGAAAAAATAATGTGGCATTGTTTTATCATCAACCTGACAGAACAGATACTGATCCAGGGACAGACTGGACATAGTTAGCATAGTCAGGACCTAGGAGTCAAATAACAACAGACTAAATGCATAACCTTACTCTTGACTCATTAAAAATATTCTCTTGCCCTCTTTCCTTCCGCCATAACAGACACTCTTCTTAAATATTTTTCTTTGCTGATTTCTTTCAGGTGAAAAGAAATTTCTAAGGAAAAAAATTGACACGCCAGGCAAAAGTTGACATGCTAGGCAAAAAGCTGGCACAATGAGAAAAATGTCCCTCTATTTTCTACCTCTGAGATTTAATTCCAAACTACTTTTTCATTTACCTTGCCCACCATTGCATTACCCTGTGGTGAATTCCTACCTTCCTAACATTATTTCCACTAACTGTAAGTTCATCAGAAGTGTTCAGGATGAAAAGCCGACACTCTGGGTGCAAAGCTGACATGAATTGCTGTTTCCTATTCATTTGAAGTTACCACATATTTAACTCTAGCCCATATGCAACGATGCCCCTTTATTCTTACCTAATATCTCCTCTTAAGTATTTCTTGATGCATTATTTTCTCTTTGAATGTTATTGGGAAACTCTAAAGGCACAAAGCTGGCATTGCTGGCGAAATCTGACACTTTAAGCAAAAAGCTGACACAATGAGAAAATTGTCTCTCTATTCTCTCCCTTTGAGATTTAATTCCAAAATATAAATACATTTACTTAACCCACACGGTGATTTTCTATCCTTACATTATTTTTACTACCTGTAATTCAGAGGTGTTCAGGGTGGAAAGGCTGACACAATTAATTGGTCAGCATAGAAACTATATTTAAGAAAAAAGAAATCCAGTCTTTCTCCCATGTATGGAAAGTATGCACAAGCACAATATCTATGTCCTAATACCAAGACAGAAAATCAGCACCGTGTCAGATTCTAGCCCTCAGGAGACATGGTAAGTTATCAGAAAGGACAGCCTATGGTTGTCTCACAAGCCATCCCTTCTGTAAGTAACCAGAAAGAACAGTCAATGGGCCTCTCGTGTATTTTCCCTTCTTTAAGTTAAAGTGCAGGGCCTTATGTTAGGAAAACAGGGTTCGCATAAACTGGATGTTAATGCTCACAATTAGCCACAACTTTTGTTCAGCAAGTCTTTAGGAGGTCAGCAATACATGTTGTGATTTTTTTTCTTTTAAGGTTAATCCTGAAAGCAATTTCGCTTTAAAATGAATTGAAAAATGACCAAATAATTTAAAATTAAGAAAAATGGTAACAAATCATTTCTTAAAGATACACTGAGCAGTCTAAACACTAAGCAATCAGTAATCAGCTAAACCCTTGTGAGAAACATGACCTGTGTGACCTTGACCTAGATAATTAGGTAAGAGGTCACAAAACTCATTTTCACCATATCTCTGACTATTACTAATTTTTTTCTTTGATCTAAACCTCTAAAGGGGTGCTTTATGAATAAGGAAATTAAATGCAGTAAGTTTAAAACACACATGATTGATTTTTATGCACCAAAATCACCTGCACATCCCTTCACAATTTAGCGTTACACTTTTAATTCATGCAAGTATTACACAATACACCATAATACACCATACAAGCAAGATACTAACTAAAATTGATTGTTTGCAAATAAAAGCTGCTGTTATATACTGAAATCATTATCTACATCTATATCTGTATACATTAATCATTACTGTAAACCCTTACCATACCACATCATCTGTACTGCTACTACATGTTAGCATCTATACAACTGCATAGTAACTGACACTAGGGGTTGCCCCATGCACCCATTGTGTACACACTCTATGTGCAGTGCTTGGGGAGACCAGCATGCGACGCCTTACCACCGACACCTATGAGTAAGATTCTGTACAATATGCTGGAATGAATACAACTGATATGAGGTGTTGTCCTATGGACCATGTATATATCTAATAGCTTACAAAGATATATGATGAGACCTACACAACAAAACATAATTCCTCTGCTAATAACATTTTGTTGCTTTTGAAACATACTGATCGGAGTTGTGTAGATACACTTGTTCAGACCTGTTAAACATGCACTGATCAGGCCAAGATAAAAGAAAAACTCAAGGAGAAAGTAGATGTTAGTGTATTACTATACATGTACTACAAGGAGGTGCACCCTTTAATAACAGATGCATGAGACAGTGGGCTAAAGGACACCATTCTGAATGAAGTTAGTAGGTCTCGCCTGCTCTTTACAGCTCCTGAATTGGTCCCGCTTGCTGAGGAAGCATCTACAATGGGAGGTGTTGATAACAAAAGCTCAAAAATTCACCTTGACTTCTCACATACCTTTAAAAAAGACATGAGAAACAAAAGCTAAAGAAGTAATCAGCATATACAAAACCCATTCACATATATATATGAAGGAAGTGAACTACTCAGCCTGATTAATCAAACAATAATACCAGATGCCATTGTCCACAATATTGTGAACCTGACAAATTTGGGTCTTGCTGCATATGAGTTGTTTATACAGAATTAGATCATAACAGGAGAGATAGATCTATCCAATGAAAAAAGTTGAATCTGAAATTTTGGAAAACTGCACACAAGAAAACTGCACACATCTAGTAGGCTCTCATGTTGTGGTGCTTTGAGATGAACATGCACTATTTGGTAATTGTTGAAAGTGAGGTCAGAAAGACACTTTGTGTCGTTCCCAAGATCATTGTTTGGGAGTGATGAAGATCATTTATGGGAATGATGGGAGATTTCTCCCATCAAGGAATTAACTCAAACTCATAGGAGCTTTGGAGACTCTCAGTGAAATAAATGACCAAGGTATACTGGACAACAGTGATGCTCACTTAACACTTCCTGTTTGTGAAGGTTAGTGGTGTGTTGTCATTGATGGAATGGCATTGATACAAATAATTGGGAAACTGTACTGCTTGAAGACCTGTGAGGATCTCTGCAAACTCGTTGGCACAAAGCTAACTCAAAGAGTTGCATGCTATGGTGAAATCCATGTTGTATATGACTGATACAAACTATGGTCTGTCAATCAAGGACAATGAGAGGAAAAGAAGACCTGGATCATATACAGTAGTACCCTACAACTTCCAGGATAGTACTCCTATCACAAAAACTACAATAAAGAAGTTTTTACCACACAAAAGTATGAAAGTTCAGTTGACAGTTTACCAGTCATTACCAAAGTGAAAAATTGTAGCTTACAAGTGACTGCCACCTCTAATGAGAGTATCATCATTGCAGCTCACATGATGAAGCTGACACAAAACAAGAGAGACAACAATTTATGGGGCCAAGATGCTAAACATCCAGTCACCTGACACTTATGCCATGCTCCTTGCACTCTCTCCCTAGGACAATGCCTTGTATCAGTAAGGAGAAAAGGTGTATTAATCCCAACATATTGTACAGAGTTTTTAAGGTATGAAGTTGATGGTACAGCGGTGTGTCCTGGTCCTGGTCTGTCAATCAAAGACAATGAGAGGAAAAGAAGACCTGGATCATATACAGTAGTACCCTACAACTTCCAGGATAGTACTCCTATCACAAAAACTACAATAAAGAAGTTTTTACCACACAAAAGTATGAAAGTTCAGTTGACAGTTTACCAGTCATTACCAAAGTGAAAAATTGTAGCTTACAAGTGACTGCCACCTCTAATGAGAGTATCATCATTGCAGCTCACATGATGAAGCTGACACAAAACAAGAGAGACAACAATTTATGGGGCCAAGATGCTAAACATCCAGTCACCTGACACTTATGCCATGCTCCTTGCACTCTCTCCCTAGGACAATGCCTTGTATCAGTAAGGAGAAAAGGTGTATTAATCCCAACATATTGTACAGAGTTTTTAAGGTATGAAGTTGATGGTACAGCGGTGTGTCTTGGTCCTCCTAGTAATGGACACAACATGTATTTATAATCAAAGAGCGACTAGTCAGACCCCTAGTGTCCATATGTGTAACTATGGAATTATACAAGAGGTAACATGTAGAAGTGCTGTCAATGATACATTATGGTTAGGGTTACAGTGATGAATTGTGTATCAAGGTGTTTAAAAAATGTGGATAGGGATTTCAGTATATAACAATGCACAATTCAACTTTATTGATACCTAATGTCATGCACAAATACGAATTGTCACCAACAGCATAGCATCCGTCTTCTGTCTGTTCTATAGGAATCCTTTGAGAAATGGGAAGCTTACATAAAACATTTTGAGCCATTTGACCAAAATACATAAGTATGTTATAGAAGAAATGTGGCAGCACCTAATGTTAGCAAGTAGCACTTAATGCTACATACTTAATCTTTTCTAGTATGAAATCAAATTTGCTTGAAAATTTCAATATGTTTTGCCACAATTTTCTGAAATTCCAGTAGCATGGAAATTCAGAGTAGTTGAAAATTTAGATTATAATTTCAAGACTAGAAAAATTTTTGAAAAATTGTTAAAAAAAATCATTTGCCTGTTCCTCTGGATTTATTCTAAACCTAGAATCATGGAAAAAGTCTACATGGGAACCAAAGAAAAACTAAAAGGCAATTTCTTGACCTGTGACCTTATTAAGTAGATTTGGGTCAGGATTTTTCATTTTCTTTTGCTAAACATTTAAAATATCTATTCACTAGTAGCTACTAGTGAATAGTTCTTTAATACACAAGGTTTTCTATTTCAGTGGTTTTTCAGAAATGTCGTCCTTTTAGCACCACATGCTAAAAGAAAAGTTCACAACATATGTTTCTGAACTGCTAGAATTATGGCCGAAAACATGATACATCTTGTGAGGTATTAATATCAAGTATATGTGCCAAAACACATAACGTCCTCCACTATTATTAGAAAGGACAGCCTATTTTCATCTCATGTGTTACCCCTTCTGTAAATTATCAGAAAGGACAGCCAACGGGCATCTTATGTGCTATCCCTTCTGTAAGTTATCAGAAAGGACAGCCAACGGGCATCTTATGTGCTATCCCTTTTGTAAGTTATCAGAAAGGACTGCCGATGGGCGTCTCATGTGCTTTCCCTTCTGTAATTTATCAGAAAGGACTGCCAATGGGCCTCTCATGTGCTATCCCTTCTGAAAGTTATCAGAAAGGACTGCCAATGGGCGTCCCATGTGCTATCACTTCTGTTTAAGGTGGCTGGCGGGCATTGTTAGTTCACCATTTTGACACCAGGGGTCTCCTGTGCTCTATTGAAATTATGAGAAATGAAATATGCAAAATTCTGAATGGGTTGAACAGGGATTTGAACCCTAGACCTCTTGTGTACAAGGCAGAGATGTAGCACATGCACCACAGAGTCAGTTGGGGTAGGGAATTTGGAAGGTACCATATCATCTAGATGTACCTATTCTAGCCATTTCCCAAAAAGATTTTAATCCACCAAATTCCATTGAAATTATGGCTGGGACCATATGTCAGAACTACACTCACTGCAAAGATATGCATATAATCTAAGTGCTGAGGAAGTTATAAGAAAATCTAATTACTTTTGTATAGGAATCTCTGGATTTATGTGACATATTGCTGTATAATCCTATATAATAGTAAAGGTTCTGTATCTCAGAAATATGCCTGGGACCCCCACATTGTTATTGCATATATGAATAGTACATATCATTTTGGGATTCTGGTGATAATATGGCGAAAATCTAATTACTTTTATTCTATCCCCGCCAGCCACCTAAAGTCACAGAGAGGACAGCTGTGTCATGGGCTATCAACTCTGTTTACAAGTGACCAGAAAGGATAGCATATAGGCATCTGTTATGCTTTCTGGGTGCCTGCTAGAGCTCACACCTGGGTATATTTCAATATAGCTGATGATCTGAATTTTCTCTGACTATTACTTGAGAGGCATATTATCATCAGAGATTCCTCCCCAAGACTGGTCTGTATGTAATTGTGGACATTTGCTTGAGCTGTTGCTCCACTTGATGTACTGTATAGGCCCCATATTTAAGAGTATCAGTGATTTAACAATGATTTAAAAAATGTATTTAGCTGTTTGCTTGGCTGAAATAAGTTTTTGAGCTGACAAACGACAAATTACCCCAAAACACAGTGTGCTGCAGTCATCACCCAGCATTGATTCAGAATCGATCCTGTACAAATAAAACGTCTGTTGTCGAACAATACAACACCCCAGGGGACTTCTTTATTTCGAGCAATCTGACCATTAATAATTTGGTTTGTAGCCTCCCACTGGCCTCCGTTCGACGTCGATCTGAATCCACAGTTTGCTGCAAGTAGAAGTAAAAGGATGTAGTTACATAGCATATCAACTGAAGAGAAAGACTGTTAGTCTGGAAGAGATAACTTGAATACTCTAACATGACATATCTAAAACATGGTTTTAATTTACATGCAGTTGATGGGGTTGGCTTTTTTTTTGGGGGGGGGGGTTCTTTTCCTTTTCTTTTTTGTTGCTTTTATCTTTAAGCACTGGTTCCACAGGCTTAAATCGGTCGGATTAGCATTGATCCGACCGTTTTTTTCTATACTTTTGATATATTATAAATCGTCGGATTAGGGCTTTCCCGACCGATTCTATGCCTGTGGAACCAGCGCTTTATGCAAGCATGCATTAGGCTGACCCGAGAGGTTGATACAGTCACAAGCGTTGGCATGATGCACTAATGTACATGATGCACTGATATGTGTCACTGGTGAGAAGAACTGCCTTCGCAAATTGTAGGCAATTTAAATCCGATTTTAAGGAAAAAAAATAAAATTGATAACATTGTACTCCCGATGGTTTCCAATTGTAACTGCCAATAATATCTCAAAAGAACTAAAATTGATGAAAATGTATTCCCAATGGTTTCCAATGATATCTAAAAAGGAAAGTGATTGAGGATTGAGGTACATGGCACATAGTGATTATCCTGTTTAAAGCTACATTCTCACCTCAACTTAGGCAAAATCAAGATTGGAAATAAAATCAAAGTAGCAAAGCCATTTCATTATCAACGGACAGGACCCTTTATTGAAGAAAAGCCATACTTAGTGAAATATTGAACAGAGGGTCCTTTAGTAGACCCATGCATGCCCTGTGAGTGCCCATGTTTTCGCAGCCCATGTCAATGCACCCCTTCCTGGTTTCATTGTTACTGGGAGCCGAATTAAATTATTTGTTTGAGATACTAGATAGTTTTAGTCATACATTAGATGATCTAGAGATAGGCCTTCCACTTTTTCATTGTGTGCTAATAGGTATGTAGTCCATCTAAATATTTATTATGATACAATTGAAAAAATCACACCAGATCAGCTAGAAATGTATCTTTAACTACACTCACCTAGTGGGCAGGTTACCCTGGGTAATTTGGGATCCGAAGCACACCTAGAGTAGGAGAAAATTGATAACCAGGTTAATCATTTAAAGAGGAAATGACACGATATTTTAAGTATTCACTTTTTTCGGTTATCATTGAGAACAAAGCTAAATGTTGCATTCTATGTCTGTCTGATGGGTGACACCTCAACACACTCCTTACATGGCCTGCCTGACCACTGCAGGGTCGGCTCACAGCCACGGTAGTCTTCCCCAACACTTCGCGATGTTGTGACGTCATCGGCAGCAAGGGTGGGTGTAGCTATGACAGTGGTCCCTATTACAGTTGTAGTGTTAAAGCTACACTAAAACACACACAGATAACGGAAGTCTGGCCAGATGAATACTGGAGCTTTTCTTCTTCTCACCCCCACCCTTTGGCTAACCCCCTTTGATGTTTAGCCCCCTGTCTATACCTCTTCCGACGACTCTAGGTCCTCAATCTGACGAGTTTAAAGATCTGCAGGGTTTTCAGTGTACTAATGATATTTGTTTACAAACGTCCTTTTATTTTTTGTTCGGGCAAAATTCCATTTTGGATACTTTGAAACGAGGTCAAGAATAATTGGTTCAGATAATTTGTTAAAAAAAAAAGAAGGTGGGTAAGTCAGATTTTCTTTGTTATTATTTTGCTAATTTTGTTTATTGGAATAGTTGCCATGGCAACCAGTAACAGGCATCTAGGTTGATTTCTCATGAAACATGTGCATTTGACCATCCAAATATGGGCCATTTCTAATGAAAACTATGCACTTTAAATGAAACCATTGAATTCTGCATAAAAAATTAGCTTAATATATTTTTGTAATGATTTTAGAGTAAAATGCCGCTCCAATGCCCCCTGGTGGCCAAATGGGAAATTAAAAATCCCCCATGGAGAGGTGTTCTCCCTTGATGGGTCACAATTGTTTAATGCTATTCTGACAGCTCAGGCCATATACATGAACATGGCAGGATTATTACATCAGTCATAAGAATGATGGACGAAATGTGTGTCTCTGAACACCATACGTGTTCACAGACATAATTATGGTGTTCTATCCTTCTGATTCAGACACTAACCCTGGTATGGCCATCCCGCCGTTGGTCAGCCTTGACTCAACTTCAAATCAATGTTGATCAACTAGAAATGAGCGATGTTCCACTGCACAACACCCGCGACTGTTTAAAACCGCATTCTTTTTTTAAAAAAATTGTTCTATCTGAATTTGTTTACACAGTGTATTTGAGTTTCATTCCTGCTTTACTGTGCAATGCCAAATGTAAATAAAAGAACAAACCGACTACTACCCCCAGCTGAACCAGGTACGTCAAAATTTCCCTCTATGTGGTCACATGATGCCCTAAACTCAATCTCTGTCCTCTTATTGGTTGTGGCCTTGGTTAACAGGCAGCCCAACCCTGAATGTTTTATTTATGGCCCTTCCTGTGGTTGATACTAAGATAACAGGGAATTATCGATCAGTCACTCAAGACATGCAAACTCACCCAAAGGTTCTTTGAGCTCCATTTGACAAGCGGGTTGGGTTGGGTTGACCCATGGAGAGTGGAACCTCGTAGAACTCTCCATACCCAGATGAACCAATTGGCACAAAGTCAGTAACAGCACCATACCACCTAGAAAGGAGAAACGATTGCAAAGGATCAAGGATTATCTTGTCACACATGGTCACAAAGGTCTTCTTAGTTTGAATATTTACATTACCGATAAGAGATTCCTTTTGTTGGGTCGGATTAGTTGTTTTAAAGCTGCTACTAGACATGAAATCTAGAGATTTTCTGTTTTGGGCATATCTACAATTAGCCCGTTTGTCTGTATATACTGTTGACATCTCAATCAATTCTGAGAGTTTTCACTATGCTAATCTCAAGGAAATAGATGTCTAAAAAAAGTGCTTCTAGCATTTTATCTTTGTTGACACACACTTGATTGCATCAGCTCAGTGGTGCCAGCTATAGTTAGGTAATCAGAGTTTGGAGTTCCATTGCAATAACACCCCCCGAAGGGAAGCCTGCAGGGTTGCAGACTGCTCAGTGCTGCCACATGGAGACTGGTGAGATCTAAAGGCTAAAGTCTACTCGGGCTTCCCTAGCCCACTTAAATGGGTCTATATCTCCTCTTTCCTATCCCCTCGGATGTGTGTGGTACACATGTGCGGGCACCAACACATTCCTCTGTGAAATTGTGTAATATAGTTCTCGCCATGAATATGACCATAGCTGTCGAAATGGTGTTAAACATCTATTACTCACTCACTCCAAAGTCTACTGTGAGACTAAACTCTAGTTTTGCAACTAGAGATTGCACTGGGTTTGCAGTTGCATCAGGCTAACTCATGGATGATAATCATGTGACATGTATTGGGAAAGGGGGGTTTATTGTACCTGCACTAAGACCCCTTTTCGCAGACCACATCAAATTTTTGCTTTTCAAGCTATTGCAGGAATGATAATTTTAATAGGAGGGTCCACTATGCAACAAACCAAAGCAGTTTACCTTGCCACTAGTGCAGTGAGTAGAGTTGAACATTGAGTTTCCCACTGTATGTATTGAGACCTACTCCTCACCAGATTGAATGCCATGGAGAGTGAGTGAGTAATAGATGTTTAACGCCATTTCGACAACTTAGGTCATATTCATGGCGAGAACTACATTACACAATTTCACAGGGGAATGTGTCATTGCCCACGCATATGTGCACCACACACATCCTGAGCGGATAGAAAAGAGGAGAAATAGACCCTTTTTAGTGGGCTAGGGAAGCCCTGAATACCATGGAATTAATTGCAAAGTGATGTATCATCTGAGAAATCAAAAGAGCATAAACCACGTCTTGTACCAGCCTTAAAGGTGCATATATCCTGGTTCAATCAATTATGTTCTACCAATAATATCTCTTAATTACTTGAGATTATTTTAGTTTGGTGTACCCTGATGCCAGAAAGCTTACCCATAGCCGTTTTCAGTGCAGGTATGGAACATCCAATATTTGTCCCAGTTTTCAGCGCATACAGGGAGACCGTTCAGCAACACGATGCCATCATCAGCGATATCAACTTTTAGATATTAAATAAGCGTGTGTCCATTGTTTGTTTGTTTTTGTTCATTTTTGTCCATTTTTACTGCTCATTTTGTTCTTCTTTTTTTTACTGAGATAATTAATACAAACAGCTGATACTTTGTATGCCGTGCACATTTCATGAGGTTCATACCAAAACAGTGGGCACGATCTTTTCATCATTGTTGCATGCATTCTTAGCAATTTGAGGGCTGCTTATGCAGGTGCTGGTGAGTGCTCACCAGCACCTGCCAGTCATCAGCGGCCCTACCCACTGAGCAAGATCTCGAGATTACTCAGGAATTTCATAAGTCCCAACATGTGAATACAAGAAATTGAGAATTGAAATTTGGACAAGCCATAACATCTTATATTCAAGAAAAATATCTAGTCTAGATCTGTAGAATGCCCCAGGAATTTCTCAAGTCCCAACTTGAGAATGTAACAAGAATTGAAATAGTGATTATCTCCTGGAAAAGTGGACACACCGTAACATCGGTGACAATCAGGGCTCCCTCCCAGAAATAATCAGCATGCTACATATTTCCGGGTCTGATTTTTAAAAGGCCTGATTTTGAGCCCTAATTTTGTTAAGAAATCATTTGAGCAATAAAGCTTGAATAAGCACCTGTCTTGCATAAGGCCCAGGGGTTCAGATATATTTTTACATTTACCCACTTCTGAGAATGGAATCCATTCTCTCTTGGTAGGGCAAGTAAAGAGTGACATGATCAAAATGCTCTACCAATATACCCTGCCCATCTGACTAAAAGGACCTGTTCAGTAAGTATATACCACAGGTTGTTTGCTTGCAACCCTCTGCCTAGGCAGTCCAAATTTAGCTTACCCTTCACATACCAGCCCTGACCAACTTAGTATAAGCTCTAATTAGTTATTGCCTATGTGTCAAGCTATGAATTGCTACTTGTTCAAACACCCATTTAGTGGGATATCAATTAGAGTCATATTTGAACAGGACACATAACAACTTGATTAAGTCATATTAATTACATTAATAGCTTTGCTAAATCAAATCCCCACCCTTTTTTTTTGGGGGGGGGGGAATAAGTACCACTCTCTCCTTCTATCTATCTATCTCTGTCTCTGTCTCTGTCTCTGTCTCGGTATGTCTGTCTGTCTGTCTGTCTGTCTGTCTCTCTCTCTCTCTCTCTCTCTCTCTCTCTCTCTCTGTACATATTGCTCTTTGTATCTCGCTCTCTGTTTCCATCTGGATCTCTCTGACTCTATTTCTCTCTCTCTCTCTCTCTCTCTCTCTCTTTCTCTCTTTCTCTCTCCCTTTCTCATCTCAGAGACTGGTAATTGGTAAAGACTTGCAATATTCCCAGGAATTTGACATGCTTTTTTTTTCTTGAGTATAAGATTTTCTGGTGTATCCAACTTTCGAGGAGATAATCACATTCTCAGGACTCAAGATTTTACTCAAGTTGTGGCCATGTCTCTAGATTTGCCCAAGGTGTGAATATTGCCAACTCGAGTCCTGTTCAGTGGGTCACGACAATAATACTTGAACAAAGCATATGAAATATGAAAAAGTAGCAAAATGTTTTATTATGGAGACAGAAGACAGGCTGGCTGAACCTGTGAGGAGAACATTTTAACTATGAATGAATGTGCCATAGGTATATAGCTATTGGTCGTCATGGCGAATGAATGCAGCCCTAAGGTAAATTTTAAGGTATTGTGCAGCCCTCAAGTTCTACTGGGCTGCTGATTGGTAAAGGTGTTTGTGAAACTTACGGCAGTGGGTTTCATCAGTGTTGGTCGGATGATCTTCACACTGTTCTACACCGTCACACCGGTCTGTTGTCTCCAAATCACATTGGTCAGCTGGTTTCTGATAATCTGCAATATATCAATGATATAACAGTACATGAATTACATGTAAGGTCGAGATGTAAGCTATTACAGGTAAGAAGGAATAAAAGTCTCATTGGCACTATGTTCAATGCCTCTAAGGACTCAGATAATGCACTCCGGGGCAATGTTAAAGTGCAACTAAATGTTAGCCGATCTACATGCCTTGAATATGATATGAGTCCACTTGTCAGAGGCATGGTGCTTTGGGATAAACTGGACGCTGGTGTTCAGAAATCGGAATCCAAAATGCAATTTATGTTGAAAATTAGTTAGTATTTGAGTATTAGTATGTCATTGAATATAAAAATGTGTCTGTTGGGAGCCCACATCAATGTATTTTATTATGAATACTAATTGCTGGCATAATCTGTAATCACCTAGTAAGCGCCTATTGTATTCCCATATGCAATGCATTATTAAATAATTTTTCCCTTGTGTAAGGTATTATTGTCATTTCTTGGCTGATCCTGATAAGCTTCATGTTGTATGATGTTATTTGGCTAATAACTTGTTAAACTCAAACTCAAACTCAAGGGTTACAGCTTTGACTCAATGAATGAAGCATATATAAATATGTATATATATATATATATATATATATATATATATTTTGTAGCGTTCCGTATACCTGTCGTCTTAGCTCTATGGAAAGGATCAACTTTAGTATCAACACTGTTTATTGCCTGGCTTCTGGCCACACCATCTAAGCCGTCGGTGACTATCTCTTATCTGCTTTCACCACTGGGTCAAGCCAGGCTATGAGTCTCGACCAGCACGTACCTCCTCTGTCTGTCGGAGAAACACAACCACTATATATACGCTTACAATTGGACCCTGTGATCCAAAGTGATTATATTTACAGCAATCTACACAGATGTTTTGTTTTTAGCAGGGTATTAACAAAGCTCAAGATCAGTCATCTAATCACAGAGAAACAGTCCCCCTCTTCTATATTACTTGATGTATTCATATGATCAATCAGAGATACATACACTTAGTCCTGTATCAGCTTAATGCCTTTGGGAACAATTGGTATGTCATGTCTAATCGAATTATTTGCATTATTTTTTATTAGGGCTAAATGCAGTAAGCATTCGTTGTAGCTTGCTTGATCCCTGACTCTTTTCTACTTTTTCTTTATTAGAATGTTTCTTAAATTTGTCTTGCTGTCTAGCACTTGACCTTCTATTGGTCAACATGATGGGATTCTGGGCTGTGGCTGAGTATGTGGTAGTAGTAATTGCCTTTGGGGGTGGAGAGCCATGAGCAGCCTGCAGTTCATCCATAGTTATAACTTGCTTGGTGGTAGTTGGAATGGTTCTCTCACTTGTGGTCACTGTAGGCGCTATGGTGACTGCTGGTGGAGGTATGATCGTAGTTGCCTGTACTGGAGGAGGATGGGCAGTTGTCATCTTTGCAGCAGTAGTCAGGGCAACTGTAGTGTGGGCAGCTGTAGTATGGGCAGCATTAGTGTGGGTAGTAACTGTAGTCTGGGCAGTAGTCGTAGTATATACTGTGGCCTGTGTAATTTGCACTGGAGGGGTTGTAGTTGAGGTGGGAGTTTGCAATGCAGGAGCTATGGTCACTGGAGCTGTAGCAGCTTGTTGTACATCGACTGCATTGGGGTTGGTTTCATCCATCACCTCTTTGGCTAGGTCTGGATATTTCTCACGTAGGATTCGCCTAACCTCCATAAGGATTACACCTCCTCTGTTCTTACCAGGGTATGATCCATCTTTCAATAATTTCGAGTTTATCGATGTATCTGTCCCCCAGTGGGGGGATGCAACACACTGTAGTAGTTTTCTATGTCCTGTACCCAGCAATATTTTAAGAAGATTTTTGTCCTGTTCATACTTTAAGATGTTCAAAGCCTGAAGTTCATCTTCATCAACATTGCGCCACCCATCACATTCGAATTTTGCAATTTTCTTTGCATCTAGAGGTGATTCACAGTCCATGATTTTTTGAGCTTTCACATGTTTTCCTGCGAATTTAGCTTTAGCATAGTACAGTTGCTCTACACTATGAAATGTCAGTCCATCCGCTTCAATCTTGCACTCATAAAAATTTGACAGTGGGGCCAAAATTCCCCCTGATACGCCACATAACAGTCTGTGACCACCGTCTTCGCATTTGCAAGTTGTAGCTCTGGGGGTAGGTCCTTCAGCGCCTTATGTGGGTAATACTTTCCGTTGACCAACAGGCCTCGTCCCCTTGGCTTTACGTCTATTCCCACCTCCTGCCCCAGATAGGCTATGGATCTCACATCAGATTTTTGCTTTTTTATAACTGGATTCGAATCATCTGACAAGAAAACCAATGGCTTTTTGTGTTTCAACTCTCCCTTCCTAGACAATATATAGTCTCTTACACATGTTTTTGTCATGACAATAACCATGGTTCGAATGGCTTTATTTGGTGGGCCCTGGTGAAAAGCGTAATCGATATCATAATAGTCAAGAGATGGATCAATACCCAATAGCAAGTTGTACGCTACATCCTTGGTGCGCTCGCCTTCTTGGTAGGTCAGCCCGTCAACCACTATATTTCTCCTTCTTAAGTTATTGTCCAACACTGAGATTTGCTCTTTGTTATCTTCAATGGTAATTCTATTTACCCTAGTAGCACGTTGTACCTCAGCCATTTCAATTTTTAGACATTTTAACTCACTTTCTAGTGTGTCATTCTTGTTTTTAAGTTGGACAATTTCATCGTAGTTCCATCTGATATTCTCACCTGCTGTAATGGCCTCCTCCTTGCATAGACTCAACGTCTCACCTGTTTTTTCCTGCAGAGCCACTATTGGATTATTATCTTTTTTGCCCAGGTTCAATGTTTTTAGATCCCTAATTGCATCTGTTAGTTGTGTGCAGTCGTTCCCGAGGTCATTTCTCTCCGCCATTGTGGTGGTGTAGCCTGCTGCCGCGCTGTTGGACCAGGTGAGTACAGGTAAGCTGAGCTGTGACAACCCCTTATATCGTTCACTCAGCGACAGAGTCCACACAAAAAATACCCAAAACAGGGCTAAAAATAGGGTTTTCCTCATAAAAAACCTCATCAGGTT
Source organism: Acholoe squamosa (assembly GCA_949317995.1). Classification (NCBI taxonomy): domain Eukaryota; kingdom Metazoa; phylum Annelida; class Polychaeta; order Phyllodocida; family Polynoidae; genus Acholoe; species Acholoe squamosa. The sequence continues at coordinate 62,557,768 of OX439042.1, forward strand.
TGGCACTAGACATTCAATAAGCCTCCCCAGAGGTTTGGTGGAGTTGCTGCACTATTGTCCTGTCAAAATCCTGCAAATTAGTCTCACGCTCTCGAGGTAGACTCACTCATAGACGGCCATTCAAAGGTCATGCCGACATGATACCTCCTGGTGCCACCTTCAGACCGGGCCCCATGGACACCGGCTGACGCACCCGTCTGGCATACTCCCTCAGGGCTGTAGGTCCCATAAAATCCTTGTGCCAAGGCATGGTAGCCTCCGCACACTCCTCTTCCACTCCGCCCCCTTGATCTCCTCCCTCTGGTTTCGCCGTGACCCCCACTATGCCTTGTGTCGGCGCCACCCCTCCTTCCTCCATCTCCACCAAAGGGGCATCAGTCACTACCACCACTCTATCCCAAGTCGGTGGTGGTAGCTCCAACTCCCTAGCCATGCTCTCCACTATGGTCTCAGTTCCGGCCGGGACCAGCACCATGGTGTCCGCCGCCTCCGCCTCCGCCACCGTCTCCACTTGCAGGAGGAACTCCCCTTTTGGTGACTTAATCACTAGCCCATTCATTCCCACAGTCACAGTCCTGTGGTGCCTTACCAGCCACGGAGATGTAGCCCGGGCACGGCCTCCCTCCTCCACTAGTTTGGCCTGGTCCCTCGCAGATGTCTCCTGACCACCCTCCCCCCTAGCCGGTGGAGTCTGTCTCAATAGTTCCTCCGTGCTCCGCCTAGCTGAACCTCCTCCTTTGGGGGAAATCATTACCTGGCTCATTAAACCTGTCAGTACATCTGTAGTCTCCTGTTTTCGCATCGCCTTATGCGACGTCTTCCCCTTTACTTTATCCTTCTTTGGTGTTTTCGGTGCTTTCCGGCTTTCCTCCTCCTGGATCTGCCTCTCTTGTTCCGCCTTCAACAGCCGGGCCTTCTCCGCCTCCTCCTCCTTCTGCTTCTGGGCCAGTACCTCTCTGTGTTGGCGCTCCTCCTCCACCCTCTTCTTCCCCCCCTCCCTTATCACCTCCCTGAATTTCTCCTCCAACTCCGGGCATCCCCTGATCTCCTCCTGCTCGGTGGGGTCACTCTCAGCCGGTACAGCCCTGGTCGACTGTGGGGGATCCACCACCTTTGGGCCCCTATCCTCCTGCTTGGCTGGTGAAGGGGGGGTGGTTGCCGACCCACTCAGTTCTGGTCACGGCTTGTCTGCTGCCATCTGATATGGTGCCGGTTTGTGAGGACTGCTGTCCAGTCCCCCGGTGATTTGGAATGAATTCTCCTTAGTGGGAGAGGAATCGGGCTCGTCCGCACCATTCCCCTCTGACACATCCTCATACCTTTTCACCTTTATCAGGGAGCGGGGGATAAGCTTCCCCGCCATTATGGCCTCGTACTCCTTCTCAATACTCTGGATATCCAACTTGTCGACAGGTAAGTCCCTCTGTAGGCGGTTTAACGTCTTAGTAGGTGTTTCCCCCCCTTCCCCAAACTTCTCCATAATCCTATCTAACACAAATTGGAGCTTTTTATCATCCTCTTGGGATAGCAAGTGCTTGCCGGAATCCTCCTCCCGCCCTGGGTCGACCCAGCTCTTCTCCCCTCACCGCAGTCTCTCCGCTGGCGGGTAATTCCTGGCGCAGTGATTTCCGGGGCCGTTTCTCCGGCATTCCCCCTTCAATTTCCAAGGTACTCTTTGCCCCCTTCCCAGCACTCCTAGTCACTACCCCTGTGTCGACCAACCCCCCAAACTGCTCTGGGCTGGGTAGCCCCACTATGCTTTCCAGAAACCGTGATGCCCTGGCCACCTCCTCCTCGTCCTCCGACCCCAGGCGGATACCTGGCGAGATCAGTGATGACACAGAAGAAGCAGGGGTGGCATCGCCCCGCCCCGCCGTAGAGGTCTCTGGCTCAGCATCCCCCTCCAGTTGCTTTGCTCTGGCGGAGTCCCCCTAGGCCGTTCCTGTGGATGATTCCCCCTTCTCACTAGGAGTATCCTTGACTAGTCCCAACGGTAAGAGTTTCGCCTCTCTCGGCGGGCTCCATGGCCCGAGGTCTCTGTGGGCCCTCTCCACATGCCGTAACAAATCCTACAGCCTGTCCTTGGACACCATGTACTCACAGCCGGGGCACTGGTACCCCACTTGGTACTCCGCATGTGAGTTAAGATGGCGTGTCATAGCATACTTGGTTTTGAATGCCCATCTCCTAGTCCCTCGAGGATCCTCCCTACACTTCTCACACCAGAATCGTGGTATCTCCACCCCCTCCACCACCTCCATAGGTATAGTCTTGTCTAGCTGCGCATTAGGTCCCATTACAATGTATTCGGGTGTTGGCCAAAAACTTGTCGGAATTGACAGTCCCCACCCCTGTTCTCCGTATTTATGGGGTTCCCGGCCGTCGCTCCGCCCCTCTCTGGCTCCTCCCCCATCCTCCTTTTGGCCAATCAGGAGAGAGTCCTTCTTTGGTGCACGTGCGCCACCGTCTCCCTTCGTGGTGGGCCGACTTCCACTCTTCCCACGGTCCTTCCCCTTCTCCGACGCAGCCTCCTCCGCTGGGGAAATTTCCATGGCACTGTCCTCCCTTTCTTTATGCTTTATACCGCCTCCCCTATCCTTCCCACCAGCACCCACGGCCCCGTCCAGTAACTTTGTAGTTTAGGCGACAAACCTCTCTTCTTCAGTGGATGATAGTAGTAGACCCCTTTTCCGACTCCTATCTCCCCCGCCTGTGCCCGGGCATCGTAGTTTCGCCTTTGTCTCTCCACCGACTTCCCCAAGGTGTCCCTGGCCACTTGATAGGCTTCAGTCATAAATGCCTGCAACTCCGCCGGGTACCCTTTTGTGCCCCTGGGCTCAGGTAGGGATTATATCAGGTTCAAGGGCACCACCGTCTCCCTGGCTAACATCATGGCATTAGGCAACGCCCCAGTGGAGGAGTGTGCGGAGGAGCGGTAAGCTGCCATAACAAAGGGAAGCTGTCGGTCCCAATCTTTGTGGTCGGAGGCGACCACCGTCGCCAACAACTTCTCTATGGTTCTGTTGGCTCACTCTTCCATCCCGTCACTCTGGGGCCTGAATGTGCAAGTCCTTGTCTGGCGTACTCCCAAGAGGGTGATGATTTCTCTGAATAGTCCTGACTGGAAGTTCTTTCCCTGGTCGGTGTGTATTTCCACCGGGGCTCCCAGTCGGCAGATGAATTCCTCCACAAACTTCCGCGCCACCGTCGGTGCTTCCTGGTTGGGCAATGCGTATGCTTCAGCCCACTTGGTGAAGTAGGCAGCTGCCACCAAGATAAATCGATTCCCTGTGTTGGAGATGGGTAGAGGACCCATTACATCCAATGCCATCCTCTGTAGGGGCAGCCCCACTCCAACATGTCCCATGTTTGCCTGATGCGAAGCTGGCGGGGGTTTCCTCCGAGCACAAGGATCACACTGAGAGCACCAGAGGATCACATCCCGTTGATAATCAGGCCAGTAATACCCTCCCTGCAGCCGTTGTAGTGCCGGCAGATGGCCGGCCAATGGTTCCCCATGCACCATGCGTAGCACTCCGCTCCTCTCACCGGCTTGGACAGCTATCTGGAAGCACTTTCGACCTGCCCGTGTTTCCCACCAGCGTCCTATCACCCCCCTTTTCTTTGGACAGTCTACCCCGTTGTGCAAACCAAGCTGGAGTTTCATAATCCCAGCATCTCTGCACTCCTTCTTCAGGTAAGTCGTCATTTACCATCCATTGAGCCACCTGACTCATCATTTTATCCTTCTCTTGCAGATCCGCCCAGGACTCAGCCGCCGGAACCTCAGGGCCTTCCACCGCCTGTTCATCCACCCCCGACAGAGCAGATCACTGCCCCCTGGTGACCACCCGGCAGAAGGAAGCCTCCTCCACCTCGTCCCTTCCACACTGGGAGCACGGCCGCCGGGACAGCCCATCAGCATTACCATGGAGTTTACCCGGTCGATGATGGATGACAATATCGTATGTGCTGATAATCTGGAGCCATCTAGCCAGTTACCCCTCTGGTTCCTTAAAGTCCAGTAGCCACCGCAGGGAAGCATGGTCTGTCCGTACCACCACTGGTCGCCCCACCAAGTAATGATGAAACTTCCTGAGGCCAAAGACGATAGCCAGCAACTCTCTCCGAGTGACACAATAATTCATTTCCGGTTTGCTAAGGGTACGGCTCCCGTAGGCCAAAACCCTTTCTCCTCCCTCCTGCTCCTGGCTGAGCACTACCCCCAACCTGGTGTCACTGGTGTCGGTTTCCATTATCAATTGGCCCTCTGGTCGGGGAAAGGCCCAGATTGGTGCCTTGGTCAGCCGCCTCTTTAGTTTGCCGAAGGCATCCTCACAGTCAGGGGTCCACTTAAATGTCCTACCCTTCTCCGCTATGGCGCTCAGCAGCCTGGCTATGGAGGAGAATTCGGGGATGAATGCTCGGTAATACCCCGCCAGCCCCAAGAAACTAGCATCCGGCGGAGGTGTTCACTGAAAGTGCTGGCGAAGACCACTATATCATCTAGATACACCAGGCACGTCCTCCACTGCAGACCCAGCATGGCCACCTCCATGACATGCTCAAAAGGTGCCCGGGGCGTTACACAGGCCGAAAGGCATCCTTCTGAATTGATACAGGCCCCGATGAGTGCTAAAAGCCGTCTTCTACCAGTCCCCCTCCTCTATATCCAACTGCCAGTACCCGCTGGCTAAGTCCATATAGGAGAACCATGTCGCCCCCGCCATGGTATCCAAGCAGTCCTCCACTCGGGGAAGGGGGTACGCATCCTTCACCGTGGCGGCATTCAGCAGTCCATGCAGAACCGCATGGTTCCATCTTTCTTTTTAACCAGCATGGCTGGGGATGTCCAGGGGCTAATTGACTCCTCTATCACCCCTGCCTCCAGCAATTTGTCGACCTCTATCTCTACCATCTCCCATCTATGGGGTGCCAGCTGGCGGGGGGGTTGCTTGATGGGTGTATGGTCTCCCGTGTCGATGCGGTGCTTCGCCAGGGTGGAATGGCCCCCGTCCTCTTTCCCTACCTGGAATGCCCCCTGGGTGCTTTCCGAGAAGCTCCGCCAGTCCTCCCCATCGGTGGGGCTCGGTGCCCTCCACCAGACCGACTATTACCGACGTCTTCTCCGACTCCCCTGGTCCCTCTACCATCCTGCACCACTGCCCGCCTTCCTGAGCTTGCTTCATCTTATCTATCTTCTGCAGAGCTCCTAGCGTCATCTCTCTGTAAATAATGACTGGTTCTCTTCCAGGGTTAAGGACCCGTACCCAGGCCTCCCCTTTTAAAGATTGCAGCAAGCTCCGTCCGACCAAGAAGGGTGGCTCCCCTTTGTGACCCGCCATACCCTCCACCAGTCCTTCCTACCCCTCATCCCATGGCCCATTCACGGCTCCCTCCAATATTGTCTCTTCTCCGGCGGCCAGCACCGCCGCCCTCACACTCACTATCCTACAGACATTATCATCCTTGGTCAACACAAGTCGCTCCCCAGCCACATCAATCACCATACCACTATTTCTCAGGAAGGCTGCTCCTAATATCCCCTCGGTGCCTATGTCTCCAATCACGAAGACGGCCTCCGCCGCCCTTCCTCCCAACACTAGTTCAGCTGTCACCTCCCCTTTCAGTGTCATGGGCCTGCCATCCACCGCATATACCGTCTCCCTTGTGGGCCTCTCAGTATTTGGGTCCCCATGCTGTCGCCACCATCCTTCGGAGAGCAAGTTCAGAAATGCCCCAGTGTCCACCAGTAGTTGCACCAACGCCCCATTCAGTTCCCGTGTCACTATTAACCCACCTCCGCCTTGCTCCCTTCTTCCTTGAACGATGTTACGGGGGCCATGTGCCCCGACCTGTACCTGGCCCTGGGTAGAGGTCAATACTAGTTTTCCGCCGCCGCTCCCTCCTTCTTCTGTACTGGCTGATCCTCCCCCTTCCTGCCCCTGAGGGGGCACTCTCTCTTAAAGTGACCCTCCTGCCCACAGCCGAAGCAAGCAGTGTTGCTCCTCTTCTTCCTCTCCTCCTGCGGGGCCTCCCCCAGCTTCTTTACTAATTGTTCCACTAACTCCGCCATCCTGTCCATCTTGTCAGTATTGGTTTTCAGGTGCTCATTCACCGATGCGTCTGCCGCTCTCATCTTGTGGTGGCTAGCTTGCTCATCCATCAGATAAGCTTCTGCTCCGACCGCCGTCATAACTGCCATCTGTAAGTCCTTGGGCTGTGACTGATAGACCCATTGCCTCAGGGGGTTACTTAAACACAACAGGAACTTGTCCAGAGCCAAGGTATCGGTCGTCCGGGCGTCCGCCTCCGGATAGGCCAGCCGGGTGTACTTCATTAAATCCTCTTGGAGCTCTTGCAACCCCTCGCCCAAGAACAGCCTTATATGTCTCTTCCTGGTTTGTGGGCTCAAATCTCTCTACTAGGGCCTGGCGGTGTTCAGCATACCCTTCCTCCGTCGCAGGTTTTCTCCCTGTTAGCAGCCGGCTCGCTGCCCCTGTTAAGCTCAGGCCCAAGAACATTCCAGCCTCCGCCGGGCTCCAGCTGCTTACCTTTAAGCACAAATTGAAATGGTTGAGGTAGTCTGCTAAATCCATCGTTCCATCATATCTTGTAGGCTTCACCACCGGTTTGCCTTTAGAACCCCCTTCCCCGTCGGCTCCACCGTTCCCTTTCCACTTCCCCGATGGTTGAAAGCCCTCTTCTCCGCTGACTCCCTCCACCGGCAGGGAAAATGGCATCGTATCCACCGGCCGCTCAGGCTTCTTGCCTCTGGCCTGGAGAACTTTGGGTCAACGGCCCCTCCTTCTTTCGTTTTGACCAATCATAGCCCCTACCTCCTCCTTAGGCTGAATCTCTGTCTTTTCCCATGGCCATTTGTACTGTTCCTCCCCTTCCGAGTCCACCTCCTTTTTCTCTGTTCGCACTCTGTCTTGAGGTTCCTCTTGTCGGATTGCGAGATCCTCCCTTGGCCTCTCTATCCCTTTTCGCCTAATGGTAATGTCCTCATCTTCAGGAGGCTCCCTTTAACCATAGGTCGCTCATCCCCCTCCAGATCCTCAAAGCCAAAGTCCGGTTCCTCCATCGGCCTCTCCATTTTCCTAAGTGAGCTCAAAACACCGCTGTCACCAATGTAGCATTCTGTATACCTGTCGTCTTAGCTCTATGGAAAGGACCATGAAGACTCCGTCAACTTTAGTATCAACACTGTTTATTGCCGGGCTTCTGGCCACACCATCTAAGCCATCGGTGACTATTTCTTATCTGCTTTCACCACTGGGACAAGCCGGGCTATGAGTCTCGACCAGCATGTACCTCCTCTGTCTGTCGGAGAAACACAACCACTATATATACGCTTGCCATTCCCCCAATGCTGGCACTGTTGGCACGGTGCCAGTGGCGGTGAACATTCCGCGGAGCACCGGCACTGTCAATAGGCCGATAGATCACCCGGGTGATCTATTTGGACCATTGACTTGTCGAAACTCTGGGAAAGGATGAACAAAGTCGCCACTGCCGTTTAGCCGACTGTTACAAGTGACCAGCATACCCAGAACTTCAACAAGTCCAAGTTAAGCATATACAATTCAAAGGTCATTTCAATAATGCAGATGATATAACATTGTCAAGTTTGATTCTCATAACCATAGGCTTTTCTAGGTATATGAGCACTGTCAATCCTGCACAATCACCTGCCTGCCGAATATCCTCCAATGGAATGCCTGACTCATGGAAGAAAACTGCACCTGCCCTTCGTAAACTATGCACTCAGGCCCTTTCAGGGTTCACCCCAATGCCCTTAATTAGTCCCTTTAGGAACTTGAGCAGGACCGAGTAACTGAGGGGAACTTCTCGCCCTCCTTTATGAATAATAAATAATGGTGAGTCTGGTGAAGCGGGAACATCAATCATATGCTTTCGAATCAATGAGGTCACACAGAAAGGTGATCCCGGGGTGTAGGTTATGGGAACCAGATGCACTCTCTGCCCATATTGGATTGTCTTTGAACTACTTATCTCAAGCAACATGCCCCATGGGTGAAAGGTGACTGACTTCCTTTTCAGGAAGTGGCCTGATAAGTCAGAAATTGAATTAGGTACCAAGTTACTTTTCCTCAGCAAGGAGCGAAAACTCAGAACTATGCAAGCCCACAAAACACAATTGTTACTGTTTGATAAATCCACCGATCTGAACATGTCACACAAGTTAGCAAAAGTTAATGTCACTCTCATAGGGACTGGATGGCCCAATATCCTGCGCAAACCATGAAGCGCCGCACTGAAATCCAGCCTATCTCATATCCAAAATAGCAGTTCAAACTAATTACACCGCTCACATAATTATCTATAGTGCTGTAGCTCAGACAGTCAGAAAGGTACATAATATAACGAGTCATAGTTAGCACATCCGTAGGGAGAACTTTCACTCTGAGCCAAGTGCAGAACACAATATAGTGTTTCCACTGAGATGACTTGGTGCGCCAGGTTGATGGAGACCAAACGAAGGCTCTAGCCTCTGCTGCTAGCCTATCCAACTTCATACACCGCTGGGAAACCACTACAACATAAAAATAGAGGAGAATCTGCACTACCATCCAGCAATCTTGATAACTTATCCGCCACCACATTGAGGCGGCCAGGAATGTGGCGTGCCACTACATGGCAATTGTACAACACTGATAGCCAAAAGACTCGCCTCAATATTGCCATAGCAACCTTATTTTCACTGCGCCCTGAGTTTATTGCTGCCACTACTTGGTTATTGTCTGAGTTCACAATGACCTTGTTATCTCTGAATAAAGGGCCCCACCTCCAGAGAGACTCAATTAGAGGGTAGAACTCCTGTAGATTTATGTTGTCTGGAATGGCCATATCTGGTTCCGGTCGCATATGACCGTGGAGGTCTACCACATTTTCCAAAGAACTGTGCCACGCTCCGGCCAACCAGTCTCCCATACACTCCACTCCATAACCCTTGCCTGAAGCATCCATGGATAGAGTTAACTCCTGCTCAGTGTCTGACGTGATGATACGGGCTTCCCCTTTGAACCATCTAGAGAATGAAGTCCACCAGTCCAAATCCTTGTGAAAACCTTTAGTCAATAATATATACCGCTTACTCTGAAAACCTTTCAGCATCTCGATAACTCGATGTGAGAATGTACAACGGCCTTTTACCAAAGAGGAGCAATGTGACAGAATGCCACAAAGTCTTTGCAGTTGCTTACGTGTTGCCTTGCGGCGACCATTGAAAAACGCAACCTTCGCTAATTTCTCCTCTGGTAATCTAAGCTTCAAATTGATCGTATCAACCTCGATTCCTAGGTACCGCTGAACTCTAGAAGGGCTTGCCACCTTTTTGTATGCCACATAGAAGCTGAGCTTCAGTAGCAAAGAATGTAGGGTCAATTGTGCCACTCAACATTGTTCATATGAATGCCCCATTAATAAAAAATCATCAAGGTAGTTGAAACAAATAAAGCCGCTCTTGCACATAAATCTTGAAAAAGAATCCGTCAAGCGATTAAAGATGTAAGGGCTAGCTCTGGTACCAAATGATAGAAAATTGTCCACCAAATACTGGTCCTTTCCATCAATTGACCAACGCAACTCCTGAATCTTCCTGTCCTCCGGCCTAACCAAAACTGAACGGTAAGCCGCCGAGATATCTGTCACTGCCAGAAACATGACACGGCATAACTGATCACACACATCATCAATTTTGGTGAATTGAAAATGTTGAAAAGTTTGTTTCATGTAAGAATTAATCGATCTGTCTATCAGACGACTTGCATCGGTGATAGGGTCCCCAAGGCGTGAACACATAAGGGTGTGTCTGACACAATGTCTAATTTACCCCTTGTATACTGATCATGCAATAAGTTGTCAATAAATGAGTGAGCCTGGACAGTGGCGGATTTATAGTGTGGGTTTCATAACCGTCCACTTCTGCATGGGGATCCACTATTTTGAAACCGTTCATGACCCCATCCAGGATGAAGTGACTATCAATATCAGGGTCCATATCAAATAATAACATGTCTCTCCAACCTGCCGGCTTGATTTGGGAACTGACACCTGCGACCACATGAACATAGTTATAGTCCCACAAAGGCACGTAATTATCATACAAAGCTAATAAGGCATTCAAACTGTCAGAACAAAGCAATTCCCCATAATTATGCACATGGATGGAATCAAAGGGGCAAAAATTCACATCCGCTTGCCCCACTCAGGCTTGTCTCTGGGAACCTGGGGAGGCCTGGGAACCAAGCTGCTGGTTATTTTGCTGCTGACCAAAATAATGTGTCTGGTTCCCTACTGTGCCCTGATACTGGTTGACGGACTGGTTTTGGGGGTTTTGGTAGCAATATTTTGCCGGGTGCGAGCGTCCCCCACAAACTGCGCATGAGTGCTGCTTGGTACAGTTGACAAAATCGCAGACAGTGAAATTATATCTTTTGCACAAATGCTCTGGACAGGAGATCATGAATTTTGACCGTGAGTGACCCTGACCTTGACCTTGGCGAGACTGATTGGCGAATTTCAACTGCTGCGGCAACTTCATGGCTTTGTCTAATTCTTGTTGCATTTTTATATAAGCTAATGTTTTTTCAATACCAAGATTCTCTGCCATAGACCGATGCTCCGCTGCTACAAAACCCGGGATTTCTTTCTTCAGAACTTTATCAGTCACATCATACTCATACTGACACATGGCTTTCATGGAATATGTGGGCTTAATTTCTCTGAGGGCAATAAATTTCATATGCTGCAGGTAGGACATGGCGGTTAACTGCGGGTTGTTGGCAAGCAATAAACTCTGAAGCAAATTAAGCATACCATACATTAGTTCCCTGTAACTCATCTCGTCATAGGATTTATCCGTAGGAATGTGGTAATCAGGACGTAACCATATTTTAGACCTTTTTCCTCTTAGTTGCTACACTAGCTGCATGTAAGGTGGTTAACAGGTCATCCTCCCCCTGAAGTTTACCTGTTGTAGCGTTGAACAGACTCTCCACATCCCTGTTTGGAATGCCAATGTTACCCAGACCTAGACCAGCAGAAGCTAGTCCTGTCTGCAGGGTGTGGAGAGATTGTTGCTGCTGCGAACCAAACTGAATATTGGTATTGACAGGCATCTGCTGTTTAAGTAGATCCAGTAGCTGCTGCTGTAGACCACCCTGGGCAGTGGTATTGACTGGTACGTGTTGATATCCACCCTGGGCAGTGGTGTTGACTGGTACACGTTGAGCAAGTAGATCCAAAAGCTGCTGCTGTAGATCACCCTGGTTAGTGGTGTTGACTGGTACATGTTGATTACCAACCTGGGTATTGGTGCTGGCAGGTCCCTGCTGCTGTTGCAGCTGTTGCTGTCTCCAGGCCACAAACTGCTGATATTCATTCTAGGTAGCCTGGGAGTAGGTGGATTGAGGTGCCCGTGTACCTGGGGGTGAACCTACATTAATGTCATTGCCACTGGACATGGCTGTTGGACCCACAAAACCGCCACCAGCACTCATATTGTTCATGCACGCCGGCTGGTTTATACCGGGTACCCCATGGCCACTGCTCGGTACCGCGCGGGTCCCAGAAAGGAAATCATTGCCCACATTTTGCAAATTAACATTGTTCCTACCTGTTATGAGCTGCTGGGGACCTGTAGGGACCTGTAGATGGCCAATATCTCCTGAATTTGTCCATACAGTAGCTGTATCATTGCCAACCGGAAGGCCCGGTCCGCCATCTTGAATGTTATGATGTCACGGTGCGTTCGGGTCCCCTCCCCGGTCCTTTACCGAAAGTTTTTGCAATTGTTCCCCAGTTACCAGTGGATATTTGTGTGGTATTGCACTGGGATCCGAATAATCAAAGGCTGCCTTAAGGCCACTCCACGCTTTGTCACCTTGGGCGATATCCTTCAAAATATGTGTGTTTTGAGCGCCAATAGATGCTAACTCCAACTCTAACTCCTTTTGCCTGCCCAAATGTTGTATCTGCTTCTCTCTGGCCTTCTCTGCCTCGATTTGTGCTTGCAAATCCTGTACCTTCGCATCAAAGGCATCCTCCATGGCCCCGGCGTCCTGCCCGGGTGCCCCGCATCCTGCGCGGCCGCCGGGGGGCCATGACTGGGTGACTCCACTGTAGCCGGTGGTCCTCCATGGCCTGCTTGCTCCTTTAGGGCCCCTAACTGCTGCTGTGGGTCCTATTTGGGGTTAGGGTGCTTACACATAGGACACAGTCTGGAGTTCCCATGGTATTGCTCCTCACAAGAGTCACAAATGACTCTTATGATGAAGAAAATGAGAAAAAAAATCAAAGTTCTTGTCCTGCCTGCCATGTGCTGCTGCTGCTTGCTGAATGAAAAAATAGTGATAAAACAAAAGTTTACCATAAATACAGCGGAGCTCGTCAGTTTGGTCGCGGCAGTCATGATCCCTGTTGCACACATTATTCTCTGGGATGCAAGTGGTAACAGTGTAGTCAGGATTATTGCACCTCCATTGGAAGGGTAGGCACACACCAACTGCAAGAACATGAAGTAAAAACAGTAGGTTAGATGGGATGAAGTGAAAGAACCAGCTTTCATGATGCATCATTAATGATGCTGTGTTAATAAGAATATACTCAATGGGAATGCCCTTGAGCATCATGCGGACCCTTTAGAATGCATCAATTTTTTTTTTTACAAGGTCTTCATTTCTGCATCATGGTGACCAATGTCCATGATGCACTATTGCAACAATTTGCAATATGTTGAAAGAGTTTCTAAGAACATATTTTTACATGTCCTTGGGATCATCTGAGTAAACTGAAATTATCAGTACAGGTGAGGTTTGGTTTGTAGATCTATGATTATCATGCACAATGGCACTGGAGAATTTAGTTAACATAAAAGGTTGAAGGTTTTTTCCCCAAAGGCTGTGTGTTCTCCCTGTAGGGTCCTTCGTACCCCTCAAAATCAACAATTGATGTCAATTGGGTAAGTGACTGTACACAATAGACCGAATATAAAATGCAATGTTTGAGGAAATAGATCAGTTTTTATTGTTAAGTTAACTAGGTTAAGTTGAGTCAAACTCTACATTTTGGTGGCCTGCAGAGTGAATCCTTGATATAGAATTTTTTTCTGCTGTAGGATGATAAATCAATGAAATATTTTAAAAAGAACAAAAAGTAAAAAGCCTTTGAAATTTTAGCAGATCGTGTTGTGTCGTGCTTTGATGCTTTGGGATTATTTTCAATGATATGTTTCAAAAGAAAAATAAGAGATTTCTTTCATATTTGGACTTATCCAAATACTTACGATTTGCAGGACAGCCCCGTTCATCACTGAGATCAGAACAGTCATTAAATCCATTACATCTAAATGCCCCATTGATACAAAGTCCATTCTGACATCGGAACTGTGAACTGGTGCATGCTGAAAAGGTTACAAGATGAGGCTAATTAAAGTAAGTGTGTCCACCCAAAAGACATGGGTCAACTTAATTAAAACATGGATGATCAAATGTTTTTATAATCATCTGCTTTTTCTATAATTACCCACGTCACTCCTTTTTGGTGAAAAATCCCACCATTTAAATTTGAAAAATAAATACATAAAATATGTATTCTAAAAATGCTTCTAATATATTATCAAAACAATTTCAGTCGTAGGTTAATGATACATAATTTTGACATAGAAAACTGAACTAACAATATGTCAAAATACGCAGAAAAACATTTTTAAATGTCTAATGTTTTTCACGATTGTTTTAACAAAGCTTTTTTTCAAAGAATGTTGTCAAATATTGTGCTTTGTCTTGTTTTGTGAGGTTAATACCTTGATAATTGTTCAATTTGCAGCCTGTATACACAAGCACAGAGCCTGAGGTCCTGATATCAAAGCCAAATATTTGGTCTGGCCTGACGATTTCTGCTGGCCTGACAGACATTTTGCCAGTGCGGGTGGCAATGCAGACCCTCTTTTGGGAACAATGCAAAGCACAACTAGAAAAAAAAGTTGCAAAAGAAATATTTCAAATCTGAAAAAAAAAGATGAATGTTACTCACAGCAATATGCTTCATCACTACCGTCGTCACAGTTAAGATGACCATTACACTCAGAGTATACCGGGATGTATCTAGCCTTGTTAGCACACATCTTATATGTTTGTGGAATTTCTAAAGTAGAAGGAAAAAATAGATATAATGTAGTCCATCAAAATGAAAGCTATATTGCTGTGTAATCCAGCACAGAAGTAAAACTAGATGTTTTTGATGCAATTTTATTTGACGGGGGAGGCAAAAGAGATTTCTTTGCCCATCCCCTTTGATGCTCAATCACAACTCTTTAAAATGAGATAACAGGGTAAAATGAGGATATTTTAAAGGTTTTCAACTAAAATCAATATAAGTAAAACACATTAGGTGTTTTATTTGAGGTAAAATAAAGGGCTGCGTCCACTGCGACGTATGGACCATCCGTCGCCCTTCATCCGTGTTTTGCTCCATAGAAAACAATGATAAAATCGACGGATGAAACCGACGGATGGTCCATCCGTCGGCAGTGGATGCACCCCTTAAGGTCCATAATAACACTTTTCATATGGACTATTGTAGAATTAAAAAACGAAAATTTTGACACCATCAGAGCTCATTTTCAATTATTTTCTTGTTATCTATAAAGAAAAATGTAGTTGTGTAACATTTGCATCACCATACGTAGGTACACTAGAATGAGTATAATGTCAAGGAGAACATCCTCTTGGGATGTATAGATGTTTTTATGGCTAAATGGGGGGCAATATAATATTAATATGAAATATTTCTAACATGCACATGTCAATGACCTATAGGACTGACAAGCATGTGGTGTACGTAGGTACATTGCATCATTGATTGAAGAAGAGTAATTTCTAATTAGTACATTATTTCATAACATGTTAATATATGTGGTCCAGGGAATATCTATGCAAAATATTGTCATTATTGGATGAATACATTACAACATATGGGGAGAAATCATGGAAATACCACCGTACATAGGTACATCACCATGCATAGGTCCATGATTGAAACCTATGCCAAAGAATGATAAAAGTAGCTAATGCTATCTACAAACCTGTTGATATACTTCAATTGACTAAGGATCAATACTATGGACCAGTTACAATACCAGAAATCAATAAATTTGTGAAGATAAAGACTGCAATGCATAGACATCACCGGTCCAGCTCCATAAGTGGGTATATTTAATTACAGCATAACCTATTCTTACCATAGATATAAATGATAAAGACCCCTAGCCAGCATGTTGTTATGACTGTATGAACAAAATATATCAGTTTTCTTGCAAAGCATTCTATTTTATAGCACTCCATGTAACATGTTCATATACAATTTTACATGTAACATATTCATCACCTTACATAGGTCCACCAGTTTTCTTCCTAAAACTGTCATAAAATCTTTAATTTTCATAATCAGTGTTCCCAATTTTGTGAGTAATTAACATTATATGCGGCGTTTCAGCCCACAAGAAATACAAAACATCTGAGCAGTTCAGATTTTTTCTCCTCCTCGGCTATGTGCTCCATTTTCGTGAGAATATGTGGATCAACACGGTAAAAGGTACACTCACGAGGGGGTGCAGTGGATCAACATGGTAAAAGGTAGGCCCACAAGGGGTTGTGCTGGCATATCTTTTACCGTGTTGATTCACATATATATAACCTACCTTCATCTTCTCCATCAGGGCAATTAGGTACTAAATCATTTTGCGCGCTGACCGCAATACAGGTGCCATCATTACAGGTGAACTGGTAGTGAGGGTTGCATTTATAGCTCACTGAAAATGGTAACAGGTCATATTAAGTCTATTCTCAATTTAATTGTTCACATCTTTACCAGAGTTCTCAGGAGCTTTTAAGGTGGATTTTAGGGACAGTTACGTCAACATGGAAACATCGGGGGTTTCTTGTATTAGATTGGTAATGTGATAAAATGCAAAATACTAAACATGGTGTTCTAGTAAAGACTCGAGCCCTGGACCTTCTGATTGGAAGGCAATACGTTTACACATGTGCCACCGAAGTTCATGTAGCTGTAAGTACTCCACTGTCAATACATTGGTATCATAGTATAATGCCTTGTGTATGCTGTCAGATGTACCCAGATGTGCCTTATCGGACGTAGCTGGGCCCAGGGTGAAACTTATAGGGGAGATCTTTTCACCATAGAAATGTAGTTAAACCTGTGCTTCACCTTAGAGTTTACCCTATTCATGTGAGGTGTACCTCATACACAAGGTGTAATGATATTTACATTGCATTGAGGGTTCTATGAGTCTAATACTAATATCATATTGACATTTGACATGGTGTTCACAAACAAATGAATATCTAAGAAGAAGCCAAAGCTGGAGCTTTAGATGCGACACTGTCACCAGTGGCCATGAACGCTGCAATCTTTCAAATCCTCCACTATGTTTGTTTTTCTTTACATTTACCATTGATCACCCAAGCAGAAAGGATATTCCAATGTGCTATGTAATGTAGATGAAAATAGCCAGACCAGGTTTAAGGATTTGAAAGATGTGGTGGAGCTCAGGCTATACTCACTACAAGCGGCTTCATCCGAACAGTCATCACAGTCCGTGGCACCATCACACCAACTGGCTATTGATATGCACTTGGTACTATCTGCACATGCTACATTACCGGGATTACAATCTTAAATAAAGAAATATTACCATTAATCTAATTATTTAAACCTTCAAAGGCTGCAAAGGGCTATTTAAGAACTATCAATAAAAACTTGAATTGAAATACCCTTCAAAAAGAGTGCTTTAATAGGCCTAAACATACTAAAATGGTAACTAATTCATAAAATAAAAGATATAATAAACCCCAAAGGGGTAAATAAATTACTGACCGCAGCTTCCTCCTGAGCATATACCAGTGCAGTTCTCTTCATCACTATTGTCCACACAGTTTTGGACTCCATCACACAAATTAAAGGTTGGGACACAACCGTCCCCACACTCATAGTAAAAGCGATCAAAACCACAACCTCGGATTGAAAAAAGTATTCAACATTAAATTACAGACATTCATATGATACTGAACAATACCTTTATAGTTAAGGCTCACAGTATGCTTTAATTAATTAATCACTATGAGGAATATCCTGGTGAGTAACTTGCATGGGCTGTATTAATGTATTATGCTAATCCTATTGGGACAGTGCTCCCATTTGTTCGATTAACTCAGTTACCAGTGCATGGACATGCCACACTGAGCGGGGCAGCCGTTAATACTATCCAAGGTTACCACAAGCAGGCAGACAGCACAAGCAAATCCTCTTGGGAATAGTGGATAGTATATATATACGACCCCATAAACTTGTGAACTGTATGTGTAGAATATTTGGGGTATTTAGGGTTATGCATAAACAAATTAGTCATACGGATTCTACTTAGGGGGGGGGGGCAGGAGGGACTTGACCAATAGGCAAGGAATTTTAGATCAAAAAATGCCTAAAGGTTGAATAAATTCAGAATTTATAAGCTGATTTTTTCAGGAAAGATGCCCACAAGGCTCTTAATAAAGATACAAAAACTCCCAAAAAATCCCCCTTGTGCTCGCGTGGAAATTCAAGATGGTGTTCAAAATGGTGATCATCCTATATTTCCTACACTTTCTAATTTGTATGGCTGGATAAATAGTTGAAATGGTAGCAAGACATAACTGTTTATGGTTTGGGATCAAGGAAATACAAGGGGTCCATGGTTAGGAGATTATGTTAAGGATTCAATTGAAAATTTAGAATCTAAGATCTATGATCAAGAGGCCCGTGTTAAGGATGCAATTGAGAGGATTCAATTTAGGATCTGTCATCTATGATCAAGATATTAGGGTTTCATATTTAAATTTGACGATCAATTCTGAGTTTAATATCAATTCTAAAAGCAGTTAAATTGCAGTGCGTTTCCCGGATTAGAAATTTATCCCATATTTTCGGCAAAGTAAACACAGCAAAGCTGTAATGCCGTGCATATTCATATCATGTTCTAAGAAGTATAGAATTGATTTACAACATTTTTAATATGATAGTAGATCAAAATTTTCAGAACAAATATTATTTTAATACGGAATCTAAAAGCCCTTCATATGTTGTGTGTTTTGCAATTTATTAATCTATAACATACTTTCAGGAAAGTAAACACAGCAATGCTGTAATGCCGTGCATATTCCTATGATGATCCAAGGAAAAAAGATCATTATATATGAACTCTATGGCCTTTGGAATGGACCTATACTTAAATATATGCTCTGATTGTGGTGCTTCCTCGCTCTCCATGTAAAATCCTGCCCCATTGCTATAGTATGGAGTAAACCTATGCCTGGATTAAAATATGCAAATAAGGAATGTGTGTGAGGGTTGGGAGTAGTGTGGTGGTGGTATTGGTGGTGGTGGTGTCACAATGGTCACTAACATCCATCTGATAACTTTTGAAGATCAAAATTGACCATATATGGCCTGGATCCCTGTGATTCCTTAAACCAAGATGGCCGACACACAAGGAAAACAAAAGAATTAGGTAGTTGAAGTGTCCCAATGGTCACTAACATCCATCTGATAACTTTTGAAGATCAAAATTGACCATATATGGCCTGGATCCCTGTGATTCCTGAAACCAAGATGGCCGACACACAAGGAAAACAAAAGAATTAGGTAGTTGAGGTGTCCCAATGGTCACTAACATCTATCTGATAACTTTTGAAGATCAAAATTGACCACATATGACCTGGATCCCTGTGTTTCCTAAAACCAAGATGGCCGACACACATGGAAAACAATAAAATTGGGTAGTTGAGGTGTCCAAATGGTCACTAACCATAACTTTTGAAGATCAAAATTGACCATATATGACCTGGATCCCTGTGTTTCCTAAAACAAAGATGGCCAACACACATGGAAAACAACAAAATTGGGTAGTTGAGGTCCCCCAATGGTCACTAACATCCATCTGATAACTTTTGAAGATCGAAGTTGACCATATACGGCACATGGCTATTGTATTATTGACCAATGGGAGGCATCCCTGGCATATACTGCGGAGTCGGGGGCTGAAGGTGTTAGTCATAGTGCTGTCGGGGTCTAATGGCGGCCCCCAGCTGATAATGGCTCTGTGAGCTATATGGCCTGGATCCCTGTGTTTCCTAAAACAAAGATGGCCGACATATATGGAGAACAATAAAATTAGCTAGTTGAGGTGTCCCAATGGTCACTAACATCCATCTGATAACTTTTGAAGATCAAAATTGACCACATATGACCTGGATCCCTGTGTTTCCGAAAACCAAGATGGCCGACACACATGGAAAACAATAAAATTAGGTACTTGAGGTGTCCCAATGGTCACTAACATCCATCTGATAACTTTTGAAGATCGAAGTTGACCTATATGGCCTGGATCCCTGTGTTTCCTAAAACAAAGATGGCCGACATATATAGAGAACAATAAAATTAGCTAGTTGAGGTGTCCAAATGGTCACTAACATCCATCTGATAACTTTTGAAGATTAAAATTGACAATATATGAGCTGGATCCCTGTGTTTCCTAAAACAAAGATGGCCGACACACATGGAAAACAATAAAATAGCCTAGTTGAGGTCTCCCAATAGTCACTAACACCCATCTGATAATTTTTGAAGATCAAAATTGACCATATATGGCCTGGATCCCTGTGTTTTCTAAAACAAAGATGGCCGACACATATTGAAAAAAATAGAATTAGGTAGTTGAGGTCTTTCAATGGTCACTAACATCCATCTCATAACTTTTGAAGATCAAAATTGACCATATATGAGCTGGATCCCTGTGTTTCCTAAAACAAAGATGGCCGACACACATGGAAAACAACAAAATTGGGTAGTTGAGGTCCCCCAATGGTCACTAACATCCATCTGATAACTTTTGAAGATCGAAGTTGACCATATATGGCCTGGACCCCTGTGTTTCCTAAAACAAAGATGGCCGACATATATGGAGAACAATAAAATTAGCTAGTTGAGGTGTCCAAATGGTCACTAACATCCATCTGATAACTTTTGAAGATTAAAATTGACAATATATGAGCTGGATCCCTGTGTTTCCTAAAACAAAGATGGCCGACACACATGGAAAACAATAAAATAGCCTAGTTGAGGTCTCCCAATAGTCACTAACACCCATCTGATAATTTTTGAAGATCAAAATTGACCATGTATGGCCTGGATCCCTGTGTATCCTAAAACAAAGATGGCCGACACATATGGAAAACAATAGAATTAGGTAGTTGAGGTCTTTCAATGGTCACTAATATCCATCTGATAACATTTGAAGATCAAAATTGACCACAAATGACCTGGATCCCTGTGTTTCCTAAAACCAAGATGGCTGACACACATGGCAAACAATAAAATTGGGTAGTTGAGGTGTCCCAATGGTCACTAACATCCATCTGATAACTTTTTAAGATCAAAATTGACCATATATGGCCTGGATCCCTGTGTTTCCGCAAACCAAGATGGCCGACACACATGGAAAACGGTCCCAAGACTCCAAATAATCCAATGCCACGCCACTTAAAACTCCTAAAAAGGTGCATCATACTTATGTGTACATGTATACATAAATATACATGTAGGTGGCCTTTAGTGGGTTAATAGTCAGTGGTGCTGAGAAATGCATCACCAGCAGAAGAGAACCACATGGTGCTGGGGGAGATGGTGCCAGGCAGGTATGGGGCCACCACAGGAGCACAGCCACCACCACCATTCAGAGGTGGGTGGGGGGGGGGCTATATATACTATATACCATGGCTCTACCTGAGGTGTCCAGGGCTACCACCACTCTGTCCCCAGGGTCTACAATAACAGGTCCACCAACACCACCACTGCCACCACTTCTATGCTTGACTGATTTGCAGATTTTAATCCAGGTATAGGCATACTCAATACTGTACCTATGACAGGATTATACATGGAGAGCGAGGAAGCACCACTATGAGAGCTTGTATTTAAGAATGGGTCCCCTCCTATAGCCGTTCATTCCTAAGAATGAACGGCAATAACAGAGTCACAACACTTATAATAACTATTTGATATGGTGTCAAAAATGGCCGCCAATGGTGATTGTACAGGATGTGAGGTAAATCCATGAATCTGAGAGTCATGTATACTCTGAGCTTAACAATATAATAACATTCAAGAAAATAGTGTCTATAGCATCATTTACATACGACAGTTTGGAGGTTCATCACTGCCATCCGCACAATCAGGGTAGAAATCACAGTACCAACTGCCAACAATCAGAAGGCTATCACCATCACAGAGGAAGTTTGTGGAAGTGTTTTCTGAAGAAAAAATGCATATCACTATCTCAATGAAACAAAACATCATTTTCTCTTCAATTGCTGCTTGGGAACTAACACTTTTTTGGGCCATCAGGGCTGCATTGAAACATCATGCCAGCCCTACCGGCTTTACATAGCTTTAGGTGATCCCAAAATGGTGCATGAGTAGCATCACTAGGGCTGCAATAATGCATCATGATGACTAATGAACACGATACATTAATACATCAGCTTGAAAAAATATAGATTTTTAAGGGGACAAATGACAAAACATCACCTACCACAACCAGGCATTTCATCATCTGGGCAGTGATGAACACCATCACATATCCACGAGTCATCAATGCAGTAAGGCCCACACTTTCCATTCCAACTGGTTTCCGGACAGGCTGAAAATGGAGTAGGCTTATCAAGAACTAACAGAAGGTGGTGTGATGAAGGTGTGGGTACTCTAATCATTTACCATTTAGATGAACACTCTGCGCTGTAATTAAAGGGCTCCTGACACGTCCCCAACAACCTTGTGCCATCGTATTTACCCGGAGATTTTAAGTGCACTGGTCTCAATCTAACTACAGCATAAAACAGGGTAAACTAGTAGTCGCTGCGAGAAGAGTCTCCATACCATAACAAATGGCTGTGGACAACTAAATTTGACACGTTGATATGGCCATTTCTTAAAATAAACATGTGACATGGGCCTTAGTGACATGAGGCAAGAAATTAGCGATATGACACAGGAGCTTTCTTAAGGATGCCTAGCGGCCATTTTGGGAACTAGTGTATTCTTCTCATTGAGAGGGATCTGTCAGTTTTTTAAGCAAGTTTCTATCATAATTAGTTCAAAAGTTATGTCTAGTAATATAAATGTGCAATTTGATCAAGTTTGAAGAAGCTTTGCCAAAAGACTACAAAACCCCCTCTACCCCCTTCTGGCTGTAGTCCATAGGCTTAAGCATTAGGGTTCCCAAACCCCTTGCATACATACTCATCTTGTGCAATAAGTAGCGTTGGAACTATATGATTTGACATTTCTATCTTGATTAACACATGTCAATGGACATATTTGTAGTTTTTGAGAAGAGTTGTGTGTCCAGTTTGGGAATTATTCATCAATGTTCCTCCAAAATCCAAAATGTCAAGGTGTTGCCCATAGGACTCAATGCTAAAGTATCCTACAAGGGATGGCTGCTACTGAAGAAAGTAGCATTGCTACCCTAACTTTTTATTCCACATTTCAATTACACATTATGTAAGGAACAAATATTCCAAGTTACAAGGGAATCCTTTGTCGATTTATTTTTGGGTCACGGAGCCCTTGTCCTTAAATTTGACATGGGACATAATGGGTTCTTAGAGGTGACGTTGGACATGGGGATGTAAGTGACTTGTGACATGGGGGACCCTATCCACACCCCCTAAAAAGTCGACTGGCTGCTCCAGGCTGCTCCAGGCTGCCCCCGCCCCCCCCCCCAATAAAAATTTGCTTCCTACGCCGCTGATCAAGAGAGCTGGTCGGGCATATGAAGTTGCCACATTGAGATTCAGTTTGAATTTCAATTCTGGATGAGGCCCTATGTCAGAAATGCACAATGTTACAAGATTTTCATGATTATTACGATTTTTATGACTTAGGGAGTGATCATTTTTTAACAGCTGGTGGGTTTGAGGGGGGCTCAGAATTTTTTCAACCCCTTGACAGTGAAAAACCCTGCTCGTTACTATAGGCTAAAAGGGCACGTTTGTGCACGGTTTTCGTCCCTGATGGGGGGAGTAAAAATATTCCCCCCTCTCGAGGGGGGACCCCACCAGCGCCCCCCTGTTGTTAAAAAAGTATCACTAGCTTAAGATTTCAAATTTCAAATTCATTTTTCCAAATCAAGTGGGTCCCGAACTTTCCAAAACAGAACTATCTTTCTAGATAATCCAAATAGATTAGGCTATGACATTCTTTTATTATTCTATTCTTTTGTAGTCAGAAACAATAACTAATCTTTTTACAATTGAGACATTTTCATGATTTCTGATGTGGATTTGGGAATTTAATAATTACCGTTTTGGGTTTCAAAACTGTTATAGTAATAACTATGGCTAAGTGAGTGAGTAGTGAGTAATAGATGTTTAACGCCATTTCGACAGCTAAGGTCATATTCATGGCAAGAACTATATTACACAAATTCACAGAGGAATATGTCGGTGCCCGCGCATATGTGCACCACACACATCCCGAGGGGATAGGAAAGAGAAGAAATAGACCCTTTTAAGTGGGCTAGGGAGGCCCGAACTATGGCTAAGAGATAGGCCTATACATGTACATGTACACTATCCAAGTACAGTGAAATTCCATTACAACGAATCCTGTTACAACGAATTTTCGTTTATAACAAACAAATTGCATTGTCCCAAATCAGTCCCATACATTTTTATAGTAAAAGAATCCCCTTATAACAAACTCTCATGATCTGAATTCGTTTATAACGAATCTTTCTTGGCGTATAGAATAGTTTTCCTTGCCTTAAAATGGCTTCAAAGGGATTTAGGGCATTTGTCTGGGCATTTCCACCCATCTCCCCAGTACACTCTGGGTTGTAAGGGTGTGCAATAGGGCATCCTTACCCATCCCATTTGAGCTCTAGGCGGTAGGAGGGGTGTGGAGGTTGTTAGGATGTGTGATAGGGCATCCTTACCCGTCTCCATTGAGCTCTAGGTGGCAGGAGGGGTATGGGGGTGTTAGGGTGTGTGATAGGGCATCCTTACCCGTCTTCATTGAGCTCTTGGCGGGAGGAGGGGTGTGGGAGGTGTGGGAGGGGGTTGTTAGGGTGTGTGATAGGGCATCCTTACCCATCTCCATTGAGCTCTAGGCAGCAGGAGGGGTGTGGGAGGTGTGGGGGTGTTAGGGTGTGTGATAGGGCATCCTTATCCGTCTCCATTGAGCTCTAGGCGGGAGGAGGGATGTGGGAGGTGTGAGGGGTGTTAGGGTGTGTGATAGGGCATCCTTACCCGTCTCCATTGAGCTCTAGGCGGCAGGAGGGGTGTGGGGGTTGTTAGGGTGTGTGATAGGGCATCCTTACCCATCCCCATTGAGCTCTAGGTGACAGAAGCGGTATAGGAGGTGTAAGGAGTGTTAGGGTGTGTGATAGGGCTCTTGTTAACCCCCATCCATTGGGTCGAACCAGGATAGGGGGGATAGGAGAGGTGTTAGGGGGATGGGATAGGCTTGTTCACCTGCCTCCATTGGGCCCTGACCAAAAGAAGGATTATCATGGGAGGTCTGAGAAGTGCATGATGACCCTTAATGCTCTCTTTGTTGTATGATTTGGTTATAACGAATTTTTTTGCTTGTCCCAAGCACTTCGTTATAACAGAATTTTACTGTACTTCATGAAGGTTAAGTTTAGGCTATTGGCCTATGTTGTCATTGACATAGATGGTCTATGTCATTGTCTATGTCCTATGTCATTGTTGCATGGGTTATATACAGTCAATGAATGGGCATTTATGCACTATTGGCCCTTAAAGGGTTAAGGTAATCCTCAAGGGGTTAACAGTTAGGGACTGGAACTAAACCTGCTCGCACCTTTCTTTGTTTGTATAATGACAGCTATAATGTCTGCAGCCCCATGTATCATGTGATAGCTTCCCCAGCTTTATCTGCATGAGTTATAGGTGCATTGTACAATTTATGTGCATATATATATATATATATATATATATATATATATATATATATATATATATATATATGTCATTGACTCCAGTCAATGACATAATAAAATATAATCACGCATTGCATTAATCAAGTAGGCCTACAAATATTGTCTGTTGATATGAAAATGATCTATATGTGAATTCTTTAACAGCATCTAGCATTTTATCTCTGAATATGGGAGACTGTATCTCTCCAGTGCATCGCCTCTGTGACGTCACAACATGGCTAGATAAGAAATCTGACTAACTAGTCTGTAAGGAGGGGAGTGCGTAAGGTGGCAGCCACATATCTAGCATGAGTAGGGGTTGCCTGCTGTTACATAAGCCAAATGGACACAATATTTATGTTGTATATATTGAATTAAACAAGTGGGAATGAAAATTTAGCGCCTTACCGGCAGCATGATGCCTCAAGATTTAATTCCTTTGGCGTTATTGGACCAATGTCATGGGTTTTATATGTTCAATAGGCCTAGCTGTTATGGGTCAATCCTACAGGTTTGGGATGCTAAAGGTATAGGGCGTTAGAACTGGAATTCTAGCATCAAATTAAGAGGGAATTTTGTGGAAAACAAGCAAAGTGAGCAGCCTGGCACAGACTCTTTATATTGGCAATGTAAAGGCTTATCTTGACAACTTCATGACCTGTTACTTTAGGATTATCAGGTAGGGACATGTGCCTGGGCCTTCTAGCTTTGCTAAGATGAAGAGTCTGCACCAGGGCTGGCAAGTTAAGTTTAGCAGGTTTTGACCCATTTACTATATATTGTTCACTTAGAAGATCCATGTCTCTCTGCATTTTTTTTTCTGAGTAGGTTGCCTTGATAACCAAAGGGTGAACGTAAGGTCATGTATACTGCAGTGATTCAAAAAGTGAAGGTAAATGAAATAAAGGTAGGACTATAATAATAGACCTATATATCTAATGTAGGTCTGTGATAATATGATAGATAATCAGTTCTTCAGTACAATTAATTAAATAGTCATTCTCACTGCAATTATGCTCATCGCTGAGATCGTAGGCTTGTATGGTCCCATCACAACGTTGTGTCCATGGGACACATTGTCCACACCATAATTGGTACTGGTTAGCATTACACCGAGGGCCAGTTTCACCAAGGGGATCTGAAAAATGAAGTGTCTTTATATGAAATATGTGAGAATGTGCTTTAATACCTGTTTCCATTCCCTGAGCTTTTGTAATGCTAACATCAAGAAAGGAGACGTGCATAAATACACATTTTATCCATGTTGACAAGCACCTGATTTGACCAGCTCATCGGCTCAATCTGTCACCAGAAATCAGACAGTAATAATATATGACAGGAAGAGCTCTGCATCGGAGGTTTATAACTTGTCAGTCCTAGGGATTTTTAAGAGTATGGTAAGTTTTATAATTAAATGCATTGTGGATAAGGCCCTGTATATGAATATTAACTATCAATGGGTTACCATAATCGCACCCATCCTCGTCATGTCCATCGGGACAGTGTCGTTTGCCGTCACACAGGTTGTGGGCATCATCGCAGTTCCCTGTCAAAACTGAAAAAAAAACAGAACATATAAAATAATCAATGATGTATTACCATCAAGTGTCACCAGTGATTCCTTCAATTTGATAAAGGTTTGCTATGGGCCCAATCAGAGGCCTTATAACATTCAATGTGTTGGATTAAAGCATGCATCCCAAACATTAGGAACGGAACATATGTCTAACAAATTATAGAGAGAGAGACCAAAAGGTAATTGTGAAAGCACAGCCTAATTGACCTTTGAGTCTCATTAAACATACTAGTACTCACTCTCATTTGATGAAAACAATCTTTCTTTGATGAATTTAATTACTTTCTCTCATCATACTGCAAATGAGGGAATGTTACTGCGTCATTTAGACCTTACCTGGGTCGCATTGTGATTCGTCTTCACCGAAGGCACAATCGCTGAATAAATCACATTCATTGGTAGATGGTAAGCACTTTCCGTTTTGACAGGCATACTCTGATGGCAGACAGTAGCTTGGTGCTGAAATATACACAGTATAGCCATAGGACTAGGAAGCCTTACAATCAATGAATCTATAACACACCAGTCTTGGTTGGAAAGATAATGGAAGAGCACAGCTAATGTATCGCGTATAGCTTTTGTAAGTTGATGCAGTCCACTGGACACGCGCACCCTCCCCAATAACCCAGGTTGTGAATGGTTTGAGTAGGTGTCAATTGTGGTATAAATGAGAGATACACCTTGTTTGGTCAGTGTAGGGCAAGTGATATCCGGACGGCCTCACCGTCCGTATAACGATGCCTATTCGGACGGTGGAGGTGGGAGACAGGACATAGAGGGGGTGGTATACAGGACATAGAGGAAGGGTGGTTTACAGCACATCCCCTGTTCTTGTGGAGGGTGGGACACGGGACAGACGGGGATGGTGGGACACAGGACAGACAGTGGTCCTTTTTCCCCACATGTGCCCCCCAGGAGAGTCCTGTGTACTGGCCTCCCGGTGTGTCCTGTGTCCTACCCTGTAGGAAAGTCCAGGAGAGTCCTGTGTCCAACCCTCCCGGTATGTCCTGTGTCCTACCCTCCTGGTGTGTCCTGTGTCCTACCCTCCTGGTGTGTCCTGTGTCCGTCCACCTAAATAAAGGCGGAGGGGGGAAACACAGCAGGGTTTGAACCTGCAAGGTGAAATCTAAAGTTCAGAATATTATCCATTAGGCCACACAGGGCTGTACACAAGATTGGTGCTCTTAACGACCTTAATTGAAAACACACAAAAGAGAAAAAAAAATTGGGCACCAACCAAACAATATGGTGGCCTTCTTGTGTGTGGTGTGGCTACCTGGGACAGGTGACCTAGATGAGAATATCCAGGCCTGCCCCCTATGTGAGTCCTAGGGTAGCACACACACATATAGTAGCAGAACCGATACACATATAAACCGTTTTAATAACTTGTACCGAGATAATTATAACACCCATATATGAACCGCTATACTTAACTAAGGAAATAGAAACAATAGTAAATATAGTTTGTCACAATTGGTGCTCTTAACGGCCAAAAAACCTCCAAGACAATTGTCCTAGTGTAAGAAAAAATACAAACTAAACACAAACACAAAGAAAGGAGGTTGCAACCTTGTCCTTTAACACTTTCTGATCAAGGCTATTAACAAGATATAATAATACAGCGAGACTTTGCCAATCTCCTCGGCATTTAATGTCTCTAAGATTCCAACCAATAGATGACAAATACGATGCTCCGCCTCTAGGGAGGGAATGGCTAGACACTTTGCCCACAATGCCACACAATTCTGATAGCCGATGGAGTTCGGTGGCAAAGGCTGAATATATCATTAGTCATACGTGGCCTCGCTCCCAGTACTGAAACACTTCCTGACCTGCCCCTAACCCAGTGTGGTCGATGAGACGACGGATATAGGTGGTGACACATAATGGCGAACCTGATATGATGCTGAATGGGATTTCAAGTACCCATTCACCATACTGAATTGTCTTAATGCGAGGCAAGGTCAGGAGTAGTCCTCAAGGATAGAATGGCACATCCTGAATACATATGGCCTGAGAGGAACTTGTTACATGTGCCTTGCGTAAGAGGCCTCAAAAGGCAGTAATGGCTGCAGTCCACCAACATAATTGAAATGACACCGACATGTCCAGATGTTTGTAGAATTGGAGAAGATGTGTTGGCTCAAAAGGCATAGCCTGTATGGGTGAATAACCCAGCTTGCGCTTGGCACCTAACATAGTTCGTTTGACCATGAAGTTGATGGCATTGACTGGAGTGTATCCATGCAGGTGCTGCAGATACAACAAGGCACTTACATATTGTTCAATGCTTGAGAATTTAAGCCTCCTGGCTAAGTAAGCCACATATAAACACACACCTTCCTGGGTACACGGCATTGGTTGAATGTCAAATAGAGCACAAAACTCATGATAGTCTTTCCATCTCGACTTGTACGATTTGCACGAGTTCTCAGCCAGGGCTTGGTCCTGTAAACTCCGAGCCTCCTCTCGTAACTGGGACAGACCTACAGCACATGGGAATGGAGGTGAGATTGCTGCAACTTGGGGTATGCTAAGCGTGAAATGTAATCAGCCTCAATATTGTCACCTGACCTGATATAACTACATTTGATGTTTACATTGTATGTGAAGGTGAGCCAAAACAACTCTCACAAAATGTCCATGCTGACATTGTTACGACTCCTGCCAGAGCTCAACATCCTGCAGACTTGCGTGTTATCACTCAGAATGAGGATAGTGGAGTCTTTATAAACCGGCCCCCATCTCACCAGGGCCATCAGTACCGGCCACAATTCCTAGATGTTGATGTAATGAGACAGATCATCAAATGTAGGGACTGGGAAGAAATGGTCAGGATAGTATGGGAGTGTTGGTATATACTTGTAGAACCAGACACCATAGAGCCAGTCTCCCATGTGGTAAGCCCCAAACCCCCAGGAAGATGAGTCACATGAAATAACAGCTGAAGGAGTTTTGGGGCATAAAATTCTGGCCTTGCCATTAAAAACTCCCGCGAAGGCTATCCACCACCTTAAGTCTGCTTGGAATTGATCATTGAGTCTCATTCAATGGTGCGCCTCCTTGACGCTATTGGTTAAGTTAATCACCCTGCAACTGAAGGTCCGGCCCTCCCAGACCACAGTGGAACAATGGCCGAGGATGCCCGCCAGCTGATGGAGTTCACGTTTAGTGGCCGTCTGTTTTGAAGCAAAGTCATACAATGTCTGGTAAAGCATATAAGCAACTTTTCATCAGGTAGACTAATTTCCATTGACTCACTGTCGATCATGATACCAAGGCAGACCACTTGCTGGGATGGACAAGTGACTTTGGGCCATTTTATATGAAAACCCATACTTCATACCACTGAAATGAGGACACTTTGAGCATAAGCACATTGGTCATAAGTGGGTCCCATAACTATCAGGTCGTTGTTATAGTTAGAAACCTGGTAGAAACCTTGGTGATGCATACACCTGACAATGTAGTCTTCCACTTGTGTGAACAGATATGGTGCACACTTGAGACCAAAGGAAAGGACTCTGTCTTCAAATATTTGCTCACCCTCTCCCAAGTTCCATCTAAAGTATTGGTAAGAAGCATTAACTCTATCAATGTTCACACTCCTATAGGCTTGGGGCAAGTCAATAGAACAAATGTAGTCGTAGGGATTGAGGATTTCCATGAGATAATCTACAACTTTATATGTGAATGTGTCACAGGTATGATCCATGAAGTTGTTTATGGATCTGTCAAAAGGTCTCTTACAGTCAGTGATTGGTCTGAAGGTGCCATCTTTTTTCTTGATTGCCCCCAGACTATGAATGCACCTAGGTGAGTCAATAGCTAAGGTGACTTTGCCCTCCTTCAACTCTCTGACAATTGTGTCACTCATTTCTACTCTGAATTGATCATCAAGAATGCTAGAGTAGTTACTACAATCATAGGAGTCTATGTGGGTGTTGTCTACTATGATGAACCCACTGTAAACACCAGCTAAAAGAAAATCATCTTGAACACACATAATTATGACCCTTGTATCTGTAGAATTCTGCAGCTAACCTACAAGGACTAAGCTGAGCTCGGACAGGTCCGATTTTGTGCTTGCATGCACAAATACTGAGGACACAGTCTCTGTAAACTACTATCTGTTCAGTGACAATATGTATGTATACAAGGCATACAGGTGTGTTACCACACACTGGAACAGTATCTGCTACATCAATGACAACAACATTGCTAACACAAGGATCAGGATCACATACACTGCTAGTACGGTAGCCATCACCCGCGGGTGACACACCGTCACAGACCAACCTTGTGACAGACCAACCTTGACATCATCACTACATACAGGGTCAGAAAAGACATTTTGTGCATCAACATATTCATGGCTGTCACCCGCCGGTGAGAGTCCCCTATCCATAACACCACCATCACACATTGAACTTTCAGCACAGACAGTAGGGGTACATACATCAACATAGTGTACAAATGTGGTAAAACTATCAATCTGGGGTACAGCTAGGGCACAACTATCAGCATTGGGTACAGAAGGGACACAAACAATCATTGGGGTTTGAACCATGACACCAATACTGCTTGCATTGACACCAGGAACATGACCAACTACTCCGGGAACGCGCTCATCGACACTGAGAACGCGCTCCACGACACCGGGAGCACACTCCATGTAAATGAGTAGAAATTCGATTTACCTTAGCGTCAGCAAGCACCTCTCTGTCCGACTGTTTACTAGTTATATGTAAGTGACCTTCTCGAGCTTTGTATATTATTGACTTATATAAATACAGACCTGATTCTACTACACCTTCTCTCATCAGCTTGTGTGGTGCAGTCCATAGCACGCTGGCATTTAGATCAGAAGCATATGGATACAAGCCCCACCTTTTAGAACGTATCCCTCGTTGTTT
Organism: Acholoe squamosa; assembly: GCA_949317995.1. NCBI lineage: Eukaryota > Metazoa > Annelida > Polychaeta > Phyllodocida > Polynoidae > Acholoe > Acholoe squamosa. The sequence goes on from OX439042.1 coordinate 62,589,350, forward strand.
TTAATATGTAAGATATAAGTGTTACACTTAATGAAATAAGTGTAGCACTTAGAGTTACACTTTAAAAATTCACCCAAACCTTAACCTCAAAAAAGTAAAAAAAAACAAAAACATTCATGCTTATGTAAGGGGTTGTGGCCTTACGGACCTGGGGGTTCGGGTCTTACAATTCGGAAAGAAAGAGTAAGACGGTGTTTCAAGTGTATGCCAACGGATAGATTTTATTATGAATGCACACTCACGGCTACCCGATAGTATGAAGAGGGCAGCTAATAATTATCAATGGTATTCTACATGCTTTGGAGGCCAGAAGGGCCTCTGACGTAGCGGTTGAGCCCTGGGCTTTATATAAGGACCCAGGTGTTCGTCGTCAGATGTCCCCACAGACCCGGATCGGTGCTGCCACCTATCCGGAACCTGAGGAACGTCCGACGACTCGACTCACCCGCCACGTCAGACGGTACCCAACACTATGGTTATATGTTATGTACCTCTACACCACTCCCCCAGACATTTAGTAATATTACAGGGATAACATTTCTATATGTCTAAACCCTTAGTAATATAGGTACAACCATAGATATAACGTTAACACCAAGTTAAATATGATTCGGATGTCATTTACATATATTTGATAGTGTATGTAGTTACATAATAACAATTCGGATGTTGGAATATGATACAAATTACTTGAATGAGTAACAGTTGTATGTAAGGAAACTGTTAATTAACCTTTTATACCATATAATAACATTTTATGTTTACGGTACAAGTAATAGGACAAATATGTGTAGAGGCAAGGAGAAAGGGTGCTCCGTGCTAAAAGTCAACTTTAAAATTCAAATCATTAGCTTTACAGTGATACATAGCATGAGAAGATACTCCTGTTAGTTTTGGAGGAATAGCTTGCTAGATATGGGTAGGTGTGACCATTTCAAGAATGTTAATAAGCTCTATGTCTAATTGGTCATGAGATATATAGCTAATTAGCATAATTTATGCAAATTAGCTAAATTCGTATAAATTTTTATTCTTTTGCCCATAACTTTTGATCTAGAAATGGTATTTTCATTCTGTTTTCGCCATGGTAAACCTTGTGGGATGTTCCTTCAAATGGAATCATTGATTTTCCTATTTAGAATAAGAAAATCATGATTACATGGCAACAGAAATCAACAAAAATGCCTATTTTGGCCCAAAAACATTCTTTTTACATGCCAAATTTGGAACCTTTCCACCCAAAATAGAACGTTTTATCAAAAACCATTGAATTCTCCATAAAAAAGTAGCCTATAACAGTTTTAGTCACATTTTTCCTATTCTAGTCCATAGTGGTGCCCCCTGGTGGCTAAATCTGGTACTAAATCCCGCAGTAACTGTCCTTTCTGCTTGCTGGCTCACATATCAGAATTTGTATATATGTGATAGTTACAGTTATGTGTAGCGGAACTGTCAATATTAAATAAATCACATAATAACATCCATATGTGTTTGTAGTTATTAATACCACATTTGATTATATAGTCTTGAAAAAGACTTTAAGAGTAACTACACTACCTAATGACATATTGTATGTTATAACCATAAGAATCCGTTAAGGATTTCGTGAGTATTACAAATAGAACCGTTATAAATTATACACTTGAAAAGAAAAAAAAACAGTCACGGTGTAGTAATGAATATGATAATATATATGATATCACTGGTACCAAATAACCTTTATAACACCAGATTAATATATTTATGATACAATATGTCTCGCAGGACAATAATACGTACATTCTGGTGTAGTTTACCGGATCTTATATTATAAATATGAACAGTATTTTGAGATCCGTACTAATAGATATGTATGTACCTGTATCATAATATATAGTAAGTTATCACCACAGTGTGAATATGAACATATACATGGCATTATAGATAAATAGATATGTGACATTATGTACAATATAAAATGGTAAATGCTGCTGGAGTGTTGTGCTGTAGTCTTCCGGATACTAGAAGGTAAGTGTGGTTAGCTAACCACGGGATGGACGTGCTAAAGTCTATGATTCCTGGTTATTAAAGTGAACACGGTAGATGAATTTGGGGCAGCTACCCACAATCCTCTGGAAGTGCTATAGTTCATAAGTATATCCGAATAGAGTAGAAGTAGAGTATCGATCCGGTTTTGTCAACAGTGTAGAAGCGTAATCCATTTAAGTATTGTTGACATAAGTGAAAAGTCCAATGTAGGCTGGTCCGGAAGTAGTAGTAATATGTAGTATTAGTCCATTCGGGAGTATAGGTGAAATGTAGAGGTAACACAGAATCGTTAAGTCCATCCTAATATAGTGGTTAGCACAGATAGCAGCAGAAGTCTGGAACCAGCATCCGGATACGTCTGACAGCAGCAAGTCTACTATCGGATTTTTTATAAGTGTAGTTCTGAATCCGAATAGGCTATTCAGGGTATAATAAAAAATTATACGGCCTGAATCATACAATAAGCTGGTCATAAAAGGAACCCGGAACACAAAGAACAGGTGTTCATATACTAATAAAAGACATTCGCAGACCTGTAGGGTTCCGCAAAGACTAAATCTGGTTATTAGTGGAGAAGAAAAAAAATTAGAAAATAACCCATAGCATGCTTAGGTGGATTTCTTCGCATGCTTCTTCTTAAGAAGAGCTAGAGCCGATTCGGGAGTGCCGTCCCACTCATCGATATCGACTCCGAATACCCTCATAAACTTAGTGTTTAAGTTGGTATTCCGGGTGATTTCCTCTTTAACACGCTTCTCCAAGACGTGTACGTCCATAGCTGCGTTTTCTTGGGCAGCTGCGGCTGCTTCCTCCCGAATGAGGGTCTCGAGGCGCTGCTTTTCAGCATCCGCAACCTCCTTCATGCACAACAGGGTATCATTAAGAAGACCCTGATGGAACTCTGTCGCTTTCTCGCGGACACATTTCTCCCAGTGGGTGTAGATGGCCTTCTGGACATCCCCTTCCCCCTGGCGAGACTTCTCAAACCAAACTTCTGCATTACCAGTTTTAATAGTAATGGCATCTTTTGGTCTCTCAGGTGTAGCGACAGCCTTGGGGGGAGTCGATACGGCCTGAGGACCACTTCCGGGTGTGGGACTTCCGGACACGCCTGCTGTTGGTACACAGTAGGTTGGAGGCTGGTTCTGCTTCAGCCCCATCTGCATATAAAGATTTATCTGCTCCGGAGTGAAGTTAACTGGGAGGGCGGCTGCAGCAGATGCGGATCCGGCGGCAGCAGGTGCTAAGGTCTTCTTGGGGACAAGTCGACCACCCTTTCCAACGACCAAGGTCTGGCTCTCAGGTCCAGGTCCCTGGGTCAAGGACGTAAAGTTGCGAGGGCTAACTTTCCCAGGTTTTGATACGGCGCCTGCATATCCGGCAGGTTCGGGTTTCTTGAATACGGGAGTACCGTGAACCTGCTCGTGGGGGTGACGAGCCAAAGGAGACCTGGAGCGGTCATCTGCTCTGACTTTAGTAGTGGTGGTCTGACCATTACCGTTACCACCACGGTTCTGGTCCCTTCTGCTCCTTTCACGAGCTCTCTTTCCCTCCTTGCCGGATTCCTCGCATTTCTGCCAGAGAGACTCGTGCATGTCCAGCTTACCCTTTCCAGGAGTCAGGACTATCTTGGCGCGGAGTTTCGAATCCTTGGTCTTCGGAACCTCGCAGAGGACTTGGTCCCCTGGTCGGATCTTAGACCAAGCATCCTCGCTCAGACTGTCGAACTCCTTCATGAGTTCCTGATGAAGCTCCATGATACGCTTACGAGCCCCATTTAAACCTTCTGCGTGGCATTTCTTCTGGTGCCTCGCCAGATCACTACGTCGGTTATACTGAACCTTCGTAGTACACTTCTTTCCCTTCTTACCATAACTCGGATCACAAATGTAAACCGGGTGATGGTGGAAGTGGGCCTCTACCAGATGCCTTTGGAACCGGGCTGGAGTACTCCAGGTCCGGACCGAGACATCACTCGCATCCTGGCAGATAGAGAAGGGACAGGACTTCTGGTCATCACCGTACCACTTCTCAAGAGCCCAACGCAGCTTTCACCTCTGGGTATAAGTGTAATACCCTTCGGTGTGGTTTAGCATGAGCCAGAACTTACGATAGGCCTTGCTCGGATTGGGGTCCTCGTCCGAAAGACGCATCCAATCTTCATCGTCTGACTCATTATTTTTGTTAACAGAGTCCGGGCAGGCATATAAGGTGGAGCCGTCCTTCTTTACTCCGTAGGCACAGTCGGAGAAACACGTCGGAATCCGGGTTTTGAATCCGGATTTGGCGTTAGCCCATCGTTCAGCCTCGGTTTGAGTTGATGGGGTGGCCTTCTCATCATACTCAACCGAGGATTCGTGTACTGATTCCTCGTCCGAGGACTCAACCTCCATGGCAGTACTACCAGTGGCTCAGGTGCTAGCTTTCGGTTCGGCTCTAGCAGAATCCGGAAGATTCTTGAGCTTCCGAGCAGCGGACCTTCTGTTCTTGCTGACCTTCCAGTTCTCATCCGGTTCCTGGGTTCCGGACGCGCTGGAGGTCGAGGCTTCTACCGAGGTAGTAGTACTGCCTGTGGCTGATGCAGATCCGGCTGTGCTTCGGGTGGCAAGCTTCAGGTCGGGGATAGGAGGTGTGGGTACTTCCGCTTCCCTCTTAGCCTTTTCCTGGGCCTCCTGTTCTGCGGTCATACGACGGACAAGAACCGTCCGAACGGCTGCACCCCGGTCCATGCCGGTTAGCGAATTGTTTTGGACATCTGCTAACTCCTGCTCAGTTATGTAATAACCGTTGTCCCACTGTTCAAAGTTGGCAGCGGCTTCACGAAACTCCTTCGTGGTCCGGTACTGGGGCCGGGTGGCACAAGGACGTGGGTAAGTCTGCCCCTCGGGTTCCGAGACGCAGCATGCCCAATCAATGTTTGTCTGTTTGACGTTCCACAGGGTCTTATCCGGCTTCGGATACGCTCCGAGTAGGCAAGCTCTGTTGGCTTCATACACTGCTTCGCGGAAAGCAGCGTCCACCATGAGACCCCGTTGGAACCACGGCCAGTCTCGGAGCCATTCGGGAGGCGTCCTATCCAGCTGTTCGGGAACCATGACGCCCTCGACAGCTATTCTCACCTTCGGGTCCAACCTAACTGGTGTACCGTCAGCATAGGTCACTTGTGCCTGTAGTTCCGGGTGGACGTACAGGTATCGACCGTCGTATTCTATCGGGAACGGGTCAGCCACTGCTGGCTCCCACTGGTCCTTCGGTCCGTCGACCTGTGCGGTCTCGGACCCAGTCGCTGCGGGTTCAGCACTCGTAGCCCCTCCGGATTCCTCGGGTGGGAGTGGAGACAGCATTTTCTCTGGCTCATTCAGCGAGAATGAGGCCAGCTTCTCCTCGAACTAGCGATCCGTGGGTTCCTCCACGTCCATCATCTCGCTCTCTTCCTGTGTAACAGGTGACAAAGCTTCCGGAAAAGCTTCTGCGGACGGAGTCAGCTTATCCGGGTCACCGGATAGCTTGGCTGCAGCTACGGATTCCTCAGCCATGACTGGGGAATCTGTCACGGGAGTAAGATACTCCTTTTTCCGGCTTTTACGGCGCCGGGGCCGACACAGACGGAGTCTGCCTACTGAGAGACAGACTCTGAGGAAACACCGAAGGTTTGCTAGCCGGCAAAATCCAAGAGGGGAGCGAGCTCGACCGTCTTGGACGTTACCGAAAAACAATATGGCGACAAGCCAGCTTTCGTGACGTCATTTCCCCGCGAGTTCGCGAGGTCACGAGGGGTCAGCCGAGACTGGACGCGGTGACGTCATGCGGAAACGCACATGCTACAAGCGGAACATCAACAAACTGATTATTTTTAGGTAATTATCGCTCACGCCGATGACTCGTCTGGGGATTTAAGTGGAGTTTATGGAAAGCTTAAGCAAATCCACCGGATTATCCGTCCACTACCCATTGGTACATCATGCGGCGGCGACAAATAAGCCTTTCGGGTCAGTTGTCATCCGTTCCTCTAAATGTAAACATTACACCCGTTGTGTATACAGGTTAGGTCACTGCAGTCCTCTGGGCAATTCGAGGGCTGCGACGAACGTATCTCCCCTTCTCGGATAGTTCTTTATCGGACCTGACAGTCTGAAGAGCCTTTTCTAGGTATTTCTTAGCTTTCGAGACACCTTTCCTCTTCTTCTTGTCTTCACCTGCCGAGACTTTTTTAACTCCCCCACGCTTAATCTGTGTTGGCGTGGGTGCCACTGATTCGGAACACTTCTTAGGCCTACCACGGCCTCGCTTCACTGTAGTGTTCTTTACCTGGTCTATTATACGATTCTGGTTCAGGATCTTTCCGGAACCTTCACCATACATTTCTGTGGAGGTCTCCCTCCCAGACCATTTCCTTAATCTAGCCACATTTGACTTATAAAGTCGACCAAGGTCAGATTTTATAATTACGGTACAATCACTGATAACTTGTGTTACAGTAAAGGGACCATCCCAATTAGACGCTAATTTTATGTGTCTAAGTGGCTCATGTAGTCTTAGAACTCTGTCTCCAGATTGGAATTTCCGATGCTTTAGATCGGTATCGTATCCAGCTTTTTGCCATTTGGCACTTTTCTCCAAATCAATTCGGACAGACTCATATGCCTTTTTAAATCTGTCTCTTAAGCATTCCACAAAAACTACATGGCAAGGTATTTCCGGGTCCATCCCTACGACTCCAAATACTAAGTCGGCAGGCATTATCAGATCCTCTCCAAATACTAAAAGGTTCGGAGTACAATTTGTACTTGAATGTACCATACTGTTATAAGCATGTGTCACAAAATGGCATTGCTCATCCCAGTCGTCCATATATTCATTGACGAGTGACTTTAGGACTTGGATAAGGGTTCTATTGAACCTTTCTACCAATCCGTCGCTTTGTGGCCTATATGGGTTGGTTCTTGTCTTGCAAATAGCTAAGTATTCGCACATACCCTGCCAGAGATTTGATTTGAATTCTCTGCCTTGGTCACTGTGTAACATTTATGGTACACCGAAACTTAGTACCTAACCTTTTACAAAGGCTTCGGCACAAGTAACTGCTTTGTGGTCCGGTAGTGGAAATACTTTAGTGTATTTTGTATAATAATCACACACTACCATCATACAGGTATTATCATTAGCGGTTGTATTCAATCCACTAATGATATCTACCCCGATTCTTGCTAATCTAACTCCGAAAAGTTCTTGGGATAGGGGAAGTTTGCCCATCCCGGGTCCGGGTTTGTTTTTACAACAATCCGGACAGGTGGTTACCCATCTTTGCAAGTCTCTTGTCATGCCAGGCCAATAGTATTTCTTGGAAAGTCCTGCTAACGAGCGTTTCCTTCCGAAATGACCACTGGTCCGATGTCCATGACAGAAGTACATAATGTCATGTCTCATGGCATGTGGTATCACCACTTGCATGATTTTCTCACCATTATTACATGGCTTCCAACGGTATAACACGCCTTTCCGGACTTCAAGCTTGGTCCATTGAACAAGAAACCTTCTCATTTTTCGATTTTCCAGAGAGACCTCGGGTCTAACTGGACGTATACCCTTTGGTACTAATTGCAGTAGCTGCGCAGTTATCGAGTCAGCTTCCTGGAAACGTCGTATGTGATCCATAGACCAATCCAGTATACTGGCAACTAGGGGTTCGAATGGTCTTCTAATCCCTGCTAACACTGACTTATGAGCTCCACAATCAGTACAATCCGGATTATCACATTTCCGGATTGGTATTCGAGATAAAGCATCAGCATTTAAATGCTTCACTCCAGGTCTATGCTGAATCTGGTGATGTTCAAGCCCATATTCGGATAGATGGGCTAGCCATCGGCCTAACATTCCTTCAGCATCTCAGAAGTTCAGTAGCCATCTTAAAGAGGAGTGATCCGTACGTAAAGTAAAGTTCGTTCCCCATAGAAAATGTTTGAACTTCTTGGTATATACGACTACTGCTAACAACTCTCTATTGGTTGTGCAGTAATTGTGCTGAGTTTTGCTCAGTGTATTCCTGGCAAAGGCAATAGGTACCTCTCTCCCATTTTGGACTTGCGAGAGAGCTGCACCAATGCTATCATTACTAGCATCAGTATCCAGTATGAAATGATTCGTTTCATTCGGATATTGTAATACCGGAGTACTCGTGAACAGGTCTTTTAGCTTTTGAAAAGCAGATTCCTGTTCATGCGTCCAAGGAAATTTTTCCTTGGTACTTCCTGGAGTCCAGTTAGCTATTGCTTGTAATGGGTAACTGACTCTAGAATAATTGGGAATAAATTCCCTATAATAGGAACAGAATCCTAAAAAGGACCTCACTTCTTTGGGTGTTTTAGGTCTATTCCAATTCGTAACTGATTCGATTTTCTCCGGATCAGCTTTTATTCCTTCATCACTAATGATGCAGCCCAAATAATTTATGGACTTTCTAAACATGTGGCATTTCTTAGGTTTCAATTTGAGACCATTGGAAATAATATGTTCTAATACCATTTTTAGGTTATTAGAACACTCTTCGGATGTTTTTCCGAAGACTATGACATCGTCAAGGTATACAAGACATCTTTTCAACAATAAATCACTTAGGATTGTTTCCATCATTGCTTCAAATGTTGCTGGTGCATTGCACAAACCAAGCAGCATTACGTTATATTGGAATAATCCAATATGACTCGAAAGTGCAGTTTTCTCCATATCTGAAGGATTCATCCCCACTTGCCAGTAACCTGATTGCAAGTCTAGGGTACAAAACCAACTGTTTCCTCCTAAGGAGTCAATGGTTTCATCTATTCTCGGTAATGGATACGAATTCTTTTTCGTTACTCCATTCAGCTTCCTGTAGTCTATGCAAAAGCGGATAGTACCGTCTTTCTTTGTTACCATACACACAGGACTACTCCATGGACTATTGGAAGGGACTATTACATCCTGTTCCAACTTCTTGTTTATTTCTTCTTCAGCTACTCTCTTTTTTGCTAAAGGTAACCGTCTATAAGGTATTTTAAAGGGTTCTGCATCTCCAGTATCTATTTGATGTACTACCTTATTTGTCGTACCTAGTTTTTCACCAGGTTTGGCAAAGGCAGTCTTATACTGACAGAGCATATCATAGAACTCTTTCCGGTGTTCCGGATCTTCTAATGAAGTTTCTTCATACAACTTAAGTAAGTCTTCCAAAATTTCATCATTTCCTGTTACCTTCTGTAAGTTTAACTTACTATCCGTTACAGTTTCCGAAAGGGTCACGTTACCAAAAACTTGTCCCTTTTTCAAGTAGATAGTAGTGTTTCCAGTATTGGAGACAGGTACTACCGACGAAGATGCATTTGCTACTATAGTGTCTACAGATATTAATCCAATACTTGACAGAGTAGCTACATCCGGTTCTATTACTGCAGGCTTATTGCGCATTGCAGGATCACTTCTTACCAGCACGTCACAGGCTACTCCCGGAGGGATTCGCACAGTGTGTGCCACACTAGCCATACTGCTCACTTGTCTCAGTACACATCTAACCTTTACAGGATACGGGTATTTCACACTCAACACTCCTGATTGGGGTTCCAACACAACTCCACACAGGGATGCATATTCCAACCCGAGTATCCCCTCATCTGCTATATCCGCAACAGTGGCGCTCATGACATAGTCATGTACTCCATCCAATTGTAGCTTTACACAAGTTCTACCATACGTCTGCAAGGTACTGCCATCGGCCGTCTGAGCACTTCCTCCCGATTTGAGATTATCATGTTCATCCGGAATAAGATCATAATACCTCTTAGAGATACAGGAGTGGCTAGCTCCCGTATCCATGAGAAATTCGGCAGATCTTCCGTTAACAGTAAGGCAAACATACCACCGCCTTCCGTTTAGAACAGAGGGCATATCCTTGATGATCGGAACATCATTGTTCACACCTGGAGTCGATCCACATCCTTTCAGGTATTCCAGACAAGGATGACCCGGGGGCAGGTGGGCACTACCAACCCTGGCTAATTCATAGCCGCCTACCTCGTTACTGATATCGGGTTTCCCCTGTGCTCCCGTGGCACCTGTTATATCAGCTTCCCTAACCTTCCGGGTGTCTACAACCACCTCGGTGCTAGGCGAGTTTGCTACTACATGCGAACTATCATCACGGATGGTGATATCATGGCAAGATTTGTCACTGGGATCCCCTTCTTTGCCCATCGGGAGACCCCTCCTTAGTTTTCCTCTGTACTTATTCCAGAGACACCCTCCTGTCTACGAGGGACAGGTTTCTCAGCCATACATTCGGGAGCATAATGCCCCAGTTTCTGGCATCTGAAACATCTCCTTTGAGATTTATCAACTCTCGGTCTCTTCAGAGCTTCTGTTAATCTGGCTATTAATGTTTCCATCACATTAGTCAGAGCAACAGCGGCTGCCACAGATGGCTTGGCCGTAGAGGTTGCATTGCCAGATTGGGTCGGTCCGGAAGCTGTTTTACTAGCAACGGATCCTCCCCTCCCTCTCGAATGTACCTTCCTATACCGCTTCTGTCGGTAATACTTTCCAGCTACCTGGACTGATCCAATATATTCTCCGTTTTCATCGGAGACATATTGGTCCTCCTGATCAGCCTCCTGCAAATCGACCGGGGCTAACTGAGAAGTTTCATATACCGGAGCAGGTGTACCTCCGTATTGGAACGGAGTTGCTCTTACCGGGTTAGGTGTCCTAGACCTACCAATCTTTTCTTCATACCATGTCCATCGATTGATATGAACAGGTCACTGAAGGAAGTGTCATCCTTCCAAGAATCCCAAACTACTTGTTTGTGATCCGGATCCCGCAATCCATTGTAGAATTGTATAAACAATTCCTGTAGATAGCAGTCATCATCATGAGCCCAATTCGGACGCGCTTTTGATAGCAAGTCCTGTAGCTCCAAACCAAAGACCTTGTGAGATTCTTTAGGTTTCTGTGTCCTTTTCTTGAAGCTTACCCATGGATCCTCTCTAACGATTGATCCGAATAGGTATGCGGCACATTCGACCAATTGATCATAGGTGCCGTATATTCCGTATGCTGCTCTCCATTGGTTGAGGGCTACTTTTCCACCTTTATTCAACCAACAGATCAAATAGGGCAGAGCTTCTTCTTTTGTCCAGCCACTACAATTGACTTCGTCGACAAAAGCTTGATACCTATCCTTCCATGGATCATTGGAATCATATGGAGGGGGTATCCGTGCCTGTCTACGTGCCGGATTATTACATCCGCGTAGTCTATCTGCTTCTCGCATGCTCCAGTTCATGACTCCCTTTCGGTAGCAGTCAATGCCAAGGTTTTGGATACATTGGCTTCTATCAAAGATGGTTTGCATCCCTGCAGGCATGGAAGTTCTTCTATTTGGCTTCCTGCCGTCCCCTCCCGATCCTGATCCTCCGGATCCGGATCCTCCTGGGCCGCCTGGAGGATTTCCTCCTGGTGGACCGTTATTAGGGTAGTGCCCGGATGAACCGCTAGGGCATCCGCCACTATAACCGGCATTTCCAGCTGTTCCGGAAGATGCATACCTAGGGTAAGAATTATTTTGATTCCATCCCTGATTATAGGTATTACCATTTTGGTAATTACTACTTCCTGCCGGATTATAATTATATCTATATCCATAGGAAGTTGTTCTTGGTTGGTACGTACCGCCTTTAACATTGGTTTGTGGAGGGTTCGGTCTGGGAAAACGTCCATCATTAGGACCATTACCTTGACCCGAAGATGGGCTCGGTAATCTTGGGCCTGCTGGTGTACTATGGCCGGGTTGAGAGAAATATGAAGGTGGCGTTAGCATATGTCTCGGTGGTCCCGGTACTCTCGGTTGTGCTACGGGTGTATTATTGTTAGCACCAATAGCACTATCGTGAGTCGCTTTAATTTTATGACTCAAATCTGGTATTGGCGGTGCCAGACCTATTGTATCCAGCATAGGAGCTGCTGGTGTAGGTGCATTTCCATTACCTGCGGTATCATCCGGTTTCTTATAGATTCCGGATACTACATTCTTATCAGCCCCATCGTCAACAAATGGGTTGTATCTAGTTGGAGTTGCATCTTTAGATGTTTTTGCCAACATTGTAGACACCACAGTTGGATCTATAGTACCTATAGTCAATTGGGCGGCTTCCACATATTTGTCTAGGGTTATTGCAGTAGTCTGCAATTCCTGAAGCTCATTCGTGAGTTTCTGTCTATCCTCCTCCAGTTGTTTATTGTAAGCTATAATGCCTACCCGGATGGTTTCATTGTCTTCAGCTTGTTTACTACACTGAAGTTTCAATTTCTGCTCTGATAATGGCATATTTCGGATTCGTAATTTGCCTCATCAAGACTTAGTTGATCGTTCGTATCTATGTATGTTTGGATACGAATGTGTCTATTGTCATATTCTTTATTGAATGACTTTCTCATTTCTTGAAGTTTTATTTCTTCATTTTCTAGTTCCTTCATGTACTCACTCCTTCTGGCTTCGAATTCGTTTCGCATGCCAGTCAGATCCTCTTCCAGCTGAAGTTTTTCATTGAATACTTCATCTTTAGCTTTGACCAAGGTATTTAGGTTCTCGTTCAAAGTTACATAGGTTTCATTTAACAACAGGACATCCGGTCGTTTAAATTCCTCACCTTCCAGTACCGCATAGGTTAAGTCGCCGTCTATAGCGCTGTAATCTAATATTGGTAGCCCGGGTCTGGGTAATCTATAAGGTAGTTCTCCAAATGTTACCCTTTTTGGCATTGGTGCCGGATGTTCTGGGTTAGTACTACCACCAACTTCGAACATCGAATTACTCAATTCGTCAACAAGTGATTGTTGGCTTATCAAGTTACTCTGCCTCTGTATGGACTGTTCACGTCGTACAGAGTCTGGTAGATTTCCCTCACTATCATTATAGTGGGTTTGGGATCTCTCCAAGATGCAGATTCCGCATCTTGGGAGTTTGAATGGGTTTGGAGCACTAATGATCCATTGCCATTCTCCTGGGCAACTAATTGCCCTGCTGGGTTAGCTTCCGCGAGGCTATCTAACCCATGTACTAGCCGTTCGGACGTTATAACGTCCGGGCTATACACCAGAATTAACTGGTCACGGCACCAGTGTAAGGGGTTGTGGCCTTACGGACCTGGGGGGTTCAGGTCTTACGATTCGGAAAGAAAGAGTAAGACGGTGTTTCAAGTGTATGCCAACGGATAGATTTTATTATGAATGCACACTCACGGCTACCTGAAAGTATGAAGAGGGCAGCTAATAATTATCAATGGTGTTCTACATGCTTTGGAGGCCAGAAGGGCCTCTGACGTAGCGGCTGAGCCCTGGGCTTTATATAAGGACCCAGGTGTTCGTTGTCAGATGTCCCCACAGACCCGGATCAGTGCTGCCACCTATCCGGAACCTGAGGAACATCCGACGACTCGACTCACCCACCACGTCAGACGGTACCCAACACTATGGTTATATGTTATGTACCTCTACACCTATATCTGTTATGCGCAATTTGGGAATTTGCGCAGTTTAGAAACACTAGAGTATGGGTATCAATTCACAATAGTTAATTGAATATTAAGACAAAAATTGAATGATTGCTTATTTGTTTGTTGTTTCCCTCACCGTTAAGGTTGTATTCCTCTCAGAGTTCAGCTCAAATGCATCTTATCCCTTACTATAGATGTGATTAAAGCTGTGAGAATAACACTTATGGCATGGTAAAAGGCAAGTCCTAGTTCAACTATCCTTGACCTATTATTCCCTATAACTGAATCATCCATAAATATTAGGGTATGACCCTGCTGTAAGGCACTGTTCCATGTCAGGACGTATGTCCCAATAAAACTGTACAACCTTTAAGGGACAATTTCGGCACATGACAAACCCACTGTTGATGAATGGCTGGTATCCAGAAAAAGGTACTGGAGAGGTAAGACTCATTGAATAATTATTAGTAATACCTTCACCATACTCAGAGCTTGCGTTGTTTGTTACACTCCTAAAAGCTTGTACAGCTCCTTAAAGTCAAATTGTGACCAAATATCCAAAAGTGGAACATTAAATTTTACCTGAAGTGGTTGAAGGCAAATCAGACTCGTCAGGGCACTGAGCATCCATATCGAACGCATTCGCCATTGGTAAGCAGGTGCCATCATTGCACTGGAAGTCAATGCTGGAACATGCTGCAAAAGTCAAGTATATGATTAAGTTAGCTTCATAACTGTAGACAACTACTGAACATTCATGAACAATATTATAGACCCCCTAATGCAACCTCTTCTGGTATTGCAAATGAACTTCAAAGCAATATGTGAAAGAGCTATAGTGCCACATGAATTAATCTACATACATGTACTACTTATTGAATACACATGGCCCTTGTTTCTTCAGATCGTGAAAATATGAGAAAAATGTTTGCGGAAGCAAATTATCCGAGGATGTAAATCCAAATATGATAGAAAGCATAGAACTAGTTGCAAATCGTCTGTCTGAGATAATGAGGGGTCTGAGAAATGATGGTACACATCATGAGAAACAAGAATATGACCTCTGTTTTTAATTTTGAAAGCTCTAACCCCCCCATGTGCCCCCTCTGAAGACAAAAGGTTGGAAAATATTAAACTAATTCAAATTTAATTACACATTCTAATCCTATAGGGTCTAAATCATATGAAACACATATAAAAACACCCAGGATTGACACTTTGGGAGTATATGAAATTAGTTTGTACCAAGGAATCTCAAAAAATCCAAGATGGCTGCCCTAGGCTGAAAATAGCACTTTTAGGCATATTATATAGAACCAGTGCCTACGGTGCCGTGATAATGGACAAAAAATGGACAAGAAAGGAAATAAAAGAATAAAGGAAAGGAAACTGTGACTTTAGTCCAAAACTATGAACTGAACAATAGTCCGAAACTATAAATTGAACAATACCCTAGAAAGGTAGGGCTACGTGATTTTCTTTCCATAGAAGGTCTCATTTATACTTCTCTGTAGCATCACATTTTGAAACCCTCTTGCAGAGAATACATATGCATAGAAATAATGGTATTTTTAGACCCAAGAGGGAGAAGAACTAAAGGAATAATTGAAATTATGGGCAATTATCTTTATTATCTTTAAGCTTTTACTAATCACGCCATCAATACTACTTCCGTTTTGACAGTTCTGGTGGCCAGCATTCGAGGGCCGAGGTATTTTATATATGGTAGTTTAATAATTCACCATTCCAAGCTAAGTACACATGGAGTATGTTTTGGGTGGCATTAAAAGTTAGTCTACAGCGAACTGAGTGTTAACACTTTTAAAAGTCCAAGATGTCTGCCACTGGCCATTTTCAAGTAAAAGCTTTTTTCCCAATAATCCTCAAGTTTCTAGGAATAGGGGGGTGTTACCCTTGATAACAGTGGAGAGGTGACAAGAGAAGCCTGGTCTCTCTAAAGAATCTCAAATAGAATACTTGGATTTGGAAAGTGCAAAGAAAAATGTCTGATGAAGCAAAGTATCCAAAGAAAGAGTGAAGTCCAAATGTATTAGAATATATGGGGATCCAAAAAATTGAAGATTCAAGGAAGTGAGGGTTGCAATATTCCCAAAAGGTTAGGTCCTACACATATAGTTTTGGAACACATAGATATCAGGGGAAAAGAATTTACACTGCTCTGGTACATTAAAGAAGAACTGAGATCCTACCTGTCTGGGGAAATTAATTATATGAATAGAATTATACTAGTATGCGATCTAGACTGTTAGATCTTGATAAGAATCTGCAATGCTACCGCAGGGACATTCTTATGTAAGAGTAGTCTGACATATTTAAATGTCTTTCAGTGCTAGTCTAATTATATTCTCTTATTTGTCTGTAGCAGGGATGATCCACTGCAGAGGATTCATATCATTATCCCTATGGTGTTCAAGTATTTATAGGTCAGCCCAATTTGAAACTGGATACACTTCAAGACACATCAAGAGCATATAGAATACAAGGTCTATAATATAAAATAAAACTCAGATTAGTGCAATCAGTAATTTACCATCTCAAGACCCAACTTGAAACCTCTGTTTTAAGCAGCACTATCTTTCACTGTGAGCTCCATATCACTGCCTATACCTTTCTTGACACATTCTACAACTAATTGTGAGATGTAAGTCTTTGGAATGCCTGCATAGTTCATGATGAGTATGTCCGTTCCCAGTTGTTTAACCCAGGACCTCCATATCTGAGACATTTCTGACTGCATTTTATCTTAAAGAAATACACCAGATTTGCCACAATTGAGAAATCCTAGCCATACATGGAGCCAATTAGTGTGTTTGTAAGATTCATCTGATGATTTTAAAAAACAAGACTTATGCATTCCCCCTATACCAACAGAACCTGGTGCGACAGAAAAAGGGCCGTACTAATGATTTCTCTGTGGGAATCTTATAACTGAGGTCAATGGTTATATCAAAGCACCAAGTAAATGACCCTTCTCACACTATAGATATCACTCGAAGGTTAGGTTGTGCAGTTATTCAATTTGCTATGGCATTGTATATAATAAGCCTTAAAATAATTTCACCCCCCCCCCATAAAATGCCCCCGCTGAGTATCTATGTAGGAATGATGTTTATTCACAGTAATTGGCCTACAAATATAATGTTCAGGTTATGGGAGCCATCTTAGACTTTTTCAAGAGTCCTCAAAATACATGTCCTTTGTGCTTACCAACCCTATATACCACTGCAAAGTGTCCCCACTGTGTATTTAAGTGGTTGTTATGCTCTATTCTATGTAATATGCCTAAAAGTGCTATTTTCAGCCTATTGTCAATAAACTATTCTGGGTATTATCATTATTTTTACACCTTTATTAATTTCTTCGCCATACAGGCCCAACTCTGTTCACAAGCCTACTACCTACCCCTATCTATTTACTCAACAGTAGGTGGGGATTGCACAACACCAAACCCCACCTCCTCCAGTGGATCCTGTGAGCTGATCTTGCACTATCCCAGCACAGATGTTACAACAGCCAAACCGGTTACTCCAGCCACGACCCCCCTGGAGGTATTGCGACATACCAGTGGATGCTATTTTGGGACCAGAGCATATTTCACAATATGCCCTTGTCCCTCATTGGCCCACATGTCGAGCTGCTCTCTGCCTGATATTGCAACACCCAATGTTGCACCAGACAGAGAGCCGATTTCATCATACCGTGAGCTGCTCAGCTGGGTATATAATACGCCGCATGAGCAGCTCCCAGTATCTCTACCTTACATCTCTTCACACCGGTACCTATACCTCATATCAGAACCTACGACAGGTTGAGCCATAGGCTCAGGGGCAGAGCTTGGACACTGGCGAGTGTATCATTCTTACCACCTGTATGAACACTCATGTGCAATAAAGAGGATCAAATGAACTTCTCTGGATTCAGTGTTTATCACTTCACCCACTAGTAACCGTTTGTTGATACTATGACAGCCATCTTCGGGATTACTCAAAATATGTTTCCCTGGTACAAACTAACTTCATATACCCCCAAAGTGTCCCATATCTGTGAGCCAGCAATCAGAAATGGGGGTTCCTGCGGGATTCAGTACCTGTTTTAGCCACCAGGGGGCACCACTATGGGCTAGAATAGGAAAAATATGCCTAAAACTATTATAGGGTACTTTTTTATGAAGAGTTCAATGATTTTAGATAAAACATTCTATTTTGGGCGGAAAGGTTCCAAATTAGGCATGTAAAAAGAACGTTTGTGGGCCTAAATAGTCATTTTTGTTGATATCTGTTGCCATGGAAACATGATTTTCATTCTAAATAGGAAAATCAATGATCCCATTTGAAAGAATCTTTCATTAGGTTTACTATGGTGAAAACAGAATGAAAATACCATTTCTAGATCAAAAGTTATAGACAAAAGAATAAAAAAACTATGCTAATTCAGCTAATTAGCATAAATTATGCTAATTATAGATGTATCTCATGATCAATTAGGCATAGAGCTTATTGCCATTCAGGAAATGGCCACATCTACCTACGTTTAGCAAGCCATTCCTCTAAAACTAACAGGAGTATATTCGCTGTATCACTGAAAAGCTAGTGATCTGAATTTTAAAGTTGACTTTTAGCATGGAGCCCCCTTTCTCCTTGCCTCTACATATCTGTATCTGTTTTGGAATGATGTTTCTAAGAAATAGGCCTAAAAATGTTATTATCGACCTTTGGCAGCCATTTTGGATTTTTGAAGAGTACTCAAAGTACCTCTCATTAGTGCTTTCCAACTCTAGATACCACTACAAAGTGTTCCCTGTGTGTATTCAATTGGTGATTATGTTTCATTCTATGTATTAGGTGTAAAAGTGCTTTTCTTGGTCTATGGCTGCCCTCTTGGATTTTTGGGAACACTCAAAATAGCTCATCTTGGTGAAAGGAAATTTTATACACCAATCTTGGGTGTTTTATACGTGTTTCATATGATTTTAGACCCTATAGGATTAGAATGTGTAATTAAAATTGAATTAATTTAATATTTTTCAACTTTTTATCTTCAGAGGGGGCATACGTATAGGGGAATTAGAGCTTCAAAATCAAAATTGAAGGTCAGATTCTTGTTTCTCATGATGAGAACCATCTTTTGGGCAGGGCCCGCATTGCTTACTTCATTTTGACAAAATAACCATCCCCCTACTATTTCGAGGTAGCAGGTTGTCACATTGGTGCCGCCATTGCTGGAACTTGTTACCAGTGACTTCTACTGATAAGACCTATCAGATGGGTACCAGTTGGCCCCCGAAGGACCGCAGCGAATAGATTGGGGTTCTCTTATTGGCTAATATTTAAACCTGCTAAGTCCATATAATACATGAATGCATCTGTCCTTCTCAACAACCAAGTACCCATTCAAGGTATGTCTAGACTAATTGATGGTCGATTTTCACAGAAAGTGTACTTCTGGCTTTTTTGGACTTCCGCTGGCCTGTATCCTTAGGATTTTGCTTTTTCCCTCATTTCTTTTTTCTCATATTATCAGGCTCGATGAGTTCTTTGTGTCACATATATATATATATATATAGGCCTCAAAATAGCCTCAAAATTCATAAAAAAAAATCAAATGGAAACACATATTTTTCAGAAATTTGACACCGGATATATGTTGTTCTATCATTATTAATTATATTTTGTGGTTTAACAATGGATCAGGACCAAAAAATGCCTTCCTGTGGGCATTTTAAGTATATCCTGGGAGCAATTTAAACTTTGTAAAGTGAGATGTCCAGGCGAGTGATTTGGGCTTTGATCCACCGCCATAAAAATCCTGTCAGGCAGATGGGTTGAATATTGCCTTTAAAAAGAAGAGTTAGGAAGTATGTAAGATATGCTGAAAAAATAATTCAATTCTCTTTATTAACTTCAGAGATACAGAGGTATATGTAATATCCATGAAAATATCCCCTTTTCCTCGCCTGGATGTGAAGATTACATTTCTGCTCCTCTTGTCCAGGGTTAATATATTTAACTTCTTTAGGGAACGCTTGTGTGCAGTCTCACACACACACACTGACTATATCACATCTTTGTGGTCCCATAGCTATAGTTATAAGCAACACACCATGCGAACGATTCATTCCTCCCCCCCTCCCCCCCTCTATGTGTTTTCATTTTTCATCATTACCATTGTTCACTTACAAGATACAGATATGGTCTTATCTGCTAGAATGGCATAAATGGCCCTGATGAGTGAATGCTTCGAGGTAAATGATTTAGGTCAACATAAAGGGTTGAAGTTTATTGGTTGTAACATATGCAGTCTATATGGGAAAACCATTAAAATCTCATACATTCTTCCATATGCCGATGTAATGGGTGTCTGTGAGACATGGTTAGACAAACATCATGATACATCAATGATATCATACCCTGGCTATAATATTGTAAAGCTGGATTGACACCCTTATGTTGATAAAGACTGTGGCGGATTACCTTTCTATGTCAAAGAGGATATTATCATAACTGAATGTCCACTTGAGTCAGCAATAACTCCAAATTATGAAGTTTTGACTATTGACCTTGAGATCCATAAAGCTATATATAAGGTGATTCTAGTCTACAAGCCCCCTGAGGTAGGAAATCAACATGTTATTGACTACTTGAGTAATCTACTTGATAAAACTGTACCCACGCGAAATATTGTAATTATGGGAGATTTTAATATTGATTTACTTACACTGTCTGACATAGATCAAAAACGTATTAAGAGAATAACTAATGTCAATGGTCTTAAGCAGTATATTACGATCCCAACAAGAATAAAAGGTTTATCCAAAACCCTTATTGGCCATATGTATACAAACTGTGATTATGTAAGTCACCATGGTACAGTTAATATTCGCCTAAGTGATCACATGCCGGTGTTTCTAATCTTAAAACGTGAAAGAAACAAAATTCCTAAGGAATAAAAAACTATTAGGGTGTACAGAAATTTTGATATTAATGTCTTTCACCATGACTTTTGCAATAGCAATTGGGTTGACTACAATTATCACCAAGATGTTAATGGATTATGTTCGATCTATATAGCTAATTTCCTTAAATTATTAAGTGCCACAGCCCCCTTGAGGAGGACATATGTGTCAGTAGATAAGCCAGAACGGTTAACAAATGAGATCATAGGTGCAATGAGGCTCCATGACAATGCTTATAAACAAGCCAAGCTATACAAAAACCCAGGTGACTGGGCTGTCGCTGATACATTTGCCAAGAGAGTGGATATTGCTATTGCTGTTAATACAAAGAATACCCTGAGCAAGCTGCTGGATAAGCATAAAACTGATCCTTGTGAATTCTGGAGAGGTGTTAGAAAACTGCTCCCTAAATATAAATCTGACTGTATAAATCAACTTATTGATGATGAGACTGGGCACAAATATGGTCCTGCTCAAATCCCTGATTATATCAATGAATTTTTCACTAAAATTGGTAAAAAACTTGTGGATGTTTTACCCAAGGTATTATATAGGAGCAATATACCACAAATACATGTAAAGCATGACCTACTGTTTACTCTGTTTGATGAAGATGATATAAAAAAAAAGCTATTGTTGAAATTGATGTCACTAAGTCATCCGCTATCACAAATGTGAAATATAATCCTCTGTCATTAAGCAGTTATTACTTCGAGACTGTAGTAAGCTTAGGATGATCTTTAACAAATCCCTATTAGATGCAAGTTTTCCTAATGTGTGGAAACATGCCATTGTCACCCCCATACCAAAGAAACCCAATAGCAAATCTGTGAACGATCTAAGGCCCATAAGCCAACTCCCGCTACCTGGCAAAATTCTTGAAAAATTAGTTATTACAAGGCTTAAAAATTATATGGAAGGCAAAAATTATATCACTTGTGCCCAACATGGTTTCAGGAAAAATCACTCTACATTATCTGCTGTCAGTGCTTACTTGGATATGGTCTATGAAAACTTTAACCATAGGAAGACTACCTTCTCTATCTTCATTGACTATAAAAAGGCATTTGATACTGTTTCTCACCCTATACTAATACAAAAATTATCTGATTATGGACTTAGTGACAATACATGTTGGGTTTAAGTCCTACTTGACAAATAGGACTCAGGAAGTTGGTGTGAATAACAAATTTTCTAAGACCTTGCCTATAACGTATGGAGTGCCACAAGGCTCAACAGCAGGTCCTATTTTGTTCATTATCTATATAAATGACCTGGTGAAGCAGGTAGGAAACTGTAATATAGTTCTTTATGCTGATGATGCTGTGATTTCCTCCACTGATCCGAGAGAGCTACAAGTTGCTTTAAACAAGTTGTCAAGTTGGTGTATTATGAACAGTCTTACGATAAATCAGAAAAAAAAACACAATGGATGTTCATAGGCCCACCACCGGCCATACATCCCAATTTCTATATTAGGGAAGTACAACTGGAAGAAGTACAAGCCTTCAAATATTTGGGTGTAATTTTAGATAATAACCTATCCTTCAATAAGCATATTAATACTGTCTATGATAGGGTAAACTCCAAGGTTATACAGTTAGCTAGAATAAGAAAATATACAGATGTTAATACTGCTCTAAAAATCTATACCAGCACCATTCTTCCTCATTATGATTATTGTGATGTAATCTATGATGATAATTGTAAGGACCAACTCAAAGACTTGCAGCTCCTTCAAAACAAGGCTTTGAGAATAGTATATAATGTCAGGCTTGGACCTAACCCAAGCATGACCACAAGACAAACTCATGATAGGGCCAATGTCAAAAGTCTGAGAGAGAGAAGGTATATTCACCTAATTTACTATGCCTATGATCAAAAATTAATGTTGATCTCATTGACAATAGGGATTTAACAACCAGACATTTCGACGGTACAAGGTACCGTTACACTCGTATCAAAAATCCTGTATATGGTAAATCAGCCAGGTTTAGAGCGATAAACTGCTGGAATAACCTTTGTGCAAAATACACTAATATTCTGGAGAAAGAATTTATTCAAAAACATAATCCAAAAAGATTTTCCAAACTGTTTTATTATACCAATTGATACAAACTGGTTCAGGTAAGTCTAGTAGCTGGTATTACCACTTCTAGAAAATAATCTTATAATTCGCCTCTGCAGCAGCTGGTAGTTACCACTGCTCATTGTGTCATTATCTATGTATTTTCATGCTGTATTATCTATGATATTATCACTGTTTTACTGTTTCTCCATATCTATGTCTATGTCCTTAATATTGCATTCTATTTTCATCCTAGGGTATGTCATGTGGTTTTACCAAAGTCATTATGGTGAATCGACATTTACGCTCGAGATTGATATGGGCTTTTCTCCTATGATAAGAGGTCTTTTGGTAATGCAGTATTTACTTCTATGCCAGATGTTCATACTATGCACACTTACATACCATTACACTATACTTATCTTATTTTTCAAAATACCATATACTAAGTTGAATTCTCCAGGCACAGTATTAGATCTCTTCCTCATGATAATTTTCTTTTGCTTCCTTCTATCTCTGTTTATATGTTGATGTCACTGTGCTAGCAGCAATATATATATTCATATACATTTAGATCTTCCGGCACTGATCGAGCCAAACCTGAGTGTACTGGAGTCTCTATGAGCTGCAGGTATTATACTTCAGGATGTAAAATATCACACTATGACAAAATACTAAACTCCTTCCACATTTTCAATCCCCCTTCATCCCTCACCTGCCACTCCCCTCCCCTTCCCCAAGACCACTGAGTGGTTTCACCAATACTATAATGCGAGTGCCTGGAGTCTTGAACTTTTCTGATTTTTCTGATCTATCATGTGTGAATACGATTGTTAGAAGCTATTTTCTCTGCTTTATGGTCCACTGAAGATAATATTATTACTCGCCGCCATACCAATTGTCAACATAGGAGGCTGAAATGTGGGCCCAGATGGCAGAACGGCCAGACCGAATTCTGGTATTTAACTTTAGACCCAATAAAACCTTTTTAAAAAACACTATTTTAACTATATCAGAAATGTACCTCTCACATTTGCCTAAGTATCCAATGTATAAGAAGTTAGATTCCTGCACATGGCTTGACATGGCTGGAGGGAAAGACCTAAAAAGTCCACCCTAGTGACATGTCCAGGCGAGTGACATTTGAGTGACATGCCATGTTTTGGGCTTGATTTTTGACATAAATAATGATATCTCAATGAAAATCACAGGTCTAGACGTCTTCGACCCATAGATTATGGAAATCATATTTCTATTCATCTCAGATGTGCCTTAACTACTGTAAACTATGTTTACTTTTAATAAATGTTTATCACGATTTTCTTTGTATTTCTCGTTCGGACAGATAATCAATATTCCTGCACTTCCTGTGTGAAATAAATACATCCCACTAATCTAACTATGTTAATTTACCCAAAGTATATACCTACATACCCAATGTGTAAAAAATTAGGTTCATGTCCATGGTTTGACAAAGCAGGAGAGAAAGAACTATAGTGTCCGCCCAAGTGACATGTCCGGGCGAGTGACATTTGAATGACATGTCATGTTTCAGGCTTGATTTTTGACATAAATAATGATGATATCTCAATCAAAATCACAGGTCTAGACCACTTTGACATGTAGATCATGGAAATTATGGTTTTACTTATGTCTGATGTCTTTGACCCTGTGACTCATGTATACTCTTGATAATTGTTTATCGCGATTTTGTCAACATTTCTCCTCCAGACACACTGATATCATACCTCATCCCCTTTTGTGCACAATTAAAACATTTGAGTATTCTAACTATGTTAGTTATTTACCCCTCACATCTGCCTTATTATTTAATGCAAAGGGCAAATGGTCATTGCCATGCTTTGAACCAGGGGGGTAAGGAATTGTCTATGACTGGGCAATAAAATGTCCAGGCGAGAATTTCTGCCCCATTAAAGCTATATACCACCTAAAAGTACATGCTCCGAGCATTCTCCTACATGTGATTGATAGTACCTACCTAACTGTGTGTCCTTTTAATGTAGAATAGTAAGTAATGAATGTTGTTTTACCTGAAATTTACTTTAAATCCTGCCTAAGTCGGTAAATGACCCATGGCCAAGGCAGACACCCAAAATATCTACTTACCACTTTCTAAACCCAACAGGTACACCCAGTAGTGAATAATGTAAAAGTGGACCAAAAACATATTATGATTTATTTTGCAGGCTTGAAGGGAAAATACCCCCTGATGTGCATTTCCAGGGTATATAGGTTTGAGGATTAGCCATAACATGAGTTTTCATATTTAACTCATAATAGTTTGTGAGGAGGTACCCCTAGACCTATATACTATCCACAGAAAATATCATTAAGATACTCCAAGGTTGAGTCTCAGCCCCCTCTTGGGCCAGAAGTTCACCTTCTATGAAAATCGACCTGATGGTACTTCACTTGTTTGACAACTATGGCATGCTTATAATCTATTGTGCAGCAGTGCATGGTAATGTTTTATAAAACAGCTGGTGGTGCACGATAGAAGTGACCTTGAGTGCATTATAGCAGTGCACTGCACACCTGAGCAAGGTCACAGTGGCTGTTGATGGCCATTGATTGCTCTAGACATACATTGATTCGGTGATTGATTGTTTGGAAGGTGACGTACAATGTTTTATAAAGACAATAGACAATTCTTTCTTCACATCAGATGCATTCATGCATTATAGACCAACATACAGTCTCGATGTGAAGAAAATCGTTGTCTATTCTCTAATTAATGCATCATGCTCTTTGGTTGTCATGATGCACCTTGTTTACCTACCACAGCTGTATTAATGGTTCATAGGTTGACAATCCTCACATACACAATGTGTCTATTATGTAGAGCACTACATTACAGAAATATTGCACTTACATCTAGGATCACAACGACTGTTAGTGTTGAACTTAACGTTGTCTATGGCAATATCCGAGGATTCACTGAGGCCGCGCACAGCTATTATGTGTACCTGAGTTATATGTGAGCCAGGATTTGCTTCAAGGTTGACCTAAAAAGACAAAAAATTCATCTAGGTTCTTAGTCTGATGATTAAAGGGAGTGGCATTTAGTGCTTCTGGTACTTCAAAGTGTATTTGTTAACTCACTTAGTTCAGTGGTCTATTTTTTCGCCATTCTTCATTTATATCATAGAGAATTTAGCTCCAGCTTTTCAGAACTAAAAGAGTACTATGAGCCCTTATCTTATACTTTCTATTGAAGGGTATTCAAGCACTTCTTTTAAGCGAAAAAAAAGGAACATCTTGAAATCTAAACATTATTCTCAGTAAGTTTTTGATCCCAACAAGATGAAGATGCTATTTAAGAAACGTTGCAAGATTAAAAATAAGAGTTAAATCTTTTCTGCAGTGTAGAACGGGCACAAACACATGCTGTTAGGCAAAGATTGGTCACACACAATTCTGATGATGAATTGTCTCGAAAAGACTCTTACCGATGTTGCGGTCCATTGATAGTACGGGTCATCAATCGTTCGGGCTGATGCACCTACTTTTTTCCACACCAGCCTACCTATACCATTACTGTCACTGGTAACAATCTCCACCTGGATTATAATATTAAACATGACAGTTCAAGATTTCAAATGTTTTTATCAAATTTTTGTTGAATTCATTTTAAACCAAAACTATTGCCTAGCCTACTAACAGCATTATTGCTTAACCCTTCCAGGATCGGATGTTTCATTTAAAACATATCTGGTTATCACCCCCCAAAAAATAGGCACCATACCCCAATGGCCAGTTTCTCGCTGCTCTACAGGGGAACTACTGGAGAGTCTATTCATCATCACTACATTGGTGAATCTTCAAAAATTAAAATTAAGATTATTTTTGTTTACCCAATTTCTATTATCAATGTTGACATGCCTTATACGCAGGAGATTACAGTTATAATGTGTCTTTTCTGAACCCACTATGTATCAGAATTAAGGACTAGGCTTCATGTTCTATTTAATAGGCCTAACTACATGTAAACACCAAGAGGTCAAGCCTGCACCTACAGCTATAGAATCTACTTCCAACACCTACCCAATGAACTTTGCATCTAATTAGCCTTGTGCTAGTTTGCATTCAGGGTAGGACTGGGGCCCAGTCAGTAGTAACCTACAGACAGGTGTAACCAATCATATTGGAGTAGGCATCCCAATAGAGAGCTCTCTGGCTGCCACTAACTGGGTAAACACACTGATTCACACACTTTTGAAAATCCTGTCACTCATGACTGAGGTAACATATCTATGATCAGAGGACAGGAAATGACAGAGAAAATGTATATCTATCATGATAAAACATTAGATTTACCTTATCATGATATCTTCTTGTAGAAATAAGGTAGTGAAGTTGACCAAAATAGTGAAATCGGCCAGGAAAATAAAAAATGCTTATCGCTGGGGTACAGCCAAATGGATTACTCCACTGTAAACGGGAGATCCAGGGCTTTATTCTGGTATATTACAAAGGGGGGTGTGACAATTAGAAGTTATTTTGAAAATATTTCAAACATTTTAACCTGAATTTCCGGAACCTAATACTATTGTTAATATATCATGTTTGGTATTGTTAGAAAGGCAATTTTGTGCTCCATTCACTGGGCTATTCAGAACAACTATACCATTAACGGGCAGGGTGCGCCAGTACAAAAAGTACTGCATGAACAAGATTAGTTACTTCATCTTTTTTCAAATATGTGTGGAATTGAGAGAAGAAAAAAGAGTTTTTATTTCATCCAAATCAGTGCAGCGGTTTGGATTTGGCAGCCATTTGAAAATCATCATGGAACACTCACAAAATCAAAATTCAAAAAAATTATAAAATCCAGATCACATTTTTTGATCTTTAAATAGCTGCCAAATCTAAACCGCTGGACTGATTTGGATAAAAATAATAACATTTTTTCTTCATTTACTATGTTTTATCCATCTAAACTGTTTCCACATGTTTTACATAAGTATTGAAAATCTTTATTGTTTTATTCTTTATTTCACCTATTTTCATATATAGATCTGAATTAAATAGGCATTGGTGTAAACTGTGTGATGTGTATAACATACTTTTTAAACCCTTGCATCGCGAGCATTGATTGTTACCCATGTATTGGGACATTCATGCCCTGGTACATGAAGATGGCAATCGAGTATTATGTATTACTTCATCCTATGACAAAGTTAAAGCAGGGATCCTACTTACCCTAAGTTGTGCGATAGAATTCCCGATCAGAGAATACACGAAGGACAGACAGCCCTGTTCTGTGTCAGCTGGGGCATCATATTGAATGACCGCTTGGTCACCTGGGTTTCCTCTAAATGCCTGCATTACCAGATAAGTCCCTGGTGTGGAGTCTGTTAGGAAAATCAGAAATATAGCAATACATTTGAATTTCTAACCATGCTTCTCATCCTAAATTATTTCTCCATTAGGTAGTCAGACGTACATACATAGCTGTTTGCATACCTAGTAATATGATGAGGAGTTTTTCTGTTCAATTAGCAAAGACCAAGTTCTCTGAGCATGTTAAAACTACACTGAAAAAAGTCTTCCTGACAAAGTGACATGTATACCCATGTCTACTTGATTTGACACAGAGAGCACACGTCATTGGGACATGTGCACATATGTCACCATGACAACTGAAGCACACAGTAATCCTCATACGATTTGACATGCCTAAAAATGCCATGTCATCTGTGAGTTGACTAGGGTCACGGCCATGTCAAAGGCACTTGACATGTGATGGTTTGACATACATAATTGTTCTAGAAAATTCCACTAGGTGAGGAAAACAACCGTTTTGGTACCAGGATTAATCACTACCAACACTTGAGACATTTGATGTATCTGTGTCTTTTTGTTTTCATGAAGAATAGATCACTAATGTCTTTAAATACTATCAATGAATGGCAGTGAATTCTATTTCATTCTTAAATTTGCATTTGTTATTGAATATCAAAATAGACAGCCACAATCCTGAATCCTTCAACTGGGGAGGATAGACACTTTGTGTGTGGGTCAGTGAAAATACCAAAAGAGTGTATGCTAACCCACAGTCTATAATCTCAGTATTCATTACATGGAGACAGATGGCATTGCCATGCATCTCCATGCCCTTGTCTTATGGACTGCATAGAGGTCCACAGTCGAGTAGAAGTTCTGTAGATAGGAAAAAGTGCCTTAGTGTTGCAGGCCTGTGGGGCTATGATATCCCCTGCCTTCTATTATAGGCCTGCCTTGATTGAACCATTGGTACATAGCTATTGACTGCTCCTGACCCTAACATGATTGTATCAGAGTATTACCTAGCACTCAGGTGAATGGATCAGAAATATGTGACATGTCTTCATTACGCATGTCAAGTGGAGTTGACGAACCAAATATGAGAGCGTCAACCTCATTTGACATGCCTTCATACATGTCATGTGGGAGACAAATTTTGACCTGTGCAGTATGCGTCAAAGCGATCATTGTTCTTCTCTCTGTGTACCAAAGGTCCCCTTCCCTATCCTAGGCTAGCATACAGGGACAACATTCTATTCATCAACTCTCTTTCCTCCTCAAAAAACAGTGACTTGTGAAGTTATATTTGAGTGACTCAAAGTCAACTTACCGAATAGCTTCCCGCTGAATAATTCAGGTAAAGCAAAGAAAACGAATGCAAATGGATGGACTGTATTGGCAAGGCTACAGTCCGGCCCTGTGTATTGAGATAATGTTGATCCAGCCCATCTCTCCCATTTGACGCCTTGCTGACTGACTTCTTGCCAATCTCCGAAGTCAACCTCAAAACCACCTGTAGCAGAATAGGTAGAATCATAGGAAGTCTCATTGAGTTGCCTCTATTTAACCTTCTACATTAATGCATAGCGCCCTTCTGCAGGGCCCTAAACCCCTAAAATAAAATGTGTCTCTTTGGCCTCAGTGACATGTCACCTTTTTCTTAAAAATCAATATAACATGAATATTTCTATGTAAAAATTGACAGGGGTTCGTTGACATCAACTTTCTTGAAAATTAACATGGGGCGATGAGACCCCAATTACTCCAATGATAGGGATCCCATGACAAATAATGTAATCCCTATCCAGAAGACTTGGATAGAGATTGAACAGAGACATTCTAGATACCTTTTGTAATTCTGTTTCTATCTATCATAGAACCAGATGAATGCTGAATATTATGTGTCGATGAATCCCAGGTTTTTCTCCCCACACATTTCTATTATAATATAGCTTAGAAGTTGTTACTAAAGACTCTAAATCTATGGTTTATCTTAAAAACCCTGTAAAATCTTATTTCACTTCTTGTAAATCATCTGATTCTGATCTCCTCCAACACAAGTCAAACCCTTGTGCATTTGTCCTGGTCCCCACACTCGTAGTGAAAACATGGCACCATCCTC
Source organism: Acholoe squamosa (assembly GCA_949317995.1). Classification (NCBI taxonomy): domain Eukaryota; kingdom Metazoa; phylum Annelida; class Polychaeta; order Phyllodocida; family Polynoidae; genus Acholoe; species Acholoe squamosa. Next base: position 62,619,373 of record OX439042.1, read on the forward strand.
GTTAAATACTTTCCAAATATGACCCTTTTCCACTGATTTCTAAGCCAAAAAGCAACCCTTTTTTCTTAGTGAAATCACTAATTTGGGAGTCCCTAAAATTACCCTTTTTCATGAAAACGCTGACATTTTTGTGAGCCCTCCCCTTCGGATGATGGATTGTACATGTTTTATGAATCAATATATACATATAGATGTATTTGAAAACATCATAATTAGAACGTAGAATACAAATGGGCTGTCACACATCGGTACAATGCCTACATATTCTTCATCATAGGCTCTTAACCCCTTTTTTCTTATTTTACACAAATGCTGCAAGGAAAACATACCCTTTTCTCCAGGTTCCATTAATTTTGCAAGAAAAAAAATTACACCTCTTTTGAAAGATTACAGACATGTGAACCTGCTAGAATATAATTATTCACCTTTGTTTCTAACGAGGATGTTGTCTGTATAGGCATACGAAGTGCGGGGACCGGGACATTGGTGCATCATGATAATCAAAGGAACATTATGCGGCCTGTGAAAATGTCAAATAATTTGAGACCTACCTGGGCAGTTTGCCTCATCAGAACCATCCCAGCAATCTCTGACGCCGTCACACAGAGAGGAATCATCCACAAATTGGTTGTTGGCTCTGCATTTGGATCTGCCAGGGGCTACTGGCGGCATACTTAGTGATTCTGTTGGATTTGAAAAGTCAAAAAAGGAAATCCTAGGTCAAGACATAACTCTACAACTGGAGGTTAGACCACAAGGACAGGCAATCACCCCTCTAATACCCAAATCATACCATAATCTGTTCCAAAATGAAATGAGAACAAAGGGTCTTTAAAGTGAGTAGCAGTTGAAAACAAATATGTCAAAACTGTCAAGTTCGACTTTACAGTCCTGATGCTAAGCACTCCATGGACTGTTTAGAGGAACAACCTGGGTTTTTTGAATATGTCGGTATGTAAACCATAGAAGCCCCTAGCATCTCTACTCACTTTGACTCAAAGTTTGAGTTGAGCATGCATAAGTGTGTGGCAACTAAAGATACCTTTGCAAGGTAAAGAAACATAAATAGATCCTTACAGAATCTCTTTCATAATTTTGGACTTTTTATTACTTGTTTGGCTTTGGGATCCAAGGTTCTTTTCACTGGTACAAAAGCTGAATGAGGAGGAATACATGTAGAGAAATTCATTATTACCTAGAGGCCTACCAACACACTCCCTACAACTTCGTCCCCTTGTACAGCGGACATTGGGGTTAGGCTGCGTGTCTGTTCGTCCGCAGGCCCCCCATACCTCAATCACATAACACCAGGTGGACACCTCCATAGAAATGCTACTGTAAGGCCCCCGCACAATTCTCCCTCTCCTGGGTTTTGCCTGAACTGGAGGTTCCTCTCCAGACCACCTAGTCAGAATTGGGGGAGCTGTGGTAACGGCAAGGTCCGCTATAAGGAAGGTTGTGTGGATTGGCCACCATTGAAACACACCGCGGTGCAGGGTAAAACAGTAGTTATTGTGACAAGTGCCTCCACACTATAACAGAGCAACCTAGGCTGCTACAGGCGGCTAGGTGTAAGGACTTATGGTAAGTCGCCCCTGCCTCGACCACTAGACATGTTGGTATACCACCCATCTATCATAGGTTACATTCACAAATTGTGAGTAATGCGTGGTATATATATATATATATATATATATATATATATATATATATATATATATATATGTCCAAGGTATTCATTCATTAATGAATAATGCACAACCACTTGATAGTTAGATGTTGTTTGAATAGAATTAACCTAGGGTGGTCGACTTAAGGTACCAACATGTCTAGTGGTCGAGTCAGGGGAGACCTACCCTACTCCTGTTACAATAAACTTTGATACAAAATGTGACCACTATTGGCCATTTAGGATCATCAATATAACTGACATTTGTATAATGGTCACCACATACCAATAAGAAGGAGAATTTCCTGTCAAAATATTGCTATTGTTCAAATATCGTTAATATTAATGAATTCTCTGCCAAAAGTCGGACTTGTTTTTATCTTTTTGGTAACCGGCACCTCAGAAAATATCCACCAAGGATATTGATAATATCACTGGCATCCCTGGCCTAGGTCTCTTATCTCTCAAGTTCATCGCCTCTGGTGACGCCACAACATGGATATATAAGAAATCTGACTGAGTCGTGTGTAGGGGAAAATGGCGGCCACCTGTGTGGCTTTAGTAGGGATTTACCTACAGTTGAATACAGCAAACTAACTGCATTCTATATGCTAAATAGTAGAAGAGAAAATGTAAAATTCGTGTCGGTACCCCTTTAAAATATGTAACTAAATTATATGGATACGCCCAATGATGAAATATGCCCTGCTGAAACGTACCACATGTGCCATTGTAGAGTTTGAGGTCTTCAATAGTTATCACTCCGTTAGATACAGGTATTGCAATGATTTGCACAGCCTGAGTACCATAAGTGTTGATTACCGGTCTATCAAAACTCCAAACAGTTGTACAAACTGGAAGATGAACGGGCGGAAAATTACAGATGAGAGTATCTAATTAGAAACATAAGGTAGGCAATCTATAATGCTGAAAGCTTGAATGGATGTCTATATCACTGCAATCTCAAACTTTTAAAGATTGTTTTCTCTTTTTGTATATTTTGTACAGTATTTTAGAAACAGTTTTGTTTTTATCCAAACCATTTTCAAACCCTTACAAAATATGATTTCTGCCAAATTGGTTGGGTTCTCTGCCTGCTTCTGGAAATTGTGCAATATGCTTGCAATTGGCCGAGTGGAGTCATTACATGCATCATGATGACCAGGGGTGATGCAAAATTCATTCTGCAGGGGTTAAACCCTTAAAAGTCTACTCTACCTTGCTCATAGTCCACTGTGGGCTCGCCATGTATTGCTGCTGATTCCCCAAAGCTGGCGAACATTTGTTTAATAAAAAGGTTTATGTATGAAAGTGTCCTAGCTTGGACAATGAGGAGTGAACCTTTGTCGGCTTTGCTGACATTGACACAGGCACATGTCTCATATGGAAGAATATAGTTGAATTCCAAAATTGCTGTAGTATTTGTGGCTGTCAGGGCTGCAAGAAATGAAATGAAATTACTCAATAAGTGGGATTTTTCTTATGGTTTGCTAAATATATGAGGCATTCATTAAGTATTTTATCAGTTTCGGGAACAAGGTTTTTCCTTCTTACTCATATTTGTCACCTATGTGTCCAGGAAGTGGAAAATTTAAAGTTAGTTCACCGTAGTCAAGTTTGCCTTGTGGCCTGCTTGAGGAACCTACATAGCATCATTAATATCTATCATAAGATCTAGGAGGATGCTCAAGATAAGCTCGCTTGTATCTTGAAATGTGTTATTTTTTTTTTTTTTTTTTTTTTTGCGTCTCCTGTCTAGCAAGTTTTAATATACATGTTCATGTTCTCTTAGGGATGTCATTTGAACGTTTCTCTGCACTCTTTAAAAACACCGACGGATCACCTAGATGACCCATTTAGGGGGGGGGGACTGTGATTAGGGTCAAACAAGAAGTGGTAATTTGTTTATTATTCCTTTATCTTTAGCCTGAGAAAAATACAGATTCTTTATATAATATGTTGACTTGATAGCTTGAATATATACTCTTATACTGCTGATCTCAAGATGCTATAGTATTAGTTAAATGCATTGGGGCATGATATATAGCACGTGGCACTGTATCTCTTGGGTTAAAGGCAAGGGACATATAGAGTCTTTTGTGATCTCAATCAAACTATCCTGATTTCAGAATTAAACTAATGCTTACTGCCAGCCACATTGAGAAATTCGCCAGGATCACAGTCTCCGTCAAATTCACAGGTTATATTTGCTGTATCTGTTGAAGAAAAATCATGAGAGTAAGTTAAAGCTTTGAGAACCATATGTCAACTTCAGGTTCATGTTCCTTTGTTGTCATCATGTACCAATACATCATGGTGAGCGCATTCACTGGCACTTCATTTGGTCATCAAAACAACCATTACTAGCCCAGCTGATTGAAAACCGAACATTCATTTTTCGACTTAACCTTCTTTCATTTTAACTGTCTTTGGTTTGTATTCAAATAATTTCGAAGGATGAATAGACCTTATATTTGATGTATTTTTAAAGCATATTACAATAGTATTTTGACCTACATATATCTCTGCTTGCAGTAGGTGGTCCGTTATCTCTACTAGGTGAAGGGATGGGAGTTTCTAAACAGAAGGATAGAACATTATTAGGATTGTTTGAGCTTCATGCATCATACTCTTGGCGGCTTTCTCATAGTGAAAGTGTAATTAGACAAACTCTAAAATGGGTCAAATGATCATTTTAATCTCTGCAGCAAAAGACAGTTACTATCTTCATTTGGAGAGATCCCTCTTCTCAAAAATATGTATTTGGCTTACCAGGTTCGTCATTTCCACTGTTTCTCGGTCCATCGCCTATATCAAGAACAGTGAGATAATGTTGAGATAATTTCCTCCACAATGTAATAAAAGAGAACTTGGCATCTACAATAATGCATAATGCCTATTGGCCATCATGAGTCATGATTAGAGTCCCGCCGAGTTACCCAAGTAGACAGGGATATATTAATGCATTATGCCAACTGTTAGACTTGATGCATCCATAGATGACTGTCATGATGCTCCAATGAAGTGGTGGCAAGCAGACTCATGAGCACTCATTGGTGCATCATGCCAACCAGCGGTCATGATACCCTCCTACATCAGTGGCCGTTAGAGAATTAATCATTTAATTCCCCGTAATGCGTCAGAGCACTGGAGACTCCTTCAGCATTGCATTGATTCGTCAGACCAAACTGCAGGAGTATGCCAACCACATCCGTTTAGCTTGATGCCTGAGCACAGAACTAGTGAGTTACTCGCCTGGGCTACATTCGTCCATCATCAGGATAAACGGGTGTGATGCATTATAATCCTTTAGAGATTAAAATGTCAAAACAAAAATATTGATGTACATGCACCTGCTCTACTGACGACTAAATATGGTGCAAATCGATTTTGCATGGTTAAGATTCTAGTGACTCAAAACCCGATCTACAAACAGAAACCTAGCAACTGAGATTAACTGAGCTAACAAATTTAACCACTTAGAGTGTCAAATTAAAAGGTTAGTGGTTTACCTGCACAGATGACCCTGACTTGCTTGCATTTTCCTTCACCAACACCAGGTGACTTGAGGATGCAGTTCTCACCAACGCAGATTAGATTATCTAATGAAGTCCTGCAGCCTAAGCCAGTGTCTCTGGACTGGGGAGCTGCATCTACTATCATACCCTGTCTACAATGGACAAATATGGAGTGTCATGATAATGAGGTATTATCCAGTCATTTTCCAGGAGAGTGCAGATGCGAGGGGGGGAAGGGTGATACTAAGATATTGTTTGGATAAATACACTCTAAGAAATAACTGTTTAGTCTATCAGGGATCCTTGTAGTCCAGTCAACTGGGCCCCCAAAGGGCCTGTACCCAGGAGTAACTGCACATATTTTGTCTAGACTCACTGATATGCCCACAACATCATACTAACTATCCAATAAAATCCAGCGAGGGGTATGTGGAGGTTCAGGCATTAAGGTTTAGCTACGTTCTAGATACGTAGCTATCAGAAATACGTTTTCTACGATTTTTCCTACCAAAAATAAACTTGAAAAACGTTGGTAAAATCCCATTAAAGGTGAAGCCTTCAACCCTAGACCTTCCACATCTGATGCCTACCTGTTGCCAATGTACTAGATATTCTGATGAAAGTTATTCTGTGAAAAGTCCATTAAGGCATTTATATTACCTTACACCTACAAGCAAGAGATTATGGTATCCTCTTGGGTATAAGGAAATTGATAGCCTGGTTAGCTCAGTCGGTAGGGCAAAGGTTTTCAAATGCATGGGTCATGTGTTCTATCCCAACCCCCCAAAAAGAAATTTATATAAGGAGCATCATAAAATCTCTTTTTTTTTCAAGTAGTTTTTGGTAGGGGAAAAAATAGAAAATGTATTTTAGACTACTACATCTCTAGAACATAAGTAAACCTTAATGTTTTAACGTCCACATACCATGCACAATAATTCATTAATTCAGACCAATTTGGTAGAAGCCAAACCTACTTAAACCAGAAAGCTACGAATTATTTTGGTATGGTGTTTGATAGGCTTATGGCAGTACAGTGGTATAGGGAATCTCTGTGAAAATGATGAAAGCTCTCTGGTATATTTGGAACAAGGATCACCTCTCTACACCAATGAAAATAGCGGAATGAGACCTTCTTTATGAAGGTTTCCTTGAGTTTATATAACAATTCAAGGACCATAAGGGGACTTGTCATTGTTGGAGGTACTAACAGATGTGTACCAATTGCAACTCAAAAGAAGGAAGGATAAGAAGACAGTACTTACTTGGCGCCACACAGGTGTCGTACTACATGTTTTCCGTCACCATCATTTTGACATTTACACACAGCACCTTTTGATCTTCCATTGGTATCAACCATCACTGCACCATCCTTCATTGTCACACTCACTGTACTGCTTTCTGCAATTAGGATAACTTCATTAGTTTATTATCAAACATTGCATTTTGACACACCCTTCCATTCATTCCCTGCTTATACAAGACTTTGCTAATTTGACAACTTGCGCAACCCCATATATAGTCACATTGATCTATTAGATGACAGACTACAAAAGGTCAGCTAATAGAGTAAAAGGAACTCTATAGAATTTCTAACCTGGTGAAAAGGAGGGGATAGGAGAAAAGGGAGAAAAGCTTTAGGAGGGGAGGGAGGCTGGGGGGATAGAAGATGCGACACCGACACTACAGACTTGCATGATGGTTTCAAATGATGTACTAATGTAATGCTAGTGAGAAGGCTCACCTGATCGCTCTACATTGCCGCATCAAAACCACAAAAAGAAAGAAATGATCAAAATGAACAAATAACCTTGGGGCACCATCCACCCTCTTGGATGAGCCATTTATATTAGTACTACAGATTAGAGTGGATGGCCTTGCTTGATTTTCTAGTGACAGGAAATTCCCTTTTCTTTTTTAGTTGCATATTGACCAGAAATTCTCTTCCATCCTCCAAAGGTACGAAAATGGAATTGTAAAATGGAGTTTGTGGATGTGGAAATAGTTTAGGGCAACCCCACCCCCCAGTCCAACTCCCCCCTCCTGCAAACACAGAGGGCCTTATATCTCAAAATTGTCCCCCCTCCCCTGTATAGTTCAGAAGGTGTTGTACATACCATCATTGTAACAGAATACGGCAGCCGTATTCTCTGCATCACAATAGGGTTTATGTTCGGAGAGTCTATAGTCACATGATGAGAAGTTTGATGGATTACCCGCACAATCAGCACCCTCAAGGAGGGCCACTTTATATACTCGTGTTCCCATCATGACCTTGCCATAGCTGTCAGGAGAGATATTGCATTATTATTTTCTTTCACTCAGAAAACAGAAAATTCATATTCCCTTTCTGGTGAACAAAGGAAGGTCTGCAGTTCACTAGGGGAGCTTGGTATTTGCTGGTGTACCATTAGATGAATCATTGGATACCTTGCTCTCAGAGAGACATGTCTCTCCTACAGAACGAAGAGTATCAGTGTCTCACAAGGAACTCAAGCGTGAAACTGATGTGTGAAAGCCTATTGCAGGAGTGGCATATGAGCAAGAATGAAGTGTTAATAAACCTGAACTTATGGGGAACCAATGAGTAATAGGATATATATGGTAATCTCTCAAATCACTAATACAGTCATCATATTTTTTTTTTCTTCGTGCAGTAATCTGCAAATGTTAGAAATACAAAATCCTAGTAATTATCAGGCCTTTTGAACACGTTTTCCTTTTAAAAAAAAAAAAATATTATTATGGCTCCTATTTCTCACTAAGAACGCACAATTGTAGGATCCACATAGAGTCCCTCTTAATCTTAGGACCCGGTTACTCACACATAGTGTTTCTAAAGCACTGCTCATTTATTTCAAAATATGAGTAAGATATGTACGGTTCCAAGTGTGATTGTTCTGAAACACCTGTTTTACAGAAAGATCAATCTTGTGTGGTTGCTCTTTTTAGCATATCATCTGTCCCTAGAAAATGGTGAGCCTCTAAACATGGCAGAGAAATAAGGAAGATTTAGGCTGATTTTAATCAATATTTAAGACAAAAATCATGAAAAATGTACATAATAATCATAATTTTCAGTGAAATGAGGAAAGATATGGTACCAATAATTTTAATGTACTTTGCTATGTTCTAGGCCAAGATATCAGTTTCCATGGCAACAGACACAAAAAAAACAATGATTTTCCATAGTTATGGTTGGCATGGTTACCAAATAGAAGGTGTACCATGTGACCATTGAATTTGAAAAATCTGAAAATGTCCAAAACAATTCTACAATGTGATCTTTATATCATCTCAATTGATGAAGGGAGTTCTGAAATATGATAATTTGAAATTTGAATAAATCACCACTTTTTGGAATGTACATGCTATGTTATCACTATCATATCTCCCTTTAATATTTCAAATAGATACAGGAAATCAGGATTCAATAAACTTCTACCAATTACACTTAGCTTATACAATCACTACTCAGCTTCTAATAGGATTATCAACATGATTCCAAGAGTTTTTAAAAGATAATGACATCCAATTTAGGGCAAAAATCAGCTAAAACACCTTGGTAAAGGAAGAGTTAATAGCCAAAGATTAGTCCTTATTTTTCATGGCTTGTGAAACAGCCTACTGGACATGATAAGCAGCCTACTGGGCATGTGAAACAGCCTACTGGACATGTGAAACAGCCTACTGGACATGTGAAAGGGACCGCAAAAAAATGTTCTAGAGACCCCGAAAATTCTTTTTTGTCGTGTGCTGGACCCATATTGTGTTGTATTGCATGATGTATAGCAGCATTTAAATGTTTAAAATGATCCTTACCTCCATCCCAAGTCTTGACAGATCCTCTTGGCTTCAGTGGCAGTGAATCTGTCAGGATCCTCATAACACATCACCCCATTCTCTGTACCAACCTGCACTTGCACATTCCCTGCACCATCACGAGGGCCGATGATTCTTGGTTGAGGATTTGGTATATTTTCTTAAAATTGATAATATATAACGCATTGCAATCATTCATGATTTTGATAATTATCATCTTTATGTAATTTTTGTCAATGGTAGTAGAGGTCTTGAACTGCTGTTTTAAGAGGTGTGCCATTATAGGGGTTTCTTTTAACCAACCTAGGCTGATCATATGATTTTTTTCATAGAATTTTTTGTAAGGTGATACACAGCATTATATGTTAAAACATACAGCCAGTGCATTTTTAATTTAGTAAATTTGCCAAATCAGCCTTATTCATTCAAAAGCAATGTAAATAATGGGCAAACCATGCAAGTGATGTACTAGATTTAGATCAGTGTCCAGCAATCATTGATAACTCAGAATAAAGAGAATAATCAACTCTCTTATGGGGGAACTGCACCTAGCCTCTCAGCATTGTGTGTCATCACGAGTTTTCCAGTGAGAACAAAAGATTCACAGTTACTGGAGGCTGTTGTGAAAAGATTTGGAATTGATTTTGTCATAGGTGCTATTCCGAAAATGGAACTCACTCACCTCAGGGAATCAATACCCTTGTGTGTTGCGAAAAGGGAATTATTCAGAGGAGTGGTATAGGAGTGGTCCAGAGTCGGGGTGTAATTCCCAACTAGGAACAAATTCTCTGGGGAAGAAGATTCTCAGGGTGAGGAAGAGCGGAGAATTGGAAGATCAAATAGCTACAGCAAGAATTTGTTTCCAATTCTTTTTGCAACAGCCTCCTGACTGCACACGGTTCACTACTGAGAGTTCACCATGTTGAATGTGTGACGTCATAGATCATGTGACACTGACCTGTACCGACTACTGCTTCTATAAATGGTGATAGTATGCCAAGCCCATATTATGTACCCCTCTCTCACCAATACACTGATACACCATTCAACTGGCATTGGTTAAGTGACAACGTCTATTTTTAGGGAATCAGCAATGTAGGTAATGCATGGATTTACTTATAGACTTAGTATACTACCCCCTGAACTGGCTATGGTGATCAACACTTTCTCACACATTCACAACCCAAGTCACCATCCAGGGGCACCAACGTGTATAGATACATTATGCCCTTTGGTCTTCACATAGAGATGGAATTTCCAGCTCCTGATCTTCATGGTGCACAAAAGCAGCAAGTAAACCAATCAAACAGCAGTCATGGATTATGAGGATCCTTTGGGAATATCTACACCAACTCAGTAGGATCATGATGTATGAACTCAGTACTGGCGGGGTTCCTCTGTGAAATTGTGTGATCTACTTCTCACCATGAATATGACCTTAGCTGTCGAAATGGCGTTTAACATCTATTACTCACTTACTCACTCAGTCCTGGTGGGTATCCATGACAGGTCCCAGATAGATTCATGCATCAAGATGACCAATCGGTTTGAGAAATTGTTGTACTTTGAAGGTCAAACTTACTGTGGCAAAATAGATGAAGAGTATTATCTGGGTTTGAGGGTGGGGCTCCCCAGCCATCGTGTTGACAGTCTGTTATATTTGTATCCTCCCGGGTACACTGAAGATTATTAATCAGTCGAGCTCTGTATTTGGTTTCACCCTCTGGATGCATGGTGTAATTACCAGATGAAAATCTGAAATATAATGCAGAACAGCATATCCATAAAACCTTCGGTGACTAAGTCATAAAATGTATCCAAATGTCAATTTTAGAAATGGCCGGTCATGGATCTCGCCATAAGACAATTGATGGTATTTGATTCCCCACGTAAAAGGCATACTAAGGGCATATATAACAAATAGAGGTGCACACGGTGATTCTAGGGGCAGATAAGAAGCACGAGGCCGTAGGCCGAGTGTCTTCTTATCTAGCCCATAGAATCACCGTGTGCACCTCCATTTGTTATTTATGGCGTTTCTTGGTTACTCGGTAAGACAACCAGAATGCCTGGACGCAAAATATTACATCAACGTGTGTCCAAGGGGCATTTTCCATAGTAGAACCGCAGGTAAGCAGTAGGTACGATGGCCAGAATACCCTTAGAGCATATGCCAACGTGACAACTTGTCTCGCCGCGGTAAACAATCCGTCTGCTACGCAGTCAACATGACGGCGAAAATTTCGCTCAATTCGATTTTTCTATCTTCAATCCTGTTACATATACAGGTCAAATCATGGCAAATTAAAGGTAGGTGATAGAATATAATGTCTACATTCATCCTCTATACGCATTAAGCTCTTATTGCTATAGTTTTTTTAATATCGAAATAAAATCTTTGATGTCAACTTGCTGTCATCTCGTTTCAATCCAAGTGTCAACATGGGTTCATTTAGCGCGTACTATTCGAACTTCATTATCAGCTGTCGGCACCCTAAAATCGTTCAAGAACGTGATAACCATGATCTTCGCATACGCCTCACCAACAAAGAACGAATGAAAGGCAGCGCTGGAAAGCATGCTAAAGATGCGATGGAGAGCGAGGCTGCCGCTGACGCGCTACTCGAAAGTGAGGACTCTGATATTCTAGCGGATGATACGGACAACGCTGAATCCTCCGTCGAGCATATCTATGAAGTTGACAAAGATCAACGACAGTAAGTCTTATGACCTACTGCCACCACTTGTGAATTCATATACAGTATGACAGTTGAGATCTACCATCATGATCTCTATCTTATGCATCATGTGTTGTGAATACATGACATACTATGGTGTCTCTTCATGGAAGTACGAGATGCTGTTTTTTGACCTATGTGACTATTACCTGTATCAATGTACTGGAGCTGTGAAAACAACTTTAAAATGGTTTCAGCCAACCAAACAGAGTCCAGACAGCTAAGACATTTCCATTGTTCCGCACACTTCTTTAATTACAATACATCAGTTCTTCAAGTGATGTCATTAGATATCTAAGAAACTATTTTATATCGTTATTGAATTTAAATTCCTAGCAACAGAATTCTTTGGAATTTCATCGAGAGTTAAATCATCACCCTGCTTATAGATACAGGACCCTATAAACTTTAATTTTGCACTGTCTTATTAAAACATCATTTAATATGAATTGTTTCTTCCAGGATTATAGTTTGTTATCTCACATAGTACGATTATCTTATAGTTAAGGCAGTGTTTATCATTATTATATGAATTTTACTAGCATGACGGGGGGAGCCTACCCAACAGAGTTACCGACCGAGTATTTCTATCTGGATTGCCCAATTGTTTTGTTAAGTACCCTTAAGGCCAAGTTAAATTGTGCAGAGATATCCTTGGGTTTTATATCTACTGGTTCCTGCACTGAAATTAATTTTCGGTAATTTGAGTAGCTGATGCAACTTTGAATTAACTGATTGATATACACTTTGATATGTGATTATTTTGTTTAATTCATTCCCGATACATGTATTGATATAGTTATCTTTAAGTGATTGTGTTGTCCTGTTTGACCTTTTCCTGACTGCAATGTAAATTGTTAGTCTGTTAGTTTAAGTAAACCTCCAGCTTTTGTTACTGTGGGGACTGTATCTTGCACATAGAGCCACTACTTTACTTATTCGTAACGGGTTGCTCTTGGCTTCTTGGCCCTCATCATTGTATTGAGTGCCATTAGTCGCTCCTATTGCACATTTCTCTGTAAATCATGTTCTGTTTGTTGTGCGCTCGATTAGGTATGTTTACTTTTGTTCTGAAAGGTAGGAGTAACAGGGTCAGGTTGAAAGCGACCTATATCACTAATGCTTCTTAAGTATGACTAGCCACTACTCTTGTGACAAAATCAATAGCTTGAAGGGACTGAAACTAATTACTATGAATGTACAAAGTCTCAATGATAAGGTTTTGGACTTACGACACTCCGATCTTGGTTTTGATTACATCTGCGTGACGGAGACCTGGTTAGACAGACGTGATCAAACTCATAATGTCGATTTGAATAATATGAGACTGTATAGGAAGGATCGCCTAAATTGCCTTAGGAAGAGTGGTGGAGTAGGTTGTTATGTTAATAATAAGTATGTAGATTACACTTTCGGCCATGCAGCTTTAACAGTAAGCAATAAAGACATAGAATGTATTGGATTAATAACTAAATTTCCAAATCAGAAGCACCGTGTGATATTGTCTGTATACCGCCCCCCTAATGGTAATGTAAGGTTATGTTATAAAAAATTGAGTGAAATGTTAAAGCATCCAGACATACGCAGGATGGAGGTTTGGATCCTTGGGGATTTTAATGTTAATTCTGCAGTTAGAACAAGTAATAAATATAAAAGTCTAACATCTTTTCTAAGGAAAAACAAGTTGAAATATTTACGTACTAGATCAACGTATTATCATACCAGGGGCAGATCTACTTTGGACCATATTTATTGTAACTCTCCGCATATTTCCACAAATGGTCTGCTTGACTACAAATTTGGTGATCATTTCCCTGTATTTGCTATAAAGAAACAAAGAAGAATAGAGAGGTGTCAAACTCGTTCAATTACTGGTAGATCATATATGAATTTTGATCAAAATGCTTTGAATAATTATGTGAATAATGCTGCCCTCACTGAAAACCTTATGCTTTCCCCAGGTGAACTTTATAGTGAATTTGTAAATTGCATCCGTGTGTACCTGGATAGACATCACCCAGTTAAGGAAATGGCCATTAATATGGATGCACCTACTGGTTTTAATCAGAATCTGTCTTTTTTGACTGCTAAGAAAAAAAGATTTCTTAAGAAACTCCGGGGTTACAGAGGTCAGGATGCTAATCCATTCAGAGCCAAAATTAGAGACCTGGACAAACAAATAAAAAATAAGTTGGTCTTGAACAGACAAAAAGAGATAACCAGGAATCTTAATAAATACAAAACTGACCCAAGGCGTTTTTGGAATGTAATAAGTAGTTTATGGAAGGGACCTCGCACTGAGATAAAAATGTCATTAATAAATGAGCATGGTACTGGCATCCCTGACCTTGAGATTCCTGACTTTGTAAATAAATATTATACTTGTATTGGTCCTAACCTTGCGAATTTGATACCAGTTGTCAGTAACACCGACCATCGATGGATTACTGACCTTATACTTTCCCATGTCCCTGAACGTGACCAGTTGTTTGAATTGTTGCCTATTGATTTATTAACCTGCACTAATATTATTAACGGTATCAACTCTGCAAAATCATCGAGTATTCAACACATCAGAGCAAATGTGGTGAAAAACGTGTTGTTACATATCCCACATATACTACTTCAAATAATTAATGGTTCAATCACTAATAGTGTCATACCGGAGATGTTCAAAATAGCTAATGTAATACCGTTGCCAAAGTCAGGCGATTTGTTGAATATCTCAAACTGGCGCCCAGTGAGTCAACTCAATATTGTCTCGAAACTAATTGAGAAGTCAATCCACCGCCAGTTAATTAGGTATTTACTGGATAATGATTTTATATCTAAAAGACAGTTTGGCTTTGTTCCAGGTAGATCTACTAATGGTGCTATTTATATTTTGACTCAAGATCTATTTGAAGGATTTAACAGGGGGGAGTGCTCGGCTGTAGTCTTCCTAGATCTGAGAAAGGCTTTTGATACGGTCGACCACTCCCTCCTCCTAGGAAGACTTAGGAATTTGCATTTATCTGTACAGTGTGTATCCTGGTTTAATTCTTATCTTAAGGACAGAAAGCAATATGCTACTGCCAATGGGCGTGTATCTGCTGAAGAGGCTGTAACGTGTGGCGTCCCGCAAGGGTCCGTGTTAGGTCCGTTATTATTTATAATATATATTGATAGTATAGTATCGGTTATAAAATCCTGCAAATTCTGTTTGTACGCTGATGATCTCGCTATCTATGTCAATGATACCGACCCCAATCATGTACTAAGGAAATTACAGTCTGATCTGGATAGTATCAGTAAATGGTGTAAATTGTTCAAGCTTACTATCAATAATGAAAAAACAAAGTTGTTATGGTGTGCAAGTGATTTACTTAATGCCAGACACAATTTGAGTATAATGAGTGCTGAACTGGATGGTAAGCGCCTTGAAGTGGTTGATGAATTCAATTACCTTGGTGTTATCATTGATCGTGGTCTTAATTTTCGGAGAAACAACGAAAAAATAATATCTAGTTTCCGCCACAAGATGTACCAATTAAGACAGTTAAGGAAATTTGTCGATAATAAGCTGTGTCTGACTTTATACAAACAAATGGTTCTACCTGTGCTGGAACATGCAAGTTTTCTACATGAAAGTGGTCCTAAATCCAGTGTTGGCCGCTTACAACTTATGCAGAATCATTGCCTACGGTTATGTCTTCGAATCTTTAATACTCGGGATATATCTATATACGATCTCCATGTTAGAACTTACATGAAAATGCTAAAGGTTAGACGTGATAAGAACTTATTATCTATGATGTATGATGTTTCTTGTGATCCAAACTGTGTCAAACTCCCTGCCAGGAACTTGCGCGGCAATGTTAAAAAACAGTTAAAGGTATCCAGATCTAGGTGTTTGACGTATGATAAGTCACCACTGTACAGGGGATGTGTCCTTTGGGACAAATTGGATGCAAATACTCAGCTGATAGGCAGTAAGAAAGAATTCATGAACAAAATCTGAATGTATTTGGTGTATAACCGTCACTTGATAGACTACGCAATTATTTTTGAAAGATGTAATATACATGCTGCCTGCGGATAATCGACTTGTGCAAATCATGGTGATACATACAGCCCCTAAGAGGCTTTAGTTATGTCTTTAGTAATATCGTAATGATCTACACCCAAAATGATGCCTGCCTGATGTAACTTTGTACAACCTGATTGAGCGCTACACTATTTCTTTCCTGTTGCCGTGTTTTGGCCGATCTGAAAAACGTACATGTATGATTTCTGCCAATAAACTTGTTAAACTCAAAACTCAAACTCATGGTATAATGAACAAGCCAGCCATAGTGTGTGTACACAGGTACATACATCTCAGTGCCCGGCAGCGGACAGCGACAGCGCCCGTCACGGCTTGCTTTGAATGCGTCTCGCGGTTATAAATGTATGTACACGATCAGAACATACACCTCATCACCCGGCAGCGGACAGCGACAGCGCACACGGCGAAAAAAAGATGCTTCTATCGGTTATGTTTGTGTATAATACACCTCATCGCCTGGCAGCAGACAGCGACAGCGCACACGGCATAAAAAGATGTGCCCGGACCGTGTTAGACTAGATACACACCTCGTCGCCCGGCAGCGGACAGCAACAGCGCCGTGGCGAAAAAAGAGGCGCCCGAACCAGGACTCGACCCGCGTACCTCTAACGGCTGAGCGCAATGCGCTAACCACTAGACCACCGCGTCGCCTCCTTCAGCGGCTGTCTCAGCTTCATATCTTTGAATGCGAGCAGTAGCGAAAAAAATTATATGCCAGACACGACTCGTCCCGCCTACCTCTACTATCTAACCAAGCAAACACATAATAGTCTCTCGTCAGTCCCTGTGGCGCACTGCATAGGGAGTTGGATTTGGGATGTGAGACTGTAGGTTTGAGCCCTGCCCTGGCCTTGAAAGTTTCGTGGTTTTTAACATGTAACATATGACATGGAAGGACATGAGAGGCATGCAGGTTATCCATGGATGATCCATGGATAACCACACGCCTTACAAAATTTATGTTACAGCCTAAAGGGTGTGCAATATCGACAGGTATGTGCATGGGAATATCCAAAAAAAGCACCCAAAATCACAGAAGTCATGGTATAACCTCTTCTAATGTGCACTCTGCCCTCACTGTTAACCTGTAAGGGGCACCCGAGGAGTTTAGGGATTCATCATTTTCTAACAACATTGAGGATGGTGGGTTTTCCAGTGGCGGATTTAGAGGGGGCGCAGGGAAGCGCGCACTCCCCTCTTCCCTAGTACTTAAGAGTTTAAGAGTTTCTATAGCCTCACTCATAAGGCCATTACTGTAGTTAAATTATGGAAAATTAGCACAGTTACAGTGGGCAACAAGTATGGCCTAACTGAGCATCCTTTGTTCGCTTGTAAAAAGATGTATGTCACCTCCAAATATGGGGTCCTTTATAGGAGTGCATTAACACTTTGATTCGACAATATATATGATGTGTTTTCACCTAACTAGTCATAAGTCGCAAAAATGGATTCCTGGATTATTGTGCGTTCATATAGAATCAATCTAATCAAACACCAAATAAACCGATTTTAATGAAAATCATTATTTTACCCTTTAGACCTCATTATCTCAGCTCTAGAATGTGCGAGATATGACTGGTTTGGTGGAAACACATCACATATATAATGAATGCACCGCTGATGAGATACTCAGCATGTAGGCCACATTCGTCAATGATGAAGAAGATGGGCATGAATGAATGTTACAAACGTTAAATGATTAAGCTAAAGCTTTACTTACGCAACTTCTGCTATAGGCCATCCCAAGGTTTTAGAACAGAGGAAGTCGGTCGTGTCTCGGCTTATAGTCGTATCTAAAGTATCGGTTGTTATCAACCCGTCACGACCTCCATATCTGACCACCACAAGACCTGACTCGATGAAGGGAAGAAATGGTGGATCCCTTTCCAATCTCACTGATATAGGCTCTGAAATTTATAAAAGAGATATACTGTTTTATATAAAGATTCCTTTTAGAGTAAAGCTTAAAGATTTAGGACCAGCTTTGGGACTGCAACAGAATATGGTCATACAGTAAGTCTGTAGGCATTCGATGGCCTTTGTTTGGCAGACAATGGAAAGAATGGAAAAAAGACTACTCACCACACTGCTCACAAGGCGTACATGTATGTATATTCCCGCACCATTAATCAATACCGACCACCCTAGGGGGTCCCTGTTAGGTTCACACAGGGTGGGCCTGATGCACCAAAATAGCACTGGCCAATAAAATCATGACCAGGACATGGGTACATAATATCATTCATGACGACCAAAGATTAAATGGTATAAGATACTGAGCTTTAAAAAAGTGAACAGAAAATACATACCATTGGTACAAGTGATACAGAGGTCTTCATGGTGCCGACAGTTGGTTACACCCCAGGGACTGGCAATGCACTGTGTAATGGCCATGGCGTTGAGCGGACAGTTTAGGTTGTCCACATGGATCGGTCCCCTGCCCTGACCACAATATGAGTTCCTCACCTGCTCTCCTCCTCCCCTGTAAGAAATCAACTCAAATGTATCAACCCTGGCTTTAACCCTTTTTAAAGGTTCATAGCATAGTTATCCACTTTGACCACTTAACTTAAAAATGTCAAGACGGTGCATTAATGCATCTTATAACACTGCTGGGCGAAGTCAGAGTGCACTACCTGAATGCTGCATTCTGATTGGCTGATTCACTGTGCATTATTGAGATTGATAATGCACTCCTGTCAAAGTAGGTTAACTTCATCTCACCTTTAGACTTCACAATTGATATTCATGTGTTGTTAGGTGGCTGATGGGTGATTTTTCGGTGTTATAACAGGCCCCTCAATGTCTCAATACAGTCTATAGAGCACTCCCACAGCCATGCCCCGTGCATTATTCCCTAAGTATATCCATTGGTCA
Source organism: Acholoe squamosa (assembly GCA_949317995.1). Lineage (NCBI taxonomy): Eukaryota > Metazoa > Annelida > Polychaeta > Phyllodocida > Polynoidae > Acholoe > Acholoe squamosa. The sequence continues at coordinate 62,638,084 of OX439042.1, forward strand.
TCATGATGCATGATTGATTTCCTGGCACCAGGGCTCTATTCAGACATCATGCAAGTTAAATCACCAGCACTGCAATGGTGCTGGAGGCAATCAGAGGCCATCAGAGTGTTGCTTTAGTCTGATGAGTCTACTCCGTATTGCATTTTTGTCCTGGGGTCTTTTGCATAATGATATAGGAAATGAATCATGATTCAGTAAACTGAAAATGCTTTTTGTTAACTCAGGCTGACATTAACTTGATTAAGGTCCTTAGAAGTTCCTGATGAGCTTTAAAGACTTACATGTAACCAAGCATGTTGCAGATGACTCCGACATCGCCATATTCAATACCATCGTCACACACTGTGCCCCATCCGGTGGCTGTGCCATTGAAGTGCTTAAGTTGTACCTCCACCAGACCAATCACTCCATCATTTGTCTGCCTTTCATTGTAAAGCTGCACTTCTACCTGGTTAAGTACTGTATCAATCGCTGCATCTGAAATAAGGAGAAGACATGCTAGTAAGTGTTCCTGGGTCTTGGTTATAAGGCACACCCCAACTGTTGAATACCTGTGTTGTTCGATGTGTATATAGCTACCAATGATCAAGGCATAGCCTGTACCTCTATCAAAGGTTTCACTTCTGATAGGATAATATTGATATTCCTATGGTATTCACTTACCACCACATGCGAGGGCAGCATCTTCCTTGCGGCTACATTCTGATGTAGCTACAAATGCACAGGTACACTCGTTGATATGCGCCTCGTCTCCCTCACACCTCAGGTCCTCCAGGAAGTTTGGAGCAGACCCCGAACGCGTGCCAAATCCCCACTGGCTCATAACGAGAAGTCCAGGAGTCCTGGGACAAAAGAGATGAGTCACACGTAGGAAGTGATTGTGGGAGTAATGATTATTTAATGCTATTTTCATAGCTAAGGTCATATTAAGGGTTTGAAAACTACATTTTAGATATGAATACTGGAGTGTCTGGCCTTTTCCCTCTTGAATACTGGAATTTTAGATATAGATACTGGAGTATTTGCACGTCGCCATGGCTGTGGGCATGGACACCGGGCATAGCTAGGGGGCTGTGTACAAATGACATCATGCAGGAGGGGGGGAGGGGGGTCATGGGCTGTATGACATCATGTCATAAAAAAATCACAAGTTGCTTAAGTTGTCACAAGAAAAAAAAAGATTTGTAAAGGTAGGGAAGTTTAATGCATTCATCTGATATGAAATACCAATACAGGCATGCTTTGTTCAGACATCCCACTCAAAGAGTATCACTCCCATCAATGTCAGTGTTGGTTGACTAGGCCTAACCCAGGCCCTGTAACACTTTGAAATACCCTTTTAGTTGGACACGTTTTACCATACATAGGACCCCATGTATAGGTTGATCCCTGCAGGTAAGAAGCTCCCTGACCATGAGAATTTGGTAGAAATGACCCAAAGTCTATTCTACATGATATATTTCACAATTCAAAAACCCATTGGTAACTTAAGGATTTCTCATTACTTATCAACGGGCCCGAGGGCAGTCTATACGAAAAGTTTCCCCCAACAGGCCATTCTGTCCTGCAGACCTTAATGTTCTGCAGGCCTGGACTGATTTTGGCAGTACCGAATTCCTCAAGAACACAAGGTCTTCAGATTACAATCAGACATTCGGTCCCACAGTCTGGTCATTTCTGCAGGCCCGGCAGCAATTTTTACAGCAATGGCCTTGGTCCCGCATGTTTTATGGACAGCGAGGGGTGCAGTAGATTTCCATGCAGAGGTGCAGAAAATTCTGACCCCTTCCCTTTGGACAGGTTGCAATTTCCCTGGTCACCCCCCTTGTTCTACAATAATTCACAGGCTTTCCTACTGAAAAGGCATGACATCTTTTTTACCCCTCCCCACCTTGAGGTGTCAAAATCATTTCTCCCTTCGAAACAAACAACCTTACTCTCCTTTGTCTGAATGAGACTCTAGGGGCTATGCCTTATATGCAGGTTCTACAGTAAAAACTGACTGCTTTGTATGTCTGATTGCAATTGATGGTCTTCTGACAATTTGATCCTTTTCTTTTATCATGTATTAGACTATTGATCTAGACAGGTTTTTTTTCAGGATATTTTGTGACAGGAAATACTTGTGTATGATCAATACCATAGGCATAGTACTCTGTGTATAAGGCATGGACATGGGGGTTATCGACGGATAATAACACGAGGCCGTAGGCCGAGTGTTATTATCATCGATAACCCCCACGAGTTATGAGTTATCCATTGACTACTTATTTTATACCACAAAATCAATAAATAATCAACATAATACCAATAAATTCAAGTTGAAAACAAAAATTATTCCCCCTCCCCGGGACTCGATCGAAGCCAGCCATAGTGTGTGTACACAGGTACATACACCTCCTTCCCCGGCAGCGGACAGCGACAGCGGCCGTCACGGCTCGGACAGGCAGCGGCACACGGCAAAAGATTTCAATGCGTCTCGCTGTCATGTTTGTGTATAATACACCTCGTCGCCCGGCAGCGGACAGGGACAGCACTCACGGTGAAAAAAGAAGCTTCTCGCGGTTATGTTTGTGTATAATACACCTCCTCGCCCGGCAGCGGACAGCGACAGTGCTCACGGCGAAAAAAGATGCGCCCGGACCGGGGTTCGAACCGTGTACCTCACGTGGCTGAGCGCAAAGCGCTATCCGCTAGACCACCGCGCCTTCTCCGTTCAGTGCGTCTCGCTGTTATGTTTCTATACTAAATACACCTTGTCGCCCGGCAGCGGACAGCAACAGCGCACACGGCTTTGTATCATATCCAGACTTGGTTCGAACCGAGCATTTCTCGTCAGTCCTTGTGGCGCAGTGCATAAGGAGTTGGATTTGGGATGTGAGACTGCAGGTTCGATCCCTACCCTGGCCTGGAAAATTTCGTGGGTTTTAACATGTAACATATGACATGGGAGGACATGAGAGGCGTGCGGTTATCCAGGATAACCGCACGCCTTACATGGATAACCGCACGCCTTACATTGATAACCGCACGCCTTACATTGATAACCGCATGCCTTCCAAAATTGATGTTACAGCCTATAGAGTGTGCAATATCGACAGATATGTGGATGGGAATAGCCACCAAAAAGCACTGTGTAAGCCAGAAATCGTGGTATAATGGTAGATAATTCTAGGCCTAACTGCTAAAAGATTGACTAGCTATAAGGTTTGCCGATATCTATGAGAAAAAAAAAGTAAGATTCCGGAAAAAGTAATGTTTTAAATGGTTATTTATCAAATCCTGTGAACATTAGAACTGTATCTAAGTACCCACAGGTACTAGTGACTTCATTAAGGATTTAGTGCCTAATTTGAATTGATAATGTGTAGCAACTAGTTGCCTCTCAACTGGTAATTCATTCCAACATATTGCCCAACAGTATTCAACACTTTTCCTATATGCCACACAGTTTCCACATGGAACCATCATTATAGGCCCATCATAGCCCCTTGTAAATAAGTCCCTATTATCCAAATATTCAACTGTTAGAGACCTGATGTACATGTAGTTCATTCAGTGACACTTTCTCCCATCTTTCAGTAGGGGCATTGCATGCAGCTTGAGAATAAATATAATCTGTGTCGGTCATATGATGGACTCATAGGCAAATCTTGATACATCGATTCTGGGCAGTTTGTAGAGGATTTACATATTTACCTGCACTGTTGATAAACAATATATCACCATAATTTAAAATATAGTATGATTGTGGACCTTAGCACCTTCAGTGCAGCACTCTGTGTTAGAAATGATCTCATACAAGAGAGTTGGTACATTCTGAAATTAACAGTCTTACACACACTATTCAAATGAACATCATATTTCAAATAAGGGTGCAATGTTACCCCAAGGTACTTGTATGGCATATCAGTCTCAAGTATTTTGTCATTTATAGACAGATTGACATTTGTATTCTCCAAGTTCTCATTTTTTATCTTAATTTTAGAGGGAAAGTTGCCACTACTTCCTACCCAGTTATAGGAACTAGCTTCATTTTTGTATTTGTGACAGGATCTGCGAAAAAGGCCCTTAGCGCACAGTGCATTAAGGTCGCCAATCCCAGTACATGTCACATTTTTATTTTACAGGGAGTGCTGCCACTACTTCCTACCAAATTATAGTCATTATCTTTATTTTTGTATTTTTATTTTAGAAGGAGTGCTGCCACTACTTCCTACTCTAGTTATATAGCTTTACTTTTTTGTATTTCTATTTTGCAAAGTGTGCTGCCATTACTCTTTTTGTTCTTAGACTTTTCTTGCCCAAGGTAGATGTGACACCATGTACGATGTCTAACCAGCCAACTATTTGCCATAGAACCCCACCAGGGCTGGCACTGTAAAGCTTATGCCCAACTTCTGTAAATATATGACTATTGAATAAACAGTAGTTTATAGTATATCTGCTTGTTGCTCCTTGACATTGCATATACCTAATCCTAGTGATCTTACCTGGTTGTCTCCAAACTTCTGAGAAATCCCTATACCAGCCTTTATTATTTTGTGTTTGCTGCCCTGAGGGAGATCGAGGGGTGTGCTACTAAGCTAATAGATGATGGATATCGGGGCCCTAGGGCTGTATATGCTGTATATACCCGAGCCGCGTGGAGCCCCGATATCCATCACCTAATAGGTTTATACCACCATTTTTTATTAATTTCTTACCTGATATCCAAAGATTATAACCACGAGAAGACATTTTGTAAAAGCAACCGATACGGCCCGGGTCACCGCTCTGCCCGAAGCCATTGTTTTTGTTCCTTGCCGGGAGAGGTACCGCTGTGTATACAGTAACTTTTCGTATCAAATCCAACCATGACAAGTTTTCAAATTAAAACATACATATCCTTAGACATTCTAGATGAGTACTCCATGCTTGATATGTTCGATATATTCAAAATAAATAAGAATCCATTGATTTTCCAAAACGGTCCGAAATTTTCGGCGTCTTTCTTGTACGGCGAGCAGTTGACCTATATCTACATCCGGGCCACTGACACACTTTCGCCGGACAAGGAGGCGGGTGGGAATGGCCGGACCGCGACTCGCTTACGATGGAAAAATCAATGGATTCTCCTTTATTTTGAATATATTGGACATAATACGTATGGAGGGATCATCTAGACTATCTAAGGATATGAACCTGTTAATTTCTCGATTTGTCATGGTTGGATTCCATACGAAAAGTGAGTGTGAACACGGCGGTGCCTCTCCCGGCAAGGAACAAAAACAATGGCTTGGCACAGAGCGAACCGGGCCGCGACTCGCTTACGATAGAAAAATCATTGGATTCTTATTTATATCGAAGAAAATGGAGAAAATTAGCACGCATTCCTCGTCTATGGATCGAATACTTCTTGTGATTTTAATATTATAACATGACAAGCTTGGAATCAAGACGAAAACTGACTGGAAATGTAGCACTAGGACCTCAGGTTAGAATTTATTTACTTTCGCATTGGATTTCATCACCGTTCAGTGTGGCGCTATGGCCAAGGCCTTCGCCTACCACCACTGCGGCCGGGGTTCAATCCTCATACGAGTTGGCACGATTTCTCACAATGGAAAATGGCTAGATTAACTTTGTATAGCTGCCATAATTTCCAAGTCCAACTTGACCCTGAAAAAGTATATACCAAAAATTTCAAAAATGCACATGTGTGGTATATGCAGAATAATGCACGGCTAAACTGCATATAAACCCACCGGAAGTCCGGAAATCGTGGTATAAAAACTAATATAACATGAAATACATACAGAACTGAACTCCCATGGTATACATTATGCTCATCCACCCCTCGGGAGCTGTCTCCCAAACAGCCCCCCCTCAGGATCGACCACAATGTACGCCATGGTCATTTAGTTCTGTGTATAAGAAACACACCAAGTACTAATCCTGGTCGGTATGCTTACTCTAAGGCTATACATTTACACATGATGGCCATGATTGATTGATTGATTGATTGAAATTTATTCGTTTATTTATACTGAAATGATTTAGGCAGATGAGTGCCTGTGGTTACAACGATTTCAGTCAATTGTACATTCTGGTTTATAATGTACATTTTATGATCTAATAATGATAATTGTTAATAATAGAAGGAAGTAATAGGGGGAGCTAGTATTAGCTCCCTTTAATTTTGGGGCTACAGATGGCCATCATAATGCAGTAATTGCCATGATGAATCAATGCAATATAAATGGTCCTTTGAGAGTAAATGTTAAAAACTCACTCATGTCCTAGGGTTCTACAGATGACATCAGCAACAGCCTGGGACTCCTCAGGGAAGGCAATGATCCTCTCACTATAGCAGACAGTTCCTATGACGCCACCTACTTCCAGTTCCACCCGCCCTGCTGTCAGGCTACCACTGGACCCTACTAGTGTTATTTCATCTTCAGATAGCTGCTGCTGTGTTGGTGGCGTGATAGGAGCTGCAATGGGAAATTCAGACTATTAATTGAATACTTGTGCACCATTCATTTGCCAATTGTGAGTTATTGTGAGCCTTGCCAGACCTTTGGGAATGTATCAACACGGAAGGATCACGTCGAGTGGGCATCACGCCTTTGAAATGGATGTGGTACACAAAGTGTTTAAGAGACAGTAAGATTTTGTGGGAGAAAAAAATAGTTGTACCACCGAGATCTGGAGGGAAAGGTAAGTTGTTGCACATTTGTATACTATCTTCATCGTCTTTATCTTCATCTTCATGTATCGTCATAAGTCTTGTCTTGTTGTATTTTTTTTTTATCTCAAAGACGATGGAGGGGGGTAGTAGAAACCCATCCTAAAGTGCTGTCTTCACTGTGTTAGTCAGGTTTATTTTCTGCTAATCTGAGTGATTTTTATCTAGTAAGTATATGGAAAACAATTGTCGGGTTAGCGATATGGACCTGACTGATGCAGTGGAACCGGCCCTTAATGCAAGGCTTCCACCAAAGCCGATTTAATCCCATTTTTAATTCCGGATGAAATTGTTCATCTTCCAGATGTATTTCCACCAACTGCCACTCAAATTTTATCTAAAATAATTTTGCCTGCTTTGTGGGTAGTTTTGTCAATCGGCTTCGGTGGAATACCTGCTTATACCAAGTAAACTTACGGTTGCACCAGACAGTGAGCGGGTCAAAGGAATCAAGTGGGTTAACTTCACGGATTTGACACGCTGTGAAATCCTGAGCCCCACACAGGCATTGAATACTGTGTGTCACGGGTGGTCGCACCTCCCTAGTAAAGAAAAGAACATTGATTCATCAATAATTATTATGCAGAGTTAATGATATTTTTCACATAGGGGTTGCTTAAAGTCACTGCTGAAGTCTTAAGGTGCAACTGACACCAGAGACCTTTAATATGCTACTAGTCTATAGTAGTGACATATTATATACAACAGCCTGTGATACCTTTAATATGCTACTAGTCTATAGTAGTGGCATATTATAAGGTTTCTCCTGGTATTACTGTGATACTTGTTGAACATAGGGGAAAACATAGTTTTGCTTAAGAACTGCCTCACCTGCAGTTGTCACTTCCTTTTCAGTCCTGACTTGTTTTAGTGTCACACAGAAGCGCTTATGTCAGTCAGGTACAAGTGACGTTTATAATGAAGATGATAGATACTCTAAACAGGAGGACTAAAAGGTGAGTCACACAGTAAGGTACCTGAAGAGCGTCACTTAGTACTCTCTTTACCTTACATACAACAGCCTGTGATACTTTTAATGGTAAGTATTAGTACATGTGATTCCAACCAACCCTTAACTACTGACACCTAGTGGTATAGGTGGTAACTAATGAACAGGCACTGGTGCTCGCACTAGTGGCTACACCGAAACCCACTGGCGCTCTCCGTGCCTAGTGGCTGCTAGCACTATATGGCACTGATATCACGTTATTTGGATCTGCCAAAAGTGGCTGGAAGTGGCTTGAGCCTCAAACCACCCATTTTGTTCTATTTTTCAAAAGATTTCTCACTGTCACTACTGTTCAGTTGTATTTATAGGTTTTGACAAGAAAAAATATTTTAGATACCCAGTAGTAGAAATTCCTGTCATATCCCAATATTTATCACTTTTTATACACAAAAGTTTGAGACTACAGATGCTCAAATCGAAACAACCCAAAAGCAAGAACGCGACCAACAGTTTCTCAAGGCCATTCTTGACTGACTTCAAGCAACTGTTACTCTTTTAAATCTTAAGATTATATAATCATTTTTTGTCTAGGGCTAGATTATAATCATTGAAATAGGCTCGTAAGTTTCAAATATCATTGCACTGTCTCTAATAGCAAAGTGGAAAGTAAATAAAGGCATTTGTCACGCACGGAGGTACGAGGTCACGCTAGAAACAAACACAGCGCCTTCTGAATCAAGGCGCTGTGAGACACGGACGTAACCAGTGGCTACCAGTTGTACTGCTATGCTTTATTCAAGTGTACTACCATATTTGCTTGGGAAAGAGCTGAGCTTCAGGAACTTTCTCAGAGGGAGAGAGAAGTAACGGAATTGCAGAGAAGGTTAGCTGTTATTAGTGTAGAAAATTGGAAGTAGCAAGTTGGAAAAAAAGACATTAACGGAAGTAGGTCAGAGGCGGCCGAGTATGTTCGCCAGCAACAAGCTTCAGTCCAAAATGGACCCTTCCAGTGCAGGTGTAAACAAGAAGAAACCGTTCATCAAAAAGCCATTCTTCTTTTAATTTTTGTTTACAATTTTGGGTGATGCTGATGCTATATTGAAATTGAAATTATAAAATGGGTCTTTCCCTATGTTAAAATATATAAAAATGATACAAAATCATAGCATTAACATACGGACCTCCGTAAGTCACATACGGAGGTCCGTATGTCACTTTTAGGATACCACCTGGTACCCCCTGTATGTGATTTTCCTACATACGGACGTCCGTATGTAACATGCAGACGTCCGTATGTGTCCGTAAGGAAAAACAGAGCCATGGCTATATATGTGATATGAGACACAGGCATGTGATATGGCAGTTTACTAGTGACATGAAAAATAAACTTTACAGTTCAACTTTCTGGGGATTCACACAGAAATTCATATTTTGTCATACTTGGGTCGTTTTAGTACTTATTTTGATAGCATTAACTTCTAGTGTGCACTTTTAGAATTCACAGAGAAATTCATATTTTGTAAACAGATGAAACTAGAAAAAATTGATCGAAGAAAATGCAGATGGAGTATCACATGTGGAGTGCAGACTAATTATTGAGTCGAGTTGAAATCAAATGTCAGCTCATCCCAACTCAATTCAGATCCCTTTTCTTCCTACTCCCCCCCCCCTCCTTCTACTCTATTTCTCAAGGGGGATAACTTAATGCTCTCCTATTGGTTTAGACTCTATATAACCACTTCCCCTTCAAATAAAGGGCACTTGGTGTCCTTGATCCTCTTGTATTAAGAGGTATATTTGCAACCCTTTGTTGTGAAACACCCTCCATGGCATACGGAGATGGCATACATAGATACTATGATACTATAATTTAGGAAAATATCAGCCATCAAATCCCAATCCACCATCTGATTTCAATGTATACTATATTTATTTGGTTGATTAAATTGGGTGGGGGAAAGGTACAGAATCAATGCAACATGTGTGTGATAAAAGTATAACGGTTCCTTACCAGTATTCTATTAAACTTGTGTCCTGGATAGAAAACGAATATCCTGGTAACATGGAACTTGGGTAGAAGAAAGCTGGCCTGCAAAAGTAATAGTAACCATATGAGATTGAATACCAATCAGTCTTACTTTGTATATCAGGTTTATGTAATAGTATGGTCATAGTCCCCTACATTCAAAATGGTGACATGGCCATTTTTATATTCAATAATGGTAATATGAACTGTTCGTAAAATTATAATATGGGACATGGCTATTTATGTGAAATGAGACACAGGCATGTGACATGGCAGTTTACTAATGACATGAAAAATAAACTTTACAGTTCAACTTTCTGGGGATTCACACAGAAATTCATATTTTGTCATACTTGGGTCGTTTTAGTACTTATTTTGATAGCATTAAGGCGACCGCAGACGGGCCAGACTCGATCGGTATCTAAGGAGTGTGGTCCCGATCCGATCGGGAAGATCAAACATGTTTGATATTGACCGACTGGATCGGACGTCCACGCAGACACTCCCGATCGTCAGGATCGGCCGATCCAGTCGGTCCCGTCTGCGGTCAGCTTTAACTTCTAGTGTGCACTTTTAACTTTAACTGCTTGTATAAGGTGCAGCAGGGTCATATGATAACATATAAGCCGCACCTTATAGCAGGATATCATAGCAAGGCCCTAGCCTAGGCCTATAATCGCAACCTAATTTTCTTAGGCAGTAGGCATTATCTATGAACAGGGGGGTGGTAGGTTTGACTTTCAGGGGGGGGGGGTCTTAAAAAGCGATTTTTAATCTAGAGATCAAAGAGGGGCACAAAAGTTTTGACCGCCGTCAAGAGGGGAATAAGATAATTTCACATGATTGTTCGGGACCGCCCCCCCCCCCTTGACCACTTCCTTAGTGACACTAGTGGCATTGGATTTGGCCAGAGACCTCACTCTGATTTTGCTTAATGATATGACACATGGACATTCATCACAATCGACATGCAACAAGGGCCAATATTCTCAAAAATGTAAACTGAACAGTATGAAGAAGAATTACTTTCTTTGATATGACTGTTTTGCTGTCTACTCACGCATAGCCTAAAGTCCTGCAGATTGCTCCAGTGGCAGCAGTAAGACTACCTAGCGCATTGTAATCATCAGATGCCAGGCTGGTCCACCTCCCTTTGTAAAACACCTCTACTCTCCCATCCATGTGGTCGAAGCCTTCAAGGAAACGGACCTGGTGAATCGGCTCCTCTGCCATCGCTGGAAGACAATTCATAAGTAAATTATTATCAGGTTCAAAATTTGTTTGGAAATTATTAGATTGGTGAGAATATCAATTATCACGATCATTGTGGTGCTATGGAATGTTTGTAGACTAATAACATGGAAGATTTACATTTCAAATGAGAGAATTAGGTTTGGCCGTGAAATTATCATTACAGCCTAATCGTTTCAATGAAAGCATTTTCTTTTAATGCTATGAATTAACCCCCTGATGAACAAAATTTAAAAAGGAGAGACTGAAGGTCCTGGGATTTAACTATCAATATCAATCTTGAGTGTAAAAGCCCGATAGCCCATGCCCCAAATGCAGAGCTCTCCCCGCCATAGATCCCGCATCTGGAGGGTGCTGATCCTATTGGAAAAGGTAGTTTTGCCTCAGAAGTGCCTGACCTGTAGCAGTCTCTTTCTTTATGGTCCTAACTTTATTTGTGTTTCACACAAGTGGTCAAAACAAGGTCACTTGAAAGAGTGGGCAACAAAAGTGTGTACCTCATAGTGCAGCACACACTTTTAGCAAGACCAGTGCCTTATCAGAGTAATGTGGTGAGTGGAAGTTGAATGGTGAAGCACAGCTTAACCTCTCTGCAAAAGAGGGCACCTACTCCCAGCTCTATTTAACATACGAGCAACACCCCCCCCCCCCAAACACAGGTGGAGTCACTGCGCTGTGGCCTGTTGCACAACCACCTCTCCCATCGTTAACTATGGATTAAGACCAGCGAGGTCTTACGATAGCTGAAATTTACCTGTTTTCAATGGCAGCATATTGTGCAAAAGACACTCATATATTTACAATCAGATTTTTGTGCAACAGGCCTGTCTAATAAAGCGTTAGTCAACATGGATAAAATGTCAGAAATCTTTGCTTATCTGTACCCTTGATATTGGCATTGTGAAAGCTCACAGAATAAAATGAGATGACACCAGCACATTCTTACAAGGGCCTGATAACATTACCACTGACAACAACAAAAATTGGGGTTTTGATGCAGCTTTATAACTTGTATGTGTTTCTTACTTGCACATCTTAAAGCCTGTAGTCCAGCTGGGCATGAATCCACAATGTTAGGTTTACAGGTGACAGGGTATTGAGTACTGCACTGGTTGGTACCAATAATGCAGGTTAGGCTGTCCACGTAGGTGTCCGATGGAGGCCTCTCACCAAACTGCTCCACGGGTAGTATAACCTCCCATTTCCTATAAAGGAATTTGTCTTTTTAGGAGTTGCAAGGCAGCGTAGCAGTCACCGATGTTGCGTTAGAGGCAATAGCGTGCACATTGTTGCACGTTAATGCTTCAATTAGGAAAGCAGTTCCGTTACAGTTACATCAAATGGATTTATGGGTGTTTAAAGGATATTATCATTTGAAGGATAAGAGGGGTTGAGGGTTGAGAGTTTTTTAGGGATAAGAGCCCCCCAGTCATATGGCCACATGTTACTTGGCCCCCTGTCATTTGACCGCAATGCATTTAGCCACACAACATCTTGGCCCCATGTCTTTTGGCCAAAATACTATAGTCCGCCTTATTTTTCCTAACCATACATCATACGTCGTCATACATCATCCATACATTATCACACATCACCATACATCATCAGTACATCATCATATATGTTATCAAAAATCATCAGTATGTCATCATACGTCACCATATGTCATTTGTATGTCATCATACATCATCATACATTGGGCTTCCCTAGCCCATTTAAAAGGGTGTACTTCTCATCTTTCCTATCCCCTCAGGATGTGTGTGGTGCACATATGCGCGGGCACTGACACATTCCTCTGTGAAATTGTGTAATGTCGTTCTCGCCATGAATATGACCTTAGCTGTCGAAATGGCGTTAAACTCACTCACTCACTCACATCATCATACATCATCAGTACGTCACCATACGTCATCATACATCACCATACATCATCAGTACATCACCATACGTCATCATACATCACCATACATCATCAGTTCATCATCATACATCATCATACATCACCATATGTCATTAGTATGTCATCATACATCACCATACATCATCAGTTCGTCATCATACATCATCATACGTCACCATATGTCATAGGTACATCATCATACATCATCAGTACGTCACCATATGTCATTAGTATGTCATCATACATCATCAGTACGTCACCATATGTCATTAGTATGTCATCATACATCATCAGTACGTCACCATATGTCATTAGTATGTCATCATACATCATCAGTACGTCACCATATGTCATTAGTATGTCATCATACATCATCATACATCATCAGTTCGTCATCATACATCATCAGTACGTCACCATATGTCATTAGTATGTCATCATACATCATCAGTACGTCATCATATGTCACCATATGTCATTAGTATGTCATCGGTGCCTCCAGTACGTCAGTGCCTGACGGGCCTTAGGACGTTAAACAAATTAATCAATCAATAAAAACATTGTGATGAATTGTGGCCTTGTTACTTGGGGGCCATTTGGCCGTGTGGCCAAATGTCATCGCGGCCAAATGATCTGGTGCTTCATGTCCTCATGTCCTAAATGGTTTGGGGGCCGTTTGACTGGCACCTGACTTAAGGGGGGTCGCTACCGTTGCGCAGGTCCCCGTGCATGCAGATTATCTTTATCAGAACAAGACAAATTTTGGTACAGTGGTACCTATATAAGACCTAAATGTTCACAAGAGATTTTGGGCATTTTCAATCACAACTGAGCATTTTATGACAATTTGAAATTTTGGTCTATTCTCATCTGGACCTTTTTCAGCCTTCTCTGCTTTTCTGATGTACGTTTTAAGTATGTAACTATAACCCTCACTTAACACACATGCTGTTGTAGAAGTGATATACTGCTCACAAAATGACCGAGGCCATATAATGATTTCATGACAAGGAGTGATGCAATTAACCCATAATGCAGTGCTTTAAATATGGATTTTAATCAATTTCTCAAATATCTTAGTATTTCAAATGGCCAAAACTACAAAGCTATGCGTGGGAACCTATATCAAAATCACTCTTATTTAAAAGCAAATTATCTGAATCATATTCTAGAAAATTTTAAGAAGAATCTAGTTGCTAGAAATGTGAGGTTTCATATTTCTGTGGTTGATGATTATGCCAGAAGAAAATTCTCAAAGTTAAGTCAATTATTTTCTTATTTTTTGGTGAAAGTGAAAATACTCTTATTTTTCAAAATTCAATATTTAAAAAAATAGCATGGGACCCCCTACCCTTCTTTACATATTGTGATTCTAGGTGATTCTGAGAGAAAAATTTCGAAAATCTAGTATCTTTTATTCAATGGATGCGACCCACCTTAATTTAGAAATTGGGGATAAGTTATTTCCTTTTGCATTTTGCAGGCCACTCAAAACATATCCCTTAAAGTTGAAAAGAATGATGAAGGGGGATCTTTCTTCATCATTTGTATTAATGGATGTATAGTCTTTTCAAAAGTCAAGCTTACCCATCAAAGCCAAGATGGGAGCACAGGTTGGGTAAGAATGCTCGTAAGTCATCGCCAGCATTGCACACAGGGTGCCACGTATTGTCAGCATACCATTCCAGCACACCCTCCTTTGCAGTGTTACCTCCAACAAGGCGAACTGGCGAAAGAAGACGTTGAATAATCATTTAAATGTTGCATGATGTATCTGCAGGGTTCATATTTCTTAGTCGTTGGTGCACAATGATAACATGTTGGGATCTTGTCAACCCCAAGTTGTTGTCACAATGCATGGGCATCCCTACTGAACAGCGTCAATACACTTCCTACAGGGCAGACGGTTATGTTTATGATGCCTGAATCCAACCAGAGTGATATTCAAGCCCCAAACCCTGAGAATAAGTTGTGAAAAATGGTATTTCTATAGTAAAGACCATTGAAAAGACATGCCTTGAGGATGAGACAAACTAGATTTGAATACAGCTAATCTCCAGGGGGTACTATTTTTTCACCCCTGTATAGGATTACCATACTAATAGCACAGTGTATTAATGAACTATACAACCTATATAGAAAGATAAATTACCCTACCTCTACGACATGGACCCTCTGTGACAAGGACACTCATAAGTCCAATAAATGGCCCCCGTGACCGGAGTCTGAAGATGAGGTTTGTTGCTCCTTTGGGTATCTCAACAAAATCTGGCAGCGTCCCTAGTCCATACGTGGCATTCCAATATTGATAGCCCCTACAGTTCTCCAATGCTATCCAGTTATCCTCAGGACAGGTTGTGTCGAAGACATAGGTGATAGCCAGGCACACAGGCTTAGTGATTGTGACGTCGAGGCTCAGGACCAGCTCCTCATCTGTCTCTTGATCAGGGAGAATCACTGTGGAAATAGCTAATCGGTCATTTCTAGTTCGTTGTAAAATTGGCGATTAGTTATATCTTTTTTGTATTTTCAGCAAGTTCACTCAAAAAGTAGATTCTCATCGCTAAGCTTTGAAAAGTGTGATGATGAAGGATATTTGTCTTTTTCTACGCAAAGGCCAGTAAAGCAAAGGGTGATCTTGATGCATTTTAAAATGCTTTTGACATATTTTTCATTTTAAGAAAATTGTATTACTCCAAGGTAAGGCGTTTATTGCATGTGGCTGACTTTTCCTGAAGAAGAAGTTCTTCAAATGTCTCGTGTTGCAATTTGTGGTGAGAATACATGTCCATTATAAATATCGAGGGATAAAATCAACTTCCTCTTACAGAGAATCTATTATTTGTATAAACAAATGATACATGATGGGATTTTGATGGGATATTCTTACACATGTATAGCATGCTGACAAAATGCAACAAACCCAACTTTTGGTTTTGGTCAAGGATTTGAAAGTATTCACTCACACTTTCATTCTATATCCTATAGTTATGTAGTTTAAGTGTGTGAAGAAATCCCACTTTCTCCATTGATTCATGTTTCTATGTCTTGATAGATAAGACCAATAGTCCACTGGGCCTTCTTGGGCCGACTAGTGTTGGAAATGTCTGGGCAAAGTCGGCCGAAGGGGCCCACTGGATTACCAAACCAATCCAACACGAAAGTCTGCTGAGTAGGCCCAATAGACTATTGACGTAAGATGGACTTTATGTAACAGATTGGTGGAGATAATGCAGGGAATAGTCGGACAAAATTTTATCCAAGAAGTGATAACTAATCTTCACATTTTTAGAGCGCCACATCTGACAAAAAACTTACATCCACCGATGTTAACTGCTTGTCCAGAAGTGATCTCAAACAGGCAGGAGTCATCACCAAAGAAGCAAGGGAAAGCATCAGTTATGTCTGAAAAGGTGGAGATATCATAAAAACCTGGGTTGCAATTATTTCTCAGCTACTATTGCCCAGGCTGGTTCCAGATGGTAAATTTCAAATATTTGGACTCAATCCTGTTAACATTGGTCCAACCCTGTATCAAAAGGAGTATACATCACATGACATCGAACTTTGGGTGAAATTAAGTTTTAAAAAAAAAGTACTATGGAATCATAGACTAGATTAACAGCCTGCACAATATAAAGCAGTACTATATGTTTTAATCATTATTGCCTGAAGAAGTTTATTGAAAATAAACAAAATATTGCATTCAAATGATCACTCCCCCCATATTCTCGATGTTATAAAACCCCACTAAAATAATTGAACTGTATTTGAACTTGTTTGGTATTGTGTGGATATTTAATTTCTCGAATCATCATGAGAATAAGTGTTCTTCTGGATTCAATTGTACCTGATTTTCATATTGATACCTGTCTGGTACAATTAGGAGTTTTAACAATGAGAAGAACCTGAAAGGGATTTCATGCCTCATATAAAAATGTATAGCACAAAATTGATTGCCTCCAATCCAATCATTCCTAATTTAATAATTTTAACTTCAGCAGATGGGTGATCTTCCAATATTTGAGCAATTTGTCAAATTCAATGCAAAGGCAGCTTGATCGTATGCACTGTGTACAGTCACCAACACAGTCATCCCCAACTGCTACCTAGTCATTGGGACAAGGACTACTCACCTACACAGTCCTCACCAACAGCTACCTGGTCATAAGGGCAGGAGCAGGTGAACCTATCTCCTATCAATTGGTTACATTCATGTGTGGAGCATGCATGCGCACATCCGCCATGATAGGTCTCACAGCTCACGATATCTGCAATAAATCATAAGCTCATTAAGTGTCATACAGTGCATTAATGAATAATGTCAATTGGCCATCATGATGCAAAAATGCAGCTCTGCTGAGTCTACTTGAAGGGTCGGCATGATGCTCCAATGCAGTGCTGGTGATTGGACTCATTACCGTCTATGAAGACACCACAAGGGTTTAAGATGCATTTCTGGTAAGGTAGCTCCTAATGTCCACTGTAAACTGCAGGAGGAGTGGTGGTAGTTAATGTTAGTTCCCTACACCCCCTGTAGGTGGAGCACACGCTACTGATGCAGGGCATGCACAGGTGTTTTTGAATATTTGTAGGGGTCTATAGGACGAGATGCAAAACCTATGTAACAGATTGCTCAATAGAGGTGAAAGGGGTTGTTTTCACAGTCCATCATTGTCACTTTGTGTTTTTCTATCTACCTTGCATCTATTGCTAACAAATGAATGTAAAAGAAGACATAGGCAAAGCAAAGCCTCTCAATGGAAGTATGAGATACAAAGCTCATCTGTTAAACAAATGAGATTGACTTATTTAAATGGAATAAATCTACTCACCACAGCTGCTGACGGTGATTGTGGCTTGATTCACACTTCTTGTGTATCCTGAAAGTAATAGATAAAAAAGAATTGTGGCAGATGAGGGGAAAGGGCCCTCCCTGTGGGATTTCTAGTACTGGATTTGGCCACTAGGGGAGCTACAGAGGCTAAAAGCATGAAAAATAGACCAAAAATTGCCATTATGTAAATTTTTATACAGAAAAAGATGGTTTTCTCAAAAACGTTCTATTTTCTAGCACTTCCTGTGTATTTAGAGTGTAAATGGAATGTTTTTACCCTATATATAAAAATGCATTAGCTCATCGCTGGTCCCCCTCCCATTGAAATAAGCTTGAGTGCTTGCCAGGAACAGATAAACCAAAAGAGGTTAGATAAAAGTATGTAATTTTTTCAAAATTAACTCGATTTTTCTCTAAATTTTCAAGACCTTTTATATTTTGAAGTACCCCTATTCAAAAAGGACTAATCATTATAGACCAAATCAATGGATTCAAAAGCAAATAAGAGCAAATGGCATTTCCACAATGCCTCAAAATCATCAAGGCTATTTTTTCTGCAATGTCTGCCATCTTGGATCCCGATTCAAAGTAATCGGTGCTCGCCCTGGTGTAACTAATGGATGTAACTCCATATCGACTGTAAATTTGGATTGCCCACACTAAGAGCTTTAATTTGATAGGTCATACATTATATTTGGATCATTAGTTCCAGAGAAATTACTGACAAACTAACCTCCAAGAGAATCTGCTGGGAAAGTGGAAAATTGTTTGACGTTGCTAAGTTAAGCGCCATTGCTAAGTTATGCACCGCTAGGTTATGCAGTTCTAATGTGAGGCACGAGGAAGCAGCACGGAGCATCAATAATAGGCCTAGATTTTAGGCTCCCCCATAGTGCCGAAGGCATTAGTTAATCCAAAAAAGGCCTAAATAAGCATTCTCAGAGATACAGGTTGCCATGGCAACCAAAATCATATTACCAATAAAAGAAATATCAATGTGAATTGATAGAATGATTCACGTAGATTCATATGCTGAAAAAAGCATTAAGATACCATTTCTAGATCCAAAGTTATGCTCAAATGTATGAAAAGGGTTGGCCATTTTTCAATTGATTATTTAAATCATTATGCTAATTAGATGCCTGATCTAATTAAAACAAAGAATGATAGAGGTTATTGGGTGTATTGGTATAGTTATGTCATTCCATTTTCGTGAAGCAATATCTCCGAGACCAGAGGGGTTATCTGCAAGTGTTATACCTCATTTTTAAAGCTGATGACTTGAGTTTTAAATTTCATATTTTACCTCGGAGGACCCTTTCCCCTTATTCGTTCACAAATCTTGCAATCTTAACAGGATAAGTGTCCTTTTATTCTGAGTTATATAACAAGGCTCTCATTAAACATTGAAAAATGTAGGGTCACCATGCATTGTCTTCTAAGTGACTAGCATAAAATGAACATGTAAAATTCCTGTCAAATTTGGACTTCATTTAATGCGGACACATCCCTTCACTACCTTTTGTTGGTGAAAGTACTTCATCATTGTGGATGAAGCTCAGACAATCATTATAAGATGGTCCAGGAGGACAAAGGCACAATATAAGATCCAAGGTTTTAATGCTGAGGAGTCAGGTACAATTACAGGTGAGTACAAGATGAAGAGGATGAGGGTCCCATAATTATAGTTCATTACTGGGCAGCAGTTTTGCACTTTTGGAGAACAACTGCATGGGATTAGATCGACTGACCAATTCAAGGGTGCTGAATTCAGAAATCGTAGTGGAATTGCTAGGTTTCTTTTCATTTCTTTGCTATTTGATGTTGAAGAGGCATGAATTGTGATAAAACAACCGATACAAGTGAAAAAAATTGGCAGGAAGCTTATTTTATCCATCATTTAATTCATGTTTTCTGAATAATGCATGTCTTCAGCATTAAGAATATGTGGATATAATATAGTAACTATAAATCTATTCATTGCCTATAAAAGGGTGATTTTCAATATCCGATTCTGTGATATCAGATATCTGTTTGATAAGAATGTCACACGTTTCATCATATATGATATTTTCCTGTCGGGCTTCTCTTGCATTTACATGCTAAATAATAATCATAAAAATATTATGTGACCCTAAAATAAGAAAAAAAAAGACTTAGTGATTTGCCCTGTCTATGTATCAGTATCAAAATGTGATCGATGCTATTCAGCATCTATAGCATTTAGCCTCTATATACTACTAAATTATATCACAATTATAATACTGAATCATGATTACGTAATCTTATGTAACTAGCATGGTTGGGTAAAAATATCATAAATGTGTTTCACACTTTTATAAGCTGAGTTCTCAATTCTATACATTTTGATATTCAACAACTTACCTTTGGGATCATTTGAAGCTGCAATAACGGCCACCTCAGATGGTGACTCCTTTGCACTGATAACTACAGTGATCTTGATGCTGAACTTAAGCTCTTTTCCAAGGGGATCTCTAAAATAAGGAAATAAAAGATAATCAAATCGTCAGTAAAATTTACTGAGTATAAATACAAAATAAGGCCCTGGTGAATAACGCACCAGGGATACATTTATTGGTCATGGTAACAATTTGGGGTTTGATACTACCATCAAAGGAGTGATAGCAGTCGTTAGTGTTTTGAAATGCCCTCCTGATGAACCTGTGTATTGGTGCATCATGAGGGGGAATGAACACAAATCAGAAGGCTCTGAACCTTTCATTAATGCATTATGACGACCCTGTGGGGTTGATACAATAATGGAGGGATTTAAGGGGTAAATCTGTGCTGAATCTTACCCGAGGCTATTGATGTAGGTCACAGGAGGATGCAGGCAGTTCAGTTCTGCCTCACACTTTTCAAAGATGTCCTTAACGTATGCAATCTCCTTTATCTACATGAGATAATAATAATAATAATAATAATAATAATAATAATAATAATAATAATAATAGTAATACTGATCATTAAATGAGGTCTTCATATATATATATATATATATATATATATATATATATATATATATATATATATATGTACATTGGCTTCTAGTACCGTTCGGCTTGGTACAGGGGACAGCGAGTCTGTCTCTTGCCACATTGGCCGGGGATTGGCCATAGAACCCTGAACGGTTTTAACTGGAAATGTATGGAGAGGTTGACTTTGTATACACCTCCAATTTATTAACATGTCCAGGTTCAAACTAGTGCTTTCTTTCTCAAGGTCTCAGAATGCTGTTATAG
Source organism: Acholoe squamosa (assembly GCA_949317995.1). Lineage (NCBI taxonomy): Eukaryota > Metazoa > Annelida > Polychaeta > Phyllodocida > Polynoidae > Acholoe > Acholoe squamosa. The sequence goes on from OX439042.1 coordinate 62,659,040, forward strand.
CTTGATAACGCACGGCTGTTATAAGCAAAAAAGCACTGTCCAAGCCAAAATCGTTAGATTATATATATATATATATATATATATATATATATATATATATATTTATTTATTTATTTATTTATTTATTTATTTATTCATATTTCTCTAGTATCACAATGATGATATTTGATAGGCAGTTACCTTATCTCACATTGGGTAGAAATGTTCAAAAACTGTGGGACTGTTCTATTCAGCGTGAATAAAATGAACTTCTCATATAGTGTATCAACTATAGAGAAGCACACTTGGGCAGTTATTGGAATACCCACCATGTTTACGGATGAATGAATGAAATGCCCTTTTCTTACAAGGGCTGGAGGTAATCGCCCCAAGAATAAAATAATAATGCTAAGATGGTAATAAAAGAATGCTAAATACCTTTTCCTCCACATCTGCTGAACTGGGAGAGCCACCATAGCCATCTGTGTCTATATCCAGGTTTGTTCTGAATACACCTGCAATATTGTAGGGGATGGTATCTACTATCTATACAGAAAGAAGTAACCGAAAATATAATATGCATATCATATAGCTTACTGACAAAGAAAACATTTTACTGTGATAGAGCATGATGAAATGAAATGGGGTGGAGGGTATGTTTCAAAAAGAAAAGGAATTTCAGGATTCCGAATGTCAAAATTAGTTGTTGGATGTAGCCTACGATTGACCTCAATTCCTCAATCTCCTTTGGTTATGTCCATGGATAATTCTCTTAATTACTTGTTGGATGGAGTATATATATCATAGTGACTTACCTATAATTTCTGTGACAGGAACCGTGATTTCTGTGTCATTGCACTCTGCCTCGGCTAAAGAAACAATTATAGATGTGTTCAGTTGTATTCGTACTTTAACCAGGAGGGCAAGAAAGTGATTGTCCTGTTTAAGTTACTTTGCAAACCTGACATTTCACAGAACACCATACCATCCAAGGAAAATGTGGGTTAGAAGTAAAGTGTGACTTTTTTCATGGTATATCATGCATAATATAGTATATCAAATATGCCCTAAATAGATGAAATAGGGCTCCATTAAAATCATTTATCTAGATACCCGCCAAAATTAGAAGTGGAGGGCTCTTTTATATGAGAACCTCAACTTCCTTTTTCATGCCTATTTCACTTAGTTCTTCATCGAACACCCTAGCCTAGGGCTGCACCTGTCAAATCATGAAGGCAAATGGACAGGATACATGAGTTACACTGATATTATTAAAGTAAATATGTACCTGTGGTTGGTCCGGGTATTGTGGTGATAGGAGGTTTTTGTTCTGTTATGAACAAGATGTACAAGCAAATTAAGACCACATGTGAAAATCGGTTGTAAATTGTATTATAAATAAAATGCACTTCGCAATTCAGGTATACATTTTCTTTTGTTATTGCAAGCACCTCTTTGAATCATAAGAAACAAGAGGAAGAATAGCCTTATTTCCACCACATAAGCTTCAAGAAAGGAAAAATAAGAATGAGGATTTTATTCTGAAAATGAAAGTAGGGCATTTTTTTTATTTGTCCCCATTCTGTACCTACTTCTGCACTTGATGATTTGTCCTGAAGTGATGCCTGTAAAGGCTGCTCTGTGAGCAATATTGTTGTAAAGCAGCGCTTTACCCAGTAGTTGATTTACTCTGAGAAGTAGGGACGCCTCATTAATGACATCTATACGTCGTATCTGTATCCACAGCAAAAATGTTGTTGCTGGCCTGGAGGTACAAGAATTCAACACAGTTTGAAATATACCAATAAGAAATGCCTCTCATCACTGATCAAAGTCACTAAAGTTATCAGGAGGGAGGGTTATCTTTGATATATATGTATGCCAGTATGGGATGATTTTAATCATTGATTTGAAAACAAAAATGGGAAAAGAAAAATTGCTTCTTATCACCAAGCCATTAAAATATGAAGAAGGGGGGTAATTTTTGCCAGGTGCCAAACAAAAAAGGGAAATTCTAATCATTAGTTTTCCAAACTGGAAAAAGAAGTATTTATAAATGATATGTAGATACATACGGCCACAGCCCATTCTCGATGTACCTGAAAAATAGAAAATGAATGCGGTAAGCCACAGATATATAATCATAATGTATTTTACACTATGATTATAGAATGATTTCACACATGTTGGTGCTATTATATGTTGATATTCTAAGTATCCTCGTTATCCTGTGGATGAACACTCATTGAAAATTCATTTATCAAAACTGGAGCTTATTCATTAACAAAAGAAAGAACTGTTACTCACGATTCAGTTCCATTCAGGGAACAGTAGTCTATGTATACAGAGCTTGAGATTTCAGGCAGTTTGAACAAACGCTTTACCTGAAAATAAAGTTTATTTGACGAAAAATTTGATTGAAAGATTGTATAGTATAAAGTGGGTAGGCAGTGTTGTTTTGCTCCAAGATACCCATGGCATTTTGAATTCTGAAAAAAAAAAGAATTTTGGCGAACATTTATCTTTATTGCTGACAAAGGTTAATATAAATGAACATATATGTGTAGTACACATGAAAAACGATAATTTTGAGTGAACTGAGATTACATAAACACCACATAAATACAGCACTGACAGTGTCAGAAGTCTGTACCCCTGGAAATAAAGAAAGGTAAGCCTTCTACCCACCCCAAGGTGTAGTGGTAGATAATTCTAGATCCTTTAATTAGATCAGAAAATGATTTCATTTAAAAATGTCCTGGTGATTCTACAAACTCAGGCGTGGTCTTATAGACATGCTGTCTTAATGCATCAGTATGCAATCCTTAGATAGTTGAGGCTCACATCGTAGCATAGTGCAGACTCATATTCTTTGAACTTGGCTGTGTCATCCACACTTAGCTTTGGGTTGTGTTCAAGTGTTTTGTTTGTAAGTTCCACATTGAAGCAGTAGTCCTTTCTAAAGAAAATAGCTGAAAATAGATGAATTGATTGTGATGAATGAACTTACCTATTTCTATAAATCAGAGTGTCTGTAAAAATGACAGTACTGAGAAATGTAAAAGTAAAGATGCCCACTTTCAAACTTTCCTCAAACAATAACAATATCTTTATATGTCTCTGCCTACCGATTGCAATTAATTCAAAATATTTATTGAAATATTTGATAAATATCCTCAAGAAACCCTTTTTTATTCTAAGACAAATACCATAACCTATTGACTATAATTTCAGGATTTATTTTGTCTTCCTTGAACTACGTCTGTTTTGTCAGCCATGCTAGATTATCTATGCTATTTTCCTGAACTGGAAACATTATTCTCTGCAACCAAGCAAAATATTGTGAACCTACGTTCGTCTCTGCTCCCGGGGAAGTACAGTTTATCGATCTGGCTGAAGCATGACAAGTGATGACCCCTGTACGTTCCCTCATACGCACCCTGGAAGATGATACATTATTTTATGCAGAGAAGCTTATTCACTTTAGACATATTTTTGCTTTGATCTGATCTGAGCAATTCTACATTCATGATAAAGTTTGGGTTTTGCTCAATGCTGCTGTAGTCCGAATATTCATGCAGTGAAAGTGTGGGACTCTACGTCTTTGAATGTTCCTCTGGTTTATTTAACGCCATATAACCTCATTCAATGCCATTCTATACTATCTATTGCCTTTCTAGGCTTGATGGATGTCCTATATATGTAAGCTTATCTTCTAAGCTTAGGGCCAAGTTATCCATCTCGGAAGCTCCTAGACAAGCTAGAGGTCATCAAATGTTAAACCTCTAAAGCTTGTGAATTCTATGTTGTCTTGAACTATTGGAAGAATGATATGGGCTGATTCAAGAGTTTATGTATATAAGGCTCAGAACTGATGGATTAACAAACTCAGTATTACTAAATAACACTTTATTTTATTGAACCCCCTATATCTTGGCATATTAGAAAGGTTGATTGAAGTCACCAACTCCCAGGGGTTCACCTTTTATAGCCTGTGTCGTAAAACCTTCTGATGTGCCTTTAGCGTTGGTCACGATTTAGATAGAACATCAAAACTATACTAACTGATGATTGGATTGTTACTAAACCTTGGCTTCATAGTACTACAATATAGTAGTTTAGGTGTACCAAATATCAGAAACCAGGGATCAAACTTTTGGAACTACGGGTCTTGTGTTATATAGCATGAGGTGTAAGATTTGGTGAAATTCAGTCCACAATTGTGACTCAGCCAGCCAAATCCTTGCCTATGTGCAGCAGCCAAGAACCTCACAATATGGCATTGAAGTTGTTGGGAAGAAAAGTGTACCTAGGTTTACATTTTTGCTCATAAATCAAAAAGTTACGGTCCAATCAGCACAATTAAAACAGCTCCAGAATCCTAGGACAATGTACTTTCAGGCAGACTATGTGTGCAGCTAAGCAGACAGCTGTAGGGGGGCAGGGGAATTGGGACGTGTCAAGGTTGTGGAGGTGGGAGTTCAAATTACCAGGTGCATTCAACCTTCAAGCTATCGTCACCCCATAGAGCAGCAAATAATGGCTGCACTGCCAAAATTAAAACAGTTTTGGAAAGCCATGGCAGTCTACTTTCAGCACAGATTGAAAACCCTATCTGATTTTTGACCCATAAGCTATGTATTGGCAGTCATCGTCACAATTTTTATTTTACCCTCAGTTCATCAAAAATCATCATAAATTATGTTCTTTGGAAATCACTCTGCCTTATCTACAGTGTGTCTATTATACCAACAAGAGATCCTTAGCCATCTGCAAGTAACTTCAGCAGCTAAGGACAGCATTCACTGAACCCTCGGAAACCCCCAAAAAAAGTGACCAATGCTAAAGTGGTGACAATGTCATCTTAAAAGTCCAGCATAGACCCACTAAAACTCAATGGATTACATCCATGTTACATTCTAAGGCATGAAACATCTTTCTCTATCAATTGTAGCTTATATATACACATTTTAGACCCATGGCATTGAAAATAAATTTTTTTACACACTTCGGACACCACGCTTGCCAGACCCAACGCTAAAGTACACAATGACAGCTGATATCGTCTTTTTAAACTAGCCTGATATGTCTACTAACCATTACAAAAGAGTTTAAAACCATAGAAGAAGATATATATATATATATATATATATATATATATATATATATATATATATATATATATATATATATATATATATAAGGCTGGTAAGCATTCTACTATGACGATGTGGGAAACCACTCGTTTCTGCCTCGCCTCAGAGCATTAAAGACATTCTCTTAAGTCCACTACAGACCGATTATTACCTATCAGATTACACCCATATGTCAACCACAGACATAGAACCTCTTCCTCTAGTAAATTCAGCAGAGATACATAAATTTTAGCTTCATATATATGGGTTCCATGAAATGGGTTTGACGATAATAATGACATGTTTCATGCCAACAAGCTTGTCAGACCTTACATAAAAATGCACCAGCATAGTTGCCTTTTGAAACCAGCCAAACATGTCTACTAAGCAACACAAAAGAGCTTAAGACCATACAAAAAGATACATTGGGTTGGTATGTATTCCACTATGATCATACCCAGAAAATGTGACTGATGCTAAAAGATGTGACCAATGCCAAAACGATGACAACATCTTCTTAAGCCCACCACATTCCCACTAAAACTCAATGGATTACATCCATGTTACATTGTAAGGCATAAAACATCTTCCTCTATTAAATACAGCATAGATATACACATTTTAGGCCCATCTGGGGTCCATAACATTGCTTCAAAAAGAAAATTTCACATTTTCTTCTCACATTTCAGACTCTGCCTTGGTCAGACCTGACACAAAAGTATAGTGATAGCTCATATTGCCTTTTTAAACTAACCTGATATGTCTACTATGCAATACAAAGTAGTTTGAAACCATGCTAGATGATGCATTAGGCTGGCATGCATTCTACTATGACCAAACAAAAATTCTGACCAATGCTAAAGCATTAATGAACCAGGAAAATCACATGAGTTAAGGCCATAATAGCTAGTAAAGGTCATTATTTCTCCTTTATCATGAGTAGATACACTCTCTACACTTGTTTTGGTGAAACAATTAAAAATTTAGCGGCAGATTGTGAATAATAGAGGAAAATGTCCGTTTAGCATCGGTCACACTTTCAGAATTGAAAATTACATAGATGGCTTTGGTGACGTCAGGTTCCGAGGAAGCCCCATTTTTTTTTCTGCCCGAAAGACCTCTATAGAGATCCCTTTGATGGTGGATATTTATAAGAATAAAGGTAGTATTTTAGCAGGCTAGCAAATGTACTTTTATTATGGGGCTGGTGAGTAGAAAACCTGTCTTTTTTTATAAGGGGTGCATCCACTGCGATGGATGCAACCATCCGTCTCCCTGCATCCATTTTCTTTCCATAGAAATTAATGATAAATGATACAGATGAAGGCAACAGATGATCCGTCCATCAACAGTGGATGTGGCCCTATAGTAGGCTATCCCGAGGAAAATTTATGAGACCAATCAACTCGAAATTACATTGAAATATTAGCTAGGACATCCATCTAAGGGGAAAAAAATCGTATAGGGTTTTCTAGGAATGATTTAATGGGTAATGCATGAGCCAAAAAATTGGAAAAGGTAAAAAATGCTGATATTTAGTGATTTCTCAACTTCAAAAGCATATATCTCCCAAAATAATAGGCTGTCAGACACAAATTTGTTATCTATCAAATATGACTAGAACTAAGAAGAATGGTCCCTTAAATATTTTACTGTACCCCACAGAAGCCAAAAAGGGCCAAAAAGATCATTTGTTGGATCCTCCCATATATATTGGCAGTTATATTGCAGGGGTAACTTGGAAGATTTTGTTCATTGCATATGAATTAACAAACTGGATATTTTGGTTTCAGATGATAGAATTGCACCTAGATTCGGACAGGCCCTGCTATAGAAATGACCCTAGAGTTGGACAGTATGCTATATCATTGATACGAGACATAATGCATTCTCCCCGCCCCCCTATATGAGCTACTTATAGAGTATAGGGTGCAGTTGACCTCGTACAGTATTCAAGTGCAATTCATGACTGAGAAGCCTGAAGAGCCCTTAAGGTGTCACAGTATTAATAGGGCCAAGGACGTTCTGATTTCCCTCCCATCTTCCACCATAAAACTGGCGTCAATCAGGTTCTAATTTGATGGCGTTCATAAATAAAGGCTTAAATTAAAGCTGAAGTCATTCTTGATCTTTTTAGCATGGTCAACCATAACAGAGTCAGATCCGTTTTTGCACCAGTTGCCATGGAAACCACCATGTTGAATAAATTACATGATACAGACACCCCTGAAAAGTCACACATGTGACCTTGGACCCCTCTCTGACACAATAGGTTTCCATGGTGACCGAGATTTTTTTGCAACTTTTTCCCCCCAAATCGTTACCTTTCTTCTGGTACCAAAGTTATTAATCTGCGATAAAAAAATAAGGTCCCCTGGCACTGATTATACCCAGCAAAACACTGTTTTTAGTTGGGACTATTTAGCTGTCCTAGGTTTACTGGAGCGGAATACTACTGTGACACCACAAGGACTCTCAGCAAACGTCCTCCCTCCCTCTATATATATATACAGCAGGGACATTCACTCTTGGGAGCAGGAGTGTTCCCTGTGAGTGCTCTTGTACTCAGGTGAAACCACTATGCAATTATTTCACTAAGGTTGCAGTGATCTTACCGCTGGAAAAGGAATAGTGAAGGGATCTCAGGACTTGCTGTGCCTGACTGGCTTGCAACCACTGCATTAGATAGGGTAGACTGGCTAGGTCTTATGATATGTGCCTATGCTAAGATCGCAGGGGTAGAAATCCTAGGACCTTTTGAATTAACCTCCTGTAATAGGCAACCCTAATTGGCGGCTACATCTCCATATCTTGGAGTAAGTACACAACATACAGGGTTCTATTTGTGACATATCAGTTTTAAATGAAATAAATCCATGGGTGGTTAACAACATAGAATGTCTGAGGTAGAGTGTAGGTGTTTGAATTCAGGTACACTTTGATGGTAATATAAAAATGGCCACCACAATGGATTATAGGTGATATGTGCATGCCTCTTGAGCCAAACTACCAGCAATAATATACACATTCCTATTGTCATCTATAGACATGTTGTGAATGTAATGGTGAATCGACAATATACAAATCAACCAAACCAATTTTGCTATTCTCTAGAGAATTTTCCACATCAAATTATAGCCTAAACACGTCATGTTTGGAGAACAGTAAAGCAATATATGCAGTTACTTTCACCTATCTTTTTGTATTTGTCAGAGGAAAGTGTACACACGTAAATTTTCATTTCAAATTTACATATTACCTGAAATGTTCATATCTATAAATGTTATTCAATCCCAAAGGTGTCTGACTTAAGGTATCTCTCCGACTCAGGGTGTCTTTACCCTAGTAAATTGTCCTCCATTCTTCTGTGCTGTCAGTGCTAATGTGAGTGAAACATTTAGCTTGAATTCTATTCAAATATCTGAAAGTCAAACATTTCTTACCTGTACGAGTAGATCTATAATGGTGTTTAATGCAAACTCTGGCCGGCTCTCTCCTGAGGTAAAGACCACAAACACCCTGAACGTTGTCCCGGTGATGCTGTAAATTAGAAGGCATAGGAATTTAAACATACACTGAAAAATTATTCTTACTCACTTGAGTCTGGATCCAGACTCTGGCAATGTCGCCAAAATTAGTATGGTTTCAGACTCAACTGATCCTGGGGTGACACTCTGACAGATCCTGACGCTGATCCTGGGGTTATACTCTGGCTCTGCCTCTTTAAAATATTTTGCCCCTCCTTAGTATACACTAACATGGCCATGGTTTACACGACCAAAAATACTTACAGGATATATAACTTCATGAAATCCTGCCATTAACTGTAAGTACATGGTATAGTTTTGTTGGTGTTTTTTTTTGTTTGAGCACCCTTCTATGCTGTGTTCGTGACACACCTTGAGAACCAGGTGAGTGACTACAATGTCATAAATCCACACATCATCGCGGGGATTGGATGGGCTTATATTCATAGTCCATCAAGTAGGCCACTCACCCGATTTTATTTTGGCTTTGCATGGCCCATTCGTATGATAGAGCCCAAGTGGACTATGTGTTACAGTACATCAGTGTATCATGTGCATTGAATGTTGAATTTAGCCCTGGCGAGCAAATTTATATGTCATTGCTGCATTTAGGGATCATGCCCAGCTTACAGTACATATGCACTATGGGGCAGTACATATGCCCTATGGGGCTGATACATTCCCATTGGCTAAGCTTGGCAGTTGAACCCTGGACTTGAGATTCGCCATAGCTGCATTCTTGCATCTTGACAGCGAATGGCCATAAAGCCTTAAAGCACAATACAGCCGTTGGAAAGTTAGATTCGGGAGTGGGAAAATGTCTTCAGCCTACCAGTAAAGACTGGCTAAGGCTGTTTTAGCAAGCACCCAGTTCTCTCTCTCTCTCTCTCTCTCTCTCTCTCTCTCTCTCTCTCTCTCTCTCTCTCTCTCTCTCTCGTTGTGTGTGTATATATATATATATATATATATATATATATATATATATATATATATATTAAAACAGAGACCTTCGGGAAATTTCCCAGTATTTTTTTTTCTTGGTCAAAAATTTTCTTCTTCTTGAATTATTGTGACATAGGAGGGTTGGGTGGAAAGGTAGGGGAGGGGGAAAGAGCATTGTAGAATATTGAAAAACGCCTTACTTGAATGTCTCTGTAGCGATTGGAGGCCTATACCTACAGGATATAAGAATAAAGAACAATACTGTAATTCTATACATGATATCTAACCATTAGGCCCAAAAGGATTTCTACGTTCAAATATAGGGGAAAATACCATCACGACAGGTAGTTTGAATTTTGCTATTTCATATCAATGCCCTTTTGACATTAGGTATCCTAAAGTTCTTTCTTCTTCAAAGGCTTTTACACAAAAAAATATGGCTGTACCATGCAAATAAGGTAAAAAGAGTTACCATGGTACAATAATTTAGGATATGCATCTGTTTATCTTTTTTTTTAATGTTGAAATGATGTGTTATTTTTGTTATTGATTTGTTGGGTTTCTTTGTTAAAACCTTTGTAAGTTTCATTTAGAAAAATAAACATTGCATGCATACTTATGCCATTTCTAGCATCAGCAAAGGTGAACTCTCAACAAAAATAAATAAAAATTCCAACTCCATTAAGATTGATTCAATCCTTGCAAATGCCATGTTTCTAATTGCTAAGAACAATTACAAAAATTTAAAAACTTCAGTTGATGGTAGATGAAGTTACTTACTTTTCTACTTCTTTGAGTTCACAAAACTCCACACTGGCCTCTACATAGCTGTTATCAACGATGGTGTTGATCTGAATGTGAAGAATGACATTACCTTTTTCATGAGGATTCAGAGTTCATCAAAGAAGAGCTAATTCAGTAGAAAATCGATGTTCCCAAATCATTAATGTCAAATTTCAAACTGACACCATAAGAAATCTTAGGACTTACATCAGAACAGAATGATTGCTCATAGTAGCGGAATGCCCCTCGATCTGTCTCAACAAAGTAGGGAACACTCATTTTTGTAGCTTCTATCTCTAGCGCCATTTCACCTGCAATAGATAAATGTTCTTTATAGCTCCAATTTCCTCGCAGTTCTATAAAATTAGCAGTGTGTCTTGGATCGTACTAGCTCAGAGGAGAGGGCCTTTATAGACATTGGCTTTTCAAAGCCATGTGGTGCTTTCGGTTGAAGACGTGTAGAATTGTGCACAGATTAAGTCTTTTGTGTTAATAGTCTTTGGCGTGTGTAGATATCACTGTTTAGATATAGGAATAGAGTATAGTCTATGATAGATGTTTTTGGCTAATATTATTTAAAAACAAAAGGAGATAATGATGTATGTGCATGCGTATTTATGCATGGATGCATCATGATGAGGATGTTGGAAATCCACTTCATTCAGCAGCAATCTTGTCATGAAAATGACCGTGGACTAGGCCACAAACATTCTTTTTTGGCTTATTAAGATAGAATTGATAGTTTTAATGTAGGATTACCTAATATATTTGGAAATGAGTAAGTCCTGGACCCTTTACTGCATCCAGTATGATTTAGATTGCCCAAACTGACCCTATCAATGAGGCTGTAAGATGATCGTGGACTAGGAGTGGAAGGCCTTGTTATATAACATGCACACAATTACCATGCCGATCCTCTGCACTCAGTGAAAGCCTGTGATCCCCACCCATGCGTGCCTGCCCTCGAAACAAGACACGGGAAAATCCCGTGAACGACTGGTGAATCTGTGAGCACATATTCTCGGGAAGATCCTGGGAAAAGTACCTACAATCCCGTGAATTACCCTGATATTCCCCAGTTTTTAACAGGGCCCTCTAGTGAGATTTATACACATAAGTCTGATTCTTCAGCATAAAGTGAAGATGCCAGAGTCCACCAGGGGCCTCTGTGTGAGCATGGAATCCTGGTTTGGTCCAAAGAACAGAGAGAGGGAGTGAGATGGAAAGAAATGAGAGGGCAAGAGAGGCACAGAGAGAGCAAGAGAGATAGATATAAAGAGAGAAAGAGAGAGAGAGAGGGAGAGGGAAAGGAGAGAGAGAGAAAGGGAGAGGGAAACGGGAGAAAGAGAGGAAGGCAATAGAGGGAGGGAAGAGAGAGAAAGAGAGCAAAATAGAAAGAGAGCGAGGCAGAAAAAAAAGAGGGAGAGCCTTGCCCCCCCAAAAAAAAGGAAAATTGATTGACTTAAGCTACTGACAAAATTGATACATAAAGTTGATTGAATCATAATATTATGTGTCCCATTCTAATATGTGTGTGGTGCACATATGCATGGGCACTGACACATTCATCTGTGAAGATGTGTAATGTAGTTCTTGCCATGAATATGACCTCAGTTGTTGAAATGGCGTTAAACATTTATTACTCACTCACTCTCCCGTTCTAATAATTATGACCCTTATTGATATCTCACTAAATGTGCATGTTTGTTAGACATGTCTTGAACAGAGTTAAACCCTTTAAGGGCTAACCCTAATGCATTAATGCATTTTGGTTGTCATGATGCATTAATGCAGCCAGGGCTACATTCAAGCATCATGCTTACGCTTTGGGAAGATCAGCATGATGCCCCAATGAAGTGCTGGCAAGCAGACTCCCCAAGTCTTCATCGGTAAAACATGCCAGCCAATGGGCACGTTACACTACTGCATCAGCAGACCTTAAAGAGTTAGGTAGCATTTAGAGGCCTGGCAAATAGGCACTCAATGATTATAGGGCATGCTAAGTTGTTTACGGGCACTAAGTAAAGAGTCAGCTAAATTTAGACTGTGAAGGTTGTAGGGTGCAGGCAAACCACCTGTGGTACACACTTACAGAACAGGTCATTTTAGTCAGATGGGGAGGGGGATTTCTGGGGCATAAATGGGTGAATGTAAAAGCATATCTAAACTCAGCCTCCCATGAAAAATATACTGACATCATTTAACACTGTCTGTGCTGTCTACTTAACCGTGTAAAAGTGCCCAAAATCTCAGTGTGCCTTATTCACTGTACTAAATAAATACCCAGACATTTGGTTTGGTCTTTACCCCTGGTCCATATCCAAGACAGGTACTTATGAAATTTTAGTGCTGAAGAGTTATTTTAACACCTCCCCACCCCCACTAACCACTGGTACTTATATGAGACCAGCAATCATTGCTGAGTGTCAAGAATTAATCTTCTCAAAAATGAGCATCAAGATACTCACATGGAAAACTTTTCTGACTCTCTTTTGTGTCATTTTTGGGGGAAAATATTTGGGGAAATCTCAAATTTACACCAGACTTCCTTCACATGGGATGCATGCCATAGTTCTACCATTGAAAATACACTGTAACAGGTTTATGCCTAGGTCCATCACACCTCATGTATAGACTCACTATGAACTATGTGATATTTAATGGACTATAACTATGTGATATTTAATGGACTATTAACACATAAATACCATGTTATGACATGTGTCCGTCGAGAACATATTTGAGTATGATTTGAAAAATGAACGTGACATATCAGATGGAAATAGAACCACCCCTGTGCCCCCTCACCCCCTGCTGATACCTACTGAGCACTCCCAAACACCAACAGGACCAACCAGTTTGGGCTACACTGCCCCACCTCAGCTGTCATTTCCACCTGGCTCACCTACACACAAGACCTGTCTCCAAAAACTGAGGGTAACAGTGGGTAAGCATAAATTTGCCATTTTTCACCATTTTCTATTCATTATGACATGCAAAGGTTACCATTTTCTTGCTGCTCTATTCATAAGGGCACTTACAATCCTAAATAGGAAATGGCACTAGTATCTCAATATTACCAATGGCATTGTACCTTGTTGTGTGCAATATTCATGAATGCTAATTCAAGCACTTTACCAGCATTTGCAATGATCCATAAAAGAAATCCTAAGTACTTGACTGGATCTTTATTTGCAATAATATGTGATATTGTACATCTGAAGGCATGATTGCAAACCTATACATCTAATTGTGTGGCCACTGGCTGTGTTCAGAAATAGCCCTCCTTATTGCAGCTGCATACTACTACTACTATACAACTAAGTGTGAGAGGCAGTCAGACCCTTTCCCAATCCAGGTCATAGTGGGCCCACCTTGTGTACTGATTACCTTACCTCTTATACAGTGTACCCATTCCCAGCCAGCCTAATTTGGGTAACTCACACAAGCACCTAGCAGAAGGTGACTTTACTTGTATGCAGGGTTGTTGTAGATTGCAACACTCAGGGTCAGATTCCCCTTCTGTCCCAGTATATTTACATGTCTGTATATGTGTCCACACTCACATCCATCTATGTACATACATTTCCTTTTATCCACATACACTCACATGCCTCATGTCCACATGCACCCCCTCACACATCCACATCCTCTCTATGTCCACATCCCCTCTAAGTGCACACACACCTCCCTCTATATACACACCCACCTCGCTCTGTGTCCACACCCACCTCCCTCTATGTCCACACCCCCCTCTCTGTGTGTCCACACTTAACTCCCTATATGTCCACACCCATCTACCTCTGTGTCCACACACACCTCTCTCTATGTCAACACCCAGTTCCCGGGCCTCCCCAGCCCCAGGCCATCTTTAAAAGGGGTCTATGTCTTGCTTTTCTATCCTCTTTGAGTGTGGGTGGTGTCCATATGCGCGGGCACTGGCACATATTCGTTCCTTGAATCTCCTCTTTTCTGTCAACTCTTTCTTACATGTGTCTGGTGTCCATATGCACGGGCACAGGCACATGTATTCCTTTGTGATGTGATGTCTAATGTACTTTTTCCGCCATGAATATGACCTTACCTGTCGGCTTGGCGTTAAACAACCATTACTCACTCACTCACACCCAGTTCCCTCTGTGGTCACACCCACTTCCCTCTGCGTTTACACCCACCTACAGTGGCCCACAAGGGTCAAATTGAAGTTGAAGTAAAGAGTTGACTTTCACAAAAACCAATATTAATCGCAAAGTCAATTTCATTTCATTGCTGTCAAACTGTCAAGGTGTCAACTCATGAAAACCAACTTGTGACAGGTATCTTTTAGCATTGCATGGTGCACTCTATGTCTTTCTATATGAATAAAGTTTATACCAGCAACTACTGGGTAGCTATCAGTTCCCTCACACAATAACTGATGGTTCCACACCAAGTAGTTGGTGGTTCCAGCATCCTTAACTGGTGGTTCCCACCCACTGTAACTGCGGTTCCACACCTATCCGCTACTGGCACTGGATCCCATACCAAGTAGCTGCTGGTTCCCACACCCAGCACTTGGTGGTTCCCATGCACATTAGTTGCTGTTTCCTGTACCCAGTACATGCTGGTTCCCACATCCAGTAGCTGCTGGTTCTCATATAAAATGGTTCCTAACCCAAGTAGCTGCTGGATCCCACACCCTTGCTGGTTCTTGCACCCAGTACCTGCTGGCTTCCACATAGAGTAGCTGGTAGTGGTTCCCACATCCATTAGGTGATTGTTCCTGCACCCACTTCCTGCTGGTTCCCAAATAGAGTGCCTGCTGGTTCCTACATCAGGTAATTGCGAGTTCTTAAAAGAGTAGCTGTCAAAATAAGTCAATTGGGTCAGGATAGGTCAAATTAGGTCAAATATGTTGAAAATAGGTCATATTGGTCAAAAGTATGTCTATTTGGGTAGCATAGGTCAAATTATGTCAAATATGGTGAAAATAGGCCAAATTGGTCAAAAGCAGGTCAATTAGGGTAGGATAGGACAAATTAGAGTAAATATGGTGAAAATAGGTCAAATTGGTTAAAAGAATGTCTATTCGGGTAGCATAGGTCAAATTACGTCAAATATGGTGAAAATAGGCCAAATTGGTCAAAAGCAGGTCAATTAGGGTAGGATAGGACAAATTAGAGTAAATATGGCGAAATTAGGTCAAATTGGTCAAAAGTAGGTCAATAAGGTCAGGATAGGTGAAATTAAGTCAAATAGGGTGAAATTAGGTCTAATTGATAAAAAGTAGGTCGATAAGGGTAGGATAGTCAAATTAGGTCAAATATGCTGGAAAAATATGTCACATCAATTGGTGAAAAGCAGGTCAAATAGGGTAGGATAGGACAAATTAGAGTAAATATGGTGAAATTAGGTCAAATTGGTCAAAAAAAGATAAATAATGTCAGGATAGTTGAAATTAAGTCAAATAGGGTGAAAATAGGTCTAATTGGTAAAAAGTAGGTCAATAAGGGTAGGATAGGTCAAATTAGGTAAAATATGGTGAAAACCAGTCAAATTGGTCAGAAATAGGTCGATAAGGTCAAAGTAAATCGAATTAGGTCAAACATGGTGAAAATAGGTCGAATTGGTCAAAAGTAGGTCAATTAGGTCAGGATGGGTCAATTAAGGTCATATATAGTGAAAACAGGTCATATTGATCAAAAGTAGGTCAATTAGGTCCAATAAGGTCAGGATAGATCAAATATGGTTGAAATAGATCAAATTGGTCAAAAGTAGGTCAATTTTGTCAAAATGTAGGGTATGATAGGTGAACTAAGGTCAAATATGCTGGAAATAGGTAAAAGTTGGTCATTTAGGTCAAATTATGTCGAAATTTGTCAAAATAAGGTCGACTATGACTATTTTTGACCAATCTGACCTACTTTGACTATATTTGACCTAATATGACCCATTCTAACCTACTTCGACCTAATCATGCTACTTTTGACTGATTTGACCTATTTTAAGATATTTGACCTAATTTTAACTATCCTTACCTAATTGACCTTCTTTTAAACAATTTTACCTATTTTCACCATTATTAGACCTAATTTGACCTATCTTAGCCTGATTTGACCTACTGACCTATCTTTGACCAATTTGACCTACTTTTACCATATTTGACCTGATTTAACCTCCTTGACCCACCTTTAACCAAATTGACTTATTTTCGCCATATTTGACCTACCTTAGCCTACTTTGACCTACTGGACCTAATTTTGACCAATGTGATCTATTCTTACCACTGTTGACCTAATTTGATAGAATTTCACCTGATTGACCCATTTTCAATCAATTTGACATAATTTATACTAGTGTGACCTAATTTCATTCAATTTTACCTACTTGGAACCAATTTGACCTATTTCGACAAATTTTAACTATCTTGACTGCTTATGACCTAGTTTCACGCAACTTTCCCAATTTGCCCATTTTTGACTTATATGACCTTTTTCATCCAGAATTTATCCAGATCACTCTTTTGCTACTAGGTATGGGAACCGGTAGCTACTCTATATCAGAACCAGCAGCTACTGGATATGGGAACAAGTAGCTACTGTATGGGAACCAACAGCTACTGTTTTCAGAACTACCTGTTGTGGGAACCAGCAGTCACTCTATTTGGGAACCAGCAGGTAGTGAGTGCAGGAACCAGCACCTAATGGATGTGGGAACCACTACCAGTTACTCTATGTGAAAGCCAGCAGGTATTGGGTACAAGAACCAGCAAGGGTGTGGGATCCAGCAACTACTTGGGTTAGGAACCAGTTTATATGGGAACCAGCAGCTACCTGATGTGGGAAGCAGAGACTACTGTATGTGGGAACCAGCATGTACTGGGTACAGGAAACAGCAACTAATGTGTATGGGACTACCAAGTGCTGGGTGTGGGAACCAGCAGCTACTTGGTATGGGATCCAGTATCAGTAGCTGATTGGTGTGGAAACACCAGTTACAATGGGTGGGAACCACCAGTTATGGGATGCTGGAACCAGCAGCTACTTGGTATGGAACCATCAGTTATTGTGTGAGGGAACCAATAGCTACCCAGTAGTTGCTGGTATAGACATATAGAAAGACATAGAGTGTACCATGCAAAGCCAAAAGATACCTGTCACAAGTGGGTTTGCATTCATGAGTTGACACCTTGACAGCAATGAAATGAAATTGACTTTGAACATTGATTTTGCTTTTGGACTTTAACTTTTTTTGTGAAAGTCAACTCTTTGCTCCAACATCAATTTGACCCTTGTGGGCCACTGTACCCACCTCCTACTGTGTCCACACCCACCTCCCTCTATGTCCACACCCATTTCCCTCTGTGTCTACACCCACCTCCCTCTGTATCCACACCCATCTCCCTCTGTGTCCACACCTGCCCTCCCTCTATCTTCCTACCCATCCCCACTATGTCCACACCCAAAGCTCTCTGTGTCCACACCCACCTCCCTCTGTGTCCACTCTCATGTCCCTCTATGTTCACACCCACCTCCCTCTATGTCCACATCCATTTCCCTCTGTGTCCACACCCACCTCCCTCTATGTCCACACCCACTTACCTCTTTGTCCACACTCACTTACCTCTTTGTCCACAACCACTGACCTCTTTGTTCACACACACCTCACTCTTTGTACACACCAAACTCCCTCTATGTCAACACCCACTTCACGCTTTGTTCACATCCGCCTCCCTCTATGTCCACACTCACATCCCTTTGTGTCCACTCTCATCTCCCTCCATGTTCACATACACTTCCCTCTCTGTCCACACCCACTGCCCTCTTTTTCCACTCTCCCCTCCCTCTATGTCCACATCCATTTCCCTCTGTGTCCACACCCACCTCCCTCTATGTCCACACCCACTTACCTCTTTGTCCACACCCACTTACCTTTTAGTCCACACCCACTCACCTCTATGTCCACACCCACCTCCCTCCATTTCCACACCCACCTCCCTCTGTGTCCACACCACCTCCCTCTGTGTCCACACCACCTCACTCTTTCTCCACTCTCACCTCCCTCTATGCCCAACCTCACATCCCTCTGTGTTCACACTCACATCCCTTTGTGTCCACTCTCATCTCCCTCTATGTCCACATCCATTTGCCTCTTTGTCCACACCCACCTCCCTCGGTGTCCACATCCACCTTCCTCTATGTCAGCACCCACCTCACTCTGTGTTCACACCCACCTCCCCTATGTCCACGGCCACCTCCCTCATTATCCACACCCACCTCCCTCTATGTCAACACTCAATTCCCTCTTTGTTCACACCCACCTCCCTCTGTGTTTACACCCACCTCCCTCTGGGTCCACACCCACCTCCCTCTATGTCCACACCCGCCCTCCCTTTGGGTCTACCCAAATCCCTCTATGTCCACATCCAAATCCCTCTCTATCCACACCCACCTTCCTCCGTGTCCACACCCACCTCCCTCTATCTTCCTACACATCCCCATTATGTCCACAACCACCTCCCTCAGTGTCCACACCCACCTCCCCCTGTGTCCACTCTCACCTCCCTCTATGTCCACACCCAGCTCCCTCTATGTCCACACCTACCTCCTTCTGTTTGGTTTGGCATAACCTAGTGAGTAATGGATATACCATTTGTCTTTATAGGTGCATGAAGTTGGACCAATGAAGACCTGGAGGCAACATCCTACTAAGTGGTTCAAGAGGACAACACATTCTACTCCATATGATTTTTTCAAAATTTTCAAAGGTTCTCTAAAATTGTTATTTGACATGTATGCACATATTTGCCAATGATTTTTTCTGATATCCCAAGCAGGAAATGAACATTTCTAACACCCACCAGTGAAAACCCAGCAAAGAATAATTGCTTTTCAGTGACCATGATCACTGAATGGTTGATAGTATGGAGAAACAATGAATTTCTACAACATGCTTGGCAAAGTCCTAGATTTCTTTTTGGTTTTTGTGGCCCATAGCCTTTAACCATTACAGCTATGTAATAATGCTATCCATAGTATCAAGCACATCTAACAAACTGTGAACAGGTCAGCTTGACTCGTACACCTGGCCTTCAGAACTGGTCATGTGACCATAGCACTGAGACACACACAGAGGACCTGCCCTCCCCCTACTTGGCCCTTCATAGGATGTGTTACAGTTACTGATTGTTAATAATTATGGCTTTTTTTGGGCAAACAAACCAATGCATTAAGTTGACCTTTGGGTAAGATGACTAGGATGCACTTACCTGAAAACTATACACACATTGCAATTAGATCTTAATCTCTTGTTGTACATGTTAAATCATGTAAATTTACATACCAATCATAGGAGCATTCCATATAGTCATCTAACAATATCCTATCTAATATATTCTAATATATTGAGGAGCTTCTACTCTTGGTGTAGTCACCTAACCATGTGTTGCCAATGTCTGCCTGCAGCTAACCACCCTGTGACATCACAGAGGCCTAACTGTAACACACCCTAATGGTCACGACTTTGACAGCTCTCATACCCCCTCCTCCACAGTAGGGCCGCACACACCTCTTAACCCTTCAAGGGCCTCTGATGCATTAATGCATCATGTCCATTGGACATCATGATGCACCAATGTAGGAAGTGCATATTAGGAGTACAAAGTGACATGGCATTGGTTAATTGGAGTCTTAGAATGGAAAACAAGCAAGTCATTCCCATATTAGGAGCCCAGTCACATAGTATTGTTATATTTGGAGCAGTTACTGCTACAAATACACATGTTGCAGACTGGTAATACCTACACAGCCTTGTTCTGTTTACTGGTGTCTATTTTTACACATCCCAGGTCACTTCAGGTACATACAGAGTAATTGGTGGTTTTGGGTTTTAGGTATTTAACACAAGGCGATCCTGGATAGTCATTGGTAGGTGTCACACACTGCTATTTTACAGGCTGGGTTTATATGTATACATGTTTATTTTAGTAATTGTTAATGTGGGTTAGAGTTTTAGCACAAGGTGATCCTGGACAGTCAGCAGTACCGAGGTAGGCATCGCACACTGCTATGTACAGGCTGGTTCTATATTTTAGTGGTTGGTAAGGTGGGATTAGAGTCTGCATGCTCTCCAACACTTAATTGGAGCATTATGCCGACCCTTTTGCAGTGTGTGTATCAACTCATATGGTCGTCATGATGCATGAATGTAGCATCATGATGACCGATAGGCATGATGCATTAATGCATTAGTGGTCCTTCAAGGGATGTAATGGTTGGTGAGTTGGGATGTAGTGGTTCAGGTTGGTGAGTTGATGCATTTGATGCATGGCCATCAAAATTTATATGATGCCAAACTATAGTCCATCCCTGATTACTTGTCACTTGTACATATAATAACTGCAACCTGTAGTCCATACTTAACACATGTAAACAGATTCATTTCCCTTGGACTATGGGCAGAAGGAGGGGTCAGCTAGTGCTGGAGGAATGGATAAGCTTGTAGCTTACTGCCGGTAGGGGACCCATTCATATTTTTGAGATACAGAACCTTTAATATTATATAGGATTATGCAGTAATTTCTCACATTATTCCCCATATTCATATCCAAAAGTTGACAGATTTTTTCATAACTTCCTGAGCACTTAGATTATAAGCATATCTTTGTAATGAATGAAGTATCAACATATAGTCCGAGTGGTAACACATTTGACTCCATATCAAGAGATCTTGGGTTCTATTTTATGCCAGGGAATGTAAGAACATCTGTGAGCCAGCAAGCAGAAATGAGGGTTTCTGCAGGATTTAGTACCTGTTTTAGCCACCAGGGGGCACTACTATGGGCTAGAATAGGAAAAATATGCCTAAAACTGCTATAGGCTACTTTTTTATGGACAATCCAATGATTTTTTTATAAAACATTCTATTTTTGGGGGAAGGGTCCATATTTGGCATTAAAAAGAATGTTTTTTGGCCAAAATAGGCCATTTTGTTGATTCTGTTGCCATGGAAACATTATTTTCATTCTAAATAAGAAAATCGATGATCCCATTTGAAGGAACATTTCATAAGGTCCACTATGGTGTAAACAGAATGAAAATACCATTTCTACATCGCAAGTTATGGGCAAAAGAATGAAAATTTATGCTTATTTAGCTAATTAGCATAAATTATGCTAATTACAGATGTATCTCATGACCAATGGGACTTATGGCTTATTGACATTCACAAAATGGTCATACCTACCAATATTTAGCAAGCCATTCCTCCAAAACTAACAGGAGTATCTTCTCATGCAATATATCACTGTAAAGCTAGTGATCTGAATTTTAAAGTTGACTTCTAGCATGGAGCACCCTTTCTCCTTGCCTCTACACATCTATACAAATATTTTGGGAACATTTCGATTATCTTTTTTTTTAATTTGGCTACCATAAAACGTTTTTTAATGTTTGTCAACATTTTTTCATCATCCAATTGATGTTTCTGGGACAAACCCCCTCTCTATCAAACGTTTTTTACTAACCCTGATATTAAGCTATACTATCATAGAATGTGTTTGTCTGAAATATAGACAGATTGCAACCCCTCTTTTCCCTCTCCTGCAAAACTTAAAATATGCAGATAAACTTCCTTTATAGTTGAGGCTGGTGCTCCTTTTCCTATGCCCCTGATTCATGTTCCACTTGAAATAACTACTACCCACACATTCACTTTAACTCACGGGCATGTACTTTTGTTTTCTTTATGCAGGTAGTCAATTGCAACACAGGAGCTTGATGAAATCTGCTAGATAGCACATATTAAGAGAGGTACTCCAGAGAAGAGGGCTGGCTGAAAAACAACACAGTGGTGCCACCCATATGATATTTTTATTGCTGTCATAGATGTTCTGTCAGAAATAAGATACATTAAGTATGGCTATTTAGGGAAACCAAACTTTGAGAGGCTTGCATTGTTGATTCCTGGATTCATCATGCCTTTTTTGGTAGATTTGAATAAAAAGCTTCAGACATGCAGTCTTGAATTCTAAACAAAAGAAAATGTAGTTACAATACCCTGTCTATAAGGTGCACCCCACATTTAAGGCACACCCAGACCTTTCTAATATGATAAAAGGATATGTAAATGTTGTATATTTTATTCTAATCAATTGGTCTTCAAAGTTCAAGAACCAATAGCCATCCCAGTGCTTCCTTCACCCACCTTTACCACTGAATGTGGATGGGGGAATATTGCAGAGACTTTGGGGGAAAATTTACTCCCAGAGAGAAAATGTACTCCCAGTTTTGCTGCATCTAGAAGATGCACCAAAGGGCAATTCTTGCATATAAGACATGCCATATACATGGTGTATTACAGTATAATATTGCAAAGGCATTTTATGCTATGTTCCTGCCCCCTGGTGGCCAAGACTAGAACTTCAAATCCTCTATGTAAGAATGTATGGTAGTAATAGCAGTGTAGATGTAAGGGTAAATGGTTTTCCATGTTAAAAATCAATTATCAAATTGAGATCACACCTTTCAGTGTTATATTGCATAAGAAAATACTCCTGATAGTTTGAGAGAAATAGCTTGCTAGATATGAACCCATGAGTATTTATAACCATATCCCCAATCTCAATATGTTCTAGCTCTATTTGGCCTTGAAATACATCCATTTATTTCATTATAACTTCTGGTGTAAGAATGGTATGTTCTTTCTGCCTTCACCATAGTAAACCATGGAACTTTCCCACAAATGGGTTCCTTGATTTTCTTTTGCTCCTTTGTGCTCCCTTGTGGCAAAATTAGGAAATAAATCTAGCACGGGCTAGGCACCAATCCTGTTTACCTGTTCGAGACTATATGTGTGATGAAAAACCTGAATATTTTCATTGCGGTGGATCTTACTCTATTCAATATGCTGATGCTGGCTTTTTTAAGGTAGATGGCTCTAATGCCAATCATGTTCTCTGTGCAGGTTTCTGCACATGTGTACTTCTCTATGGCTAGTGAACGACTATACAAAATCATAGCAGGCCCATGAAGCTGAGGTGAAGTCTCAATCTTCTGTGTCTACACCAGGCACACTAACTAGTTAGGCCACAAAGCCAGCTGGCTGTGTGGGGGTTTATGAGCAGTATTTAGCCTGCATGATGTAATTCTATTATTTTCAGGAGATTTTCAATGTGGAAAAACAATTCAAAAGTGCATGGGACCACATGATGGTAATATATTTTCTGGGTACAGAAAGTTGATGAAAATATTCTGGGAAAGTAAGCCAAAAAATTAGCTACTCTTTAATGAGATTCCATGCAAATTATGGCAAAACACTGTATAACCCTATGGTAGATTCATAGATAAATATCTCATAAACTAGCATGGGACCCTATGCTAGTTTATAAGACTGCTTTCTTTGTACTATTAGAAAGAGAAAGTAATTACAAACATCTGGCGAAAATTTAGCTACTTTTAGCCTATGGGCGCCATCCACCTTCCCCATTTATTGCCCCCATTCTAGATGTATTTATTACCCAAATAAAGGCTCAAATCAAAATATAAGTCAATGTGTCTAGTTTTGTGTGAATCTCTATATTGCTCAGAATCTATCAATCAAAATGATAGCATTTTAAGGCTAGATCTACATCAAAGACAAATACAATGAGGAAAGTCTCATCATAGGAATACAAACTATCGATTTCAAATCTTAAATTGAGGTTAGAAGTGGGGGTTATTTGCAAAAGTATTTTCAATATTCCCGTGATATCACGTGAATTTACTGTCATTTCACGTGATCCCGTGATATCACGTGAATTTCTGCTCACAGAATCCCGTGAATTCACGTGTAAAATTCACGGGAACGACACCAGTTCAACACGTGATTTTACTGGTGAATTCACATGAATTTGTTTCAAGGGTGTCTATACACCCTCTCCCCAACCCACCTAATCAGACATCTCCCAACTATACTCTCATTAACATATTCACTCACTCCCTTTCGCTAATTTCATCCTTCATTCCAGGGCTCTCTTTTTCTTTCCTTCATTTATGTTTTCTCGTCCCATCCCATGTCCCTTTGCCCCATTATCCTCCTCCATGGCACGTCTCATCGATATGAAAAGTGTGCTGACCACCTGCAGTAGTGGACTACCTGGAAATGACTCTAAAGCCATATCCATTTGGTCTGTATGATGCAACAATAAGTAACTCTGTGACAATACATCGGTGCATCATGCTGTCTCTTCCGGAGGGTTATAAAAATGTGATGGAAAACCTCTGAGTTATGGAGGCGGAGATTACGGCCCAAAACCTTTTGCCTGAACCCATTTACCTTAAGTCGGCCACACTTAGGTAGTGTTCATTTTTAACAACAGGGGGAGTTGGTGAGTTTTAGTTTGGACCTCTGAAATTATTTTCCACCACCCCCACGAGAGGTACCAAAATCTTTTCCGCCACCCCTTCAGGAGGGCTCAATTTTTTTTTTCACCACCCCCAACATCGCCTTGTGTAGTACTCCATTGTAGAGCATCATGCCACATTCATTTCTAATATCTTACTAAGGTATGAGTTAAATAGATCACTTCTCAGGGTGATTATCATCTATTGCAATGCATGAAATTAAAAGGGGGTGTTATGCTTCACTTTAGCCACGTGACACATATTATCCACATCACCTTTTTTTCATAATACATCCACAATGGCCCAGCGCAAGGTGTCCAAAAAAAATGTACTGTCCACAGACTATTTTTGCAGAGTGTCCATAAGATACAATTTGTCCACAACCAACAATGACAATGTATCCACAAAATACACTCTGTCCACAACCTATCATCACAAAGTGTTCACAGAACACATTCTGTCCACATACTTTGATCACAAAATGTCCAAAACCACTTTTAATCCACAAGATTCTACCACAGAGTATCCACAAAAACACACTGTCCACATTCAACTTGAACAAAGTGTCCACAAATAATGAATTGTCCACAATCTATCATCCCAAATTGTCCACAAAACACATTTTGACCACACGTTTTGATCTCAAAGTATCCACACAACACATTCTGTCCACAGTGTATGGTCATAAATTGTCTACAAATTCATCTGATCCACAAGACATATACACAAAGTGTCCACAAATTATATTTTGTCCATAGGCTAAAATGTGTCCACATGGACACTTTGTGATGGTTTGTGTGGACAATGTGTGCTCTGTGGAAATTTTTTAGCACATTGTGTGGATATTTTTTTATGTCAACACCCTGTGGTGCCTGGTAAGAATGTGATGGTTTGCTGTTAACAAGGGGTGTATTTTGAGATATTTTTAGGTACAGCAAGGACACATAGTGGGTACTTGGTGATTCCTAACAGTGAGACCACCCTGATTATGTATCTAAATGTTGTCAAGCTGGCATTGCTGAGCTAATTTCATACAGCATAATTTTCTTTAAGGGGTCATAAGGGGGAGATTGCACAAAATCAGTTTTTCATGCAAAATATGTGTAAAACACAACAAACCTGCGCATATTATACATGGTTGGAAGCATAATTAGTGCCTTTATCAATTTCCTTCCACCCTGTAACATGGAATGTTAATAGAACAAAAACATTTTTTAACTTCTTTTGCTATGAACATCATTACAGGATAAAAATTTGTTATATATGTTACTTCTGATGAGTTCAGATTAATTTTGGAGGGATTTCGGAGGGCACTTTTTTCTTTTGTTGATACTCCAACTATTAAGGTTTACAGAGCTGTTCAAAGTTGGGTTGTCATTCAGAAAGTGTAATTTTCACTTGTTTTTGCCCATTTCCCCCTGAAATTTACATGGCTGAACAGGTAAGTGTCTAGCCCCATAAAAATAGCCAGGAAGTTCACCTTGTGTGCTTGGTTTTATTCTAGTCACAGTGCAATGGGCAGGTTTAACTGATATAGGTGGGCAAAGGATACTTTTCTATACATTTGCTGTGTAAAATAGTTGAATTAGCCAAGAATTGCCCAACTAGCATTAGTGGAACCAGTTCTTCAGGACCCTGAAAAAAATAATACTTTCAGAAAGCATCCACACTATACGCTAGTGATCCTAAAACAACCAACATTCACATTTAATTTCTCAGCCACTGAGAACTACTAGAGAGGCAAGGGTTTGCATATGTAGTAGATGATCAGGATAAAATTACCCTGCATTCTGGGTAATTGGTCTTCGAAAAGGTGCAATTATTGAAAGAAAAAGTCTATGTACCGAATGATATTTCACTCAGAATTTATAAAACTTGACAGTATCACCTTTACCTGAAACACCTGCATTAACTTCTACAGATTCTATACATCATGTTACTTTTGTTAGCTGGGAGATGACACTATCATGCCAGAACTATCCAAAATACCAAAATTTCAACAAAGTTTAATGGACCAATTTTAAAATATCTATACTGAACTTTATGTCAGAAGTCTCTGTTGAACAATGGTGGAATGTCTGAAATGTTGAGGAAAGATCTATTGAAAACTTAAGTTGAAGATGAGGGAAAGCTTCATAACTCAATATATATATATATAACAATATATGCTTTATAGCCAGTTATATTATGAAGCTAGAATAGCCATGGCACCTTCAGGGCATTTCATCCTAGCTGGCTTTACAATGAATATTCTTTTCAAATTTCTTTTTACATGTTGACAAAGTAAGGTCTTTTACACATTACCCATGGGGTATAAGAGGAAATTGACTGCAATATTGAATTAGTTGATCATTACTGGCATAGATGAATGTATTCCTGGCACCCGTAACCTTAGCCATTGTAATGCCATTTTATGAGGCACCTGTGTCATAACTACCATGAAAAGGATCTGCCAATCTAGATTGAGATAAATGTCAATCTATTTTTATATCTAGATTGAGATAAAGGTAGTCCAAATATTTTTAAAAACAGTTGCTAATGCCATCCAAAGGTATTAGTAGTTGTTGAGTATCATGGAAACTGCCAAGATCAAAATTCATCTTCCTACAACTGATTTCATGAGACCAATGCAAGATACAATGAGGACAGTGATCAATTATAGCAGCTTTTGATATATATATATATATATATATATATATATATATATATATATATATATATATGCAGGCAAGTTACATGCTACAAATATCCTTTGTTGATAAAAATGAGAAATGTCTGCCATCCTATCAAAATCAGACCCCGCTACCCTCCTAGACCCTTATACCTTCATGTCCATAAGTGAATTGTTTTGACATATCTTTCATATTACATTTTTGAATAGCTACTTCAACCCCACATCCAGTCCCTTCTAATGTCCCTTTTAAATCAACATTGAGTAGTTATTATTTTCAATCTGATACATGAATAGGTCCACACCCTATAAATAATGTTGAAAAAATCAGTTTTCTTAAAATATTTCTGGGCACTAAAGGGTTAAACATCAAAATCTTAATGATCCCTCGTTGATGTCAAAAGACGGCCATGTTTCCTTCATTACATCTGGGTGTTTCTAGACCGTCACCCAAACTCTTTCCTTATACACCGTATGCCCTTTCGCTTTCTCTCTCTCTATTTTTATGTAAACATGATGTATGAACATGAAGATAACAGGTAATGTAAGTACTTTCTTTCACCTCAATATAAGACACGACATACCACTTGTCCATCTTAATTATACACCATATTCTGTTTCACTTTCTCTCTCTCTCTCTAGTTATATGTAAACATGATGTATAGAATAGTCAAGTATTCTTAAAGTAATCAAATTATTGCTAACCTAGGGTTGACCATTACACAACGGCTGGGCACAAGAAACTGAAGACCTCAGACATGTTCTTCGTTGCTGTCCACTCTCTCCCTACCTCCACCTTGGATGGATAAGTGACCTCACCCCCCTCTCTAACTGTGTGACCAAGGAACATCACTCTTCACAATTACATAGTTTCACCTTTAGCCCTGTTGATTAGGACCTATGCCCATCGTTTTAACCATGCCAGGCAGATAAATTAAAAGAATTCCTCTTGCTAATCAAATAATGACCATAGCATGAGGGGAATAAAAGAAATGAATTTCCCAGACTTGGCTTTGTGGGAGTAGTAGGAGGGCAGCAGAAGCTGCCCAGAATGATTTAATGCAGGGTCATTACTAATGGCTACAACTTGCTTTTCCATGTTTATGCATATCTTAGGATTCAGGAAAGTGTTGTTGTATTATTGAAATCATGTCCATATAATATGAAACATGCTCTTTTTGAAACCCAATTATAGTGATGAGAGATGTGGTTGGACAGGGATTTTCCTTGCCATGCATACATTGAGTTATATAGGCATGGCAGTCCAATGGATGCACAGCTCCTCTAATAGGTCTGCTGTGCAATTATTTTGGTAGCCATGAATATATGATTTAATAATGCAGGGCAGTGGTATCTTTTGACACTTTGTTATAACAGGAATAAGGCCACTTCGAAGTGGAGGGAGTGTAAGCCTCAGCCTTTATTGGGTAATAGATGCACACCTGCTCCCCTTCTGCATACTACTTCTGCTAATGTCGTATTCACCTTTGGCCATCATGAACAATGTATGTGATTATGATTATAGACCAATTTTCGAACTCAAAACTCTTCTGCATGCCTTATTCCTTAAGTACCCTGTATCTCCAGAACAAAACAAGAATGTATAAAAGAAACCCTGGTAATCTATTAAACATGTACAGTCCAGTAGTGTTTTTGGACATATTGTGACAATGGTATGTGGACAAACCATGTTTTGTGGATACAACGTGATGATAGATTGTGGACAGAGTGTATTTTGTGGATACCATGATTTTGTTTTTGGACAAACCTATGGACACCTTGTACTGGGCCTTTTGTGGATGAAATGTGAAGAAATAAGATGTGGACAATATGTGTCCCGTGGCTAAAGTGAATCACAACAGGGGGGCTTCCACTACTCGAAACCAATATTCTGTCAGTAGCTAGTCCAAGTCACACACCACTTTAGCATTTGATACTCAAGGACACCAGCAGCAGATTTAGCCAGGGGTGCAGGGGTACCCCTTCATTTTCCCTGTACCTACTGACATTTCCCATGTAGAAGGCATGTCTTTTACATAAATATGAGACCCCCTTTACCTTGTACAATCAGCCCAATATCTGGGCATCTTATAGGGTAGGTACCTTTACTATAGAACAGTACACAACCTTAAAAAATATAGCCCAAGCTGTGCCTCAGAGCATGTCTCTCAACTCAGCACCTTATATGGGGGATGTGCCATGTGCATCATTTTTGGACAAAACAGTATTTTTACCTTTGAGGGGCTATATCTGTGTTCTCAAAATGGAAACTTTCCCTCATTTTCTAAGGGCATTGCATACCTGCCAACACCAAATGATAAAAAAAATATGAGCCTATAAAACCTACCCCTTTTTGTTTGAAAAGGGGCTTGGAGAATCTAAGCACCGGGGTCTGAGGAGACATCCTACCAGGGGCAAAGACATTTTGCAAAACTAGAGGCCAAATTTGTGCATTATGATGGTTTTTGAAAAATGACTCACATACTCAGTTTAAAAGTTTACCCATATAGATATAAAATCTCTAGAAAATATCTCTCGAGAAGAAAGGTGATATCTGGTAGTAGATATATCCACTGCTGAGAAAATCATATATATCTAACCTTCCCCCCTTCCCCCCCCCACTCATTTTGTTATGACCTGATAATAAAATGTATGAAAATCCCAAACAATATCCCTAAGGTTAGACCATTGTGGTAGTGGATAGGGAAAAAAATTGGGGAGGGTCTTCAGTCAGTCTTCAAAGTGTTGTCTATCTTAAGGAAAAAATGGGCATCAGCTTGCAAAAGCAGATGATCCTAAATTGGTTTGGCTTGGTCCCCCTTGGCTGCAACCCCAATAAAGATTTGATTCATTTCCAGTGCTGCCGAAATCTTTTTCTCAACACAGGCCAAAATAGACTGTGTCTTGGCAATTTTACACGGGCCATTTTTATCTTTATTGTTAGGGCAATAGAGAATAAGAATTGGAGGAGGGGCTGGGGGTATATTCCCTCAGGAAGTGTTTTGATATCCAGAATACAACTGGTGCCACCTGGTGCATTTTCAGGATAGCTAAAACCCTCAGATGAAAATTTTACAAAGACACCCCCAATATATCAATGATGAATCTTATTAGATTTGGACAAATCACATGACTGACCATGGAAGGTCTTGGAATAACTGAAAAAGAAATGAGGAGACTCCAAGTGCTGTAAACCCCCATGTATAAACTGCAGCTTATAGACTATTTCAGATGCCTTCTGTGCCTTATAGTCTTCCTGAACTCAGGAAGCGGCTTATATGAGGAGATTTACTCATATAGACTACAGTAAGGAATGAAGACCATTTTGGACCCTCTGTGTGGCTTATAGCATTCTCCCAAAGCTGGGGTGCCGCTTACATGTGGGTTTGGCTTATAAGCAGGGTTTTACTATATGACTGGATGGTGTGGGGGCACATACTCCACCTGAGCCAAAGGTTTTATTACCCTATGATCATAAATATATTTATCATTACATTTTCGTCCCCATTCTTTTGAAAAAATTTTGAAATTTAAAAAGGAACGTACATCCTGATGCATTTATGTAAATAGGCCTATTTTTTTTCCTTACACTAGTGGCTTTGCCACTAGATAGGGGGAGCAAGGGCCAATAGACAAATTCTGCCTACAGATCATGGCAAATTCTGCTGAGACGTGCCTACTGATCACTTCAAATTCTGCCTACTGACCACCAGAGCCCCCTGGTGACTCACAGTAGAAGCGCTTATCTTAGCAGCACTTAACTTAGTAATGATGTGTTTCATAGCAACATCAAACAATTTAGCACTCTCCCAGCAGATTCTCTCTCAGGTTTGTTTTTAGTGAATTACTCTGGAAGTACTCATCAGATCTTTACATATGAGATATCAAATTAAACAGAATTGTAAGGAGAGACCAGATCGACAATCAGTGAAAAGTTTACTTGATAAATGAAATCAGGATGAGCGCCGATTTCTTTGAATCATGATCAAAGATGGTTGAAATTACAGCTTGACAACCGATTTTTGAGGCTATAAAACATTTTACAAAACTCTGAATTAAAGAAAAAAACTAAATAGTAACCATTACAACCAGTCAGGTTGGTAAACATTTCTAAGTTCTAATGATCAAAATATTTTCCGCCACCCCAACAGGAGGGGTCCAAATATTCTACACAACCCCCCCCCCTAAACTCACCAACTCCAACCTGTTGTTAAAAAATTAACACTCCCTTAGCTGACTACTTTCAGAAAGCATAATGTGATATATTGACACTCACGAAGAAATATATAAATTCCAAGCTAAACCTATTGTGAAAAGTATCTCTCTCACATGCAGTTTTATGGTCGATTTTAAGGAAAAGCTACTGAAGTGGTCGAAATATGGGCGAAACACCCTATAAGGTGATCTGTAGAAATAATTACCTGCACTATTCTTACCGCCACATTTATCAACTAAAATATACGTCACCTGTGACATATCATGTCTTCTTCTATAGCTTAAAGTTTTATCCTTTTTTCAATATTTTTTTTTAAAATCGACAAGGGATATGGGATTGATAGACAAGTGACAAGGCCACTTCTTAAAATCAACAAGGGGCATGGAGACAATTAAGGGACAAGAACCATTTATTAGAATCGACAATGGACATGGACCCCCTCCGTAACGTGTCTAGGGCCCTACTAGACTACTGTCCAGGTGCGGACGTACTGAGAGGCCCAATGATAGGTATATATGTATCATGCACGACATGGTTCCATGCATATATTTCCTAATTTAGAAGCAACAACCCACAATTCTTACCACCAGAACACATTCAATTGTTCATGAAGAGAGGTGATTTTGATCGATATTCAGAAAAAAAATCTAGACATCATTGGGATAGAGGAGGGGTACTGGGGGTATCTTACTTCGTTAGTGGTGATTTTTCTTCATTCTCTTGAAATTCTTGTTATAGATAAAATCCTGTGATTGGTGTTTTGACATACATAGACAAAGGTTCGTAAGTGTTGGGTGGCTGACTGAGGGTTATCTCACGAGGCGAAGCCGAGTATGATACATTTATTTATTTATTTCATGTTATAACATTAAATAAAAGAGTATTACTCTAGCATTCTGATGAAAAAAGGTAGCATTTAATTGTCAACTTAATGAATTGCAAATGATAAAAAAAAAAACAATCTTGCAGTTGGCAATGGCAAAACTTAAATTCAATTGCAAAGGTTGGGGCCGTGGGTGACAAAAAGAAAAACTAGTAACAACCAGGAAAAGAAAGGCAATTGAAGGCCATGTATCGTTTGGGTGTAATCTGCCCAAACAGTGCCGGCCTTAGATCAACTGGAGTGTAACTGCAAATGCCCCTCCTGAGGCCTAATGCCCCTTGCAAATACCGATGTGGTACACTGCATGCTGGCGACACTGCAGGAGGCCATTTCTTAACAAACTACGACTAGGGCCTTCCAAATCGTAGTACAAGTGTGCAGAATGAAGTCTGGGTTTAGCCCCACTAAGGATTGCCCGGCTACAACTAGCAAAGTAAAGGCAGACTGGAGGCCATTTCTTAACACACTATGACTGCTGTCCTTCCAGTCGTAGTGAGAAGCCTTGATTTAATGCCATTCCAGTATTATGCACTAGTTGTTACTAATACCTTAACCAGTACGACTGCTCTACCAAACCTTATGTAATTACTGCATAGGCGCTGATCGTACAGAGCAGTCGTAGGGCCTTACCTACGATAGCCTGGCTTATTCTTGTCAGATTAAAATCGTAGTGCATGTGTGTAGTCGTAGTACATTAAGAAATGGCCTCCTGACGTGCCAAGGCAGGCATTGTTAGACCTGCCCTATGAACATACCATGCAGTCGTAGCGAGTAGTCGTAGTGTAGGCCCATATCATGCATGCATGGCTTAAGTTACACTGCACTCTTTTGGAATCAATGACACCATCCTATGTGCCTCATTTGCCCCTTTCCCCTTTACCCTGTGGGAAAGGCCCATTAGTCTTGTATTTAAGCAGGGCTCCGAGTAGAGGCTTTTTTTACAGCACACAATAGTTCTTATTGACTGTCTACAACTAATTATACAAAAGTAAAATGTACCAGGTATTCATCTGATCCTGAATGCGCATTGTACTGCTTAACCCATTTCCAAGTAGGAATCTGAATGTTTTTTTGTGTTCTGTAATGGGATAGCTTCACGACCTTTCAAAACGTCATAATTTGCGAAACGTCCTTCTGATGCAATTCAGAAAGACTGCCGCAGGGAAAAGATAGGCCAGAGGCTGCAAATCACAAATAGGTCGTTAGGTAGGACAGAAGCAAGAAAAATAGACTCTGAGTGTACATATATATCCTGCACAACAACTTGCTTCTCATCATAAAAAAAAATCTATAGTTTTGGGATGTGAAACTATAAATGCGTGGTAATATGTTCATAGTGGCGTTGGTTACCTTTGAAACATTCCATAACACCACGCATAAAAGGTGCATCTTATACATGTGGATGGACCCTTGTAAGGGATGCGGGAAGCTCTGAGATGGCCATAGCTCTTTGAGTTTTGAAAATACATTGCTTAGAATAAAAGTTATGACATTTTTAATTTCTTCTCACACTCTCTACAACATTTGGGTTCCCCTCATATACATGCGGTGCGCCTTATACACAGGGTAGTTATTACCCTATATTTAAAAAGGGGTTGCTTCGTTGCTGATACCCCCTTCATTAAAATAGACTTTGGTGCTTGCCAGGAACAGATAAACCAAAAGAGACTACCCCAAAATGTGTACCTTTTTCAAAGTTATCTCGATTTTTAAATCGTTTCCCTTACTACGATACACTTACTTTTAAGAATTATAGAAACTGAAAATAGGAAACTCTAAGTTCACAAGCTGCATGCATAATCTCATCACAGAGTGCAAGACAACAGGGCAAAAGACTTTTGACAAAGATCCGCCATTATTTGAGCCACAATAAGGGCAGTAAAATAGGATAACTATAAAAGGGCAGCAATCAGAGTAGTATAGTATGTATCGGAACGGGACTATAGTTAAGTACTGTTTATTACTCACTCAACCTGCAGCCAATCAGAGGGTTCCATTTGGTCACGTGACCTCTTATGTAACAGGACCCCCCTGGTGCATGTCCATATATGGTCATGTGACCTTGACCTCATTTGCATAATAGGCCATGCCTCCATTTGGTCACGTGACCTGTGACGACACTGGACCCCCGTGGTGCATACCCATATTTGGTCATGTGACCTTGACCTTGACCTAATTAGGGGTGTGCATACCTATATATGGTCTTGTGACCTTGAGCTCGACCTAATTAGGGGATTACCTCGGTCAGGTGACCCCTCATTTTGCATAATAGACCATGCCCCCTTGACCTATTTAGGGGAACAGGACTATGGGATGCAACCAATCAGAGGCCTCCATTTGGTCACGTGACCTGTGGGTGCATGCCCATATATGGTCATGTGACCTTGAGCTCGACCTCATTAGTGGTGTGCATGCCCATATATGGTCATGTGCTCCATTTGGTCACATAACCTGGTGGTGAGTTCCTTATTTGGAAAATAGGCCACGCCCCCTTTGGTCACGGGACCTACACCCTGCGCTTGGTGAGCTCCTTATTTGGAAAATAGTTTACACCCCCTCAGCCAATTAGAGGCCTTAATTTGTGACCCGATTATGTAAATGGGGGTTGGTTAACCTTTTTGGTATGAAAACAAAACATAATTTAACTACGAACTACATGGTTTTTTTTTGGTTATTTTGGGGGTTAAAAAAAAGAACAAACCCTTGGGGCGGGGAGGGAGGGAAGGGGTGGGGGACCTTGGGGTGGGGAGTGGCCCCTTTTTGTAAAAAATTTTAAAAAAAAGTTTACTTTTTAAGGCAAGCTAAAAGTTTGCCTATAAAAAATAAAAAAGGGAGTAAACCCACCCCTTCCCTTTTGGGGTAGGGATGGGTTTACTGATAATAAAAAAATTTTAAAAAACTTAAATTTGTGTTAAAAAATGTAAAGTATGAAGGATATATATGACTGTGATACTTTTCTTTGTAATTTCTAATTAGGGGATTACCCCGGTTATGTAACCCCTTATTTGTATAAGAGACCACGTTCCCTTGACCTAATTAGAGGGTTTGTTGACCCTACCTTAAGACCAGAGGCGGGTTTTTTACTAATATTTAAAAAAAGAATGAGTGTGGTTATGATGTTGGACGATTAAAGTAAATGAGAATTTTTTTCCCAGTATTTGCTCAGTGCCACTACTGCACATGCCAGATTAAAAGATATGGGGATGGTTTAATTTTAGGTTTGGGAGAAAAGGGTGAGGTAGGTGTCGTCCTTGCATCTCAGCTCATGGACGTGAAGGGTAAAGTCGCCTGGGGGTCGACTACCTTTAGCATACCAGCTGCCGTATAGTAGGTTGCCAGCTGACTTTGTTTTAATAGCATGGTACTCACTGATTGCTGATTTATGCTGTGGCCTACCTCCGTTTATAACATTACCCAGCGTGATCTTATATACTCACCTCATCTGCTAATCTACAGAAAAAGGTGTTTAAATCATACATGTACGTTAAATGTGCATTGTCGTTGGCAACGCCACCTAGCACCCTGTGGCGGAATTACAGAGAAAAAGAATTATATTATTTCAATTATAGAAAAGGGTGAGGTAGGTGTCGTGCTTGCATCTCAGCTCACGGACATGTAGGGGTGAAGTCGCCTGGGGACCGACTAGCCTTAGCATAATAGCTGCCGTAACAGTTGGTCACCAGCCGACTTTGTTTTGTGTAGCTATAAAGTGTTGCTGATTTATCCTGTGGCCTACCTCCGTTTATATCATTAACAGGCGTGATCTTATATACTCACCCTTATCTCTAATCTACAGAAAAAGGTGTTTAAAACATACATGTACATTAAATGAGGTTGTCGTTTGCAACGTCACCTAGCACCCTGTGGCGGAATTACGTCTTATTTTTTATAATAACATTTTATCTCGAGAAAATCACTAGGTAACTAGTCACTAGGTAACTAAATCACTAGTGTATATTAAACTATTTCTCTACCTATGAAATGACACTTGAATAATTGTGTTGAAATACAGATCATTTGTTAGCGTAGAACAGCTCATATGGTTCACAAGTTCGGTTTCGGTCAATACAGAAAAAATAGCGAGGTTAAATTCATATTTGATAACTTGACAAACACAATACATAAACCTCTACAGACCTAGAAAAGGCGCGGGTTTGGTTACCAGGGATGCTTTGGTTAGTTCACGGGTAACACACCAGGTTACCACACTGCACTAGTGCTGTGCCATCATGGCGAGATCATATATCAATTTATGCTTTATAAGTTTGAGTAATTGCTCAGAAGCGCCCCCCCCTTTGTTTTTGGGATTATATAGGTGCATAACTGGATTTGGGTAATAAATGGTTATTGTTGTTTGAAATCACGGGTCGAAAAAATTGAATTTTAAAAAGGTCAAAAATGTGCCAAAAAGTTTTGGAGCGCAATTTCTTTTTAATTAGACATTTCACAATAGAGTAGAGGCTCCTATTATCGGCAGGGCCCTATTATCAGCAGTTTTGATCAATCTGAGGTCATAAACCAATGTTACTAAGTCCTAGGAGAGTGTACCAAAGGTAAAAAGCTAATTGATTGCATCCAGCACACATGTAAATAGCTATTTCACATAAATCACATGTAAAGCAGACTTTTTCTTCTTTGAGAATTATCTGGGTCAAATCCCTTACAGCCCAATTACCTCGATTAACAAGATAATTAATATTTCATGAATGTTTAGAACAAATTTTTGTGCAGAAATGTTCTAAACTATGAGTTATAAAAGGGTATGGCCACATATTTATGGCCTCTTTTAACATATTAAGGTCTGTTTTGAATTCTATGTCTTAATTCAATTTATTTGAAAGGGGTGCTGATAATAGGCCCCAAAATAGACCAAAGGACCCTATTATCAGCATCTGTGAATAAATATTCTTCCCAAAATCTTGAAAAATCATAAAAAAAGGAAAGGCACTAGTGCATGTAGAATGAAGAAAAACCCAGTCCATACCCCTCCCAATAAAGAGCTTTTGTAATGAATCACCTAGCACAAAATATAATCTATTTCAAATTTTTCTTTGTCAGAATCCCTTATTATCCTATCTCATTATTTATAGAAGAATTGATTTTAATCATGTCTATTTTTGAAGTCATGTGTTTTAGTTAATACAGTGTGACTAGTCAATAAAAATCATGTGAGATTGTAAAATTACACATATATTTTGTAATCTGTACACTGGAAAACATAAACAATAGCCTACTATTTTATTAATGAGCCAAATCTAAAGGAATGTAGGTCAATGTGCTGATAATAGGAGACAGGTGCTGTTAATAGGTGCTGATAATAGGTGGGAAAAAATAACAAATGCTGACTGAACACTTATGATATCTCAAGGCAACAGAGTAGAAAAATTCTTAAAATTACCACTCTCCATGTTTGGCATCTATTAGATTTCATATATCTAAAACCTAACATCTGCTTGAGGATTTACCCTTAAGGTGCCGATAATATGGTCCACTACTCTAGCTTACTCACAAGGATGCAGATCTTTGATATCGAAATCACCTTTCCAAACGGTGTTGTACTCCACCTCACGGTCGTAATGACCAGTGGAAGGTGGGTAATTTATCAAGATCACGTCTCAAATTCGGAATTTTGAATTATTTTGTGTTTGGTTTGCTGTTGTAAAAAGGAAAGCTTCGTGTTTATTTCCAGTATTACACAAATCAGTCAGTGTAGGATCAAACAGGAGGTATTTATCCTTTGGTGGTTTGAAAAGAAAGATGCGTTTCCTTGGGATCATTTTCTTTATTATTGAGCATCAAAATGGCGGACGAAAGGTGCAGTCAATAACCAGTCATGGTTGCTGTGAAGAGTGATGAGCTATGTGAGAACTGACGAAAACTCACCTCATCTAGGTCTAGACATAGCTCAGGTGGGGGTTTAGACCCCCTAAAATCGACAGTGTGACATGGCCTTTTCTTAAAATCGACAAGGGACATAGACCCCCTGAGGTGTATGGACACATGATGCATCTACACACACACACACACCACTTGAGCACACACACCACTTGAGCACACAGCAGAGGACACCTATGATCAGTGACAACAAGTGTAACCATGGTGAAAACTCAAGGCGATATCCAAAAGTGTGTTATTGAGTCTGTGGACAATATGGAATATCTATCATGGATAACTGATGCAGTATTCTTTAGGGTGAGTAGACTCTACATCCTTAATAAGGGCTAATATTTTATTGATTATGTATAGGGTTTAAACAGTGAAAGTGGGGTGGTTGCTATGGTTACACCAGAAACATTAACCGGTAGGTTTCCAAAATGACACCACAGTGGTACACTGTTAAAAAATTCTGTAAATTTTACAGAGAATCATTCTTAAATTTTACAGTTTTTCATATTACAATGAAAAGGCCTTAGATTAAGTGATGTTACTGCGAATCTTTGTAAAACACTACGGAAAAGTACCGTTATTTCTTTTACGGTTAAATCTTTTTGTCATTTTTGGAAAATCTATGTTAATAGATTGCTACTTTAAAGTTATGAAGGTCATGATGTACCTCTCAAGAACAGATTTTCACCGTTATTTCTAAACAGTGTCTAAGGGTAATTAATTACACATTGTTTTGGTTATAAAGTCATACATCATTAACTTGTCATATGAATATTCAACCTCTGGTTTGACATTCTAGAAATTCCACTGTAAATCCATATTGGACTAAGTTATCTTTATATATGGTTTGGTTGCATATATGCAGTTCATTAGGACATCTTTAGTGTGAGGACATCATAAATGTAATGTGAGTAAGAACTACACTTGGTTTTGTAAGTTGGTAGCAGCTGTACCAGTGTATACCCTGTTAGAGATGTTAAAGCTTCGTCTAATTGAGAGGATTAAACTTCACTAAAAATTAGACATTTCAGAGGATTATTCTATCTTGTGATCATACTTTGGATAGAAAAAATTAAATTATACCTAGATACCCTTATTATGAGGTTGAGCCTAGTTTAGACTTCAGTAGGTGGAATTAAGCATACCTCGTGCTGCCCTTTAGTCTTTTCTAGACAAACTACCTTTCAGAGGTTAGAGAATCTAATTTTAGGACATAAATCTAAGCTAGCTACTGATTGGCTGAAATTCTGATGAATCTCTTTTTAAAACGTTCTAAACACGGTCTTGATAGTTTTGAGTAAGGGGAACAGGTTAAAATGAAGACCAGATGGGTATTTTTAGCACAGTACATTGGGAATGGTTGGTTTGCTAACACCCAAAAATTTTCAGAGGTTAAGCCCATACCCAACTGACATCTCTACCCTGTGGAATAGATGTTGCTTGTATCAAAGCAAATCGGAAATTTCTCTATTCTATAAATAGAGTAAATACTTTTTTCATGGGTATGGGGGTATCGGTACAGTGACGTGTCAGTGTACATGCGCTCTCTTCTTGTAGTAGTAACCTATGGGTACACTTGGTATTATGGTCCTCTTGTGGGTATTATGTAGTGCATTTTGATAGAATTAAGGCCTCTAATTGGCTGAGGGGTGTAAACTATTTTCCAAATAAGGAGCTCACCACACACGGTGTGTAGGGCCCGTGACCAAAGGGGGCGTGGCCTATTTTCCAAATATGGAACTCACCACAGGTCACGTGAGCACATGACCATATATGGGCATGCACACCACTAATGAGGTCGGGCTCAAAGTCACATGACCATATATGGGCATGCACCCACAGGTCACATGACCAAATGGAGGCCTCTGATTGGTTGCATCCCGTAGTCCCGTTCCCCTAAATAGGTCAAGGGGGTGTGGTCTATTATGCAAAATGAGGGGTCACGTGACCGGGTAATCCCCTAATTAGGTCAAGCTCAAGGTCACATGACCATATATGGGTATGCACACCCCTAATTAGGTCAAAGTCGAGGTCACATGACCATATATTGGTATGCACCACGGGGGTCCAGTGACGTCACAGGTCGAGCTCAAGGTCACATGACCATATATGGGTATGCACACCCCTAATTAGGTCAAAGTCAAGGTCACATGACCATATATGGGCATGCACCATGGGGGTCCTGTTACATAACAGGTCACGTGACCAAATGGAACCCTCTGATTGGCTGCAGGTCGAGTGAGTAATAAACAGTACTTAACTATAGTCCTGTTTCGATACATACTATACTACTAATCAGATACCACAGAATCCGATAGTAGATACTACATTCACAGTGCTTCTGAGATGTGATAGCTATATGTAGACAGATGATTTAGTAATCCCATCATAAAGTTTTGAATTGGTGACCTCCGAAAAAAATCTCCTTGGAGAGTGATGTAGTCATGATGATTTTTGACCACATGACGTTACTTAGCAATGTCACATCACTTGGTAATGTCATGTCATTAGTCAACGTCATTAGCATCCTGAAACAGGCCCCAACTCGCTTAGAGTTTGTGCCACAATTTGCTGTGGATATAGTCCACAATTTGCCGTGGATATTGTGCACAATTCGCTATGGATATTGTGCACAATTTGCCATGAATGACGATGCTCCAAAGTCTGGTGGCGAAGCCACTAGTACAGTATTAAAGAAGTATTATTTCCAGGCAGTGGCCTTACAGATGAAATAGTCTTCCACTAAATGTCCAATATAACCATTTGCTTAAGGTGGGTGGCGGGGATGGACTAAAAGCAGGAGGAATTTCGGTAGATTTTTTAACACATTACCTAAAGAGTATGGAGATTCGTAATATCCAAAGAGACTAGGGGGTCCCAGGCATGTTTCTGAGATATTCCTTTTAGAAAGATTCATGAAATCACCTTGAGAAGTGGTCAGATTTCCTTGTATCTCTACAACAATATCCTATATAGTTTCCTATTTGGGAAAAATGATATTAACAAATGGTCTGAGGCTTATTTTTCAAGGTTTCAATTTTTAGAATAAAAAAGTTCAGAAAATGGGGAGGCAACGAATGGATCAATGAATGTAACTTTGAAGACTCTAAAATCCACAAGATTCTGAAGTTTTGTAGTTCCCTTTCAAATATAGCCACCTCTGCTAAAGAAGCAACTCATTGCTATCCAGGTACCACCTATCCAGGTACCCCTACTGTTGCTACACTCTCAGCCCCAATCGAAAATGGTCAATAAAGACCACTGTAGTGGGTACAGGGCAACCCACTGTTGGGTCATTTGATCTGTGCTGACAGCACCTACCACTGTTTCCAAAAAAAGAAGCAATCTACTGTAAAAAAAAAAAAGCTTGCCCCAGTCTGATGTCCAGTGTATGCAGGTATCCATCATTATATATACTAGAAACAATGGTATCATGTCTTACTTGTCTCTCTTGTTAGAACTAGAGGAACCACAATTGCGATAGCAGCTAGTATGCCGACCACAATAGCCACAATGATCATTGTCCAGCAACAGCAGGGTGTCAACCGTCTCCTTCCAGGGCGGCCATGTTGCCT
Source organism: Acholoe squamosa (assembly GCA_949317995.1). Lineage (NCBI taxonomy): Eukaryota > Metazoa > Annelida > Polychaeta > Phyllodocida > Polynoidae > Acholoe > Acholoe squamosa. Next base: position 62,700,997 of record OX439042.1, read on the forward strand.
GAAGTAAACAGAAATCTTATTTCATTTGTACATGTAGTTGCATACGGCCATGTATTGCCAAAGAACAAAGAATGATATCGGTCAATATCAAGCTTGATTTGTGATTTTAACAGAGTGAAAAGTGTATTCTTTAAACATTTTCTGGTATTTGTAAAATATCTATCGGACTCCCCTGCCATGCATCCAAAATCCCTTACTGCATTAGCACTTTTCATATGCAAATCTAAGGTTTTGATGTATTCAAGTTCTGAGAGTGATAATTTTACCTTGCATGGTTTCTTTTCTTTCATTACTTTGTAATTAGATTGTTTCTTAAAATTGCTTCATTTTGGCCTTTCAAAAAATTCCCGTGGTCATTTCCTGTTTGAATTGAAATATTTAGAATGATTTAGAATTATGTATTGAAAATTAAAGTTTAGGATTTATAATATCAAACATAGCATAGTTGCCATGAACCTACCTAAGTTGCGAGGGCCTATTGATGTTAGCTACACCATAGGCTTGTTCATATATTTTGGGAGGCTGTGTTGCTGACTCGGGATTGGGAGCAGTGATGAACCGCACTGGTGCCTGTATCGCTGCCTGTGGCTGGGGAAAAAAAAGAGACATATATTTGTCAATTCTTTTAACCTTTAAGGCAACAGAGCACTCAGGCAGCATTCCCATGTATTGGTTGCCATGGTGCATGAATGAAACTGTGTCTGCAGTTTTTACGAAATGTTGTTGGCTTTAGCCGGAAAAATTGCCCAGCTGACAGATCTTGGGCTACGTTTGGGTTTTTAGGCTTGCAAATTAGACTGTTATCAAGGTTTTTACAGCCTAAAACAAATTACATTACTGTTAAAATTTGGAGTTAGATGATTAAAATAATGAGTTAATTCTTGTTGGTTTTCGACATTTTGATTCTGTTGGTTTTACAAAATAGAGCAAATCCTTAATTATGGCTTAGTGTTCATCGACGTTTAAAATGAAATAGTGATTAATAAACTGAAATTGATACTCCAACATATATATTCAAAAAGTGACGGACTGTCGGCCAAAATTAAAAGTCTCCCTTTGGTGTGGATGAGTCTATACACTAAACAGGAGGGTGTTGCTCCTATTGTAAAAAAAGCTGTGAGTATGTGCCCTCTTTTCTAAACAAGTCGTGCACTGCTTCACCTAAGTACTTGCACTCACCAGATTAGTCTGAAAAGTCACCTGCCTTGTTTAAAATAGAGAGAGCTGCACTACCAGGTACCTACTCATGTCACACGCTCTATAGTTTATTATACTGACTGACTTCTCCCAACTAGGTACCTACTCGAATCCCCTTTTTTAGCACCGTACTTGAATGACCACTTGTGAGCAACAAAAGGGACAAGTCATAGCTACATGAAAAGAAAGGACTGGAAACAAGGGCATTTTTAGCCAGTTCTTCCTTTTACTATAGCAGCAACACTCTCTGACAGAATATATAGCCCGCAGTGCAGTTAGTGAACAAGTAACCAATGGATAACTCATGACGCGTGTGGGTTAGTAAAGGATAATGACACGAGGCCGTAGGCCGAGTGTTATTAGCCTTTGCTAACCCACACAAGTCATGAGTTATCCATTGACTACTTATTTTATACCACGAAACCAATAAATAATCAATATTATACCAATAAATTCAAGTTGAAAACAAAAATTATTTCCCCTCCCCGGGACTCGATGCCAGCCATTGTGTACATGATCGGTACATACACCTCCTCCCCCGGCAGCGGACAGCGGCACACGGCGAAAAAAGACGCGTTGGGCCCGGGAATCGATCCGCGGACCTCTCACGGCTGAGCGCGACCTGCTAACCGCTAGACCACCGCGTCTCCTCCTTCTGCACCCGGCAGGGGACAGCGACAGCGCACACGGCGAAAAAAAATGCTTCTCGCGGTTATGTTTGTGTAAAATAAACCTCGTCGCCCGGCAGCGGACAGGGACAGTGCACACGGCTTCGTATCATATCCAGATTTGGTTCTAACCGAGCGTATCTCGTCAGTCCCTGTGGCGCAATGCATAGGAAGTTGGATTAGGGATCTGAGACTGTAGGTTCGAGCCCTGCCCTGGCCTTGAAAATTTCGTGGGTTTTAACATGTGACATATGACATGTAAGGACATGAGGTTGTCAATGTAAGGCGTGCGGTTATCCAGGATAACCGCACGCCTTACATGGATAACCGCACGCCTTACATTGATAACCGCACGCCTTCCAAAATTGATGTTACAGCCTATAGGGTGTGCAATATCGACAGATATGTGGATGGGAATAGACCCCAAAAAGCACTGTGTAAGCCAGAAATCGTGGTATAAGGCATAATAGGGTTCCTTGAAACTGGTTACCTACGGGGTCTCCTGTAGTTAAGCGTGGCGTCCCACGCCAGAAGCCTAATATATGTAGCCAGATGGGGAGTCAACTACCATTTTGAAAACAAAATACTCAAATATTGAATGGTACAATATTGGATGGTAGATATCATTATTGAAAAAGTTAAAATACACAGAACCTAGGGGCAGTCAATGTATAATGAAAGCTGGTTGTTTTCAAAAACACTGTAACATATATTCCGTGTACATAACGAGTATATTATAACTGGGTTCTCCTTGGTCAACCAAGCAGCACACTGGGTAGCCACCCTTTTCATACAGCCTATTTTTCTTTTGTATGTGCATGTTGTCACGCTACAGGCTACCTCTAGTATTGGCCCACCATACCTACATAATATACCATTATATATGTGAAGGGAAAGCTAAGACTTCCAATCAGGGTGCAACGTATATGCCAGGTATGCCTTATGCGTTGAATTCATAGTTCTTGCTAGTTAGAATTCCAAAAGCCCTCGACATATAAGCAGAGAGGAATATCCCTAAAACTCAAGTTAAAAATACATACAAGATCCAGACTCTACTTGTGTCTTTTCTTGGGAAGCTTTTAAAAGTCATTTGATCCATCTCTATTTTTGTTGGATTGCATTGAGTTTCAGACCATAATTAAGTAAGGGCGTGATGGTTCAGGCAGAGGTTAGCATCTTTGGAGGCATTTTGGAACATGCAATAACTGCCACACTTCAAATTGTAGTGGGAGCCCACACTCTGATACCATTACAGTCCTACATCTAGATATTGGTCACTAATGATTTTATCTAAATTGTAGTGACTCTGTGCAGTCTTATAGCCACTGAAGAAATGGTCCGCTGTACATCCCGGAGATTGCGAGGGGGCAGATTCGACCGCAGGGACTTTCCCATTATACCCTATAGGATATAATCCTCTAAAACCTATATTATCATCTTCTCTAATAGTTTAGAAGTAGAATAACTGATTTACACTCATGCCTATGTCACAGAAGACACAGACGCTAGGGAAATGCAGATACATTTTTGTATTCTACTATGTGGTCCATATAAGACTGATCCACCCCCCTCCCAGCATATGTATGTACAGGTCTACACACACATTACTAGTGTCACGACCTAGAGCCCGCGGACAAACTTGTTCATGTGTGGCAGGTGAGGGACAGGGTTAAACTTCACTACAAAAGGGTGTTTTGGCAGATCTAGTTACCTCTCAATAAGGTGAAACTAATCCAGCCAATTGATACTATCGTTATCCTTCTGAATAGTATACATGATTATGTGTTACCCTTTCGGGGTCGTATGATGCGTTAGAGTTCATGTTCCTTGATTTTCATGATGCACCAATGCAGTGTTGGTTCTTGGTGAGTCTACCAACCTGCACTGCATTCGAAGATGGAGCAGACCCTTGATATAAGCAGTCTGTCACTTTTATTAGGTTTCCATGTGTGTGTGAGTTACTCACTGAAGCTATATTCATCAATGCACTGTGCAGCCACTTAAGTGATTAAGGTTTGTAGAAAAGGATTTTGTGGTTGGATCTTTATGAAAAAAGGTCCCTTGTCCCCGATGAATGGATACCGTGTTATGGACCAGCAACCTATGTCACTCTGTGCAGCACGCTGAATGGTCCTGTAATAATCATTTAAGGGTTGTGGTGCAATAAGTCATCATGTCTATTAAACGTTGCAATTCCAGGGAATAAAAAGTTGAAAAATCAAGTTGAACCTTTATTGTTTACATTCATGTATTTGAGATATATCCCAGCAAATTGTCGTGAGTCCTCGTCAACCTGTGTGAAGTGGCTCACACATGTTGCTAGATAGAACACGACGTCGTTATAGCACAAGATCACCAGGAATAGTAATTGCTATGCCATGTGAGTCTAACACACAGTGGCGAAAGATGACGGAATGAGTTATCACTCAAAAAGGAGTCACCATTGATGACCAATCATGGCGACAGATGACGACAATTTGCTGGGATGGGTGTTGGGAGAGGTTTTAAAGCAAAAATTAGCATGTTAAGTACTTTATGTCTAATTCTTTATCTCATGAATATTTAGTGACTGTTTTTCAAATATTTACAATATTCATGAGAACAACCCCTTAGACATTGGCATAATGGGTGATTCAGTGAAGGATGTTCACCAGCCTGAGAACCAATAAAATCACAAACTCAATATTATTTAACAACACTTTATTTTATTAAAAGCCCTGTATCTTGGCTTGTTAGAAAGGTTGATTCAAGTCACTAACTTCAAATGCGTCAGTTTTTATAGCCTGTGGTGTAAAACCATAATTCTTTACCCTCACATACGTAACATTTTTAAACAAACAGTCATAAAAGCTGTTAAATATCATCCTATGTACGTCAGATTTCATGTCCAAAATGTTACAATACATGTCTAAAGGGGTAGCAAAAATGAAATCCCTGCACCAAGAACTTTTTATTACACCTCATCGCTAAATATGGAGTTCAGTGAAAGTTTTGAAAATAACTAGATCTTTATGAAAAACACTCTCTATTATCTAGAGTTTCCCTACTTTCAAAAAGATGTCACTCTTTTCCAACAATACATATACATTCTGGTCCAGATCTGCTAAGGCACTTCTGAATACCAAAGAAAAAAAAACGTTACGTATGTGAGGATTTGGATAGAGCAATACTTTTAAACATCACAGATCATCTGCATCACTATTTCTTGTACAGGACTTGTTAAATTAATAGTTCAAAGGCATATCTTAACACATTAGAATATATTATGGGTCATTCCTATCTCACTCTGAGCGCATGCAATCCTCGTTGGGCAGCCTGTCCTCCTCAGAAACTTGCAGACTGCAAAAGATTGAATATAATTGTTGAACACCTAAGGTGAGTAATATTAAGCAATTATGTTCTAATATTTACAGTTTCTCAATGGGGGATGAGAAATTAGTAGGAACAAAAAATTGTGTATGGATAGAACCCCACAAATATCATTACTGACTGACAGTGCAGCCTTACCCTAGAATATAGCAACCATAAAAACATTTTGAAAAAAAAATGCAGTATTGCTAGATTCACTACTATTTTAGTTTGGGGAACCATATGCACATCTAATGGTGAATTATGATTAGTCTGGGTGGGTCTGAAGTACACATTGTAACCAAAATGAACAAAACCTCACATACGTAATGTTTTCAAATTTGTGGGAAACTTGCAGAAATTTAAATGGTAAGTGCCTTAATTCTATCCAGGATATTAGATAGGGACACTTTTATAAGATTATCAACCAATTTATTTAAAAAATTCTATTTGGAGGTGTGTGGTGCAACACATATAGTAAACACCTCACATACGTAACAAAATGCTGAGGAGGGGGGAAAAGGAATACTGCTGGCAAAGTAGATACCAAAAAAGAGGTTATATGTACTGAAATGATTGATTGTAGGTCTAGGAGTAAATAAACAATGGTAAGAGCAGGTAATCTTGCTAAATAATGCACATTTGGGGTGTGGGAGGTGAAAATTTCGAAAAATAGTCTACACTTCTCACCCCAGACAGGCTGGGGTGTCATTTCAAAATATCCAAACTGAACCTAATGAACCCTAGCAGTAAAGGTAAGCCCTAATTTCAACAAATAATAATGATTTGGGGATAAATATACAGCAGGAGTAGCTCAGGAAGGGCAATTTCCATTCCCCAGTGAAAACGTTACGTATGTGAGGAAAATAAAGCCTTAAAGAGTATTGGGCTTCCTGGCCAAATTAAATGGCATTACCAAGCTGCTATGGCCAGTCTATGGCTTGGGACTTTCAATCAGAGGGAAATATAACCCAAAATACATCATTTCCATGCAATCTAAGACAATTACAGACCCTCACATATATAAAACACACTATTTCATGAGAATTTGATTGAAATTCCTTACCTTTTGGAGAAATTTCAGTGTAAATGGAGCTGCAAAATCACAGTAGACTGTGAGCTTAGCTAATTTGAGATCCTCTGAGTGACTTCCAGTGGTCGGTCATTTCTGCCAGGGCAACTGGAAACATTTCCTTTCTCCTCCACATATTTTCGTTACGTATGTGAGGATTTCCACACCAATACCAAAAGACCCTCTCTGTGGCCTTACTTTGCTGACTTGAGCAATGATTTTTATTTTAATCATTTAATTCATATACATACTAAACTAGAATAGACTAGAAATAAAGAATCATTTATCTAGATAGCCTACAGACATCTAAAAGTGTACCTCACATACGTAACATTTTGGGGAGTTGAATTTTGGTTTATGAGACCTAGCTCGTATCTGCAGCAAACCAGCACTTTCATTTATTTACCATCAAAACCCCCCTAGGGACCCTGCTCAAGAACAGTGAGGATACTTTTTTAGCATGGAAGTTTAAGGTGTTAAAAAAGTGTTACGTATGTGAGGATGCTCACAGTTCGATATTATAACTCATGTGTGAAAGACAGTTGAAGTAGGGACATGGCCTAAGTATTTTTAATAGATAGCTATGACCTATCACCAAAGGCAAAATAGGTTTATCACACTCTATGTGGTGGGAATAATGGAAAATTTGACAAAAAAGGGTTTTTTTGGTGTATTGTCCAACTTCGAGCCTCCGTAACTCGTCAAATTATAGGCCGATACACATAAAGTTGCCCTCTACTTAAAGCTCAAGATGTTTTCTATCAGATGTGACTAAAATAATGAAGAATAGTGGTCTACATTTTTTACTGTAGCTCCCCAAACTTAAAATCCTCTCAAAATAGGCCCATACATTGCTCAATGGATCTGCCCATATGCAACTTTGTACCTAAATTCTAATACATAGATATCATGTAATGGTCATCATTACTGCTCCCCCCTAGGTGTAATGTAATAATGAAGGCAGGCTCGGGTGAAATTAAGGTTTATTAAATAGAAGTAAACCTTTTAGGGCATGTGTAGTAGTATAACCCTGATGATAAATAATATAGATAAATACGACATTTAATAGTGTGATGATAATAAATAAGTAAGAACAATTGATTGGTAATAAAATGGGCCAAACCTGCCAAGGAATTGTGAATGGGATGGGTGGTGGGAAAGAAAGGGATGAAATTAAGAGTGTATGGTGTTAAGAGCAGTCTGAACTGCAGATTGTGTATATGTCTGTGGAATTGGTACGACATAGTCTTTATATGAGTCAGATGACCAATCTCCCAGGATTTTAATGTCCGATGGGGGGCAGCCTGCATTATGAGCCTCTGTAGCAGCTGCCTTGCGGAGTGAGTGGAGGCTGAATAGGGCCTTTTTCATGCCCAGCTGTTTCAGGACCCCTCCCCAGACCCTGTTCATATGTGAGATCGGGACGGGCATCCAGGTGTCTGGGAACATGAACATCGGGTCGGTCTGCCTGTTCGTGGGAGTGTGGTGCAGTACTGCCTGAAGAGCATTTATTGGGCAGTACCGCTGGTCCTTTGAAGAGTATAGTGTCAGTTCTCTGGCTTGGTTGTAGTACTGTCTTGTTTTGCCGGCCTTTATCCTGATCATGGCAAAGTCTGGCAGCAACCTGACATCTCCTCTTGTGAGGTGGGATGTAGAGTCGTACAAGGCCAGGCTTGGTGGAAGAAAGTCCGCCTGCCTGAGGGCGGCATGATAAGCCAGGAGGATGATGGCTTTGTGTACCATCCCCAGTGGTTCCGGTCCCAGTGCCGCCAGCACCCTCCTTAGTGCAGACATGGGGATGGGAAGCTTGGGCCTTGGAATGTACGACTTGTCCCGGTTCACTGCCTCCAGGGCGGCCACAACCTTGGCATGGTAGAATGGAGCCATTTTTACCCCTTTGTCGGCCATAAATGTCCTGATGTGTGCCATTTTGTTGAGGATTGTCTTTGGTGACTTTGCCTTTAGAAAGGCATACTCGAGGTATGCTGTCAGTTCTTGGTACGTCGGGGCCTTTGGGTCGAAGCCCATCCTGAAGCCGAAGGCCAGGTATATCCAGACTGTGAAGCACTGGTTCTTGACGGTGCTACGTGTCCGGGACTTTGTCTGCCTCCAAGCTGCTCTTTGCTGTAAGAATTGGAACGCCAGATCTGGAATGCAGGGATGGATGGATCTGAGTCAGTGCATTTGCACATGGCTTTATAATGTTCATGTCACAGCGATTAATATGATCTTGAGCCCGGGTTGCATGGGTAGAATCAAGGTGGGCCGGACTCAAGTCATCAGCAAAGCCATTGTGTTAACCAGGAATATGATCATAAGTTATTGATACATTGTATGTAGCCTGGATCATCCAGGCTGCATGAACACACTCAATTAGGACTGCGTCCTGGCCTTTACCGGTAGTGAACACCTGTACCGTCGCCTCATTGTCGCAGTAAACATGTATGTGTCCAGCATCATCCCGGGGGCCTACGAATGTATGGAGGGCTACTACTACATTGGCGGCTTCTAGGTGAGCAATATTTGAAACCCCATCCTCCTTCGGAGCAACCTGTGCTGAGTAGGCTGAGCGTCTATTCGTGCCACCTATGCCTGATAAGCAGGCGTCTACATACAGTGTCTGTGTGAAGTGAGTACTTTTCATCATGCCAACCCCATTCCATTCACTGGCAAACTCCTTGAACCATGCCATGTCTTTATGAGCATCCTGATTGAACTTAATGTATCGGCCTTTGGCATCTCTGAGAGTTTGTAAGAGTCGACCTATGAATAGCCTGGCTGGGGCGATGCATTTTGCTATATGAAGAAGGCCACCCAATAAGCTCTGATACTGTCTCTTAGATACTGACCTTCTTTCCTAAGCCTATGCACCTTTGCCTTAAAGTCTGTGAGCTTTTGGTCAGGAACAGATAGGGTCATGGAGTTGGTATCCATGACTACTCCAAGCCTTGAGCTTTGTGTGTCGCTTCAGGGAGGCCAAGTGCGCTGAGCAATTCCCGAGCTACTGCAAAGTCGGCCTCAGCCTTGTGTCTGTTGGGAGAAACCAAAATAAGGTCGTCTAAGTACATTCTACTGTATATACCTTGATCTTTCAACATATTGACAATGGCCTCCGCCAGCCTCTGCATGTGACTGGCGGAGGCGCGAGAACCGAATGGTACAGTCTGATCCAGATAGTACTTGTTTCTCCACTTAAAACACAAGAGAGGGTAGTCGAGGGGGTCACTATTGAGCTTCTTATATGCCCTACTAATATCTAATGATGACAGAAACGACCCTTGACATTGGCGTATTATTTCTGAAGTCACAGCCTCTACAGTGGGGAGAGAGTAAGTGCGCTGCTCTCCAACCACAGTGTTTTTCATAATATAGGCATTGACTGAGTTTTCCCGGGAGAAGCTAATGTCTGTCATTATCCTTCTTTTACTAGTGTCTCTTTTTGCACGCGTCATTAAAGGTGAGACATGGCACCAACCAGCGAAGGGTGGTTGGTCGAAGGGGCCCTTAAGTCCCCCCTGGTCAATCTCTTTCTGTATAAAGGTGTCTTAATGCTGGAGATATTCTAGGGCACTACTATGGTTTGGAGTGTCCTCATTTCCCGAGGCAGGGCCAATGTAACCGAAAGGAAAGCCATTTTAGAAATTCCAGCAGTTGTAGGTTATCCACTGTTTTGGGGAGCCTGGCCTCCCACTCCGGTATGTTCAGGTTGGTCGGGAGTGGAATGCAAACCCCGAGTGCATTGGGGAGGCCGGTAGCCCTGACTTTAGTGTATACGTCTAAGTCTGGATATGCATGTACATCGACATTAACATGCAGCCAAAATTTTACCCTATGTTGTTAGAATATGTAGGGGTCGATGGGCATGTTAGGATCTACAATGTCATTTTCACAGTGATGTCAAATTTTGGTGAAGTCAACACTCACGTCGACAGTATTGACAGGCGAGGCGCTGCCTATGTTAATGTCGTTGTTGTGGTTGATTTGATTACAGCGGGTTGATTCAAAACGAAGTTCGTCTTCCTGCAGCGCCTTGTCGTGAAAAGTGTCGTGTGGGGCATAGGATGGGGCTGTAATATTGCTTATTTCAGCCCAATTCAGTTGTCGCCACCATATTGGGCATCAGGGACTATGGGTAGTGCGTGGCGGAATCTGGTGACGTCACCCGATGCAAGATGGCAGCGCCCAGTGTTGTTTATGGGGGCGGCCATGTTGGGAACACCTGAAGCGATGATGTATTGCGCAGCAACATGCTGGCCTCCATGCTGGCTGGGGAAGTCTGTCGTCGGAATGAATTTATGAATATTCCTGCAATGTGTGGGTTTCAGTGCAAACAATGGACAGGTGTATATATCAGAATGATGCGTGAGGGGGCCCTATGGGATAGATCCATTGCCATCCAGCCCCTCTATGCATTTTTTGGCTGGGGATGTTGGTTATTCCAGTCAGTGCCGTGTCGCCGGAATCCATTGTTATTGTTATTGTGAGTGTTTGGGCGGTTGGCTTGATCAAACTGGGGGCGGCCCCCATTCAACTCCCTGAACTTACAATCACACCTTGCTAAGCTGTGAGTGCACAGTTTACCCACAGTAATATAGCAGTTCTGGCAATAATGCTGTGCGCCCTCATGGTGTGTTTTGTGAGTCCATCCACGAGGGCCATTGAAGGGAGCGCATAAATCACCGACGTTATTGACTGTGGTGGCAGTGGCTGAGGACAATGGTTGATTATTACCACGGGTGGAGTATTGGTGTTGGCGGTGAGCTTGTACTGGGGCGAATGAGTACATATTATGTGCCTGCTGGATTTTGTGCCAATCATGCCAGAAGAAGTCCTCCCTCTCGATGCTATCGAAGACAAACTGGGACCAGGTGAGTACCCCTTCCCATCCCCTATGTCTAGCGTCTTTGGTGACATCTGTTAAATGCTCCATCATATATGGGAAGTTCTGTTGGTGGTAAGCATCTTTCTTACGTATAAGGGTTTGGAGGGCATCAATGTACTCTAGGGTGGTCATAGTGCTACATGCATCAAGCTTCTGTTTGAGTGTAGTGCAGCCAGGGTGGTCCAGGTACATGTAAGGTTTTACCAACAAGTGTTTCTGGAATGGGTTACGTAGAAACATGGCCTTACCCTCAGTCTGCTGTGGCTGGTAGACTTGTTTTATAAGCTCCTGTGTCACAAAATTCCCTGCGCCCGGGGCTCTTAGGAGCTCGAGCGAGGTAGGGAGGCGTTGTGTGTCATCGAGCCTGAGTGGAGGAATGCCCGAGGTGGCGCCAAGATCCAGTGGGCCACTGACAGAAGGGGGCCTTGGCTGTGTGCTTTTCCTGGCAGTGCTATGGGCAGAGCGACTATTATCCTTGGACAAATTGGTTTCTATAAGTAAGTCCAATTTCTCATGTATCGCACCTACCTGTGTTTTTATACCCTTCATGTCTTCCTCCAGGATTGATACCCGTAGGCTAGTGTCTGACCTATCTGCCACCGTCATGTGTAATGTCTCATTAACTTTAGCGGGTTTCTTTTTAGGTACTGTCTTTTTTTAGGGGGAGGATGTACTTCCTCCTGGTTATCGTCGTGTTGTTGGAAGGGGGGTTTATGTGTATTGTTTTTAGTCCCCAACCTTTTGGTTCTCGCCTTCCTCGTGGTGATACTGGTAGTGCGCACCTTTGCAGGCGCCATTTTTAAACAGGCGAGAATGATATTGCACAGAGTGTCCCTAACTCCAAGTGATGCCCATATACATAAAAAGGTGAGATAAAAGTCAGTGATGTGTATACTTATTGGGTGAGGCCTAGAAGGAGTATGGAGTGGTGTTGAGGTGTATCTATGTGCTTCGACTTGTGCGGCTGTAAAAACCGATGTGTGTAGGTGAACGACAATGTGAAGAATGAGGAGGAGTGGTGGTCGGTGGTGTGTAAGGTAGGGTGAGTTGAGGTGAGACCCAGAAGGTGGCATCATAGTAGGACACCTGGGGCAGCAATAATGTTTCCTTACCCTGGCGGGCAATGAAATACAATTTCTTTTATATACTATCGGGTAAGTTCTATAGAATTATTGGAATCCCTTTAATAGTTGGAAATGAAGGTTTTGGGGACTGGATGCTCTATCTAATGACCTCTATTATCCTGTTTACTCTTCACAATTATTTACACAATTTTAGTATAATTATTTGTTGTCCCAATGAGGAAACATGATAAAGATCCTAGACTACCATACCTGGTATATAGAAATGAAATTTCGAAGACATTCCCTTCACATTGATAGCTCATTTTGCTCATAAAACATCCATCATAGTCAAAGTATGATCTGGAAACCCCTCCCCCTTATTTTATTTTGAGCAAAATGACTATTTTCAAGATGTTTTCCTCCATTAAAACTCTCCCAACAGTGCTTACATCCCATATCCTGTATGAAAATAGTTAGATAAATGTCTATTCTACACATAAGCTTAGTCACAGTCTTGTAGCAGCCTTAAGGATCCAAATGTGGGTTTTTAGCCTTGAGATCCCTAAGGTGACCAAAAACGTCACCTCTGAGATAATCAGATAATTGTGTCACCTCTGATATTTCAAGACTTAAAGCCCCAGAGGGATCCTTAAGTCTTCTATAAGACTCGAAATGAGCCTAGGTGTAAAATAGATATTTATTTGACTTTTTCCTTATGGGATATGGGATGTAAGCACTGTTGGGAGAATTCTAATGGGGGAAATGGGGTTTCAGATGATCTCAGAGGTGATGATCTTGGAGGTGACGTTTTACTCTTTGGCATACCATAAACCCTTGGGAATTTAGACCTAGTCCATTCTAAATGGGTCATTCCTACTAAGAATCTGTATCTCTATTTAGCACAATCCAATTTTTTGTCATATATTTGTAGTAAATGATTATTTTCTTAGATCTCGGAGGTTACCCCTTAAATATTTTGTGCTTTTTTTCACCTTTGAGAGAGAATCAGTTGGTTGGAACCATCCTTACCTGTGCTTTTTTTCTTTTGATAAAACCCAGCAAGACCTTCAAAAAGACATACAGGAGAATGCAATAAAAACTCTTTTTATTATTCCCATAGCCTAAAAGGTGGGCTGATCTTGAGGTGACTAAAATATTTGGACATTTTTGTAAATGACACAGAGAAAATTATTTTTGGTTGCATCCTGATATAAATTATGTAATTGGTTCTGGTAGACATTACGTATTATTATCACAAGGTTTTATAATGGTAATTATTGGCTCTGTTGTATTTATCTGGGCTTATAATATCAGTTTAGAATTGAGGACATGCATATTTTAGGGGGTATGTTATTTTTAGGAGATCAGCATATACTAAAAAAAAACTGTTTCAGATATTGTAAAATATTTCAAATAATATGTATTTGATACCTAGATTATGACAAAGTTCCTCTAAAGCTAATCATAGCAGTGTATCTGAGATTATGACTCTTCAAAGGCCAAAGACATGATTTTGCTCTAATTGCCACGTTTAATGGGGAATGTACTGTTGCCAAGAAGGGGTCTCCAAGATACCAGCAGCGCTCGCTGGGATACTATAGCTGCTCAGAAGAAAATTGAAGATGAGACAAAAGAACGGATCGGAAAGCTTCGTTCTGTCGAACAGGAGGGGATTCTAAAAGAATCCGACCTCAAGTATCGTTTGTACTCTCTAGTCCATCGGTTGGAATTAAAAGCGAAGGATGAGAAGGAAAGAGAAAGCAAGTTGGCTGACCTAGAACATGAGGAAGCCAATAGACAAAGAGCGATTGACAAGGCTAGAGCCGAGGAAGTCGCTAAGGCTCGGGATGTAAACAAATTACAATCCGAATTGCATGCCATGGAGGAAAGATTAAAAAGACTTCAGCTCCGTAAGGCAGAGACAGAAGCTAAGTTGATCTTGGAACAAGACGAGATCCGAAAAGAGACCACAGAGTACCAAAGGTCTCAGAAGGAAAAAGGTGAGAAGTATCGTATACTAAAAGATACTTTGAAGAAAGAGGCACTGGCTGCCCAAGACAAAAGGAACCGAGCTGTAGCAGACAATGAGAAGATCCGAGATCTTGTCAGAGAATGCACAGCTAAGAGAAGAACAGAGGAATTTGACCACTGATGTGTCAACCTTGACGATAAATAAGTCCGCAATGGAAAGTTACTTACAGGAACAGGAGCATGCGAAAGTTCCTCCAAGAAGTAAGCACCAAAATCCAAACTCAACATTTGTCAAACAAGGAGACACAGTTTCCTGTTTGACTCCAAAGTCGTCTTGGAATGTGGATCAAGGGGGTGTCTATATTAGAACCCAAGATAAGAACGGCCGGACCAGCAGAGTTCGGATCAGTGAAGTCCTGATAGTCCATAACTTGGACCCGGACTTCGTGCCGAGAGACTGTTCCGACACTAGTGCCGAAACAAGTGGATTCCACATACATGTGGATCAGACAGATAATGTCAGGTTGGATGCAGGTAACCCTAGCAACCAACATAATCCACAAAACAGTGGCAGCCAACAAGGACAGGCTGGTCAACCGCCTAATGACAGTAGTCAAGGCGGATCTACCAATCCAAACGGGCAAGGGGGTGATGGTGCTTTGGGTACCAACCCCAATGCAGGGGGTGGAGGTTATACGAATTCCAATGGTTCGCACTGGACGTATAACCAACCACCACCACCACCGCCAAACAATAGCAGTTTTGGTGGTATGGGAGGCAATCAAACCTTGAATGAAACCAAGGCGATTGAATGGAGCAAACAACAATGTAGTAGATTGATGTATGCTCACAATTCAGCCCGAAGGGTTGCCGTCATTCCTAAGGAATACGACAGTACACGGCTATGGAAAGAATGGTTTGAAGATTTCATCGATGCGATGAATTGTAACGGATGGACCCCATACGAGGCCAAGCCACATCTAGTAAGATGTCTAAAGGGTGGCCCGGGACGCATGGCCGTTGAGCAATGGCGCACCTGGTATGGTCTCGCTGGGAGCTTTGAGCAGCTGGTTGAGTCTGCTTGTGGACTATTATGTAATATGGTCAAGGAGGATCCTATGGTTCGTTTCAAGAAACGTACCCAAAAACCCACAGAAGCTTTCAGGGCATACGGTATGGAACTGCATGCTCTGTTAAGTAAAGCCAGACCCGGGACAAAGAACCAGGACTGGTATATGAACCACTTGATCACCTAATTCGTCAAGGGTCTAAGAGACCAGGACGAGCAAATCGCTGCTAGGGACGTCTGGAAAGAGGGCACTACCCTACACGGCATATTTAACGGTATAGATATGGCCGTGAAGAAACGGACGATGCTAGCTGGAGACATCCCGAACACCTCGGGATCCACTCCGGTGGCGTCTGTAGTTCAGCGACCCGAGGTAGAGAGTGCCCCGGATGACTTTGAATTAATAGACATCGAGCAGGAGGACAGTACCTTTTGCTCGATGCAGCTAAGGAAAAATAGTTCTGGCAGAAAGTACATTCCGAGGAAGGCTTTCAATAAGCGAAAGGATGCTAAAGCACCATCCGAAGTCAGGGGCGACGCTAAAGCTAGTAGCAAAGCATATAAGCCCACTGATAGCGCTGATAAAGTGAGGGGTCAACCTCAGGATATGAACAAAATAATGGAGGAGATGTGTAAGAAAATTACAGATGCACTCCAAGCCAATCGGCAGAGACCTAGGGTGGTCAAGTGTTTCAGGTGCCAACGGATGGGGCACTATTCCTCTGAATGTACCGCTGCAAAGCCGGTAATGGCGGCTTATTATGAAGCCGAAGTCAAAGGCAAGGAAAGCTAGAATGCTATGGAATCTCCTGATACAGGGGGAAACTAGTGGGGGTTGTATCCACGGCATTGGGTATAACCCTGCTGGGGTTATACACTGCGGTATAACCCCAGCAGGAAACGAATGCCAAAAGGCTACCGGGGGTAATCCGGTGGAAGATTTCGAATCAAATTTACCTGGTGGTCGGGTGACTGTGGGTGCGCACCCCATCACCTCGGCCGGGGCCAGGGACACTAGTGCTAATATGTATGGTGGTGAGTATTTGGAGGCGAGTGGCCTCACTGGGGGAGAGGAAGGATGGATCAAAGAGTTGATTCGAGTTGATTCAACGCCAACTATTGCAGAGGTAAGCGATGACGGAATCCTCAGATTGGATTTTGCGAGCTTATAAATATGGGGCCGTCTTGGACCCGAGGGATGGAATGATGAGTATTCGGAATCCGTATGGCTTGCATGTACAGTGCGTCTTGAGACAGGTGTCTTCAGTAGCTTCGGTTATACACACGGTGAAAATCCCTCCGGGCACCACTTGTGATGTCCTTTGTGGCGGATCAATGGCCTAGAAGGGTGAGACGGGAGTCTTTGAACCCGATACGGTATATTTATCGAGTATCGGGTTGGATTCTGTGGACACATTGGTGGCAAATGCAGCATGGTCTGTATTACCCATGACTAACCGAACCGGTTCAGTGGTTTACTTAAAGCGTGGCGACAATGTAGGGGATATGAGTTCGGTAGAACACATCGCCGAGGCCAAGTTTAATAAACCATTAAACCCTGTTAGTAAGCATCCATTGGATGAAGAATTCCAGAAACTGATTGATAAATCAGACTTACAGAATACGGAGGACAAACAATGCCTGGGGGACCTCCTGCGAAGGTACGAGAGTGCTTTCGGTAGGGAAGGAGGACCCGTGGGTAGAAATTCCTTTGGGGAACCGACTTTACTTTGCGGACCGACCATGAGTCTCTAAGGTGGCTTCTTAATTTTAAGGACGCCAAAGGGGTGATTGGGAGATGGTTAGCTCATCTATCCGAATTCGGATTGGGGCATAAACAGATCGAGCACCGACCAGGTGCTAAACATATTAATGCGGATGCCTTATCGAGGCGACCCGTCCGAAAGTGCCAGAATGCCACTTGTGAAGACTGTGGGGCCCACAATGCTGTGGTCGCAGGGTTGGTATATAACTAACTATACCACCCCCAGTATCCCCTGGGAGGAGGCTTGATGGTCTCAATTGGTCCCCGGAGACCATCAAGAAGTTCCAACAGTCGGACCCCACCACTGTGCGAATAATGGAATACTTGCGGATAGGTATTAAGCTGGTTAGGCCGATGTTATCTCTGAAAGACAGAGAAATGAGGCGATTGATAGCTCAATGGACCGAGCTAGAGATCCGAGATGGTATACTGTGTAGGTGGAAAACCTCTTCCACCGGCGGTAAACTATTACAAATAGTGATCCCCAAACGAGTGGTCATTTCGGAAAGAAAAGATCAATAGAGCGTCTACAAAGACGTTACTACTGGCCCGGAATGAGAAGTGACCTACTTCGGTGGATCGCAACTTGCCCGGATTGTTTTAAAAACAAGCCAGGACCCGGCCTAGGCAAGTTACCCTTGTCCCAAAGTATACTGGGGTGTTTCCTCTTCCGAACCACAAAGCCGCTACATGCGCTGAGGCACTTGTAAAAGGCTGGGTGCTACATTTGGGTGTCCCCCTCATGATGCACAGTGACCAAGGAAGAGAGTTTGAGTCAGAGTTGTGGCAAGAAATGTTCCATTACTTAGCAATATGTAAGACCCGAACCGACCCATACCGACCACAGTCGGATACTCAGGTAGAAAGGTTCAATAGGACTTTGATACAAGTGCTAAAGCCCCTGGTTAATACCCACCAGGATGACTGGGATGAACAGTGCGAGTTTGTAGTGCACACCTACAACAACACCATTCATTCATCTACTAATTGCACTCCAAACATTCTAGTGTTCGGCGAGGACATAATTATGCCCGCCGACTTGGTGTATGGAGTGGTTGGGATAGACCCAGAGGCGCCCTGCACTGTGTTGTTTGTGGAGTTGTTACTGGACAGATTCAAGCAGGCATACGAGGCCGTCGTAAAGAACTGCTGAAAAATGCAAAATGGCAGAAGCTGGGGTATGACACCAATGCAAAAAGGATAAGCTTTAATGTTGGGGACAAGGTACTAAGGTATTACGAGCCACGTTTGAAGCTCGTAACACCTTGGGAGGGTCCATTCAAGGTTATACGCATCATCTTTAAATTAACGGTGATGATGGAGGACTGCCTTACTGGTAGGAAGTGGAAGACGAATGTCGGAAAGCTTTGGCCCTGGAAGGGACGCGAAGCGGCGGAGAGGGAGTTCCGATATCAGCCACCTGAGCCAACGTCAAGTAGGCCCAGCGTAACGGTATAGCGATGTATATCCCACCAAACTCCAGATGATAGCACTCAGGTAGCAACCTGCGTCTCGGATACCGAGCCAAATTTTAGTTCGGGTCTAGTCCGCTAGGTGAGGCCACCAGTGTGGCGGGAAAGCGCGGAACTAGGCTACCGGATAGCCCATAGCGGGATTTCGCGAGACGAGAGGTCAGGCGCCATGTTGTTCATAACTAGAGCGGAATCGTGGCGGTAAGATGTCACTGGTTTTGCTCCAGTTATTCTACACCCTCCGGCAGCTTACAGCTGCGGTTTTTAAGTTTGTTTTGTTGGATGAATCCCTCGGGAGGAGTACAACACTACTGCCAATTTTTTAAAATTGGAAGATCGCCCCACTGTGATGGCACAGGGGACAATTGACGCTGCGCGTCAAACGGCCAACGTTGGGTTGGATGAAGGTGAGGACCCGACGGTCTCGTCTCGTTAGAGGAGACTATGGAATCCTCTAACACTGTTCTCGAGCGGGAACCAGAAGTGGAAGAGGCCGCCCAGACTCTCTCTGCCATGTCGACCGAAGTTGCAGACAGGGAGCGGATGCCTCCCCCTCCTAATCCTGATCCAGCATCATGGACATTCCTTTGTATCCTCCGGGATACAGAACCCGCACAGAGCGCCTCGCGGATGAGGAAGAAGGTGTGGTGTACACCAGCTGGGGGACGTACATTTCCCTGCATCCCTTCATGTTTGGATGCGGTCCCTTAGCGGAAGTGCCCGGCCGACCCAAGAATATCCCAGACGATTTCAAAACTCTGGTGATAGACTCGTGTACGGACGAGTTGGCCGAGAACATGCCGGTGGCTCCGCAACTATAGACGGTTGGCGGGAGCTATGGCGCTGGATGAAAACTTGGCTCGAGCTGTGCTTCTTTCCAAAGGTATAACCCGGAAGGCAAGCCAGCTGAGAGAGTCGGAATCCAACATGGACACAGACTCCACCGTCACACAGTCGTCGGTGGAATCCGGATGGGTCAAGAAACTGAGCCGTAAGCCCACGCCGAAGGTACCACTTACCGAGTCTGATCTCAAAGTAGAGGACTTTCGGATCGCAAGCGAAAGGTCCAAGTCCGAGAAGGAACCAGGCGCCAGTATACCTGAGGTGGCTGGTGGTATCTCGGACGAGGACATTTCTCGCCAGCAGGCTGCTGTTGAAGCCAAGCATCGTGAGCTTGAAGAACAGCAGAAGGAGTTAGCCGCTACCCTTCGGGCACACCACAAGCAGCAGGCTCAACTCAAGGCGAGTGCCGCCTCCGGCCCTGACTCACCGGTCAGTGGCAGGAGGAGCACTCAGGCTAAGGACAAGGATCCCCGCAAGTCGGATTCTAGTCCTGAAGCCCCGCCGCAGCCACCTAAGGCTAGCCGCCGCAAGAAGAAGAATGGAGCAAAAGCGTCTCCGGCGGAGCCCGAACCCTCTACTACCAAGAAGGAGAGTAAGGGCGACCCGAAGTCTGCTGCTTCCACAGTGACTACAGTCACAGTAACCACCTCAGTTACTGCAGGACCCACTGCTACCACCAGCGGGACGGCCGCCACCACCTCATTTGTGGCTTCGACTGGTCAGCCAAATCTGATTTGGAGTCCGTGACGACGTGGGAAGAAATGACCACGGACGTCCCTAAGGATGAAAATCAGAAATGGATGTGGAAGAACGCAGCCGAGGGGCTTGAAGACCGTGTCCCCCGCTGCTTCGCGGATTGTGCATACGACACGATCCATTTCATGTGCCCGGGCGCCATCAATAAAGATGGTGATAGCGACGATGAGGAGTGGATGAAGTCCGGTCCTCACGATACGCCAGTTGGTAAATTTTACCTGATTTGGATCGACCAGCTCAAGTCCAAATTGGGTTCTATTTACCACTACGAGTCCAGAACGAAAGTTCAGTGGGCTATGACCCAATGGGGACCGAGCGGCAGCTGCCGTAAGTGCCTGTTCGAGTCATGTCAGCTCTCGCTCACCAGCGAGAAAATCTTCATATGCGCCACAAGCCTTTGATGCGATGTATCCCCGGAGATCGCCCAGTCAAACTTTGTGACGGCACCTTCACCACCCACCTGGCTCTGCACCTGCAGAAAGCCCACGGTACCGGCCTGGAGAAGACCCGGAAGCGTGCTGTAAAGCGATCCATAAGCCCGTCAGGTCGAAGGAGCCTTTAAGTCCTGCCGAAAGCAACAGAGGCAAGCGGAAAAGCTTAAGGAGTTCCACGCTGCTGAGAACGCCGGGTACATCCAAGGAGGCAGACCTTAAGTTTTTCATCGGCAAGCACCTGGACGAATGGGACGGCTCCGCGTCGTCCCTGGGCATACCTCCGGGTGCCCAAGCCGAGGCGGCGGTAGACAGTCCCTCCGAGGGCATGGGTGCTCTGAGCCTACTCAGTGACCCGAGCACCGAAGCCCTTAAGCTAGTTGCCACGAGCAGCAGCAGCAGCTTGGCTCCCTCTACTAACCCGGAGCCAGCTGAGAAGATGGACACTGAAGACGATCCCGAGGATCTGTAAGTGTCCATCTGCCGGCATAAATCTGCATCCTCATCAGGGCACAACACATAGCAACGTGGCTTGCCACCACTCGTTTGTCGCCGAATGGAGCTGCAGAATCCAGTCGTTCCAGGTTCGCCGGAAGTCCATTAATATTGTAAGGGTGATCCTGCTTCTCGGTAGGACACCTCTTAATTTCATATTATATTATGTATAAATTATTTTTCTATAAAAAGTTTTTTTGTATAAATCAACAAAAAACAAATTTTTTTCTTCGGGTTACCTAGCCTCTCGGGTTACTTTACTTTGTACTGTATAAACTACTACAAAAACTCCGTATAACTTAACATATTTAAATACGTCTTAACTATAATAACTCTGTAACACTGTTACATATATATATATATATATATATATATATATATATATATATACCACCTTACGTTGATGGTGCATAAGGCGCCACCTCCTATTTATGTTATTATTTAGTTACTTCGGGTTATATGCGACGATGCCTACTATTATGTACATATTATTTATAATGCCCCTTTAATGT
The DNA here is from genome assembly GCA_949317995.1 of Acholoe squamosa. NCBI lineage: Eukaryota > Metazoa > Annelida > Polychaeta > Phyllodocida > Polynoidae > Acholoe > Acholoe squamosa. Next base: position 62,722,542 of record OX439042.1, read on the forward strand.
TAAATATTCTATATAACATTGTTATAATAGACTTACCTGTGTATATATATTGTTACAGGTCTAGGAGTAAATAAACAATGGTAAGAGCAGGTAATCTTGCTAAATAATGCACATTTGGGGTGTGGGAGGTGAAAATTTCGAAAAATAGTCTACACTTCTCACCCCAGACAGGCTGGGGTGTCATTTCAAAATATCCAAACTGAACCTAATGAACCCTAGCAGTAAAGGTAAGCCCTAATTTCAACAAATAATAATGATTTGGGGATAAATATACAGCAGGAGTAGCTCAGGAAGGGCAATTTCCATTCCCCAGTGAAAACGTTACGTATGTGAGGAAAATAAAGCCTTAAAGAGTATTGGGCTTCCTGGCCAAATTAAATGGCATTACCAAGCTGCTATGGCCAGTCTATGGCTTGGGACTTTCAATCAGAGAGAAATATAACCCAAAATACATCATTTCCATGCAATCTAAGACAATTACAGACCCTCACATATATAAAACACACTATTTCATGAGAATTTGATTGAAATTCCTTACCTTTTGGAGAAATTTCAGTGTAAATGGAGCTGCAAAATCACAGTAGACTGTGAGCTTAGCTAATTTGAGATCCTCTGAGTGACTTCCAGTGGTCGGTCATTTCTGCCAGGGCAACTGGAAACATTTCCTTTCTCCTCCACATATTTTCGTTACATATGTGAGGATTTCCACACCAATACCAAAAGACCCTCTCTGTGGCTTTACTTTGCTGACTTGAGCAATGATTTTTATTTTAATCATTTAATTCATATACATACTAAACTAGAATAGACTAGAAATAAAGAATCATTTATCTAGATAGCCTACAGACATCTAAAAGTGTACCTCACATACGTAACATTTTGGGGAGTTGAATTTTGGTTTATGAGACCTAGCTCGTATCTGCAGCAAACCAGCACTTTCATTTATTTACCATCAAAACCCCCCTAGGGACCCTGCTCAAGAACAGTGAGGATACTTTTTTAGCATGGAAGTTTAAGGTGTTAAAAAAGTGTTACGTATGTGAGGATGCTCACAGTTCGATATTATAACTCATGTGTGAAAGACAGTTGAAGTAGGGACATGGCCTAAGTATTTTTAATAGATAGCTATGACCTATCACCAAAGGCAAAATAGGTTTATCACACTCTATGTGGTGGGAATAATGGAAAATTTGACAAAAAAGGTTTTTTTTGGTGTATTGTCCAACTTCGAGCCTCCGTAACTCGTCAAATTATAGGCCGATACACATAAAGTTGCCCTCTACTTAAAGCTCAAGATGTTTTCTATCAGATGTGACTAAAATAATGAAGAATAGTGGTCTACATTTTTTACTGTAGCTCCCCAAACTTAAAATCCTCTCAAAATAGGCCCATACATTGCTCAATGGATCTGCCCATATGCAACTTTGTACCTAAATTCTAATACATAGATATCATGTAATGGTCATCATTACTGCTCCCCCCTAGGTGTAATGTAATAATGAAGGCAGGCTCGGGTGAAATTAAGGTTTATTAAATAGAAGTAAACCTTTTAGGGCATGTGTAGTAGTATAACCCTGATGATAAATAATATAGATAAATACGACATTTAATAGTGTGATGATAATAAATAAGTAAGAACAATTGATTGGTAATAAAATGGGCCAAACCTGCCAAGGAATTGTGAATGGGATGGGTGGTGGGAAAGAAAGGGATGAAATTAAGAGTGTATGGTGTTAAGAGCAGTCTGAACTGCAGATTGTGTATATGTCTGTGGAATTGGTACGACATAGTCTTTATATGAGTCAGATGACCAATCTCCCAGGATTTTAATGTCCGATGGGGGGCAGCCTGCATTATGAGCCTCTGTAGCAGCTGCCTTGCGGAGTGAGTGGAGGCTGAATAGGGCCTTTTTCATGCCCAGCTGTTTCAGGACCCCTCCCCAGACCCTGTTCATATGTGAGATCGGGACGGGCATCCAGGTGTCTGGGAACATGAACATCGGGTCGGTCTGCCTGTTCGTGGGAGTGTGGTGCAGTACTGCCTGAAGAGCATTTATTGGGCAGTACCGCTGGTCCTTTGAAGAGTATAGTGTCAGTTCTCTGGCTTGGTTGTAGTACTGTCTTGTTTTGCCGGCCTTTATCCTGATCATGGCAAAGTCTGGCAGCAACCTGACATCTCCTCTTGTGAGGTGGGATGTAGAGTCGTACAAGGCCAGGCTTGGTGGAAGAAAGTCCGCCTGCCTGAGGGCGGCATGATAAGCCAGGAGGATGATGGCTTTGTGTACCATCCCCAGTGGTTCCGGTCCCAGTGCCGCCAGCACCCTCCTTAGTGCAGACATGGGGATGGGAAGCTTGGGCCTTGGAATGTACGACTTGTCCCGGTTCACTGCCTCCAGGGCGGCCACAACCTTGGCATGGTAGAATGGAGCCATTTTTACCCCTTTGTCGGCCATAAATGTCCTGATGTGTGCCATTTTGTTGAGGATTGTCTTTGGTGACTTTGCCTTCAGAAAGGCATACTCGAGGTATGCTGTCAGTTCTTGGTACGTCGGGGCCTTTGGGTCGAAGCCCATCCTGAAGCCGAAGGCCAGGTATATCCAGACTGTGAAGCACTGGTTCTTGACGGTGCTACGTGTCCGGGACTTTGTCTGCCTCCAAGCTGCTCTTTGCTGTAAGAATTGGAACGCCAGATCTGGAATGCAGGGATGGATGGATCTGAGTCAGTGCATTTGGACATGGCTTTATAATGTTCATGTCACAGCGATTAATATGATCTTGAGCCCGGGTTGCATGGGTAGAATCAAGGGGGGCCCGACTCAAGTCATCAGCAAAGCTATTGTGTTAACCAGGAATATGATCATAAGTTATTGATACATTTTATGTAGCCTGGATCATCCAGGCTGCATGAACACACTCAATTAGGACTGCGTCCTGGCCTTTACCGGTAGTGAACACCTGTACCGCGGCCTCATTGTCGCAGTAAACATGTATGTGTCCAGCATCCTCCCGGGGGCCTACGAATGTATGGAGGGCTACTACTACATTGGCGGCTTCTAGGTGAGCAATATTTGAAACCCCATCCTCCTTCGGAGCAACCTGTGCTGAGTAGGCTGAGCGTCTATTCGTGCCACCTATGCCTGATAAGCAGGCGTCTACATACAGTGTCTGTGTGAAGTGAGTACTTTTCATCATGCCAACCCCATTCCATTCACTGGCAAACTCCTTGAACCATGCCATGTCTTTATGAGCATCCTGATTGAACTTAATGTATCGGCCTTTGGCATCTCTGAGAGTTTGTAAGAGTCGACCTATGAATAGCCTGGCTGGGGCGATGCATTTTGCTATATGAAGAAGGCCACCCAATAAGCTCTGATACTGTCTCTTAGATACTGACCTTCTTTCCTAAGCCTATGCACCTTTGCCTTAAAGTCTGTGAGCTTTTGGTCAGGAACAGATAGGGTCATGGAGTTGGTATCCATGACTACTCCAAGCCTTGAGCTTTGTGTGTCGCTTCAGGGAGGCCAAGTGCGCTGAGCAATTCCCGAGCTACTGCAAAGTCGGCCTCAGCCTTGTGTCTGTTGGGAGAAACCAAAATAAGGTCGTCTAAGTACATTCTACTGTATATACCTTGATCTTTCAACATATTGACAATGGCCTCCGCCAGCCTCTGCATGTGACTGGCGGAGGCGCGAGAACCGAATGGTACAGTCTGATCCAGATAGTACTTGTTTCTCCACTTAAAACACAAGAGAGGGTAGTCGAGGGGGTCACTATTGAGCTTCTTATATGCCCTACTAATATCTAATGATGACAGAAACGACCCTTGACATTGGCGTATTATTTCTGAAGTCACAGCCTCTACAGTGGGGAGAGAGTAAGTGCGCTGCTCTCCAACCACAGTGTTTTTCATAATATAGGCATTGACTGAGTTTTCCCGGGAGAAGCTAATGTCTGTCATTATCCTTCTTTTACTAGTGTCTCTTTTTGCACGCGTCATTAAAGGTGAGACATGGCACCAACCAGCGAAGGGTGGTTGGTCGAAGGGGCCCTTAAGTCCCCCCTGGTCAATCTCTTTCTGTATAAAGGTGTCTTAATGCTGGAGATATTCTAGGGCACTACTATGGTTTGGAGTGTCCTCATTTCCCAAGGCAGGGCCAATGTAACCGAAAGGAAAGCCATTTTAGAAATTCCAGCAGTTGTAGGTTATCCACTGTTTTGGGGAGCCTGGCCTCCCACTCCGGTATGTTCAGGTTGGTCGGGAGTGGAATGCAAACCCCGAGTGCATTGGGGAGGCCGGTAGCCCTGACTTTAGTGTATACGTCTAAGTCTGGATATGCATGTACATCGACATTAACATGCAGCCAAAATTTTACCCTATGTTGTTAGAATATGTAGGGGTCGATGGGCATGTTAGGATCTACAATGTCATTTTCACAGTGATGTCAAATTTTGGTGAAGTCAACACTCACGTCGACAGTATTGACAGGCGAGGCGCTGCCTATGTTAATGTCGTTGTTGTGGTTGATTTGATTACAGCGGGTTGATTCAAAACGAAGTTCGTCTTCCTGCAGCGCCTTGTCGTGAAAAGTGTCGTGTGGGGCATAGGATGGGGCTGTAATATTGCTTATTTCAGCCCAATTCAGTTGTCGCCACCATATTGGGCATCAGGGACTATGGGTAGTGCGTGGCGGAATCTGGTGACGTCACCCGATGCAAGATGGCAGCGCCCAGTGTTGTTTATGGGGGCGGCCATGTTGGGAACACCTGAAGCGATGATGTATTGCGCAGCAACATGCTGGCCTCCATGCTGGCTGGGGAAGTCTGTCGTCGGAATGAATTTATGAATATTCCTGCAATGTGTGGGTTTCAGTGCAAACAATGGACAGGTGTATATATCAGAATGATGCGTGAGGGGGCCCTATGGGATAGATCCATTGCCATCCAGCCCCTCTATGCATTTTTTGGCTGGGGATGTTGGTTATTCCAGTCAGTGCCGTGTCGCCGAAATCCATTGTTATTGTTATTGTGAGTGTTTGGGCGGTTGGCTTGATCAAACTGGGGGCGGCCCCCATTCAACTCCCTGAACTTACAATCACACCTTGCTAAGCTGTGAGTGCACAGTTTACCCACAGTAATATAGCAGTTCTGGCAATAATGCTGTGCGCCCTCATGGTGTGTTTTGTGAGTCCATCCACGAGGGCCATTGAAGGGAGCGCATAAATCACCGACATTATTGACTGTGGTGGCAGTGGCTGAGGACAATGGTTGATTATTACCACGGGTGGAGTATTGGTGTTGGCGGTGAGCTTGTACTGGGGCGAATGAGTACATATTATGTGCCTGCTGGATTTTGTGCCAATCATGCCAGAAGAAGTCCTCCCTCTCGATGCTATCGAAGACAAACTGGGACCAGGTGAGTACCCCTTCCCATCCCCTATGTCTAGCGTCTTTGGTGACATCTGTTAAATGCTCCATCATATATGGGAAGTTCTGTTGGTGGTAAGCATCTTTCTTACGTATAAGGGTTTGGAGGGCATCAATGTACTCTAGGGTGGTCATAGTGCTACATGCATCGAGCTTCTGTTTGAGTGTAGTGCAGCCAGGGTGGTCCAGGTACATGTAAGGTTTTGCCAACAAGTGTTTCTGGAATGGGTTACGTAGAAACATGGCCTTACCCTCAGTCTGCTGTGGCTGGTAGACTTGTTTTATAAGCTCCTGTGTCACAAAATTCCCTGCGCCCGGGGCTCTTAGGAGCTCGAGCGAGGTAGGGAGGCGTTGTGTGTCATCGAGCCTGAGTGGAGGAATGCCCGAGGTGGTGCCAAGATCCAGTGGGCCACTGACAGAAGGGGGCCTTGGCTGTGTGCTTTTCCTGGCAGTGCTATGGGCAGAGCGACTATTATCCTTGGACAAATTGGTTTCTATAAGTAAGTCCAATTTCTCATGTATCGCACCTACCTGTGTTTTTATACCCTTCATGTCTTCCTCCAGGATTGATACCCGTAGGCTAGTGTCTGACCTATCTGCCACCGTCATGTGTAATGTCTCATTAACTTTAGCGGGTTTCTTTTTAGGTACTGTCTTTTTTTAGGGGGAGGATGTACTTCCTCCTGGTTATCGTCGTGTTGTTGGAAGGGGGGTTTATGTGTATTGTTTTTAGTCCCCAACCTTTTGGTTCTCGCCTTCCTCGTGGTGATACTGGTAGTGCGCACCTTTGCAGGCGCCATTTTTAAACAGGCGAGAATGATATTGCACAGAGTGTCCCTAACTCCAAGTGATGCCCATATACATAAAAAGGTGAGATAAAAGTCAGTGACGTGTATACTTATTGGGTGAGGCCTAGAAGGAGTATGGAGTGGTGTTGAGGTGTATCTATGTGCTTCGACTTGTGCGGCTGTAAAAACCGATGTGTGTAGGTGAACGACAATGTGAAGAATGAGGAGGAGTGGTGGTCGGTGGTGTGTAAGGTAGGGTGAGTTGAGGTGAGACCCAGAAGGTGGCATCATAGTAGGACACCTGGGGCAGCAATAATGTTTCCTTACCCTGGCGGGCAATGAAATACAATTTCTTTTATATACTATCGGGTAAGTTCTATAGAATTATTGGAATCCCTTTAATAGTTGGAAATGAAGGTTTTGGGGACTGGATGCTCTATCTAATGACCTCTATTATCCTGTTTACTCTTCACAATTATTTACACAATTTTAGTATAATTATTTGTTGTCCCAATGAGGAAACATGATAAAGATCCTAGACTACCATACCTGGTATATAGAAATGAAATTTCGAAGACATTCCCTTCACATTGATAGCTCATTTTGCTCATAAAACATCCATCATAGTCCAAGTATGATCTGGAAACCCCTCCCCCTTATTTCATTTTGAGCAAAATGACTATTTTCAAGATGTTTTCCTCCATTAAAATTCTCCCAACAGTGCTTACATCCCATATCCTGTATGAAAATAGTTAGATAAATGTCTATTCTACACATAAGCTTAGTCACAGTCTTGTAGCAGCCTTAAGGATCCAAATGTGGGTTTTTAGCCTTGAGATCCCTAAGGTGACCAAAAACGTCACCTCTGAGATAATCAGATAATTGTGTCACCTCTGATATTTCAAGACTTAAAGCCCCAGAGGGATCCTTAAGTCTTCTATAAGACTCGAAATGAGCCTAGGTGTAAAATAGATATTTATTTGACTTTTTCCTTATGGGATATGGGATGTAAGCACTGTTGGGAGAATTCTAATGGGGGAAATGGGGTTTCAGATGATCTCAGAGGTGATGATCTTGGAGGTGACGTTTTACTCTTTGGCATACCATAAACCCTTGGGAATTTAGACCTAGTCCATTCTAAATGGGTCATTCCTACTAAGAATCTGTATCTCTATTTAGCACAATCCAATTTTTTGTCATATATTTGTAGTAAATGATTATTTTCTTAGATCTCGGAGGTTACCCCTTAAATATTTTGTGCTTTTTTTCACCTTTGAGAGAGAATCAGTTGGTTGGAACCATCCTTACCTGTGCTTTTTTTCTTTTGATAAAACCCAGCAAGACCTTCAAAAAGACATACAGGAGAATGCAATAAAAACTCTTTTTATTATTCCCATAGCCTAAAAGGTGGGCTGATCTTGAGGTGACTAAAATATTTGGACATTTTTGTAAATGACACAGAGAAAATTATTTTTGGTTGCATCCTGATATAAATTATGTAATTGGTTCTGGTAGACATTACGTATTATTATCACAAGGTTTTATAATGGTAATTATTGGCTCTGTTGTATTTATCTGGGCTTATAATATCAGTTTAGAATTGAGGACATGCATATTTTAGGGGGTATGTTATTTTTAGGACATCAGCATATACTAAAAAAAAACTGTTTCAGATATTGTAAAATATTTCAAATAATATGTATTTGATACCTAGATTATGACAAAGTTCCTCTAAAGCTAATCATAGCAGTGTATCTGAGATTATGACTCTTCAAAGGCCAAAGACATGATTTTGCTCTAATTGCCACGTTTAATGGGGAATGTACTGTTGCCAAGAAGGGGTCTCCAAGATACCAGCAGCGCTCGCTGGGATACTATAGCTGCTCAGAAGAAAATTGAAGATGAGACAAAAGAACGGATCGGAAAGCTTCGTTCTGTCGAACAGGAAGGGGATTCTAAAAGAATCCGACCTCAAGTATCGTTTGTACTCTCTAGTCCATCGGTTGGAATTAAAAGCGAAGGATGAGAAGGAAAGAGAAAGCAAGTTGGCTGACCTAGAACATGAGGAAGCCAATAGACAAAGAGCGATTGACAAGGCTAGAGCCGAGGAAGTCGCTAAGGCTCGGGATGTAAACAAATTACAATCCGAATTGCATGCCATGGAGGAAAGATTAAAAAGACTTCAGCTCCGTAAGGCAGAGACAGAAGCTAAGTTGATCTTGGAACAAGACGAGATCCGAAAAGAGACCACAGAGTACCAAAGGTCTCAGAAGGAAAAAGGTGAGAAGTATCGTATACTAAAAGATACTTTGAAGAAAGAGGCACTGGCTGCCCAAGACAAAAGGAACCGAGCTGTAGCAGACAATGAGAAGATCCGAGATCTTGTCAGAGAATGCACAGCTAAGAGAAGAACAGAGGAATTTGACCACTGATGTGGCAACCTTGACGATAAATAAGTCCGCAATGGAAAGTTACTTACAGGAACAGGAGCATGCGAAAGTTCCTCCAAGAAGTAAGCACCAAAATCCAAACTCAACATTTGTCAAACAAGGAGACACAGTTTCCTGTTTGACTCCAAAGTCGTCTTGGAATGTGGATTAAGGGGGTGTCTATATTAGAACCCAAGATAAGAACGGCCGGACCAGCAGAGTTCGGATCAGTGAAGTCCTGATAGTCCATAACTTGGACCCGGACTTCGTGCCGAGAGACTGTTCCGACACTAGTGCCGAAACAAGTGGATTCCACATACATGTGGATCAGACAGATAATGTCAGGTTGGATGCAGGTAACCCTAGCAACCAACATAATCCACAAAACAGTGGCAGCCAACAAGGACAGGCTGGTCAACCGCCTAATGACAGTAGTCAAGGCGGATCTACCAATCCAAACGGGCAAGGGGGTGATGGTGCTTTGGGTACCAACCCCAATGCAGGGGGTGGAGGTTATACGAATTCCAATGGTTCGCACTGGACGTATAACCAACCACCACCACCACCGCCAAACAATAGCAGTTTTGGTGGTATGGGAGGCAATCAAACCTTGAATGAAACCAAGGCGATTGAATGGAGCAAACAACAATGTAGTAGATTGATGTATGCTCACAATTCAGCCCGAAGGGTTGCCGTCATTCCTAAGGAATACGACAGTACACGGCTATGGAAAGAATGGTTTGAAGATTTCATCGATGCGATGAATTGTAACGGATGGACCCCATACAAGGCCAAGCCACACCTAGTAAGATGTCTAAAGGGTGGCCCGGGACGCATGGCCGTTGAGCAATGGCGCACCTGGTATGGTCTCGCTGGGAGCTTTGAGCAGCTGGTTGAGTCTGCTTGTGGACTATTATGTAATATGGTCAAGGAGGATCCTATGGTTCGTTTCAAGAAACGTACCCAAAAACCCACAGAAGCTTTCAGGGCATACGGTATGGAACTGCATGCTCTGTTAAGTAAAGCCAGACCCGGGACAAAGAACCAGGACTGGTATATGAACCACTTGATCACCTAATTCGTCAAGGGTCTAAGAGACCAGGACGAGCAAATCGCTGCTAGGGACGTCTGGAAAGAGGGCACTACCCTACACGGCATATTTAACGGTATAGATATGGCCGTGAAGAAACGGACGATGCTAGCTGGAGACATCCCGAACACCTCGGGATCCACTCCGGTGGCGTCTGTAGTTCAGCGACCCGAGGTAGAGAGTGCCCCGGATGACTTTGAATTAATAGACATCGAGCAGGAGGACAGTACCTTTTGCTCGATGCAGCTAAGGAAAAATAGTTCTGGCAGAAAGTACATTCCGAGGAAGGCTTTCAATAAGCCAAAGGATGCTTAAGCACCATCCGAAGTCAGGGGCGACGCTAAAGCTAGTAGCAAAGCATATAAGCCCACTGATAGCGCTGATAAAGCGAGGGGTCAACCTCAAGATATGAACAAAATAATGGAGGAGATGTGTAAGAAAATTACAGATGCACTCCAAGCCAATCGGCAGAGACCTAGGGTGGTCAAGTGTTTCAGGTGCCAACGGATGGGGCACTATTCCTCTGAATGTACCGCTGCAAAGCCGGTAATGGCGGCTTATTATGAAGCCGAAGTCAAAGGCAAGGAAAGCTAGAATGCTATGGAATCTCCTGATACAGGGGGAAACTAGTGGGGGTTGTATCCACGGCATTGGGTATAACCCTGCTGGGGTTATACACTGCGGTATAACCCCAGCAGGAAACGAATGCCAAAAGGCTACCGGGGGTAATCCGGTGGAAGATTTCGAATCAAATTTACCTGGTGGTTGGGTGACTGTGGGTGCGCACCCCATCACCTCGGCCGGGGCCAGGGACACTAGTGCTAATATGTATGGTGGTGAGTATTTGGAGGCGAGTGGCCTCACTGGGGGAGAGGAAGGATGGATCAAAGAGTTGATTCGAGTTGATTCAACGCCAACTATTGCAGAGGTAAGCGATGACGGAATCCTCAGATTGGATTTTGCGAGCTTATAAATATGGGGCCGTCTTGGACCCGAGGGATGGAATAATGAGTATTCGGAATCCGTATGGCTTGCATGTACAGTGCGTCTTGAGACAGGTGTCTTCAGTAGCTTCGGTTATACACACGGTGAAAATCCCTCCGGGCACCACTTGTGATGTCCTTTGTGGCGGATCAATGGCCCAGAAGGGTGAGACGGGAGTCTTTGAACCCGATACGGTATATTTATCGAGTATCGGGTTGGATTCTGTGGACACATTGGTGGCAAATGCAGCATGGTCTGTATTACCCATGACTAACCGAACCGGTTCAGTGGTTTACTTAAAGCGTGGCGACAATGTAGGGGATATGAGTTCGGTAGAACACATCGCCGAGGCCAAGTTTAATAAACCATTAAACCCTGTTAGTAAGCATCCATTGGATGAAGAATTCCAGAAACTGATTGATAAATCAGACTTACAGAATACGGAGGACAAACAATGCCTGGGGGACCTCCTGCGAAGGTACGAGAGTGCTTTCGGTAGGGAAGGAGGACCCGTGGGTAGAAATTCCTTTGGGGAACCGACTTTACTTTGCGGACCGACCATTAGTCTCTAAGGTGGCTTCTTAATTTTAAGGACGCCAAAGGGGTGATTGGGAGATGGTTAGCTCATCTATCCGAATTCGGATTGGAGCATAAACAGATCGAGCACCGACCAGGTGCTAAACATATTAATGCGGATGCCTTATCGAGGCGACCCGTCCGAAAGTGCCAGAATGCCACTTGTGAAGACTGTGGGGCCCACAATGCTGTGGTCCCAGGGTTGGTATATAACTAACTATACCACCCCCAGTATCCCCTGGGAGGAGGCTTGATGGTCTCAATTGGTCCCCGGAGACCATCAAGAAGTTCCAACAGTCGGACCCCACCACTGTGCGAATAATGGAATACTTGCGGATAGGTATTAAGCTGGTAAGGCCGATGTTATCTCTGGAAGACAGAGAAATGAGGCGATTGATAGCTCAATGGACCGAGCTAGAGATCTGAGATGGTATACTGTGTAGGTGGAAAACCTCTTCCACCGGCGGTAAACTATTACAAATAGTGATCCCCAAACGAGTGGTCATTTCGGAAAGAAAAGATCAATAGAGCGTCTACAAAGACGTTACTACTGGCCCGGAATGAGAAGTGACCTACTTCGGTGGATCGCAACTTGCCCGGATTGTTTTAAAAACAAGCCAGGACCCGGCCTAGGCAAGTTACCCTTGTCCCAAAGTATACTGGGGTGTTTCCTCTTCCGAACCACAAAGCCGCTACATGCGCTGAGGCACTTGTAAAAGGCTGGGTGCTACATTTGGGTGTCCCCCTCATGATGCACAGTGACCAAGGAAGAGAGTTTGAGTCAGAGTTGTGGCAAGAAATGTTCCATTACTTAGCAATATGTAAGACCCGAACCGACCCATACCGACCACAGTCGGATACTCAGGTAGAAAGGTTCAATAGGACTTTGATACAAGTGCTAAAGCCCCTGGTTAATACCCACCAGGATGACTGGGATGAACAGTGCGAGTTTGTAGTACACACCTACAACAACACCATTCATTCATCTACTAATTGCACTCCAAACATTCTAGTGTTCGGCGAGGACATAATTATGCCCGCCGACTTGGTGTATGGAGTGGTTGGGATAGACCCAGAGGCGCCCTGCACTGTGTTGTTTGTGGAGTCGTTACTGGACAGATTCAAGCAGGCATACGAGGCCGTCGTAAAGAACTGCTGAAAAATGCAAAATGGCAGAAGCTGGGGTATGACACCAATGCAAAAAGGATAAGCTTTAATGTTGGGGACAAGGTACTAAGGTATTACGAGCCACGTTTGAAGCTCGTAACACCTTGGGAGGGTCCATTCAAGGTTATACGCATCATCTTTAAATTAACGGTGATGATGGAGGACTGCCTTACTGGTAGGAAGTGGAAGACGAATGTCGGAAAGCTTTGGCCCTGGAAGGGACGCGAAGCGGCGGAGAGGGAGTTCCGATATCAGCCACCTGAGCCAACGTCAAGTAGGCCCAGCGTAACGGTATAGCGATGTATATCCCACCAAACTCCAGATGATAGCACTCAGGTAGCAACCTGCGTCTCGGATACCGAGCCAAATTTTAGTTCGGGTCTAGTCCGCTAGGTGAGGCCACCAGTGTGGCGGGAAAGCGCGGAACTAGGCTACCGGATAGCCCATAGCGGGATTTCACGAGACGAGAGGTCAGGCGCCATGTTGTTCATAACTAGAGCGGAATCATGGCGGTAAGATGTCACTGGTTTTGCTCCAGTTATTCTACACCCTCCGGCAGCTTACAGCTGCGGTTTTTAAGTTTGTTTTGTTGGATGAATCCCTCGGGAGGAGTACAACACTACTGCCAATTTTTTAAAATTGGAAGATCGCCCCACTGTGATGGCACAGGGGACAATTGACGCTGCGCGTCAAACGGCCAACGTTGGGTTGGATGAAGGTGAGGACCCGACGGTCTCGTCTCGTTAGAGAAGACCATGGAATCCTCTAACACTGTTCTCGAGCGGGAACCAGAAGTGGAAGAGGCCGCCCAGACTCTCTCTGCCATGTCGACCGAAGTTGCAGACAGGGAGCGGATGCCTCCCCCTCCTAATCCTGATCCAGCATCATGGACATTCCTTTGTATCCTCCGGGATACAGAACCCGCACAGAGCGCCTCGCGGATGAGGAAGAAGGTGTGGTGTACACCAGCTGGGGGACGTACATTTCCCTGCATCCCTTCATGTTTGGATGCGGTCCCTTAGCGGAAGTGCCCGGCCGACCCGAGAATATCCCAGACGATTTCAAAACTCTGGTGATAGACTCGTGTACGGACGAGTTGGCCGAGAACATGCCGGTGGCTCCGCAACTATAGACGGTTGGCGGGAGCTATGGCGCTGGATGAAAACTTGGCTCGAGCTGTGCTTCTTTCCAAAGGTATAACCCGGAAGGCAAGCCAGCTGAGAGAGTCGGAATCCAACATGGACACAGACTCCACCGTCACACAGTCGTCGGTGGAATCCGGATGGGTCAAGAAACTGAGCCGTAAGCCCACGCCGAAGGTACCACTTACCGAGTCTGATCTCAAAGTAGAGGACTTTCGGATCGCAAGCGAAAGGTCCAAGTCCGAGAAGGAACCAGGCGCCAGTATACCTGAGGCGGCTGGTGGTATCTCGGACGAGGACATTTCTCGCCAGCAGGCTGCTGTTGAAGCCAAGCATCGTGAGCTTGAAGAACAGCAGAAGGAGTTAGCCGCTACCCGTCGGGCACACCACAAGCAGCAGGCTCAACTCAAGGCGAGTGCCGCCTCCGGCCCTGACTCACCGGTCAGTGGCAGGAGGAGCACTCAGGCTAAGGACAAGGATCCCCGCAAGTCGGATTCTAGTCCTGAAGCCCCGCCGCAGCCACCTAAGGCTAGCCGCCGCAAGAAGAAGAATGGAGCAAAAGTGTCTCCGGCGGAGCCCGAACCCTCTACTACCAAGAAGGAGAGTAAGGGCGACCCGAAGTCTGCTGCTTCCACAGTGACTACAGTCACAGTAACCACCTCAGTTACTGCAGGACCCACTGCTACCACCAGCGGGACGGCCGCCACCACCTCATTTGTGGCTTCGACTGGTCAGCCAAATCTGATTTGGAGTCCGTGACGACGTGGGAAGAAATGACCACGGACGTCCCTAAGGAGCTCAAGTCCAAATTGGGTTCTATTTACCACTACGAGTCCAGAACGAAAGTTCAGTGGGCTATGACCCAATGGGGACCGAGCGGCAGCCGCCGTAAGTGCCTGTTCGAGTCATGTCAGCTCTCGCTCACCGGCGAGAAAATCTTCATATGCGCCACAAGCCTTTGATGCGATGTATCCCCGGAGATCGCCCAGTCAAACTTTGTGACGGCACCTTCACCACCCACCTGGCTCTGCACCTGCAGAAAGCCCACGGTACCGGCCTGGAGAAGACCCGGAAGCGTGCTGTAAAGCGATCCATAAGCCCGTCAGGTCGAAGGAGCCTTTAAGTCCTGCCGAAAGCAACAGAGGCAAGCGGAAAAGCTTAAGGAGTTCCACGCTGCTGAGAACGCCGGGTACATCCAAGGAGGCAGACCTTAAGTTTTTCATCGGCAAGCACCTGGACGAATGGGACGGCTCCGCGTCGTCCCTGGGCATACCTCCGGGTGCCCAAGCCGAGGCGGCGGTAGACAGTCCCTCCGAGGGCATGGGTGCTCTGAGCCTACTCAGTGACCCGAGCACCGAAGCCCTTAAGCTAGTTGCCACGAGCAGCAGCAGCAGCTTGGCTCCCTCTACTAACCCGGAGCCAGCTGAGAAGATGGACACTGAAGACGATCCCGAGGATCTGTAAGTGTCCATCTGCCGGCATAAATCTGCATCCTCATCAGGGCACAACACATAGCAACGTGGCTTGCCACCACTCGTTTGTCGCCGAATGGAGCTGCAGAATCCAGTCGTTCCAGGTTCGCCGGAAGTCCGCAGGGGTGGGCATATTGCGAAGTTCTGGAGCAAACATACGCATCAGTGTAGCAATGCGTATTCAATGGGATTAGTGGGCAAATTGCTTTGAGAAAATTTTCAGCTTCTACTTGTCAAAATTTTGGGGTTTTGGGAGGCATAATCACCCCTCCCCCCCTGAAAAAAAAAAAAAAACAAGAAAAAAACTTTTTCCTCTAAAGGTTGTGTCCTAGAGAATTTAATGGGCAGATTACTTTGAGGAAATTTTAAGATTCAGTCTCAAAACATTTAACAGTGTTTTAGAGGAACAGATGGCAAATCGCTGTCAGAAGATTCTCAAGTCTTACTTTTAAAATGAATGGGTTTGCAACATCTTTGTGGAAAATTCCTCCCCATTGCATATGTTATAAGTTGATGTAAATGAAAATTGGTGTGTTCTAACTATTTATAGACAAATATGTCCAAATTACCCGATTCTACCTTAAAGCATTGTGTGTTCTAGGGATTTGGGTGGCAAACTGCTACAAGAAAATTCCAGATTCTGCCTTTAAAAT
Organism: Acholoe squamosa; assembly: GCA_949317995.1. NCBI lineage: Eukaryota > Metazoa > Annelida > Polychaeta > Phyllodocida > Polynoidae > Acholoe > Acholoe squamosa. Next base: position 62,738,266 of record OX439042.1, read on the forward strand.
CAATGTGATCTTAAGGTTATTGGAAGCTTATTGCTCCAAGTGAATCCTCAGATTCTGCCTATAAGATTGATTATGATCTTGATATTTTTGGAGGCATATTGCTCCAAGAAAATTTCCACTCTTCCTTCAAAATCTGAGCAGGTATCCATTCCAGAAGATTTTGGAGCAAATGAGGATATATTGCTCCAAGGTAACAATGAGAGTTCAATCATTAGCTATTTAGACCTCAAGGTCAAATCACAGGAATATTTAGATTCTAACCCAATTTGTGTTTTAAAAGAATTTGGAATACTATGCCCCTATGAAAAATAGGAATTCAATCCTTAATTGTATTGATGATTAAATAGTGTGTGGACAGTGTTCTATATGATATTTTAGGGGATATTGGGTATATATTGAAAGCTCATAACTTTGGTTCTATTTTGAATATTTACAAAATTCTTGCAGATTTAGAAAGCTCATATCATCCTCCATATCACCATCGCACTTCTAAAGCTCCCTGTCGCACATTTTTTGCGACATTGCGACAGCTGCCCACCCCTGATAGCAACGTGGCTTGCCACCACTCGTTTGTCGCCGAATGGAGCTGCAGAATCCAGTCGTTCCAGGTTCGCCGGAAGTCCATTAATATTGTAAGGGTGATCCTGCTTCTCGGTAGGACACCTCTTAATTTCATATTATATTATGTATAAATTATTTTTCTATAAAAAGTTTTTTTGTATAAATCAACAAAAAACAAATTTTTTTCTTCGGGTTACCTAGCCTCTCGGGTTACTTTACTTTGTACTGTATAAACTACTACAAAAACTCTGTATAACTTAACATATTTAAATACGTCTTAACTATAATAACTCTGTAACACTGTTACATATATATATATATATATATATATATATATATACCACCTTACGTTGATGGTGCATAAGGCGCCACCTCCTATTTATGTTATTATTTAGTTACTTCGGGTTATATGCGACGATGCCTACTATTATGTACATATTATTTATAATGCCCCTTTAATGTTAAATATTCTATATAACATTGTTATAATAGACTTACCTGTGTATATATATTGTTACATAACATTAACAATAGGTAATCTTTAACACCTACCCTAGGTAAAGTCTAGGGGGGGTGGTGTAGGGGCCGGCATTGTTGTATATATATTAGTGAGCTTCATCCGAGAGACGCGCTCGTGTGGTGCTCGTTCCTTCTATGCCAACCAGGTGTCGCTTCGCGATACCCGTTTGGTACCATGCCTCGCGTCCGGCTTCTTAGTAGATCCACAGAAGGAGACTGGACATAGTCCAGTCCAGACGTATGTTCTGAGACAGAGAGAACTCAATAAAGTCCTACCCGAGCGGTAGGGAGTCTGGGGCTTTGCCCAACCCGAACTACTTGTGTTGTTTCGGTATCTCTAGTGATGAGCGAGCCAACAAGCCACCCAACATATAAGTCGATACGAACCATTACAATATAATCTTTTTCGCCAGTTTTTTCTGACTATTCCGCCCAAGGTTTTCCCATCTTGGGCCAACTTTGTCCACATGTCTTGGGATGGTTTGAACTGATTGTCCCACATTAACCCAATTTAGCCAAATCTCTGGCCTTTTTTTTCTGCAGCCACTTAAACTACATTTAGTTTCCTTTCTCAACTTTTTGTATTATTCATGACAGTACATTCATTCTATTCTCTTTTATATGTAATCTAGTAACCGCTCAAAATGCAAAGCCAAGGTTGTCCAGGTGGTGAGGAATACCCAAAGGATCACACATGAATTAACTAACACCAAAGGTGTAGTAAAATTGATTATGTGCATTTGAATTAAGCCCTTTCGGGCTACAGCTATTGAATCAAAGTCCCTAGAAATCATCCATATTTATTGGCAGATGATGGCCAGCCAGATTTTCGGGTCAATATCTTACCCATGGCCATATGAATTGGCTGAATATAACTACAATGTTGTCCTCAGAGTAATCAAAATGTATATACACTTTGATAAATGCATTGCAGGCTGCTAAACATCTGCCACCTCCTGCTATATATTTCTACTGCCACCACTGGCCAAACCCTGCCTGTGAAGACCAGACTACTTTTCCATACTGCTAATACTACCTTCTCTAGTATTGGCTTGATGAAATAAATGTATAGCAGTACCCTATGAATCACCTATCTCTCAGATGAATGTAGGTAAATATAATAGATGGACAGTGTTGTGCCTAGGCATCATTTTAATAGAAAAGCAGTGAGACAAATGTCAATAACTACTGACTGGAATTTGCTAATATATTGTTCTTCTTTTGCAGAGATCCTCCTGCCTGAGTGCAAGCCTGTCCTAGATGGTTATATTGAAGCTGTATTGAAAGGCTGCAATATGCATACCAAGCCACCACTGCAATACAGAAATACTGGAGCTATTAATACTTAGCTTGCCCCTACTCCCTTTCTTAAATAATGATAAAGAAGATTAGAAAAGCTACAAGGTGGCAACAGACCTCTGATGTAGGCTTGCAATAGTTCCCAAACTTTCCAAATGATGCTCTGTCTACAAGCTTATGTATTCATAACTGAAATGTGGGTCCAGGTGGATGACTCATGGTCACTTTACCCTATCTGCTCACAAATACCTGCTCCCTTGTGTGATTATACAGGACCTGAAATCATTTTGAAGAGGAAATTTAGGTTTCAGAAGGGTCCTAACCCTCACAGTATCTTTCCTTATTGTAGAACCCCTACACTTAAACAAGTAATTGAAGTAGTCATGTATACTGCTAAACATCTAAATCAGTAAACAGAGTTCATGCACAGAAAGACATGTAATTCTCTATTTGCTGTCTCAAACATTAAATAAACCACCCACGTAAATAGGTTTTTTTTGGCAATAGGTTTAATAATGTTCATGCCATAGGAAGGCAAATCCTGGTGCAGCTGTCCAAAGTATGCACCATAAAGGACTCCTTTTACCAAAAGGCCTGTTCCAAACATGGCCAATTATGCAAGTACCTAATCTGCAGTGCCAACTAAGGGACCACCATTAAGTGCATATGCACACTTTGCCAAAGATTTTACCCCCACCCATCTGTTTCACCATGTATGCATTGGGGCCTCCCCCCTCTTACATACATTATATTTGGACCCATTTCAGAAGCTATTTTGTATAGTATTTTTATATCAATCGTATCCATACATGAAGTAGAGAGATGTAGACATCAGTTAAAAACCTATCAGGCAATGATGTAAATGAACGTAAAAATTCTAGTGAAATGTAATGTAAAAATAATACATCATTAGAACATACATATGACGTAAAAGAAATGTTGATTTACATCTCTGAGGTTACATAGATGCACATCAATCTTTTTACATATATAAACATTTAATGATGTTCACTAGATATCTACCCAATGGGTGAAAAATGTTTTTTATAATAAGATAATGTAAAAATATTACATATATATAACGTAAATATCACGTTCAGAGAACATTCTGTGGATGTAAATCTACGTTACATTACGTTTAGTTACCTAAAAAAAAAAACTTACATTTTTACGTTCAGAGAATGTACAGAAATTATGTTATTTGACCCCTAAGATTACGTTCCCTGAACGTTAATAAACGTAAGTGTGTTTACTGGGATACCAAGTACACCGAAAAGGATACACAACAGAGCTCCCTAATTTCCTTGATGGGGCGGCCTTATAGATTGACATTCCAATAATGATCTTTGCAAATTTACTAATGAAATGTATGGAATAAAGTAGACTTACATCTACCAGGACTAGGACTGTGTGAGAAGGAGGGGGCAGATTTAAATAACTATTTTGGCAACGATTTTCTCCAGGCTTTGTGCTGGTGCTAGAATATACCCAGTAGGCTTAGGCAAATATAGACTGGAACCAAATCTAATATGATAACAGACTTTAACTTTGTTTATAAACCAGCCTCTCTGCAGATCTAATACCGGAAAAAGAAACCCCCTGTCTGTATCCTTTTTATGAGTTATCATCATTCTTTGCACTGCTCAGAGACACAATTTTCACAAAGTTGTGGGTCGACATTTAAAGACAGTCTGATGTCACAGTAAGTTTTGTTATTTTCTCATCAATAATGAACAAGTAATTAATGGATAATTCATGACGAGTGCCCGATATCAAAGGATATTAAACGAGCCAGCAGGGCGAGTTTAATTGATCCTTTGATATGGGGCACAATTCATGAATTATCCATTAACTACTTATTTTATTACACGATTAATGCATCAGAATGCATCATGCATTCTTTGGAAAGAGAACGTCCACTGTGAGTAAAAAAACATGTTTTTTTTTTAACGTTGAAACCATGTTTTTGAGGTTAAAATGCATTTTTTTGGTTCTGTCACCCACCAATATTTTTGGGGGGAAAATGTAATGGTAAACCATGTATGGATTCAAACCTCCTACCTTCAGATAGAGAGTCCAAATCTCTATCCATTAGGCCACCAGGACTTGTATGCTAAGTTGTGACATTGAAGTCTATATAAGTCAGCATGTCAGGTTGAAAAATGCATCCAGCAGTATAGACCTCTGATAGCCTGTCTTACTGGTGTGATTGCCTCTATAATTATAATGCCATTCTCACCTTGCATGTGTGACAAAGCTGGGGTCACTCCTAACCAGACCCAACCTATGACATTGTATACATATACACAGACAAACACACACTGTTTCTTGTCAGTCCCTGTGGCACACTGCACAGGGAGCTGGCATGCAAATCAGTAGTGTATGGGTTCGACCCCTGCCCTTGGCAATGGAATTCTCGTAGTTTTTAACATGTGACATATGACATGTCTCAAATTTGTAAGGCGTGCCTGATATCCATGGATAACAGGCACTGGGTGCCTGATATCCATGGATATCAGGCAGGCCATACAAAGTCATGATGCATGCTTAATGGTGTGCAATATCGACAGGTATCAGAATGGGAATATCCAGAAAAAGCACCCAAAATCACAGAAGTCATGTAATAACGAGCAATAAGGTGCTCTTGAGCAAATTTATCATTGATATCGCACTGGTTGATATCAGAGTGCAGCACACAGACTGAATCTTACATGTTTCTAATTGGCTTAGAGTGAATATTTCTTTTATGTTCTTATATATCTATATATACGTTGTGGCGGTAAGGCCGAGGGAGGCGAGACAAGGCCGAAACCATCCTGGATGGGGGCAGTGAAGTCTCGTTCTCTCGGAGCCCGAGCCAGAGCGGAGTAGATATAAGTGAGTCTCCGACGCTGGAGTGACCCCAGCGTCGGAGACAATGGTTACTATATAAGGAAGCTGGGAGTCAACGACGAGTTAGTTCTGGCACCAGAGTTTATTGAAGTCACAAGTAATAGCTTTGAGGAAGTTATCTCTGAGGACCAGAGAGGTAGATTCGGATTTCGCTACAATATATATATATATATATATATATATATATATATATATATTTATATATAAAATGAATTACTTTTTGATAAGGCCCGGGTTTAAGGCAATTTAGATGATGTTACAATGATAATGGGGCATTGGAGAAAGAGAAAGACATCAACGATACCCAAAACCTCACCTCGCCACTTATTTTGATTGCTACAAATATACATCTATGAGATCACACAGCTCTCCTGTTGCCTGACATACCCATCTTTGTCCTGACAAGGATACGGTGTGTGAACAGTGTGAATGGCCCTCAGCTGTAAAGGGGTACCGTCAAGGGTGGCTAACCCCTAAAAGGCCACATATCATTGTAGTGTAAAGGCACCAAGTGAAAAGTGTTTCACCAGATGCAGCACTCAAACCCGCGCTACCTCCATTCAGTTCTCAGTGTGCTAACCACTTCACTAATCTGGCTCGTCTACTTTGCATACTTGGGGACCTTGTACAGATCGGTCACTAGGAGGTGCAGGGCAACCGTACTGCCTCCCTACACTACCCCCCACCCAGATCCAAGCACTGGGCTCCCTACACTACCCTCCCAGATCCAAGCTCTGGGGTGCCTGACACTACCCCCAGCGTCACTATACAGCTATTTCCCTCTCCCCTTAGACTAATCTTCCATTTATGGGTATTTACCTCAATATTTCACAACAATTCCATAACAGTAAACCTTGTGATCATGTGTCATAAAGCAGTGCCGCTTTCTGCTATATTCAGCCTTTTAGAATCATTCTATGCAAAGGCAGAATATGATAGAGGTCTTCCTGGGCAAAGCTGCCAAAGTGTAGCAAATTATACATGCAAATCGTGAACAGAGAACTCATGACCCTTAAGATCCCAATTATACCTTAATGCACGCTGCTCATTGTGAGTGAATTATCATTGCTGTATTCCTGCATCATGCTGACCATATAGGGTCGGTGCACTTCTGAATAAATTTCATGATGCACCAGGGATGTCATGGACATCCCATTTTTCTTGATTCCGATTATGACGATTTTTGGTCTTGATATTTCGATTTTTCCCGATTTTATGATGCAATATGTTTGTTTCACTAGGGCCAAAAACGAAGTCTAAAAACTAATGGGGGAGTGGGGATGGATCAGGGGCCAAGTGTTAGCACATATGTCAAATACCTCGCCCAAAATTCATGACATCTTTTAAAGTAAGAGAATGTAGAAAAAAAAATCAACTTGTTTTAATTGATACCATAGCAATAAAAGGCATTTTGCATAATATTTTGCTTGAGGATTAACTGCCAGAGTATAATTTGTAGAAGGCATATAACCCTACCCTAACTGCAGTAGTGATCACACTGTAAGCTTCAATTTGATACCAAATATGCCTATGTAGGTGTTAACAGAATAAAGTGATGCAAGGGGGTTCAGCCAAAAACATCTTTTTTTTTAAATATGTCATCATTATATATCAATATAAGGGCCATGTCGATATGTTATTCACTATTTCAATAATGATGATACTTCGATAATGTGGATATCGATGACATCCCTACTCATGCACCCACTTATCAAAATGGCATTATGCCAACAATGTGAAAGATTTAAAGTGGCATAGTCCGATTGTTTTTCATTTTTCAAATTCTGTTCAAATTCTCTACACAATGTAATAACACCATATTTAAGCATATGTGGACTAGACCCTTTATTGTTATCTTTAGCTCATACATGCCCAGAAAGGGGACCCATGGACGTCACCATAGGCATCTTACGGTGCACTTCCAATGGATGGAATTTTGGCATGCACTCCAAAAGTAGGAAATAGGGTGTAGCTGTCACAATTCTTTTAAATATGAGCCTAATTATGGGGAAGGATCTATGTGATCATCCTGGTTCATTATGGAGAAGATTGATTTTTTGGCCCCCAACCTTTAGACTATGCCACTTTAAGCTTGAGATAGCAAGTGGATCCTAAAGGCATGAATTGATGTATTGTATCGGTGACCAGGTCAGGTTTTGGGTTAGTCATGGTTAACCTGACAACCATTGGTATAGGCAAATGATAGGTTTGGTGGATCAGTATATATACAGCATAGTATACTACATAGCCATTGATAAAATGCTCTACACAATGGCATGAGAAACATAACACTATAGACTGTTGTTGAGAGAATAAAAGTCCTATATAAAGCATGGCAAATCCTCGTAGATAAAACACACACACCTTGGTTTGAGGGAAATTGTACACACAGTGCATCTTGGGCCTGGCCCTTTGGTCATTTTAATAATGTAATTCGACAGAAAATAACCTTCAGATAATTCTGTATAAGGCACAATTAAGGTCATCCTCTATAATATTATGTTATTTACACACTCCCGATGTGCATTCACCATAGCTGGATCTTTTTCATGAATTTCGTATATGGGATCGCCCTGTCCAGCTCCACATTGCTATGGCAGAGCTACCCAATATAGGGCTGGTGCACTTCGTAAGTCTCTAGATGATTATCAAATGCAAAGCTATCATCTAGCAATAGTTCATGACGATGACAAAATAACATGAATTCTGAGGTACTCTGTCTCCCATTGATTATAACATGAATTCTTGGCCATTTATGATGCCCCTTGAAGATTTGAACACAAGAAAATCATATATCTATACCTTGAAAGAAACACATTAAAATCCTGTTACATCAATCCCTAGGCGTATTTCCAAAAAGAAAAGTCCTAGTGACCAAAGTCCATTGTTTCTAGGTTGGGTTTGTCCAGAAATGGCAGAAATACCACTCTCTAAATGTAATCGTTATGGCCCAAGTTTTTGTTAGAAACAAGTTTACTTCATATATCAAAGTTTCATTGTAATGACCCAAAGTTATGGCTAATGTATCCTTACCTTGTTCACCACAAACATGGTGGCAGTTTGGGTGAGGCCAGCAGGAGATAGCCAGGGGTGGAACTATGGGAGGTCCTACCAGGCGGCTGGGTAGTCTGCACTGGCTGCAGCAGATAAAGACTTACACTATCCCACTACACTAAACATACATGCAATGGTATTGCCATGCATCAGTGACTCTTGGGTTAGGGTTGGTTGTGAGGGAGATACAAACATGTATACTTTAGGGACAGCATTGTGATCCAGGCGTTTTGTACATGTGACTCAATGCTGAAGAAATGAAAGAAGATCAATTGAGTTGGATCTGTTTACCTGAAAGTATTACAGCATGAAACGGTCTTGTTTATATGATTACCGTAATCTCCCACATATAAGGCACGTCTTATACAGCAAACAAAGTGCTGCTGAGTCTTATACGTGGGAGGGACATTGCCTTGAGTTTGGGGTGCGCCGTATAGGGGGGGTAATTTTACTATAGAACAGTACTAAATTGACAAAAATCTGCCCTTAGAGGTGTGCCTTATACATGGAATTGCATTCTCTTAGTTGGGGATGCGCCTTATACGCGAGCTGCGCCTTATACACGGGAGATTACGGTTTTAATTTTTCTTTGTTTACCGGGGCCACAAAAGTACCCTCATACCCTCAAACTCTGATGACCCATGCCATTGACCCCTGATTAATTAAACGGAGAAAAACTCCCTCAAAGTGGCCGACAATATTCAACTTCATTTGCTTAGGTTGGGTCATGTCATTTGAAACAATTTCCTTTCAACTGTCCTCATATCGTGGAAGAATTCATGTCACAGATGTCTAGCCTACCCTTAAGGCTAGGTGGGGATGTCAAGACCGGGTTGGCTAAATTCATAAGGAGTTCTGCTGTTAGGATCCCTTGTGGTATCATGCCAATAGGGCACACATCATGGAACCCTACACTGTAAAAAGGTTTCATTAGAATAATGGTGAAAAGTTGCCAGAGATTCAATTCAATTCAATAAAAAATTTATTTGTTCTGAAGAGTTTACAAATGTAAATTTGATTTATATGTTAAATATACATTCATGCGTAATATGATACAATCATTTATGTTATGTTTTTAACAGATGAATTAATAATGTATCAGAACAAAAAGCGTGAGGCTTAATGTAAAATCAGTTTTAGTTGGCCACCTATATTTATATCAATTGATTCTAAACAATATTTTATAGAGAACGTGTACATCATATATATAATAATATAATGTTTACATTATATTTACAATAATATAATAAGAAGTATATATTTACATTGATTATTATGTTAAATCCAATAATTTGAAACCACACTACACTTTTACATGACAATACAGGACAGTACAAATGCATTAAGATATTAGCAATGCTCATTCACTCATGGAATAACAGCAGATTTATATAAGTTATGACCTATACATTCGTTACATAAAGTGTGTAAATATGCAATCAAAATTGACCTAGTTAATCTTTGTGTAAGGAGAAAATATGAAAGTATACTCATAAATTGAACTATAAATACAACAGATATCAAAGTATCATATCTTAAATGAGACCTTCAAATAATGTCTTTTTTTGTTGGAATTAATTCCTTAAGTTCTATATTTAGAACCTTTTAGAAACCTACTATATCATTTATACTTCTATGAGTTAGTGATAAATTATTCCAGATTAGAGAAACATTGTAATGAACACTTTTCTTATATGACTCACATTTTGGTATACAATTATCTAAAAGAATTCCTTTCTTAAACCTCAATTCCACATTGACAATTCTTCTATTTGACAAATATCTAGACCTTTTGAAGTCTTCTATCTTCAAATGTGACAATCTTCTATACTTTAAGAAATTTATATTACAGGTGCTGTGAATATGATCTGTTGGTGTTCTTTTGCCAGCTTTCATGCAGATTTTTATTGCTCTATTTTGTAAACATTGTAGTTTATTCAGGTTTACAACACTTGCTTTATCATAGAGAATATCACCATAATCAAAGATTCGTAATATGTAAACCTTGTAAATTCTAAGTAAGTTTTCTTTTCTCAAGAATCTAGCAATTTTTGCTAACTGATAACATCGATAAGCCACCGTTCTCATTTGATTTTTCAAAAAGATTTGGTAATTTAGAGTAGGATCTAGGGTGATACCTAAATATTTATAGCTTGTTACTCTATTTATGTTTTTGTTTTTAATGCTCAAAGTCGCATTAGGAAAGCATTTCTTATTACCAAAGCCAATAAATTTGGTCTTATCAATGTTGACAGTTAATTTGTTCCTATTACACCAGCTTACAAAATTATCTATATCTTTCTGCATTAAATTTACAGTATTTTGTTCATTATCACTTGAGCAGTAAATTACCGTATCATCAGCAAAAAGACAGATTTTTGAATGTTGAAACACATTTTGTACATCATTAATGTAAATGAGAAACAGTAAAGGACCTAAAATTGACCCTTGTGGAACTCCACATTTAATTTCATCAACCTCTGAAGTCAATCCATCAATAAAAGTATATTGTTTTCTGTCACTAAGATAATCCTTTATCCATGATAGTAGATTTCCCCTTATTCCTAGAGACCATAGTTTTTGTATCAAAATGTTATGATTGACAGTGTCAAAGGCCTTTATTAAATCAAAGAAGGTGGCTAGAGTATTTTTACCGTTATTTTACCGAATCGTATCTGTTAAATTACTTACTGAATCTATTGTAGATTTATTTTTTCTGTAGCCAAACTGTGTTTCCGTAAATAAGTTATTTTTTCATTAAATGAAGTTAGTCGTTTGTATACTATTTTTTCAAGAATTTTGCTTGGTTGGGCTAAGAGAGAAATTGGTCTGTAGTTATTGATAAGTCTATCATCACCTCCCTTATATATAGGGACTACCTTAGCAATTTTTCACTTATTCGGGAAACTGCAACATTCAAAAGATGTATTAAAGATGTGTACTAAATGTTTTCTTTGGATTTTGAAAATTTAATTTTAGAATGGATGTATTAACTCCTGAAATAACTGACGACTTATTGACGTTTATATCATTAATGATAGAAGCAATTTCATCTTTATTTGTTTGCAACGTGTCAATGATTGAGGTTTCATTAATAATATCATCATAATACCAAATTTCATTGGAATTTTTAGCCAAATTAATTCCAATGTTTGCAAAATATTTGTTGACAAAAGAAGGAATTTTTTCTTTATCTAACATTTAATTACTATCATTAAGTAGCTGTATATTTTTGCTATCTTCTTTTTTCTTTGGTAGAAGTTTAGAGATTTCACGCCAAAACTTGATAGGGTCATTTTTTAAAGTCATCCGTAAGTTTCATAGCATAATTTTCTCTCGTAGAACTTATTTTGCCTTTAAGATATTTCCTAAAATCTTTAGCTACCTCTTTATCGTTCGGATTTTTTGTTTTCCAAGCTCTAGACAAAGGTCTATCCTTTAAACTAATCTCTTCAAAGATCTCATGTGTTATCCAATCTTCTTTTGATTTTTTTACTTTAAATGTTTTTGAGGACATATGTTATCCAAGATCTTGATAAGATTATTAATATATAATTCCCATAGAAAACCAGGGTCATCTCTATTTGTAAAGAATTCTCTCCAGTTCAGATAAAGGAAATGTTCAATAATATCATTTGAATTAACATTTCTCAGAGGTCGACAAGTAATTAAAGTAGATTTCTTTTTCTATATAATGACGAACACATTGACCATATATAATATTATGATCACTAACATCAAAAGGAATAATTCCAGCGTTTTCCATATTGAAATCATTAGTAAATATTAAATCCAAGCAGGACTCTTTACCCATATTCTTTGTAGGATTGTTTATCCAATTGAGGAGACCATACTGTAGCATTGTATTAATGAGCCTATTACTTTCATTTTTCCATCTTGAATCTAATAAATCTATATTGAAATCACCAATAATATAAATATTCTTTTAAGACATCATTTTTAAATGACTATTCTGTCGAACAAATTATTCAAATCTCCTTGAGGAGGTCTATATATGGTACAAACAAATTTTTTTACTTCAGCTGAGTCTTTTAAGACCACACAATGACATTCAATATCTTTTGTAAAGGAAGTATAATTTTTCAACATATAAGTAGAACAATTAATAGATTTTCTACATAGACACAAACTCCACCACCTTTCTTAGGGTTTAAAACATTAGTATCATCATTCCAGTCCCTGTCATTTCTGTATAGATCAAAACCCAAGATATCAAGGGTAGAACTTGCATCATTTGACGTTAACCAAGATTCTGTGATGGAAATGAAATCAATATCAGCATTAGCAAATCTGAATTTCAATTCATCAATGGTCTCTTTATATTTCAAGTTCCTTGCATTAAGATGTAGATATCAGTGCATTGAAGAACATTAAATACAAATAACAGACATACAATTAACATATTTGAACTACTTTCAAAATTCAGCCTTTGCCTTTCAAAATTAGTTCAGAATATAACAACTATGAAATGGATGGGCTCCACAAAAATCACAAAATATGTATACATTTTTATATTTTACAGAGCATGAATAAAAATAACGATTCAAAATTGCAATTATGTATATCAAATAAATATATACAGGAGTACATGAGGTCATGAAAAATGAAGACTTGGGGATTTGGAGAGCATCATAACGTTAGTGTATAACCTCATAGATGTCCAGTCTCACTTTAACACTGTTGATAACAAAGCAACATTTTTATAGCCATCTTTAACAATTCCTTTTTGAAGTAAGGTAATCAGTATTAAACTCTTATTGTAAGGGGTCTAAAAATTTTCAGAGCTCTTCTAGTGATATTTGAGTACCATTTTTGATATACAGTACACATTGGTATATAAATACTTATAATTTACCTAGAAGTAAGTAGCTATGTGTTCCAAGTATCTGTTAGACCATTCACAAATAATCTCGTATGTGACATGGATGCCATCTGCCAGTTTGTCATAATCATGGTGAAAAACTTCTTCTTCGATTTGGTACTGATGAACTACATTGGTTGTTTGAGGAGTAGTGGTACCGTATCTCGCATTAATGTCATATATGTATCCATTAAATATACACACAATTAGGTACATCAAACAATGCCTGCACCACTCCTCTGGGAGTGTCCATCATTTGTGATGCATTTTTTGTGACCCAACAAATTGCTGCACTGGAAATTAAACTGCACTGAAATTGGCATATTCTTACAGAACAAAGAATAAATGAACACATATAAGAAGTTATCTTGGTATTTCATGGCTTATTTTACCTATATGAAAATTTTTCGGGGAAATTGGTGCATTTCTAGACATTTTGGAGATTTCTGAAGTAGATGACTGAAAAGGTCATCTAAATCAAGTTGTCCAAAATGAAAAAGTAGAATGAAACCAAAAGAAAGTAATAGTATGTTTCATGGTGTTTCATATAAGGTCTAGTTTGTGCAAGTGGACTGAATAGTACAGCTGGTGACTGCAAAAGAAATTCAAAAAATCACATTTTCCTGTGTGAAGGTGCACAATGGTGATTTGGCAGTTTTAAAACTGTCACTGCATGACCCATGTACATCATACAGGTGTGACACTTACAATACCTGCTAAGATAAACTGGTTTTACAGGCTCCCAGACTTTGGGAGCAATTAACTGATTTTTCATGATTTCCCAACAATGTGAACTTGCTACCACACAGGAAAAAATTATTTGATCGTGTCAATAAAATCTAGGTCATGAGCTAATATCGGTCAAACATATGGGGTGGTCTGAAACTAGGTCAATAGGAAACCCATTAGATGTTAATGTTAGGGTCAAATACCAGTGGTTAGGTTATCAGAATGTCTAATTCTTCATATTTTACAGCATCTGTTCTTATATATTTGATCATATCAGAATCTAGGTCATGAACTAATGTAGGTCAGATATATAGGTCATGGGAAAATTAGGTCAAGGTAAAATTTCGTACAGGTAAACATCCGGGTCAGATGGCTTTTTATTTCATGCTGATATTGAGGTTCATTCCAATTGAATTGACAATTTACTAACTTACCTCCCTTTCATTTCTTCATTTATTATGGCTAATTGGCCCATTATTGGGATCCAGAAGGTCACAACAAATTGCCTGAATACTTAGGACAAAAATTTCTAGATACTAATTCTGCGATTCTGTGAGAACAAATTGAGATATCAACATGATTCCAAAAGATTTGAAATCCTTGCTCTCTCCTGCACAACTAAGACACAGGGGTTTAGCTCTAACTCATTATCTTAATTTTCATGTGATGTTCGTAACACAATCCTGTCCATTGTCATTTGTGGTTCATCACCTTGCGTCCAAAGACAGCAATCAGTCAGTTTAGCTCCAGTAATCTCATTGAGGTGAATTAGGGTATTAGAGTGTCTATATCTCAGATAATCCAGATTTTCTTCAAACTTGTCTAATAGATTCAGACAAACAGTATTAGCGCTGTCATGGTTAAAGTGTAGTTGATTTAAGTGATTGATCTGTAGAATGTCATAGATTCCCCCTGATATATGATATACCGGTAGAGGATCCGTGTCCAATATTTCATCCGCCACATAACATAACTCTTCGATGCCAGCTCCTATGAAACTCTTAACCGTGAACTCCATATTCCATATAGGGCACATATCATTTATACAAGACTCTTAAATGTCTTGATTACCTTCTCTTCCATCGCTGACTATAGTGGCCCTTTCTAAATTTGAAACCAACAATGTGTGACATCATACAGTAATGTTTCAAGATGCATTGTCCAATGGACCCGCTACATTTCTGACAGGTGTCGTATGCAAAATCTGGTCCATGCAAAATCTGGTCGCCAAAGTTTAATTATTTCTAAAATCCCACTTTGTCCAAACTATGATTCTAAGGCTTGGGACAGTATCATTAGGGTTAGGTATTAATCAAATTCTATTAGATCTTGGAGGATGTTATCATGCTTCTTAACTTTCAAAAGTTAAAATGATCCGTTTTGAGGCTATCAAAAAAGTATCACTCTTTAACCAGATAACTCTATCTGTTTGCATTGGTTTATATTGTAAGGGATATGTTTGGAGAATGAGCGACCATATTTCTCACGGACCAGAAATTGCATGCGACACCTGTCTACAAACTTTGCTTACTTGGGGCCCCTTATAGTTCTAAAAATAGAAATCTAGAGATGGGGTTAAAACCATGATAACATCCTTCAAGATCTAATAGAATTTGAAAAAACAACAACCCTAGTGATACTGTCCCTACGCCGTAGAACTACACTGGCCATAAATGTTAAATACAGTTATTTTGAATTTATTTTATTATTTTTAATGTCATAAGCGGTTGGATATCTAAAGATGCGTTGTGAGCTTGCTGTTCGTAGACCAGGTAGATTGCGTCCGTGCCCTTGTCCAATGGCCTTTACGATATTTCATCACGTGGTTTCAATTGTCCAATGAGAGCTCATCTCAAGCGACACACCCCAATATATGCCGTCATGACGTTGTAACTACGCTCGTATCTAGGGAAAAGTTCAAATTGTTTGTAAACAAAGCACTCCAAACAAGTGCTAAACCGTTTCGCTGCGTAAACAATTAAAAATCCCTGTGAATATAATCAGATGTTACTAATTAAGAATTGATTTCCTTTCTCAAATTTTCCAATATGTCTCCAAGAATATTCTGACCTTTGATCGCTGATTTTTTTACATATTTTCTTTGAGATAAAACCATGCCGCAAGACCAGAACATATCCTTATTACAGAGAAAAGTAAACCTTTCGTGTTTTTAAGCATGCCTTTGAGATCATTATTTTGCTCAAACTTTAGGTCATTAACCATACGCATCCCTTTCACTTTAGAATCTTTGTTCCATTCAGATGATTTTCTGATTCCTTTTGACATTTTTCTTGCTTCCTTGGTATCATTGCAGTTTGTGATTTCTTCTGAGATTAGCGAATCTCCACAAATGTCAGCTTGAATTGATAGATATGGAATCTCTGCACTGGCAAATTTCACATCTTTGTAGATAATTTCATGCTGAAAATCAGGAGACAAATAACTTTTGGCACGGTCAAACAAAGTGCCTTCGTTATTTTCAACTGTTTTCATATTTTCTAATCTGAATCAAATGGGAAGTTTATCCAGTTGTTTGTAGTTGTATTTTACCACTACCTTTCGCCTCTTTACCTTTAGACTTGCAATATCCTGCTAAGCTTATCATGTCTCTTCTTTCTTCTAATTCTTCAGGTGACATGTCATCGTTGATCGAAATCTTTGCATATTCATCATTATCTTTCAAGTTTTAAATCTTGCTAAAAAGCCAGTACTTGTATGGGTCTAGACCCCTTAAATCGACAGTGTGACATGGCCTTTTCTTAAAATGGGGCTTCTAGGGACAAGGACATGGGACAAAAAAGATAATGACAGGGGACATGGACTTTTCTTGAAATCGACATGTGACATGGAGCTTAGTGACAAGGACAGAGGAAAATACAAATTTAATGACATTTGACATGGGCTTTTCTGAAAATCGACATGTAACATGGGGACCCCCCATCTAGACTCCCACTTGTGTCTGATAGAGGTAAATTTAATCATTACAGGTCTTGGTTTGTTTTGGTTCTCATTTCTAACCCCCATCCTGTAGCAAGTATCAGTATTTTCAGCATTGAAGTCAAACTTCATAGACTTGAATAAATCATTGAGTTGTTCAACAATGTTTTTATTTTCACTTTCTTTCAATCCTTCAACAACAAATTTTTTTTCCTTTCTTTTTTCAGATTCGAGCTCTTTTACCCTCTCTGATTTAACTGGCTGTTAGCTATATCTTGATTTTGTTTTTTGAGATCCTCATTTTCATCAGAGAGGCTCTGAATTCTTTTCGTTAAAGCTTTTCCAAGACTATCAAGATACATCTGCATATCAAGATGTGATACCTGAGATTTCCTAAGTTCATGTAATTGTTCTAGAATAATTTTCATCAAATCCTTTTCACCACAAGAAGTAACCGCCATGGCAGTTGCTCCTTCATGGATTTTTGCATTTTCATCATTGATAACTTCATTTGTAGAATGTGTACTATTACCAATAATACCTTCACTCGGATTATCAAAAGACCCCATACCTGAGTTAGTCTTCTTTCTTATATCTTTTTTTTTCTTCTTTCTTCGATTTCTGGCTCATGTTGACGTTTTTGACTGACTTTGAGTCATAGCGGTATTTGAATTTGTTGACGGCTGAGTAGTTTGGGTCTCACCGTCTTTATTTTTGCTATTATTTTTTTTTTACTCATTATGGTACATAAATAAATTATATACCAAAATGATCACCATAAAAAGTTTTACAACTTTCTCGCTAACTATTCAATGCTCAGATGAATTGAACTAGTGTTATTTAGCAATAACTGCGGAGCCTGTGTGCAGCACTACCTACTCGTCACATTCCATTTCATCAGATGTGTCATTATATTCACTGAAATTCCTTGTACCACTTTACTGCCAACCATTCAACTATGCCACTTTAAGCTTGAGATAGTAAGTGGATCCTAAAGGCATGAATTGATGTATTGTATCGGTGACCAGGTCAGGTTTTGGGTTAGTCATGGTTAACCTGACAACCATTGGTATAGGCAAATGATAGGTTTGGTGGATCAGTATATATACAGCATAGTATATTCACAGCATAGTATACTACATAGCCATTGATACAATGCTCTACACAATGGCATGAGAAACATTACACTATAGACTGTTGTTGAAAGAATAAAAGTCCTATATAAAGCATGGCAAATCCTTGTGGATAACACACACACACCTTGGTTTGAGGAAATCGTACACAGAGTGCATCTTGGGCCTGCCCTTTTGGTCATTTTAATAATGTAATTCGACAGAAAATAACCTTCAGATAATTCTTTATAAGGCACAATTAAGGTCATCCTCTATATGTTATTTACACACTCCCAATGTGCATTCACCATAGCTGGACCTTTTTCATGCATTTTGCTCTTGTTCTAAGCCAAGCCTCTCCCCTCTCTTTAGTACAGAACAACCTATAAGAATATGTTAATGATATGGCTATTTTTTCTTTCAAAGTTCTGCACTCTATAAAATATGGCCCCCATGTAAATGGCATTTTCTGCCATTTTTCCAATAACATTGTTATATATAGATACCCCACTATCCCTGAATCTTCCTGTATAATGCCATGAAATAGAAAGGTGACTATAAAGGGTAGCCATTTTTCTGGTTACTGTAGATGTCACAGATATCCATTCTACCCTGGAAGGTGGGGTGGCTGCAGAGAGGTGGCTGGTGTAGAAGAGGAGATGGTGGGGAGGGTTGTGGCATGGTAATTGTATTTTTCGTTCATATGCCCTCTTGATAAAGACACCAAATTTTAATCTTTTATAGAAAGCACTCATATGAAGGGCCTTTCAGGGACTGAGAGTATTTTCAAAATTAAAAAGGAAACCCTTTCCCTTGTAATCATGCTAAATTTGAGTGACAAATGATCTACTGAGAGAAGGTGGCAGTTATTACACATGATAATTATGTGCTTTACCATGATAGGATCGTGAGTAGGACTAATTACCCAGATTACTGAGACAGTGTGGTTATAGAGATTTGTCGGGGAAGCCCTCCCCCAAATGTAGTTAGTGTGAACATGTACGAATTCAAGAGAAATGAGCTGTTTTGGTCCCTTCAAGAATGCTTGATTTAACAGGGTCCCTGTGGCGATCACTTCAAGGTATGGCTCACCAGCACTTCAGCGGGCACTAGTCTATGCTGCCTTTAACCCTTTAAGGGCCACTAATGCATTAATGCATCATGCCCATTGGTCGTCATGATGCACTTATGAAGTGTTGGCGAGACTGCTCACTAGCACTTCATTGGAGCATTATGCATCCATGCATCTCTCTCATGAGTACCAATGGGCATGATGCATCGATGCATCAGCGGCCCTTAAAGGCTTTAGGGCCAATATACATGATCAGCACTCGGCCTTCCTGCCCACCTTTGTCCTGACCAGCACACAGGACACGGTGAGTGAACATCTCTCTCTCTCTCTCTCTCTCTCTCTCTCTCTCTCTATATATATATATATATATATATATATATATGTATATATATATATGTATATATATATATATATATGTATATGTATATATATATGTATATGTATATATATATATATATATATATATGGGTGTTATAATTATCTAGCCTACTAGTTATTATAATGGTATATATTGTAGCGGTTCTGCTACTCAGGTGTCTGCTACACTGGGACTCACATAGGGGGCAGGCCTGCATAGTCTCATCTAAGTCACCTGACCCCCTCCCAGGTAGCCACCACACACACAAGGAGGCCACCATATTGTTTTGGTTGGACCCCAATTTTTCTTTTTGTTTTTCTTAATAAATTAAGGGCGTTAAGAGCGCCAATTGTGACAACTTAATTACTGTTTGGTTATATATCCTTAGTTAAGTATAGCGGTCATATATATATATATATATATATATATATATATATATATATCATTTTGTACCCTAGCCACCCTATACATTTTAGTGTACCTCCTGCCTGCTATGTATCATAAGATGAATTACTTTATGTGTCATTAAAAGGCCAAAGCGGTAGTTGTGTTTTATGTTACATGCTCTGTATGGCGGTTCATACGTCAAATGATTCAACAGATAAAATCTTTGTTTGGAAATAATCAAGTTTGTGAGCAAAAGAACTCTTGATCATTTGATGCTATTCACAACATGCTGTTTTGAATTTTACCATGAAAATTGTATATGGTTACTATGAAATATTTTCGTTACAATGAAAGTATTACAGCATGAAACTGTCTTGTTAATATTATTATTAATATTTTTTTTACCGGGGCCACAAAAGTACCCTAATACCCTCAAACTCTGGTGACCCATGCCATCGACCCCTGAATAACTAAAACAAAGAGAAACTCCCTCAAAGTGGCCGACAATATTCAACTTCTTTTGCTTAGGTAGGATCAGGTCATTTGAAACACAATTTCATTTCAACTGTCCTCATATCGTGGAAGAATACATGTCACAGATGTCTAGCCTATCGTTAAGGCTAGGTGGGGATGTCAAGACCGGGTTGGTTAAATTCATAAGGAGTTCTGCTGTTAGGATCCTTGTGGCATCATGCCAAAATGGCACACATCATGGAACCCTACACTTTACAAAGGTTTCATTAGGATAATGGTGAAAGGTTGCCAGAGATGTGTCATTATATTCACTGAAATTCCTTGTACCACTTTACTGCCATCTGGGCCTGGCATTTGGGGCTTAATTGTAGAAACTACACTGCTTCACTGCAATATAATGATGACACAAGGCAGAACTTTTTATAACGTGGAGTTTATATACGAAGTATTTGAACCTGATACATGTCAATGTAGTTGAACTTATGACCTTAGAAGTAGGTCATGACATGACCTTGAACTTTAACCTTTAGTCGAAATAGGTCAATGACCCAAATACTTAATTATACATGAGAACCTAGATATGACCCCTTAAAGTAGGTCAACACTTGACCTTGATAAAATGTAAAGTAAAGTTCATATGAGACGTAACCATAGCAACCACAGTTCATGGAGTTGTACATGAGTACTCTGAGTCAGTTCTGGGCAAACAGGGTTGCCATGCAACTGGCGACACGCTATGACGAAGGGTTAACCATGTAGGGCTTCATTCCGACCTCTGTGGACCAAGTGCCATGTGTGGCTATATCACTCCTGATCGCCCCAGACACCACAGCAGCTTGAGACCCACCCCTTCGTAGGGAGTGGCCCGAGAAACGGGGGGCGTACACACAGCCCAATATGAGAAGTGTGTCTCTAACCACAGCATTAAGCTGAGTAGGGGTGAGAGATTTACCGTTCCCAATGAGGAAAGCTGGAGAAGCGCAGGGAACTGGGAGGAGTGTTACATAGTTTATCCAAGCTTTTGCTGCACCCTTTGCTACCGCTAAAGCTTCAGGAGAAGACAGGTTTGTGGAGTCACCACCATGTGAATCAATCCACCTTCTTGCACCTGAGATGTAGTTTTTCCTAGACCTGGGGGCAGCAAGGGAGTTGACCAAAAATTGTGTAAACATTGCTACACCCGAGATACTAGGAAACAGGGGATTAACCCCATAATCCAAGGCGAATGATAAGTAATATGTAGCCTGTCTAATTTGATTAGCAATAGTAGCCTCTGAGCAGGATGCCTTGTATGATGTTAGAGTCTGTGATCCGAGAGGGCAATCTGAAATGTATATAGATAATCAGATCGGGTCAAACAGTGGGAGAGGGGTTGCTGGAGACACTTTTATCAGGCCACGGGCAGCTACCTCCAGTTGGATGTACTTCCTCTTTTCTAGCAAGTTCTGTCGGCTGAGGGCATCCCCCAGAGGGATGTCTTTCCCATGCTTATGCTGGATGGCTATCCTATGGTCTCCTCGGGCCGCCTCAATCCAGAGTTGGCAGGCACACGCCGCCAGTATGGGGTCTTTTGTGCGGCCAGAGTATAGTGCCTTGCTTGATGCCATGTTGTCAGTGTAAATAACAACTGTGAAGCCAAATGTGTCCTCTGGTACCAGCGTCCTGTAGGCTATCAGGAGATTGACTTCCTCAAGATGTACTATGAGTGGAAATTTGCTTTTCTGGTCGGCAGTGTAGTCAATGGAGTAGTATTCCTTGTCAGAGTTACCGCCACCACTTATCAACATTTCATCGCACTAAAAAGAGAACTTTTGTTGTGGAGGCACCAGTAGGTGTACCCCATTACATACCCTAGCATAGTTATAAAACCATCTGACATCCATTTTGAATCCCTTCTTGAGGAAGATGAGGTTTTTATCATGCCCAGACTTGAGTGCAAAGAGAATGCAACAGATGAATTTCTGGGCCTGGGTGATACACTTTGAGACATGTAGGAGCTTTCCAGCCAAAGACTGGATCTCCTGTTTCCGGGCAAATGTCAGATTTAGCCAGTGTGAGCATTCTTTTTCTATTTCCGCCAGTTTATTCTCAGGGACAGTTTTGGTCATTTGTATCGTGTCAAACCTGAAGCCCAGCCACTCAAAGGATTGGGTTGGCGGGTGGCACTTCTTTTCAGAGAGTTGGAGTCCTAGCTGCGAGGTCAGGGTGAGGAATGCCTTATAGTCATCTGTAGCTTGAGTGAGGGTGCTAGCTGCCCCACAAAAATCATCTAAATATGCTAGGGACCAGTGCTGGCCCTTGCCTAGTAGATAGACGACGGCATTTGTTGTGCTTTGGCAGGCTGATATGGACAGGCGACGCCGAATGAGGGGCAGAGGTCAATATAGTACTTATCAGCCACTTTCATCCCAAGGAGGGGGAGGTCTCCAGGACATGTCCTCAGTTGCCTGTAAGCCCTTTCTAGGTCCGCTTTCCATAGGTAGGCCCCAGGACCCAGCAGAAGCATCTTGGTACATAGATCCACGGTAGAGGGCAACGTGTATGGTCGTAATTGCCTGTCGATGCAGTTTTTCCTAATTCCCCCATTAACACCACGCCCATGCGGAAATGACAGGTCTAGAACTAATTGTCGGGCATGAGAGTCCTTTTTAGGTCTGGTAAGGAGTGGGGCTACATTAAACCATGGGTGAAACGGTGGAGTGTCGAATGGACCAAGGATTCCCCCTAGCACTAGTTCAGTTTTTATGTAGTCCAGGAGGTGTGAGTGATGCCTGGTGGCAGAAGAATGATTTTTAGACACTTTTGGGGGTGGTTGCCTGCCAGTAAAGCCCACTGGCTAGCCAAACCTTAGATATTTGAGTAGGTCCCTGTCATCCAAGTTAAGGCCTGAGGGGACTGAGATCCTAGCCATGGCGTGGTTAGGCAAGGCAGTGTTATTGACTACATCATATAGTAAAGCATATTCTGGGAACTGAGACCAGGCTGACTTATCCATAGTAGGCTAGAGTGATGCCCTAATAGGGGCAAACTACTGTGGGGTAGGGCCAGCTGGGGGAGTGTCAGACAGCACACTGTGCCGCCTTTGCTCTAGCAGCCTCAGCAGCCATCTGAACAGAGGCAGCAGTGGGGAACCGACGTCCATTCCTAACTCTGGACACTTCTGAACGCAGGGCAGCAATTTGAGGGTCACTCCAGTTTGGGTCCAGGGGGTTTGACCATTTATATAGGCCCTCAGCGACTCCAGCCAGAACTTCCTCTGACCAGGTTCTAACTTGGTCCCAATCAAAGTCTTTGCCATACTGAATGACCTGATAAAAGTGCTCCTGAATCTTGGGCCTATCTGTTGGGGGTTTTATCATCCATAGCTAGGCGAGAGATACCACATAGATATTCACACTCATTAAGGAGCTGGAGCATTGTTTTGATTTTTGTAGGGCCTCTAGTGATGTAGTCGTGAGAAGGTGCTTCTTACCTTTAACTCCCGATATATGCTGGGCTATTTCGAGCAATGCCTGCACCCATGCTGTGTTGACGGGATCGAGGGCTTGGTTCATGGAGAGTGGGAGTGACCATGTAGGAAGCTGTGTTGAACTCAAATTGCTGAGTAGAGCTTGGGCTGTAGGGAGACTAGACCCAATAGCAGCTGCTGTTTGAGGAGGGAGGCCCAGGATACCAAACGTTCCCAAGCCATAGTTTACAGTTGCAACAACTGGAGTGGGGGCTGCAGTGGCCGCAGATGCCACGCTACCAGAGAAGCCAAAGCCATTGTTTGCAGTTGTGACAGCAGAAGTCGGCACTACAGTGACAGCAGACAACGTGCCGACAGCGGGTTCGGTGGCAGCGGTCAAGTCGACGGAATGAGCGGGGGGCCTGTGTTGTGATGGCAGTATTCTTTGGCCTAGGAGAGTATGGCATAGAACATGCAGTAGAGGTTCTAGGAGTAGCCTTACCACAACCTGGGTTCTGATCATCTTGCTGAGTCTTTTGTTAAACAGAAGCCAGTGATCTGAGCCGGAATTGTATTGGAGGACGACTTGATGTCCTTGAAGGCACCGTCAAGTTCGCTCATCCTTTCTTTTAAGCCAGTTACTTGCTCAACAAGCTCCTTATTCAACATTGCTTTAACTCTGCCGGATCTAGAACCGGTCCTCATTGTTTGAGGAGCACCAGGCATGGTGGAAGTATGATCCGGGTTCAATTATGTCAAAAATAAAGAGAAAAATATACAGACTGACTGGTGGAATGTCGGCTGAAGATGGAAGGGGAGACGCTTTCCAGAATCCACTGGGAGGTATGGTTATAACAATGCCCGTATGGGGCGATAGTGTTACGTTCCCGCCTCTGCATCATGCCTGTGCAATTTTCAAATTACACTCAATTACGGTGCTCCACTTTTCAGTTTTAAGAGGATTCAACAGGTTTTTTCAGAGTGTAACGTGCTGCAGAGAGGTCCAAAATATAATGTAGGAGGAATTTTCCTTCTCTATAAGTTGTTTCCGTCATTTGTGATCAAAATGTGAAATATAAAGAATGTTGGTGTCCCAGTGCTAGTTTTTCCAAGGCTGCCCAATCTATAAACAGATAAAGGTAACTTTCCCATCAAGAGGTGAGCACCTAAAATCTGTTATTTCTGGTGAGTTTATTTAATAAATCCCACACTAAACAAATAATTTCTAAAAAAAAAATGAATATAATGCCTAGAAATGTATAACAGTGAAAATGGTCATGAAAGATCATATGGTCCCACTGTCACTTTCTGCCTTGAATGAGCATGAATGCAGAAGGGGTGTGATCTTGAGCCATATCTATGGGCCACCTCTGCATGGAGTTGATCTGCTGTTTGTAGGAAGATGTTTGGACGCTATTGGAAAATAAGATTTTAAAAATGCTAGATTCCCCGTAACAAGATTTGAGCTGTGGTGACAGAGACAAAGAGTATGGTTTAAGCTATAGTTTGCAAAATGGCCACTAGGATCCCACTCTAAGCAAAAACACAGATTTAGCTGACTCTTGAGTTGTTGCTGTGAAATCTGTACTGAATACTCAGTACAATATAAAGACAGGGGTTTTCATTAAGTTTCTAAACATTTCTTTCTTTTTTTCCAGGCAGTGGCTTCTTCTTCAAATCAAGGTATTGTATTTCCCCCCATAAAACCTTTTCTGAATTTTGAGAAGACAACTTATTCAGGCCAAGATCTCAGAAAGAGCCTTCTATAAAGGAGTGTAAGGCATTTTTAAATAGATGTGTTCTGCGAGTTAAATTAGGGTAATTTGGGTATGCTAAATTCAAATCTGCCAAATGACATTTGATATTTTCACTTTTTACCCCTGAAATTGCAAAAAAAGAAATGGCTGCAATTTTTGCCTTAAAACTTTCAGATATGAGCAGCTGTAAGGTTATGTACACTGTTGCGATTGGTGATATAAGCCTGGAAATGAATATGCTGAGTTCTCAGAGAACACTTAAAATATATCTGTTTTATTGGATGCATTTTGAGATATATCAGTATTCCATATATATTTATATATATATATATATATATATATATATATATATATATATATGTATATATATATATATATATATATATATATACGAAATGTGTGTGTAAACACGGCGGTACCTCTCCTGGCAAGGAACAAAAACAATGGCTTCGCGCAGAGCGGCCACGAGCAGTATTGCTTGCACTTACAAAATATGGCTATATTCTGTGGATATCAGGTAAGAAATTAATACAAAATGGAGGAAATCATGGTATTTACCATAGCTAACACTTGCATATTGTCGGTAACGCAATGTATTCTTTTATTTTTACAGCCAGATATCCAACGTCTAAGACCCATAAGAAGAGGATATAATTCGTATACATTTATATTTCTATGGTGGTTCTTTAAATTATCCAGTATGGGTGGTTGGGTAAAATGACCACTACCTAGATTAAATTTATCGAAAGATGTCCAGTCACCATATAAATAATCCTTATCCATCCATGCACCGAAGCCTTTCATGGAAGAATCTGAGTACATAGGTGTGTCAATATCATCCTTCAGAATTAACCTCTTACAGTTAAAAACTCTACAAAAATCCAACCACCATTGGAAGTCTTGGCGAGTGCAATCTGATACCCTAACATAACCACCTGGTCTGGCCCGGGCACAGAGATCGAAAATTCGCCTACTAAAGGTTCTACCACCCTTAACCACTTGCGAGCAGAAAGACATTAAACCACCTATCCTCTCCAAGTTCTTTTTTGAAATAAATTTCTTATTAACGTTATCTAACAAGAGATTTTCCATTTTCTCAACCTTTTCAACAGGCAAAGACAGTTCCAACTTAACTGAATCTATGATAATACCTAAGAATTTACAAACTTGAGATGGGTCGGTCACCTTTTCTCTGGATACTACAAAGCCCATGTAGGTCATACATTCCATTAATAAATTTCTTTGTCTAAGACATTCATCATAAGTATCAGCAATTATGATAAAATCGTCCAGATAATTTACAATTTTTTCTACACCGTAGAATTTTGCCACCTCTACAATAAAATCAGAGATTCTATTAAAGATATACGGGGCACATTTCAGGCCAAAAGTTAACCTGTTACTCACATAATACTCCTCCCCATGTCCAAAATTCCATCTGAAACCTTGCATGGTCGTGTGAGGTGCATACACATTTATAGACCTGTACGCTGATTTTAAATCTACCACACTCATGAAATTGTTCTTATTCAATTGAGCAGTCACCGTGCTAATACTATTATAAGAAAATGCCGAGCTAGTAGTCTCCATAAAATTATTAATGGATATCTTATTAGGCATACTACAGTCAGTTATGGGTCTTAACTTTCCATTTGATTTTTCTACACCACCTAGAGCATGGATACAACGGGGTTTATCTGCACTTTTAGAGACTAGACCAGCCTCTAGTTCCTCCAACAATATACCACAGTACTCGTTATAGAATTTCCCTTCGAGGATTGACTTATAATTTCTGCAATCATAAGAAGTATTGCAGTCAGGATCCACTATCCTGAACCCCTCAACGAAACCTTGCCATAAGAACAATGCCTCTTTATCATTTACATTAACAACTCCCTTTTGGGTTAAGAATGGGGCCGCTCTGCAAGGTAAAATTTGGGCTATTTCACCATGAATATAATGTACACACTCACACACACCATTTATACAACTGTCATATACTCTGATGCTAGGTAAATTTTTTACAACAACAGTAAATAATGGTTCAACTTCATCCTGTACTGGATGACTATGTGTAACATTTACAATTTTTGAGTTAATATTAACATCAATATTAACCTCATTAACCAAGTCATATTGACTATGGTCACTCGGGGGGACAAAAATATTTTTATCCGATTCAGAATTAATATTTACACCACCCTCATCTGAAACTTTGGGTAGGGGTAATCTAAAGTCTACCACATTTACTAACTTTGCTTCAGGCACCAGGATATCGAAACCTACAGAGTTAGGACTTAAATTACCATCATTTTCCTATTCGCTTCTAGCCTTGGAGCATTCCAACTTATTATGACTAGTGCCATTACACACGCTGCAAACATGCCTATATTTACATGGTTCCTTCGAGCAACCTTCTGCCCTGTTGTATGCATAGCATGGGTTATTAGACGATCTCTGTTTGCCTACATTTTTAGGTTTAGCATTGTAAGCTTTCTGGGCCTGAACGGTCCCATCATATGCCAAATGACGTAGTATATCTGAATTTTCAATGGTTGAAAAAGCCTCTATTCCACTATCATTAGCCCTGTCCCTCACTGACTTATCATAGGCTACCAGGGCTGAAACCGTATATATTTTGGTGCCAGACTTTTCAATTAGTACCTGAAGATGTTTAAGCATACCCTCAACATCGTCACCTGATTTGTAGTACTTCAAAATAAACTGCAAGTTTACAGACATCAGTTTCTCAATAGTGTCAATTTTTTCCTTACGTTTGGTGAATTGAGAATGATCAAACTCACCCGATTTTACACGGTGATGATGCCTAGAGTACGCTGAATCCAATGACGACCCTCTAGATGTGCTTGGACTGCATTGACGAGCAGAAATACTGGATTTAGATGATCGTCTATGTCGCTTGTGATCAACTTGCACCCATTCGTCCCCACCGTCAGACGAAATTTCGCATGGAGACGCTTGGCGTGTCGCCCTAGCAACCGGTCCGCGTCCTTGACTACGTGACGTCATACCTCTCTGTTTGTAAACATCCGCACGTGCTCTGCTGGAACGACTTGACGCATTGACGAATCCACCATCCCGATCGTCCTTTCCATTGACGACCTCTTGTAGAAGTGATTTAATGGTCGACAGCTCGTCTTCTAATACATCTAGCCTCGTCTGGTCAATAGACGACCCTCCCACAACACCTGTAACAGTTCGGGAACCTGAAGGTGTGTCACCAGTAAGTGAGAGAGTCGAACTACTCGCAAGTCCTAAATTGGCCGATTTTTTCGTCTTTTCCACCGATTCAACCGATTTGCCCTTTGGTGTATTGGCCTTCGAGCCTTTAGCAGCCTTTCTACCCATTTCAATGGTAAACAAAAGGCACCAGGAGCCCCTCACAACGGTTAAAAAATTTAAAAATCAAGGAAACACCCAGCGTGGTGTTACCTGTCCAGGTGAATCGAGCCAATTGACCGTTACATGAAAACTCCCCCTTATATACTGGAGGAATATTTACCATGACGTCATCGATGACCTCATAGATACCACTCCGCGCTGCAAGTAGTCCCTAACCGTCCGCGGCTAATTATATAAATATACACGAGTGTATATAGTTCCATATTTATATATATATATATATATATATATATATATATATATATATATGTATATATATATATATATATATATATATATACGAAATGTGTGTGTAAACACGGCGGTACCTCTCCTGGCAAGGAACAAAAACAATGGCTTCGCGCAGAGCGGCCACGAGCAGTATTGCTTGCACTTACAAAATATGGCTATATTCTGTGGATATCAGGTAAGAAATTAATACAAAATGGAGGAAATCATGGTATAAACCTATTAGGTCATGGATATTGCAGCCCACGGGCCGTACACACTGTATATACCCTCGCCGCTATGCGGCTCGGGTATATACAGCGGCCCTATCTATTAGCTTAATATACGGACATTAATATAATAATATAAGTGATACGGTATATGAAGAAAGTA
Source organism: Acholoe squamosa (assembly GCA_949317995.1). Classification (NCBI taxonomy): domain Eukaryota; kingdom Metazoa; phylum Annelida; class Polychaeta; order Phyllodocida; family Polynoidae; genus Acholoe; species Acholoe squamosa. The sequence goes on from OX439042.1 coordinate 62,767,770, forward strand.
ATGATGAATATATAATAATTAATGATCTCATCACAAAAACACATGAGTTTGGTGGGTTACTGACCTTGGGGCTATCAGCACCATACATGCCAAAACACACAAAAACACGCTAAACACATACCAATCAGCATTGCAAATGAGATTGGCACAACCTATCCAATTGTAAAAATTCCTGTTTATAGTTATGTAAATAACCATACAAGGCATTTGATTCCCAGTTTACCTTCCTTTTAATATCCTCTATACTGAGGTCAGCATCCTTTAATAATGTGGCACCTCTGTGTCCAAGGGAGTGAATAGAAATGCAACCATTGATATTAGTTTGTAGGGCTAGATGTTTTAACTTAGAGTTGACTTATTGGTACTCCATACCATTACCTCTAGAATTAAAAAGGTAATAATTTTTATATCTACCCCTACACAAATTCTGTAAGCCCCTATATGAGCAAGGAGCTGCCATTTCTAACCAAGAATACATAAAAAGAACCTCTACCAAGTTGATCAGTTTTAGAAGTTTTAACATGTAAGCTAACATATTCACCTTCAAACTTGACATCACCTACCCTCAATGTGTGAGGGGATTTTGACACATGGCTTACCCTGAGTACACCTCTATAACATGTTAATATAGCCAACCAGAATTTCATATCTGCTCTGTAAGATAGGTCTAAATTGGGCCTTAATTTAAGCATTTCTTGAGGAGTCAAAGGGTGAATTTCTCTTTTAGGATTAGTATCATGACTCTCGATACCATCCAATGTCTTCTTTAATATGAAGTTACTGCTGTGATCAATGTAACCCTTTAACTTCTATTGGTACCAAACTGCTGCCATATAATTTTTCACAGATGAAGGCTTCATGTACTCAGACAGATACACTGCATATATTGAACCCTGTGATGGAGAACAAGGAAAAAGGTTGTAAACTGAATTTTTTACAAAATTTCTTATACCTTTGAAGTTGTTGTTTCCTAGTTCTCATAGTATTTTCTGACACACCCTGGTCCAAAAGATACCTTTTTCTTTTTTGCAACCTCTTCCACTCTGGAATCAAAACAGCACATGTTATTATTCTGTAGAGTGGGCATACCTTTATAAGCAAGTCTTGACAACTAGTCAGCCAGAATATTATCCTCTGACCTAATATAAGTAGCATAAATTTCTACATTGTTGATGAAACACAACCAAAAAATTTCTCTCAACCATTCCATGCAAAGTTTTTTTTTCAGATCTACCCATGTTGATCATTGCTAGAACTTGCATATTATCCATTATACAATGGATTCTTCTGTTTTTATAACTAGAATCCAACGTTTTAAACCTATCATAACAGGGTACAATTTTTTTAAAGTGTTTTATTAAGGTTCACAGAAATTATGCAAAAACATAACCTGTCTCTGAGCTCGGCGAAGCCGTTATGATGCTCGGGCCTTCTTTATAGGTGACTTATTCAATCTATTTAATAATCAGTGTAATGGCACACAATGTTACATGTCACATAGAGACCACTCATAGTTATATCTGCACAATGTAATATAACACATAATGAGATGGGGATGAATGATGAGTTCAGAGTTCATGTAATGGTGTAGATTACACGGTACAAATAGTTCATGTAATGGTGTAGATTACACGATACCAATGTATAATACAAACAGTCTGTTTCATTTTAATGCACCACACACATATCTGTCATTAACCAGGTATACATGGAAGATTCATACATAGCTGTCGTAAGAGGACCCAGCACGCAATCATAGTTTATCTTACAATTCAAAAAGACTGTGTATACTAGACAAGTATGGTATATTTATCATTGATGTAACATTTAGGATAATCTCTTTTAATTTCTTCTTTAAATACCTTTTTTCTTTAATCAGTGTATACTTTATCTTTAGCTTATTCCATCTTCTAATGGCCTCCTGATGGAAACTCTTATATACAACCGGATTCCTGGATATCCTTTGAATGTATCTCAGGCCTAATTGCTGTCTAGTATTCCTGGGTCTAACATCAATAACATTTGGTTGATTTTGATTACTATATGCATATATTAAAAGATGTGTGTCACGTCTATCTTCTAATTTCTTACATTTACTCATATCACGAAGCTCATTAGTAGTGTGCAAGGGGTTCTTTTCTAACCTAACCTTGTAGGCAATTCTTAATGCCCTGTTCTGGATTAATTGTAAATCTTGGGCATATGTTGCTTGGTGGTTGTCCCATATGATATCGGCATAGTCAAATATTGGTAGGATCTTACATTTATACAACTTAACTGCACCTGGTACATCAAGATATCTCCTAATCTTTGCTAACTGGTGCACCCTAAACATGACATTTGATTTGGATTTTTGCCTCTGCTTATCAAAAGACAATTCATCATCTATCAATACACCAAGGTATTTAAACTCCTTAACACGTTCTAGTTGCTGAGTATTTATATCAACCTGGTTGTCATTCGCATCTTCACTATTTGGACCAAAGTGCATCCATTTCAATTTATCCTTATTGATAGTCAACAGGTTGGAACAACACCATTGGTTCACAGCAGGAACCATCTGCCTCATCTGTCCAAAATTATGCACTGACACCACAGCATCATCAGCATATAAGACAGTTGAACACAAGGGGAAACATGTTGGTAGCTCATTTATATATAATGTAAACAATATGGGACCTAGTATTGACCCTTGTGGTACCCCATACTTCACTGCCTTTACCTGTGATACAGAATTATTTACCACAACCCTCTGTGTTCTGCCAGTTAAGTAGCTGGAGAAAAAACTACAAGTATTTCTTGATAAACCCAAGTCTTTTAATTTATTTATCAGCAATGGATGTGACACAGTATCAAAAGCCTTGGAATAAGAACAGGCTGTATGTGTCCTTATTCTTATCTATGGCATTATACAGACAGTTTAGGTATGTGGTAGTTGCAGTTAATGTGGACTGTCCTAGCCTAAAACCATGTTGAGTGTTGGTCATAATATCCCTTTCCTCCAAGAAACCTCTTAACCTATTGGCCATTATTTTTTCAAAAATCTTTCCCGGTAAGGGCAAAAGACTTATAGGTCTAAGATAAGTAACTAGTTTACAATTCCCTTTCTTGGGTAAAGGTATAACTGTGGCTGCTTTCCACAGATTAGGGAAGGAACTACTTTGTAGGCATTTGTTAAAAATAAGAACCAGTTTGCCAGGATCACATAAAAAAACCTTCTTTAGGATAAATGTTTTGACATCTTTGATGTTGGATGACTTACTGCAGTCAATCTTTCTAATTACTTTAACATTTCCTCTGTGGAGATCATTGTGGAGATCAATGTCTGAGGGATTATCTGCAGGCATGGGGGGTATATGTACAGTGGGATGTCGCATAGCAAACTCCTCTCCTATATAATCAGCTACATCCCCATTGGGTATATCAGCCTTAGTGACATTGTCTATCAATCTAATCAAACTGGCTTTGCCTTTCCTCGGCAGTAGTCTTTCTATAGCTTCCCAAAAGGCTCTTGGGTCTTTGTTGTCCTTACTTATCAATTTAGTCATTACTGTTTGTTTGCTGTGCAGAGAGGCCATTTCAACCTCATTACGCTTTGCTTTAGCTATTTTCTCATCAACATTCAATTTTGTTCTCCTAAATTTCTTATACAGTTTGTCTCGTTCCCTCATAAGACTGATTACCCGTGGAGTAAGCCATTCATCAGTGTGAGCAGGAATGGTCATCTTTTTTATTGGTGCAGTCACTGAGAGTGCTACCTTAATATTTCCCAACAAAATAAGCCATAATTGATCTGGTGTTTTGCTATCATTAAATTCAGTCCAATCGGCCCGTTGATATCTATGTATGAACATCTCACTATCAAACCTTTTATAGGTTCTGGCATGTATTATTTTCTTTTCAATTTTGACTTTTTCATGTGTCAATGTCATAAAGATGGGATAGTGATAGTTGACATTGATTGTACTGGCTATTGGTATAAATATGATCTACGAGTGTGGCAGAGTCACCAACTTCTCTTGTCGGAGTAGTTATCACCTGTGACAGCCCATTATTAAAACACAGGTTATCAATTTCCTCACATGATTTACCATCCAGCATATCTACATTCATATCTCCAGCAATAATATATATATAGTTACCCACACAATTGTCCAATACATTACTTATGTGGTCAATGATTTGCTTTGGTTTACCCTTGGGTGTTTTGTAATAGACCATCACCTTATGCTTCTTTTCATATAGCAACACATCAGCAACTATAATTTCATAATTTACATTGACAACTGATGCCTCCATATCCATTGTTACATTCATATTATCCCTGACATACATTAATAGCCCCTCACCAATTTTATCAACATGCGGCTTCCTGTCCAGCCTTAAACAACTGTATGATTGGACTTCTATAGTGCCATCTAAGTAAGTATCAGGCTCCAACCATGACTCCACAACCATTCCTATATCAAACAAATTAAATATTTTTTTCCATTCAGTTAATGTTTCATCATTGAGACTCCTGACATTATGACACACAATCCTTAACCCTTTTAAATTTTCAACATCTTCTATCTCAACAGCCATGCTTACCATTCATAACTGTGCTGTACCAATTAACACTTTGTAGTGCTGGTGAAATGAGGTGAAAATGAGTTGATGATAACGAAATCAGCATTAGGTGGCTACATATTTCAGTGTAATGCACCAAGGTCATGGAGAGTGGTGGGAAAGAGCTCTACATCTAACAAAAGTTAAGTCTCTTTATGTGGGAGCATTAACTAATACAGTCAAAAGCTATTCTGATAATGTAGATACCTACCAGCATATATATATCTATAGATAATACTAATGTGAGCAAGTAGATACATCATGTATCATTCATGTAAATATATAGATTATGCTTCAGTAGGCATAATATCCCAGCCAACTAGTACAAAGTCATGCATTTAGGGACTACATTAGAAAGATATATGTAGTATTGTGGAATAAATGCCATATACCTATAGATACATCTGACTACACATAGAACACATACAGAGTTACCTATAGTATTTTGATAGCAATTCCTCTCCTATAGCTATTGGTGGTAATTGCATATACAAGTAAATATATGAGTTATATACCATTTTGAATACATTACAAATATATCTGTATCTGTTAGTTTAGGATCCAACCATTATAGAAATCAGAATGTACACATGTATGTTTCTGTCTTAACTGGGGTAACACCACAGGCCTTGGCACTCAGCAGGTGGTACATCACTTACCACAGTGACCTTAGGGTCAGTCTGGTCTCCACTGACTGTCCCAAATACATGTATACTATAACAGTCTAGGTATTAAGGTCAACTTCCAGGGTAGCCATAGATTTGATATTATCAATACACAGTGCACTATTCTAATGAAACTAATTAAGACAGCATATCTGGTTATGTAATCTATATGCTGATGCATATTACACAACCCCTACAGTAGGTCTGTTTTGCCATTTAGGCTATATACTAATACTATTAACCTACAGCATGGTGTGGATAGTGACAAACATAGGTTATAAATGAACATGATAATATATATGTAGTCTATACAGATTATGTTTTATATAGTCCTTACTGTGGATGTATCATACCTCTCCCTACTCTCGATGTTGTGGTCATGTGGAACATCTTTGCAGTGCATTAGCACTGTCAGTAATCATTTTTTACTGTCATTGATTAAAATCAATTAGCCACATGCTGATCTTGTAATATAATGCACATTCTAATACACATATTGATAAGGTCATATGTGACACGATCTGCGAAAAGGGGACTTAGTGCAGGGGGTTTTAAGACCCCTTCTCCCAGTCACATATATAGGATATCCAGATATATAATATACCCCTGCTATTGATATGTTTTGAAACTTAGCAGTTCAATGTCTATGCCACTAGAAGACTTGATCTATTACCACTGATTACACAACATGCACTTTGGGTGTTGCTTGGCCTTTAGGCTGTGAGTAGTTTGAGGCAGAGTCAGCAGCTTCTGTAAGGCCTGGCAACAATTTATGTGCTGCTGCTAGAAATTGAGATGCATATGTTGTCTCTGTTCTCTGCTGGTATCCCAGGGGCAGATACTGCACATTTTGTGGTGGGGTTTTAAAAGTTACTAGAGAGTGATCATGATCTTGAGTCATTATGTTAGCATCACTGTTCTTGGTGTGTTGGTAATGTTGTACAGTGGGTGCTTGGTGTGTAGTAGCTGTAGAGTAGACAGGGAGGGGGCTGCTAGTGATAGGTCCCTGCTGTTTAGGTGCCCCTGCTGGATGTACAGTTGTAGTGGTGACATCTGTGGTGGGGGTGACTGGTGGGGAGGTAGTACTGATAGGTGGGGGTGTTGGTGGGGGTAGCTGACCTGAGGCTGGTTGGGTAGTGGTTGTTTGTGGTGATGACTTGTAGCCTAAACTCCGTCTAATTTCAGAGTGGACTCTTTGTAACACTTTACCTCCCAGATTTAATCCATTAAATGATAGATCTTTCAACTGTCGTGATGATATGCTGCAGTTACAGCCCCACTTCCTGTCATTGGTAACTTCCAATAACCTTCTGCTGCCACTGTCTACCAATAAGTCTGCCAACCACCTATTTTGTTCATATTTCAATAGGTTGTGTTGCTCAATGACAAGCTCAGCTCTGTCATCCCAGGCTGGACATGGGATCTCTTTGGCTATGCTCCTAGATTTATAAGGACATCTCGAGTCTCTCACCTGTGAGGCTTTGCTATGTGCCCCTGCAAAAGCTGCCTTGTTGTATGCCACTGCCTGCTCCACTGAGTGGAATGTGATTCCATAAATTGGCACTCGTACATGTTTGAAAAGGGTGCCAATGAAGAGTGGTATGCTACATACCCACTGGTTGTGCGTGTCTTTGTTTGCTCCAGGTTCAGCTCAGGTGGTAGGTCCTTCAGGTTGGCATGTGAATAGTACCTGCCATCATGCCATCATACACTACACCCCTGCCCCTAGGTTTCACATCCAGGTTAGCCCTCATACCCAACCTAGTTATAACACGCACTTCTGCCTTCTCTGATTTAACCCCAGAGCAGTTATCCTCATTGATGAATACATGTCGCATATCATCATAGTCTTTTAATTTAGCCTTATTATAGACCAAACTATCTCGCATGCTGGCTGTGGTCAGAATTACCAGGATAGGCTTTGGGTTCTGAGCGCGAGGACCAGTACAATATACTTTGTCCAGATCTCTTAACCCTTAGGTGCCCAAGCGCGCTTAAATGTGCGGTTTTGGGCTTAAATGCATGTATATTGAATGAAATTATCATCCAGATACTTCTACTGGTCCAATCTGCAAAGTTAGCCCCTCTTTAGAAGGCTCATGACTTCCCAATTACGAAACAATCATCCATTGGGTTCTATCTCCAATATACCAGGCACAGGGAGTCGGAACTTGAAAATGAGCCATCATTTTATGTGGATCATTGAAGGGGAACCCTCTAGCCAAGGTCTGACATAGTACAAAAATGATGATAGATCATACACACACAGTTTCCCATAATCCAATTAGATTATACAACAACTGTTCAGATCCATAAAGATAAGCCATACATTGGTACTAACACATTATTTTGCCTTAGTGGCAGTACACATGCAGGCAGATTCAGATTTGAAAGTTCTGTAAGGTCTCAGGATTACAGGGACTATGGCTATATAATTATATAGCACATTAGAGACAGAATACTACTAAATGACAACAAATTGAGTGTTTTGGTAACTATGGTAACCAGACCTGACCAGAAATACCATGCCCTTAACTGAACGTCTTCACTGAGTTATGAATGTTGAGGAAATGTAATGCAGAGACCATATCAAAGGACAAGATCAAAATAACACATGATCTTATCAACAAAGTGATACAATTGTGTAATAATGTAAAATCTTCAAATAATTGTGGGTATGAAAGGGTTAATGAAACATCTTGGTTAATTCTTGCCAAGATGTCTATAGCAATGGCTCTGACATCCTCTCTGTCAGTTTGTGTGATTCCTTCTATAAGCAAATGGTCGGTCCTGGTTTGCTGGTCCACATTTATTATGCGTTCCTTTAGCTCCTGTGCCCGTAGCTCAGAATATCTCTGTGCCCTTTGTAGTTCTAGGTTATCTTTTTTCAAAATATCTAGTTCTGTTCTTAGGTTTTTGACCGTGGCCTCCAATGTATCAACTTGCCCCTGTGTCTGTTCTAGGGATTGCTGGAACTCTTCTATACCCTTGATTTGATCAAATCCTTTGGCAGTTGTTTGTAGCAAATGAATTAATATCACACCAATCTTATTTAATTGTGGCTCTTCCTCCTGAGATGCCCTGGTTGATCTCTTCTTAAAAAGATCTTGCACTGCCTTCTCTACTGGCACTGGTAGGCCCAGGTTCACAAGCCCTGCCTCTGCCATGCTGGACAGGGTGTAGGGTATAGTTACTGACTGTAGTGTATGTAGCAGTAAATTCAGCTCCTAAAATCACAGATAGCTTCTAATGTAGTATGTGTTTTGGCCACAGCAAGTAATATATCCACTCACTGATTGTTCATAATCCAGTAGATATACTTTTAAAACCTTGACTAGCACTTAATCCATATATATCTTCAATAATTGTAGAGCTCAATCCTTTGGTGTGTTCACTCCTCGGCAGCCATTACACATCAATTCATACACATTGATATTTCTGTGATGATTCCTCAGATTGTCGAGTACTGGAGGAGGGGAAAAATGACGCACACCTACTTTGAATGTATCATAAGATGTCCAGTCTCCTTACAAAAAATCCTTTCCCATCCAAGCGCCAAAGCCCTTAATAGAAGAATCTGAATACATCGAGGTATCTACCAGGTCATTAAGGATTAAACTTTTACAGTTGAACGCATCACAAAAACCCAACCACCAACGCATGTCTTGTCTAGTACATTCAGATACTTTAATATAACCCCTAGGCTTAGCACGAGCACATAAGTCAAATATCCTTCTGCTGAATGTTCTACCTCCTTTGACTACCTGAGAGCAAAAACACATTAATCCACCAATCCTCTCCAGATTCTTTTTATTAACATTGTCTAATAGAATACCCTTCATTTTCAACACTTTATCCTCAGGTAGTGATAATTCTAACTTCAAAGAATTGATGATAATACCTAGAAATTTGCACTCTTGTGCTGGTTCAGTCACTTTCTCCTTTGAGATTACAAAACCCATGTACTGCATGCACTCAATTAACAGGCTCCTCTGGCTGAGACATTCGTCGTAAGAGTCAGTTATGATCATAAAATCATCCAAATAGTTGACAATTCTTTCAACATCATAAAACTTTGCCACCTCTACAATGAAGTCTGATACCCTGTTGAATATGTAAGGGCCACATTTGAGACCAAAGGTTAATCTATTGCTAACATAGTAATTCTCACCATGACCTAAATCCCACCTGAAACCCTGCATAGTTGTATGAGGACCATATACATTAATTTATAGATCTATAAGCAGACTTCAAGTCAACCACACCCATGTAATCATTCCTATCTAACTGAGCAGTCACCATGCTAATATATTTGTAGGAAAAAGTAGAACTACTGGTATCCATGAAATTATTAATGGAAATTTTTTCAGGCATACTACAATCTGTTATTGGTCTCAACTTGCCATTGGACTTTTCCACCCCACCTAGCGAATGAATGCATTGGTGTTTACTTTTAGATTTAGAGACTAGACCCGTATCCAATTCATCCAATAATATACCACAAAATTCAGTGTAAAATTTTCCATCAAGAATTGATTTATAATTCTTACAGTCATAGGTAGTTTTACAGTCTGGGTCTACAATCTTGAAACCTTGGATGAAACCATGCCATAGGAAATTAGCCTCAGTATCATTAATATTAACTAGACCTTTCTGTTGAAGGAAAGACGCAAAATTTGGGATTCCTTCCCACAAATATAATGAACACATTCACACACTCCATTTATGCAACTGTCATACACCCTGATGCTAGGTAAATTATTGACATTTATGGCAAATAATGGTTCATTTTCACCCTGTACTGGGCCACTGTATGTCATATACAGATCGTTTGAGGTAACAATATTATTAACCTCTTCCACATTTTCCAAAGAATTAATTTCTTGGAATATACCTTGACTCTCCTGTTTTGTTATGGGTTCAGGTACATCTTCCACCTCCTGTACTGGAGTGGTCTGGGGAGGTAAACCAACATCTACCACGCCTACTATAACTGAATCTGGCACCAGACAAACATTACTACCAGCCATAGGACATTGGCTACCCACATATTCCTAATCATTTCTAGATATTGACACTCAATCTTACTATGTCTAGAAATGCTACAACTACTACAGATGTGCTTATATTTGCAAGGGTCCCTCAGGCACCCCTCTGCTCTGTTGAAAGCATAACATGGGTTGTTTGAAACCTTAGATTTACTCACATTTTTTTTTATTTAGAGGCATATGCCTTCTGGGCTTGGACCGTGCCATCATAAGAAAGATGCCTAAGAATATCAAAATTTTCAATGGTGTCAAATGCTTCAATACCATCGCTGTTACCCCTAGACGTAACTGACTTGTCATATGCTACGAGAGCTGCCACAGTATAGATCTTAGTACCAGACTTTTCCACTAGCATTTCCAAATGTTTCAACATGCCTTTGATATCATCTCCATCTTTGTATGCTTCTAGTACAAATTTCATATTTACCAAAACCAGTTTCTCAATAGTGTCAATCTTATCACGTTTTTTACCAGATATGAATATGCCAGATTTGAGCCTCTGTGAATTTTTTTTTTTCAATAATGCCTAACAGATAGGCATGGTAATAATAAACCCTAATGTCAAGCCTACATTTCGCAGATAAATTGCCCCAAAAGGAGGACTTTAATTAGTATAAATTAAAGGGATTGAACGATAAGTTTAACAGGTAAGAACTGAGCTGTATTGAACACTGTGTATCAGCTGAAACCCGCACAGATTTACATATGTTTGTAAGGGCCTGCTGTATTTCAGGTACCCACCAGACCATACTAAGTATTGAGAATACAGGCAGTAGGAGTCCAGGATCCCATACCATATACATGTACCGCCATTACACCATCCTACTATATACACTATATGCCCTCATCATGTACCATCACATACACACGGCAGTAGACTTGGATCCAAGTTCAAGTCAAGTCAAGTTCAAGTTCAACATTTTTATTGCACCATAGTCATTAGACATCTTACTTAGCAATTCCAAGCTCGGTCAGGCTTGTCATAAATCAGGATATCAGATACAGGTTGGGGACTGGGATATCTTGTTGGGACACACCAGGATCATAGTAAAACAGTTTGATTTTAGTCTGTACTAAGATTATGATACCATGCACAGTCTTAGGATGTACTGGGATCTTAGTAACCTTTTGTGTGCACTGGACCATGACACTCACCTCTACAGGTGTATGGGCCAATCAGAGCCCTGGTCACTGGAGCATGACACCTACCTGTGCATACATTATTGGGGTTGACGGTAGGATGGTGAAACCACTCCACCATTTGGTACTTATATTTATATTAAATGATATATATACTACCTTATTAAACAGCACTTAGCTAAAATGAAAACGTCAGTTTGTAGGCATTTATCTATTCTTTAATCTTGTGGGTCCAAATTTCTTAGCAAATCAAATAAAAATATTCCGATTTTAGTTCTGTGAAAAAGTGTAAATGTGATATATAGACCTTTCCTACCTATGGTGACATCAAATTATATATTCTGATAAGAAATTAAGGGAAATTTGAAGATAAACAAGGGTACTAAGTTCTCAGTACACACCATGATCATTCAATCTTAGGGCGTACTAAGAAACAGGTTAGTCCTGAACCTGAGATAAGCACAAATAGAATTCCAGGAATAAATCAGGAATTAGTATTATAATATTAATACATATACAAGCACTTGTGTGCATTTCACACAGAGATTATATAATATAATAGACCACCATTACAGATTAGTTCAATAATAGATAAACCTAGTCAAATGGTTTGGTACACAGTGGTACATAAATACTAGAATAAAGGAAAAAAAAGAATGAAAAGGGTGTGATAGGTAGGTAGACCAGAGATAACAGCATAAAAGTAGATAGTTTACAGATCCAAGGTAGAAGATGAAACATAGAGAGTATCAGTACAGTTTAAAGGTTACAGTGCTTCAGCATTACACAACTTGGTCATATTATCCCATATGAATTGCATACTAATCATCCTGGCCATATAAGTGCCATAAACATATACATAATTTCATGTCACGCATGTATAGAGTAGAATATATCCCATATAATGTAGTCAACTACTCAATCAAGATAACATCACTATCATCCATATTACCTGTGTCTTCAGTGGTCTTGGTACAACACTGCTGAGCAGTGAGCAGCAACATCGACTCAGAGAGTCAGTCATACCTACTCAAAATATCCCTACTCAACGCCCTGCATAGAAGTGATATATTTATTGAGTTTGTTTTTGTTGAATATTTTGTACCCCCCCCCCCTCCATCTGTCTGTGTTTGTTAGGGGTATTTCCAACCAACTCACATGGGCTAAGTTGAATCTTACATATTACTGTGATAACACTATAGCCTATAGGTATGCACTCAATGAATAAGGACTAATGCTCTAGCAATATCCATAAGAGTGGTGTCATTACTGGAATGATCTAATTTCTTTGCTCTGTTTTTACTTACATATTCCCATCTTTTACTGGTGAATCTGTATCAAATAATGCTTTTATTCCCCTTTTTATAGTATACTAAACAATAAGTACAATATAGATATCAACCTTTTAACACTCCAGGGAATACCATATGTATGACAGAATTACATAGTGGAGACATCATCTGGCATACAGACAGACTAATGGGCTTTTTGGGCATTTTGTTAGTCTAAGGCAAGTGCTGAAGACTGGACGGCTCCTCCCAGCTGTTACTGTACATTGTATAGCCTATTACACACCCTCCCACCAAGCCAAGTACTTTACTGGGGTCTGTTGCACAATCAGAATTTGTGATCGTTAATTCTAATTTATCAAGAAATATGTTGCAAGTACAAATCAAGGTGGTGTTCACTGGGTTTTCATGCTCGTTAGTAGATAAGCAAGATTTATTTATTTCCATAGAAATTGTTAGGTGTTTCATAACTATCCTTTAAAAAAAATTTCTGGTGCTCGTAAAGGGGTTTATCTATCTAAATCTTGTTCACTATTTTGTGCTTGTTAGTATTATGGGCATATTCTCAAGGGCCATTTAAAAGGATTTCAGTTCTTGTAGAGGGCCTGTAAATCTATATTTAGCTGAAATCTGTACAAGCTAATTTAATTATTTTTAACATCATATGGGGTTTGTATTTATTTGCAGATGTTATGGGGCCCTGTGATGATGTAGCACTCAGAAATGTGTAGTTTACCATGTACCCCATACTTTATGGACAAGCACCAATATTAACTAACAGGAAATAATTGGAGAACATGAATGTATTTGGTATTTTTCCAGGAGAATATATGTCATGAAACAGGACTATTTCTTACTCTTGTAACGGGCAAGCTTACGCGCTACCCTGCTGTTCTATAATAATAACATGTTTACTTCAATAATGTCTTATTGACCACACTGCAAAAATGGCGTTTAGATCCTAAACACAATGCTAAACATATTCTTGCAACGTTTTTGTAATCACATTAATTTCCTACACATGTTTAGCCAAACAATGTGCTTAGCTCAAGTGTTTAGAAATCTAGGTGTTTAGGATTAAAATTTGTGTTTAGATATCTATGAATTTTTGTGTTTAGATGTTTATGAATTTTTGTGTTTAGATTTCTAAATGCTTTGACGGAGAGTTAGGGTGTGCATGTATACATGTATACATTGAAAAAAAAAGATGTCTTTTGTTTGTTTTCTCATTTACTGGGGGGGGGGGTATTTACATGTCAAAGTCTCCAAAGATGTCAGCCACACCTATTTACGTGTGTGTGTATGTATACACACTGCATCAGAACGATAGACTTGAGAAAGTACAACAGCTTGGCAGGAAGGAAATTGCTTTGTCTATTCCAGAATAACATGAAATAGGTGTCAGTCATAGAGATTATTGATTATTTCATGCTAATGATGGTGGTGTAAGGTGAATCTAGTCAACTTTCTATTGCCCTTTCTATTCTTATGACATTCAATGAATAGAAACTATAATAAACATGGGGTTTGGGTACATTTGTCACAAAAAGTGATTATAATGGTGTAAAGCTAGTCCATTCAAAGGTAGTGCTGCTACCTGGTGTGGATTCAACATCCAAGTATCTAAACATATTGATATTTAAATCTAAACACCTAATATTCAACTGTTTAAACTATAAACATCTAAACATGTTTAGCAAAAATGTTTATGTAGTTAGAATAAAAGTGTTCATTTCCTAAATGTGTAGTCGATGAGACACATAATTGACCTATATGTTTAGGTTTTAAACATGTTTAGACCTAAACATGTTTAAAATCTAAACACCATTTTTGCAGTGCAGTAATGTAAATACAGGTACTTATCAGTACTGACCGGTACCATATGTTTAACAACCATTGAGGTGTCAAGCCTGTTATGTAGGAGGATTAATATCTGCCGCACGGTTCCTGACGTTGCTAATTGCAATCTGTTAATAATGTCATGTGTTAATGAACCTACTATATAAGGGACCACATGTTCCTACCTCTGGGAGTGTGTCTTAGGTGCTAAGACCTCTCGCACCTCCATACTATTTCCAATATCTGTTAGAATCTACTGTCTATACCTAGGCGGACAGAGCCATACGATATTACCCTATAATATCGGTACGCGTTCATTTGACTATTGAACTAAGCAATCCACGTTCAACAAAGTAATAAAGCTTCAGAAACTCTAAGTTCCTTGTGTTGTGTCTCTAAGTATTAGAGTCGCATAGCCAGATAACCCGACATGCTTACCGACGGGTGGCCCAACGGTTACACTGGTGCCGTAACCACCGAAACTTGCCTGACAACACAGGGGTCGTACTCTTAGAAATAACCAAGCTTTATGTATCGATATGGACTACGTCCGAGGTGTTTATCGATCTTACACATCTATCGGACAGTGGGATTCTTCATTTGATGAGAGACAATCTGCTATACAAGCAGTACAATCTTTCACAAATAAACAAGAAACCCCAGAAACCAATCCACCGGTAACGGTACCTAGTCAGATACCATCTCAGACGGAGGAAATAATTCCTACCGACCAAAATGAGACTGTTATCAGTCAGGGACCGCAGTTACGGACAGACGACAGGCGTGTAATCATGCGAGGGTAACACTCCCTGGATAACCTTAGTACCACTGTATTTGAAATACAGGGTACTACATTGACTCCTAATGTGAGGAGAAGGGAAGTGGAACGTTCAACCCTAAATCAAGTACCTATCAATGATAGTAGTACTTTAACCACAGTAACACCTGTAGCAGAAACTCTCAGTGATACGGAGATTAACTGCTTTTTGGACATCAAGCCAAAACCTGCAGGACCCGATTGTTTGGTAATACACCTACCGAAGCTCCTTCTGGTTTACCTTTAGACGAGTCGGTAGTTGGTCAAACGCTGGACAAGGATCTCCTGGTCAAACTGAAACAGATGAAGAAAGCAAGGGCTGAGGTTGTGGAGTTGGAGAAAAAAAAGAACTCTCTGAACTCAGATTATCTGGAGAAATCTAAGAGATTACCCGCAATATGGACCGATATTGCTGCCAAATCTTTTGAATTAAAAGAAATGCAGCATAAAGGTGCAACTACACAAGTCCAGCTGAATGAGCTTTTACAAACAAATGAGCAGGTGGCTGCCCAAGTAAAAAAAGCTCAGACAGACTTAACTGAACTTTTGAGTGGCGCATAGACAGTAGATTTGCAACACCAAATCTTGCTGGGCCATATTACCGATAAACCCAATGCACATGCTGGCTCTAATAGTTCTATGAGAACTGGAAGGGGTGGAACACATGCATCAGTTGGTAACCAATCGGGTTCAAACAAAGGAAATAAAGATTTCCGACGAACCATGAATAATAACGTCCGGGGTATGACAATACTTTTGTGTGGACCTTGGCTACACCACAGAGTACCACAGCTCCAAAGATACGAAAGGGGTTAACTTCTGTGGAACAGGAGAAGATTGCTCAGAACCCGGCTATTTTAGCGACTGGGTTAGATGTAGTACCAAGGGCCATGGAAGGTCTGATCGAACAGTGTAAAATGGTACACTTCAGTACCACCCGAGAGTTCTTATTACATCTATCAGTCCTATTGCGCCACCAATCTGTACTCTGTGTGCTATTGTGTACATGCCACCTGGGACCATTCCAATAGACATATATTGTATAGAGCCGCCATACACAGTGCCATAACACACACCCGTCCCTCCCAAACCCCAAGACACACATATATACAGGAGGAGGGGTGAAACCGAAACTAACCAGAAAAGCTATACTGTCCTAAAGCCTGCAATTTTACAGGAAATAATGATCCACATTGACTTAAAACGGCACATGATGTTTAGCAATCCCTGGAGAATATGCTCTCCAAATTACAAGTATCAAGCTTGAGTATAAGTTGTATTTTGAAGGCAGAGTTAAGGAGAGATTGGATTTGTTTTAGACATTGGAAAATATAGAAAATCATGAGGGATTGTGAGAGATGTTTATGCATGCTTTGGGGCTTTAAAGTACATGACACGTATGTATTCCTGCATGATCAAAGGTAAGGGAGAGTAGCCGTACATCACATAGGGAATCACATCTCATGGATATACCCTGGGGCCTACCCCTGTCAGACAGCCCTGTAATATGGATAGACCCACACCCCCACCACAACACACATGCATGCTGGCATTTTGGGGGACAAACCCAGGACACCTCCAGATATTTGTAATAACTTTTGCCAAAGATCCTATATACAAACTATATTGAGGAGTGTCGGGTGCTTTCCTGCCTTGTGTTGGCATGCATGAACACAGCTCACCCCATTTACCCAGGAGCCTGGCCCAGTGCCAATCATAGCATCATAGTACATCTATCAATTCAATGCTATAAGTGACTCAAAATTAGAAATGAAAGAATCTGTTCAGAGCATAAAACAGGTGTGTAGAAAACACACCCTAGATCAAATTAAATGGATAAATTAGGCAAGTTGATAATGAGAAAGTCAGAAAAATGTCATCAATGTGTCTGCATAAAGAAGGTCATTTTAATAGGAAAGGATGGTCAGAAATACATCAAATTAATACCTAATGATGGACAATATGTGTCTGGAGTATGCACCAAGCTACAAGTGCCAGGCTTAGATAGAAGCTACATTTTGAAGGCAGAACTGAGAAGAGATTAGACTCATTTATAATACATTTTGTAAGCGTACTATAACCAGAAATGATATTATGGGGTGTGTGGCTATGCAATTAATTAACACTTGCAGTTAGGGCCTATCTACATGTACAGGGGCCTGTTTTTCCCTATCTTACGGACAGATAAGGACATCCGTATGTCACATATGGACCCCCATATGTTGGAAAATCAAATACGGCTAGGGGGGGTACCAGGTCGTATCCTAAAAGTGACATACGGATGTCCGTATGTAACAAAAGGACATCCGTATGTGATATACGGACGTCCATATGTGACATATGGAGGTCCGTTTGTGTCCGTATGTAGTGTCCATATCTGATATTATTTTGTATCATTTTAATACATTTTAACATAAGGAAAAACAGTGCCCAGGAGGGAGAATCATTAGCCACATTTGGAAACATATATCAGGCAGACCTGCCATGGGTCATTAATATAGATATATGGAGGGTCCGTTATGCTCACTTGATGCGTCACTGTGCATGTGTGGTATAGAACAGATTGTAACCTCCAATACATGTGTGTAGATGGGCCTGGCCATATCACCACATAGACCCTTCCTTACTCCTTCAGTCAGCCCCACACTCATACACACTACCCCTCTCTGTACAACCTACACCCACCGGGTACCACCACAACAGACCCACTGGAAGAGTGACCCAGTGGGAGGCCTGCACTCTCTATCTCAGACTGTACATTGCACTGTCCATTGGATTAGACTGAGACTCAGGCAATAAAAGACTGTGAACCTCGGCAGCTGTTTTAGCTGATTAACACCTTAGGGACTGCATAGTGCTATATGTCTTTGTGATGCATGAATACAGCCCTGAGTGTGCTGAACACAATAAAATGATTAACCCCTTAGGGACTGCATAGTGCTATATGTCTTCTTGATGCATGGAAGCCGCTCTGGGTGTGTTGAAGACAATCAGTGATTAATCCCTTATTAATAATATCATATAATAATCCTCTACCGGCATCTGATGTTTTATTAATCGTATCATACAATAGACCTTTACAGGCGGCATGATGGTTTTATTACCTAAACATGCCAACACTCCCATATTGGCCGGGAGACTCCCGGATTTTGACCTTTTTTTAAGGGTTTCTCCTGGATTAGCTTTCTCCCCTGAATTCTCCCGGATTTTCAGACTTCTCCCGGATTTTGATAGGTCTAGGCACTTTAAACTTTAAAAAAGCTCCCGGATTTGATGTGTCTAGGCTTCAACAACTTAAGAAAATGCACCAAAATGTTCTATTTCTTGTCTTCATTTTTAGAAATTTCTTGGGGAAATGGTTTCAAAAGTATCCTTGACTAGTTGTCTTACGACATTCGTAGCATGGAGCTCAGGATTTCCAAGGGTCTCCCGGTTTTTAGGCCTAAAATGTTAGCATGTATGCATGCAATATTCCTTTACAGGTAACAGGACATTATTATTTAGACATAGTTATTTTTTAATATAGCTTGGCACTTTGAACATAGGAGCGCTTAGCACTTTGAACATAGGAGCCCAAAATACCTTAGGGCTGGGCCCTAGCTGTAACCATTTTATTGAGAAGGGGCTGGAGGAAATCTCACGGGAACCTCTACTGAATGAGATAGGTAGATGGTCGGACTTAGGTCCTGAATCCCAGTTTACATTTGGGCATACAGCCCCTCATATTGGTATATGTGGGCCTACATTTACCCTTACCACATCCATTCCTCCTCACGGCCCGTAGCATAATAAATTGTCAATTATAAATGCAAGTGACCAAAAGCCTTGTTGAGGGGGCAGTTCTCTGTGTATCAGATAGGAATACATACATGTCACAAAGGCCTATATTTTTACAGGGAGGTCTACACAACACCTAGGATTGGACCTAGCCACCAATATTACCAGCACCCACATCAATACATAACCCACTGCATATCACCTCACATGCACCCTACCTCACCACCACAGATCTATACCTGTGCACATGAGAGCCTATATTGATTCATATTGGGAGAAAGAAACCTTCCAGTCTCAGAACATCATAAAATGTCACAGGTGAGGGACTCAGTCCTAAGGAACAGGACTCATATACTTATATTGACTAATTGCTGACAAATGGTAACTGGGCTCTGACATGTTTTGACTATATCAGTCAAGGCATGATGCACCTATGCATCTATTTTTCTGTTGTTTATTCAAGGACTCAGTCCTAATGAATAGACCTAAATTTTATGTCAAATGACAATTACTGACATATTTTGACTTATTGCTGACAATTAGTGAGAAGATACTAACATATATTCACTAAAGTGCTGACAAATAGCGACTAATTACTAACAGTGTAAGTTCAACACACATTATTTTTTACAGTGCACAACGGCGCCTACCACTGACTGGCCAGAATCGTCAGGTCTAAAACCATAACCCACCTTACCAACAACTGTATATCTCTCTATGTATATATTGACTAATTGCTTGTAGTGGTGCACCAATGAAGTGCTGGTGAGCAGTCTCGCCACCTCTTCATGGAAGCAATCATGGCGAACCACCTGTAGTCTGTGTATCAACTCATGGGCATGTTGCATTGATGCATCAGTGAATTTTAAAAGGTTAAGCATAGCTCATCATGGCTCACATAGCTGTCAGCAGACCTTTCCTAATGCCTATTATTAGACCTAAGTTCCTAACTGCACGCTGGGTCTTGAAGCTAAGGAAACTGTCCATCGGCAGTTTTTGCAAACATGTGAGCCAGCAAGCAGAAATGGTGGTTCCTGTGGGATTTAGTACCTGATTTAGCCACCAGGGGGCACCACTATGGGCTAGAATAAGAACAATATGCCTAAATTTGCTATAGGGTACTTTTTTGTGGAGAATTCAATGATAATTGATAAAACATTCTATTTTGGGCCTAAAGGTTCTGAATCAGACATGTAAAAAGAATGTTTTTTGGGCCTAAATAGGCATTTTTATTGATTTTTGTTGCCATGGAAACATGATTTCATTCTAAATATAAAATTCGATGATCCCATTGGAAGGAACTTCCCACAAGGTTCACTAGAGTGAAAACAGAATGAAAATATCATATCTAGATCAAAAGTTATGGGCAAAAGAATGAAAAATTGAGCTAATTTAGCTAATTATCATAAATTATGCTAATTATCAATGTATTTCATGAGCATTTAGACATAGAGCTTATTGGCATTCAGGAAACGGCCATACCTACAGATATTTAGCAAGCGATTCCTCCAAAACTAACAGGAGTATCTTCTCATGCAATATATCATTGAAAGGCTAGTGATCTGAATTCTAAAGTTGACTTTTAGCACAGAGCACCCTTTCTCCTTGCCTCTACACACATAGAGATTAGAGACGGGCCACCCATTGAAAGGGGTATGGGCCAATAGACCATAACCTAGCCAGTAGGTTGCAGGCCTTACAATTTATGTATAATAGATATTACAGTATTTTAAGTAAGTGAGACGAGATGTTGACTCTACCAACACACACTCCCGGTACATAAAAAGTAAAAAAAAAATCAATATATCAAATAAGGGAATTTTACAAATACACTGATCGACTCAGGCAACTTCCCTGGTCAATTTTTCATGAAACACAAAGGCTGTCAAGAGATAGATAGAACAGGCATGGTCTGTTCTAAAAAAGTAAGAATTATAGAATGAGGGGAGTCAGCCATAGAAACAGCTCATAGAGGGTATAGCTACTGTAGATAGTCCAAGAAAATATACAAGGATAAACAAAGAAAAGGGAAATTCAGCCACATAATATATACATGTATGGGGCCACTGTGCCACAACCATATATCAACCACAACACCACATTACCAACCCACTGTACCCAGTTATAGAAACTGCCTAGAGTAGCTGGTACCCGTAAGGAGGAGTGATTTTTCCCCTCACACTCACATCCCACCAGGGAGACCAGTTGTGAGCAGGTCACGTCACCAGGCCGGGGAGCAGTTAGTCCCGATCAGCTCGGATGGAGGGACCCATGCTCCACCTCCACCCACACCAGCCACCACAGACCAACACCCTCACACATACAGAGGTGATTAAACTCCATCATAACCCACTAGAGGCCCATAGCACGGAGAGGGGCATAATTTCATAGTGCCCAAAGACTGTGTAAGTAATATATATAGAGAATATATCCACCAAATTACAAGCATCAGGCTTGTGTATAAGTTGTATTTTGATGGCAGAATTAAGAAAGGAATAGACTCATTTCTAAAAACCAGTATTTATGATTTTATTGCGGAGGACTGTGTGTGTGATGGATTTTGATAAAGCTGCTGGGAATGATATAATGATTTTGTTGTACTGCTGTACACACCATTAATGTATATACAGACAGATCTAACCCTATCAACACTACATGACTATAGTAACCATAGCAGCCAGTTTTCCTGCATCAAATCTTCACTTCACAACCCACAGAAGGTGAGTTACCTCAGTTGTCTATATAAAGCAAAAGCAATATAGGTTAGAGGAAGTCATAGTGGATCTGCATTGCAATCACAATGTATTTGACCAGAGTGACTGAGGATGGTCAAACACAAGCCTGATAAGGCACCAGTCTTAATTGTATCAGATCTGAATATAACAATTCTAAATAGACCTATGTGCACAGAGGAAGATGCTGGCTGTGAGTATTTAAACCTCTGTGACCTAACTATGTGTGCCATGGGGCAAGACATATGATATCAAGAGAATGGCTCAGTCACACAGAGTGGATTGATGAAAGCGACAGTTTTGATTGATGAGGGATAACTGAAAAATACAAAAATTAAAAAAAGAACATGGGGTCACCACAAATATACCATTACCAACTTTTAAAGGGCTTTAAAATGAAGATTATAATGAATATTTCTCCAAAATGGAGGATTTAAAAATAGTATGTAAATGGAGTGACCGGGACTATGTCAGATTTGTAAAGCTAGGTCTGAAAGGGAAAGCAGCAACCTGGATTAACACTCTGCCTGTCTCCGATAGGTACACTGTGGACAAAATAAAGGCCAGAGTCGCAGAGGTGTTTGGAGACATAAGGCCATCATGAAAGAAATACGGGGATCTGAACAAACTGAAGCAGGAGAAGGGTGAGTCTGTAAGGGACTTTGCTCTGAGAGTCAGACAGCAGGGTGATGGTCTACGGGAAACAGCCAAATTTGCAGCTTTAAACCCCTAGGTGCCCAAGCACGCATTTAGGGCGGTTTTGGGCTTAAATGCATGTATATTGAAAGAAATTTCCATTCAGATACTTCTACTGGTCCAATCTGCAAAGTTAGACCCTTTTTAGAATGCTTATGACCTCCCAGTTACGATACCACATCTGTCTCCATTATATCAGGCACAGTGAGTCAAAACTTGAAAATGAGCTGTCATTTTATCTGATTCATTAAAGGGCAACCCTCCAAGGAGCTAAAATCTGATATGGTACCAAAATGGATGGATCATACACACAGTTTCCCATACTCCAAATATATTTTACAATAACTGTTCATATCCATAAAGATAAGCCATGCATTTTTACTATTGTAGAGGCATTATATTATAACCATAGTTATGGGTACCGTCTGGTGTGGCCGTTGAGTCCAGTCGCTGGGTGTTCCTCAGGTTTCGGATAGGTGGCAGCACTGATCCAGGCCTGTTGGGACATCTGGCGATGAACACCAAGGTCCGTATATAAAGACCAGGGCTCAGCCCCTACGTTAGAGGCCCTCCTGGCCTCCGACCAGGTAGAACCATTCATTAACATCAGCTGCCCCTTCATCATCTTCTGGGTAGCTGTTAAGTGTCTTAGCAATAAACTTCCCTTGGCATACACTTGAATTACCGCCTTACTCCTTCTTTCCTAATCCGTAAGGCCCGAACCACCGAACTAGTAATACAAACCATTACATTGGTGCCGTGACCAGTTAATTCTGGTGTATAGCCCGGACGTTATAACGTCCGAACGGCTAGTACATGGGTTAGACAGCCTCACGGAAGCTAACCCTGAGGGACAATTTATTGTCCAAGAGAATGGCAATAGGTCATTAATGATCCATACCCATTCGAACCCACAGGATCTAGATGCTGCATCCTGGAGGTAACCCGGACCTCACTACAGAATGGATAGTGAGGAAAATATACCAGACTCTGTACGGAGAGAACAATCCATACAGAGAAATAGTACATTGCTAGGTCAACAATCACTTGTTGAGGAATTAAGCAATTCGATGTTCGAAGTTGGTGGTAGCACTAATCCAGAACATCCGGCACCCATGCCAAAAAGGGTAACGTTTGGAGAATTACCATACAGTATACCCAGACCCAGACTACCTATTCTAGACTACAGCGCCACAGACGGCGATGTGACATATGCGGTACCAGAAGGTGAGGAACTTAAACAACCGGATGTCCTGTTGTTAAACGAAACCTATGTAACTTTGAACGAGAATTGAAATACGTTGGTCAAAGCGCAAGATGAAGTAATCAATGAGAAACTGCATCTGGAAGAGGACTTAATTGGTATGCGAAGTGAATTCGAAACCAGAAAGAATGAATACATGAAAGATTTAGAAAATGAAGAAATAAAACTTCAGGAGATGAGAAAGTCATTATTAAAGAATATGACAACAGACATGCTCGTATCCAAACATACATAGATACGAATGATCAGCTATGCCTTGATAAGGCCAACTATGAATCTGACATAAGTCTGTATCAAAGCGAATTAGAGAAATTGAAACTTCAGTGTAATAAGCAAGCTGAAGACAATGAGACAATCCGGACGGGTATTATAGCTTATAATAAACAACTGGAGGAAGATAGACAGAAACTCACTAATGAGCTTCAGGACCTGCAAAATACTGCAATAACTCTAGACAAATATGTAGAAGCCGCACAACTGACTATAGGTAATATAGATCCGAATGTGGTATCTACAATGTTGGCAAATACAGTCCAAGATGTAACGCCCACCAGATACAATCCATTTGTAACTGATGGAGCGGATAAAAATATAGATTCCGATATTTATAAGAAACTGGATCATTCCGCATCTAGTGGAGTGGGTGTTCCGAACAGTACAACCGTACAGGTCGGCACAAATCAAGGATCCACAAGTAGTGCACCTGCACCTCATGTTACTAAACATCATCCGGTTGTAGGTCCGGCACCGCCGATACCAGATCTGAGTCATAAGATTAAACCGACTCAAGTTAATACAGCAGCAAGTGGACCAAACACAACTCCACCGCCCCAACCTCGTGTACCGGGACCAATAAGAAATTTACTTACGCCACCTTCGTATTTTTCTCAACCCGGACATAGCACTCCAGCAGGCCCGAGATTGCCTAACCCCAACCCAGGCCCAAGCAATGTACCCAATAGAGTTCCTAGGCCAACCCCACCACAACCCAATGTGGTAGGGGGCACGTACTTACCTAGACCAACTCCTCAGGGATATAATTATAGTAACTATAATCCTGGAGGAGGGGAGAACTCCTATTCAGGAAGTTCATACAACCAGGGAGGGAATCAGAATAATTCCAGGTATGCGCCTTCCGGAACATCTGGAAATACTGGCTATAGTGGAGGGTACCCTAACGGTTCCTCTGGGAACTACCCTAACAACGGACCCCCAGGAGGTAACCCTGCAGGCGGGCCCGGTGGACCTGGATCCGGAGGATCAGGATCGGGAGGAGATGGCAGGAAACCGAATCGGAGGACATCCATGCCAGCAGGGATGCAAAACATCTTTGATAGAAGCCAATGTATCCAAAATTTGGGCATTGACTACTACCAAAAGGGAGCAGATGGCATGGAAGTCATGAACTGGAGCATGCCAGAAGCAGATAGACTTCGAGGATGTAATAATCCGGCTCATAGACAGGCAAGAATACCCCCTCCCTATGATTCGAATGATCCATGGAAGGATAGGTATTAGGCTTTTGTCGATGAAGTCAACTGTAGTGGTTGGACAAAAGAAGAAGCTCTGCCTTACCTAATCTGTTGGATGAACAAGGGCGGAAAAGTAGCCCTCAACAAGTGGAGAGCAGCGTACGGAATATACGGTACCTACGATCAATTAGTCGAATGTGCCGCGTACCTCTTTGGTTTGATCCTAAGAGAAGACCCATGGTTAAGCTTTAAGAAAAGGACCCGGAAACCCAAGGAGTCTCACAAAGTCTTCGGGTTGGAGCTACAGTATCTTCTATCAAAAGCACGTCCAAATTGGGCTCATGATGATGATTGCTATCTGCAAGAATTATTCACATAATTCTACAGTGGATTGCGAGATCCGGATCACAAACAAGTAGTTTGGGATTCCTGGAAGAATGAAACATCTTTCAGTGACCTCTTCATAGCCATCGATGGCTACGATATGAAGAAAAGACTAGTGGGCCTAGCACCTAACCCCGCTACGAGCTGCTCCATTGCAATACGGAGCTGCACCAGCTCAAGTATTTGAGACCTCCCAATTGGCCCCTGTTGACTTACAGGAATCCAATCAGGAAGACGAATATGTCTCCGATGACAACGGAGAATATATTGGTTCAGTCCAGGTAGCTGGAAAGTATTACCACCAGAAAGGGTATCGAAAGGTGTATCCGAAAGGAAAAGGAGGATCCGTTGCAAATAAAACAGCTCCCGGACCGAACCAGGCTAGTAACTACCAGCTACAACTGTCCATACTGTAGCAGCAGCTGCTGCTCCTACCGATTTGGTAGAGACATTGGTAGCACGATTAACAGATGCTCTGAGAAGGCCCCGAGTGGATAAATCCCAGAGGAGATGCTTTAGATGTCAGAAATAAGGGCACTATGCAGCCGAACGTACAGCTGATAAGCCTGTCCCTCCTAGACAGGAAGGTATCTCTGGAGTAACCACAGAGGAAAACTGAGGAGGGGTCCCCCTATGGGCAGAGAAGGGGATCCCGATGACAAATCTTGCCATGATATCGCCATCCATGACGATAGTTCGCATGTAGTAGCAAATTTGTCTAGCACAGGAGTGGTTATAGACACCCGGAAGGTTAGGGAGGCCAATATAACAGGTGCCCAGAGAGCACAGGGGAAACCCAATATCGGTAATGAGGTAGGCGGTTATTTTTTAGCCAGGGTTGGTAGTGCCCACCTACCCCCAGGTCATCTTTGTCTGGAATTCCTAAAAGGATGTGGATTGACTCCCGGTGTGAACAATAAAGTCCCAATCGTCACAGACACGCCCTCTGTTCTGAAAGGAAGGTGGTGGTATGTTTGCCTCACTGTTAACGGAAGATCTGCCGAATTTCTTATGGATACTGGTGCTAGCCACTTCTGTATCTCCAAGAGGTTCTATGATCTTATACCGAATGACCATGATACTCTCATATCGGGAGGAAATACTCAGACGGCCGATGGCAGTACTATGCAAACGTATGGAAGAACTTGTGTGAAATTGCAATTGGATGGAATACGTGACTATGTCATGAGTGCCACCGTTGCGGATATAGCAGATGAGGGGATACTCGGGTTGAATTTCGCGTCCCTGTATAGAGTGGTTTTAGAACCACAATCAGGAGTGTTGAGTGTGAAATACCCGTATCCTGTAAAAGTTAGGTGCGTACTAAGACAAGTAAGTAGTATGGCTAGTATTGCGCACACTGTCTGAATTCCCGCAGGTGTAGCCTGCGATGTGCTCTTGAAGAGCGATCCTGCTATGCACAATAAGCCTGCAGTGATAGAACCGTAATTACTTTGTCAAGTATCGGATTAATTTCTGTAGACACTATAGTAGCGAATGCATCCTGGGCAGTAGTACTGGTTTCCAACACTGGGAATGCTACTATCTACTTAAAAAAAGGACAGGTTTTCGGGAATGTAACACTTTCGGAAACAGTAACTGATAGTAAGTTGAATTTACCCAAGGTAACAGATAACGATGATATTTTGGATGACTTGTTAAAGTTGTATGAAGAAACTTCATTAGAAAATCTGGAACATCTGAAAGAGTTTCATGACAATTCTGTCAGAGCCAACCCGAAAGCCAGTACATCAGGCACTAGTAGTTCGAGCACCGCCATGGAGGTGGTTTCCTCAGACGATGAATCTGTGGATGAGTCCTCAGTAGAGTATGATGAGAAAGTCACCCTATCTACTCTGTATGCCTGCCTCGATCCTATCAACAAAAACGGGGAATCAGACGATGAAGATTGGATGCATCTTACGGACGAGGATTCAAATCCGAGCAAGGCCTATCGTAAGATGTGGCTTATGCTTAATCACACTCAAGGGTATTATACCTATACCCAGAGGCGGAAGCTGCGTTGGGCACTTGAGAAGTGGTACGGTGACGCCCAAAAGTCCTGTCCATTCTCTATTTGCCAGGATGCTAGTGATGTCTCGGTCCGGACCTGGAGTACTTCAGCCCGGTTCCAGAGGCATCTTGTAGAAGCCAACTTCCACCATCACCCGGTCTACATCTGTGACCCGAGTTATGGTAAGAAGGGCAAGAAGTGCACAACAAAGGTTCAATATAACCGACGTAGTGATCTGGCAAGACACCAGAAGAAAGGCCATGCCAAATGATTAGATACAGCCCATAAGAGGATTATGGACATGCATCAGGAACTCATGAAGGAGTTTGATAGCCTAAGCGAGGATGCTTGGTCAAAGATCCGACCAGGGGACCAAGTCCTCTGCGAAGTTCCGAAGACCAAGGACTCCAAACTTCATGCCAAGATTATCCTTACTCCTGGAAAAGGAAAATTGGATATGCATGAGTCTCTTTGGCAGAAATGCGAGGAGTCCGGGAAGGAAGGCAAGCGAGCCAGGGACAGAGTTAGGAGAGACCAGAGTCGGGGCGGACCCGGTAATGGTCAGTCTAAAACTAGTACTCAACCCAGGGCTGATGATCGTTCTAGTTCCCCCCTGGCACGCCACCCACATGAGCAGACCCAGGGTACTCCGGATACTCAGGAGCAGTATCTAAACCAGGGAAACTAGATACACGAAATTTCCCGTCAATGGCACAAGGATCTGGACCTGAGAGCCAGACCTTGGAAAAGGGGGTCGCCTGGTACCGAAAAGGACCCCAGCACCTGCCGCTGCCAGTTCTGCAAGTGCCGCAGCTGCTCAGCAGGTATCGTTCACCCCTGAACAGGTACAAATGTACATGGAAATGGGGTTGAAACAGCATCAACCACCTATGTACTGTGTCCCAATGGCACCAGCAGGAATGTCCGGAAGTCCCACATCCGGAACTGTCCCTCAAGCAGCATCAACACCTCCCAAAGTTGTTACGCCGCCAGCAAAACCGAAAGATGCGATTACCATTAAGACTGGTAACGCACAGATTTGGTTCGATAAGTCTCGCCAAGGGGAAGCGGATGTCATCTATACCCACTGGGAGAAATGTGTTAAAGAAAGAGCTACAAAATTCCATCAGGGTCTTCTGAACGACACCCTGTTGTGTCTAAAGGAGGTAGGCGATGCTGAGAAGGAACGCCTCGAAACCGTTATCCGGGAGAAAGTGAAGGCCCGGGAGGAAGCTGCCGTAGCTGCCAATGAACAGGCAGCTATGGACATACACGTATTAGAAAAACGTGTAAAAGAAGAAATAACACGGAACACTAATCTGAACACTAAGTTCATGAGAGTGTTCGGCGTCTACATAGATGAATGGGACGGTACTCCCGAGTCGGCCCTAGATCTTCTGAGGAAGAAACACACTAAGAAGTCAACTAAAGTGTGTTCCGGGTTATCCAAAATTTTCTTCACCTTATATCCTGATAACCAGACTTAGTGTTTTGCAGATATTGATTATCTATCTGCGAATGTTCCCCATGTGAATTAACACTTACGATTATTCTATGTGTTCCGGGTTCCTTCATAACCAGAAATACACTGATCAGGACATAATTTTATTGTTATCTCCTGATGGTTCTATTCAGATTATGAACTTACTATAAAAATCCGCTTAGTAGTTGTGTTGCTGGAAGTTACCACCGGATGCTGATACGTTAACCTGATGCCTACTGTTACCTGTTCCTGATCGCTCTACCGGATGAACTTATACGCTATATAACTACCTGATGTACCGAATGGACTTATTTACACTATCTATCTACTTCCGGATCAACTATTTGGATTACAACTTTGTCAACCACACCACTAAAGGACTATTCTCACTACATGTTGATCACAGGATTATATACCTAACACCATTCAGATTATAATAACGAACACTAGCACTTCTAGAGGATTGTGGGTAGCTGCCCCTATTCAACTACCGTGTTTCTTTATATCATCTCAACTGGATTACTATAGACTCTAGCACGTCCATCCCGTGGTTAGCTGACCACACCACCTATCTACACTGCATCCAGAATACTTCAATACAACACACGTTACTTCATCTGATACTTTTGTGTACATATATTGTCATAATCATTACCTTATTATTCGAATGACCATAAACCTCATTTGTATACCTGTAGTGATATGATACTGTGATTTTCATACGGGTTAATAATAATACGGATTTTTTGTTATTAGTCATATTACTTAACATGATCCGATACATATTATATTACACCAGATTGTCATAATTATCCTATATGACATATTATTGTATAATATTAATTATCTGGTGCTATGATGGTTATTTAAATGCATGACGATGTATTATGTTTCTTTATTCGCTTTCAAGTGTATAAAGCAAAATGGTTGCATATCAAATGGTTTCTAACATAGAACCTTTAACGGATTAACTGGCTTAAACTAAAATGTATCATTAGATAGTATGGTTACGTTTAAAGTCTTTATCAAGACTACATAGTTATCATGTTTGTAATAATAACAAACTCACTAGGATACTATTATGTGGTTTATTCCAAAATTAAACAGATCCGTTACACATATCTGTTATCCATCCACATTGTCGAACTGTATCGACTTTCCTATTGTTTATTCATAACTATTAATACTATCGAGTATGTTAAATACCTTTCATATGATACCTTAAAAATGTTGTTGGTATACCTATGGTTATACCTCTATTATTAGGGTAAGATATAATGTAATGTTATCCCTATATAATAATATAATAGTTATAACCCCTGTCTAATGTCTGGGGGAGTAGTGTAGAGGCATTATATTATAACCATAGTTATGGGTACCGTCTGGCGTGGCAGGTGAGTCCAGCCGCTGGGTGTTCCTCAGGTTTCAGATAGGTGGCAGCACCGATCCGGGCCTGTGGGCCATCTGGCGACGAACACCAAGGTCCGTATATAAAGACCGGGGCTCAGCCGCTACGTCAGAGGCCCTCCTGGCCTCCGACCATGTAGAACCATTCATTAACATCAGCTGCCCCTTCATCATCTTCCGGGTAGCCGTTAAGTGTCTTAGCAATAAACTTCCGTTGGCATACACTTGAATTACCACCTTACTCCTTCTTTTCTAATCTGTAAGGCCCAAACCACCGAACTAGTAATACAAACCATTACACTATTATATAACATCTTGTTTCCTGGGTGACAGTACAGATGCAGGCAGAATCAGTTTCAAAAGTTCTGTAAGGTCTCAGGATTGCAGGGATTATAGATATATATAGCACAAGGGAGACCAAATACCACTAAATGACAACAAAGGGAATGTTTTGGTAACTATGGTTACTAGACCTGACCAGTAATGCCATGTCCTTAACTGAAAGTCTTTACTGAGATATGAGTATTAAGAAAATGTAATGACGAGCCCATATCAAAGAAAAAAACACATGGTCTTATCAACAAAATGACACAATCATGAAATAATGTAAAATAATGCAAAATTCTGGGCACAAAAAGGATAATAGCCCAGTTTGATAAGACCAAGAATAGGAACCCCGCCGGAGCCCTCAGGCACCTAGCAAGACAGCATGAGAGGCTTGGATGTGAGGGATGCTCAAAGTCAAGTCTAGCTGGGATTCAGAAGTGTGTTGACTGTGGGCCTGTCACCCCGGTGCTTTGAATAGTGCAATGGGAGTTTAGAGACACTAATACACCAATAAAATACTGAACACTAACCCTGCAATAGGGCAAATATATTTGAAATCTACAAAGGGGTGAGATATGGGATCGACCTGCCTGCTATTGCTATAATGAGAAATAATAATGGCCATTTCGCATTTCAACATATTGTAGTTATGGGAGTGGGTAGGGCATAGGTAACAAAGTGAGCAACGAGACTGGAATAAATAACTTGCAGAGTGAAACTACAAGGGTTTTGCTACAATGCAAGAGACACCACATGCATGCTTATTTCCCAAGAGAAGCTGAGGCTTTTCTACAACGTAAATAAGAATCATTGCAGAGTGAAACTTGAGAAACAAGTTTTGCTACGACACATGGCTGCATGCACTACTAACTTACTGAGAAAATTTGGGACTTTTCTACGATGTAGGGTGAAGTATTGCAGAGTGAAGCTTGAGGCACAAGCTTTGCTACGACGCAAATGACAGGTCCATATATCATATCAGACCAAATAGTATAGGCAAATATTTTTTTTTTACTTGTAGAGTGAAACTTGAGGAAGTTTTGCTAGGACACAAGAGACATTGTTTACCGAGAGAAGCCAGGCTTTTCTACGATGTAGACGCAGAAGAGTGAAGCTTGAGAAACAAGATTTGCTAAGACGCAAATATAAGAGAGGGGCAAAGAGGAGGTAATTCCTGATTCTACAAAGGAGTCAGAAGATGAGGGCAGAAAACCTCATGGAAAATAAAGGTGTAATACCTAAATAAATTTGGAGGGAAGAAAATGAGGACTGAAATCCTCAAAGTAAGACTCACCAAAGGGAGATACCTCTGAAGGTGGAAATCAAAGAAAATGAAGATTTTGAAAATAAGGAAGGGAAAAGGGTGACGACCCAGTTAGTGGAGAAAGATGCAGGAAAAAGGCATACCGTGAACCGGTGTGACGGTACGAAAGCGTTGCAAAGTAGGCTGACTGAAGCACCAATGAAACCGGAAATGGTTTTGTCGAGTGTTAGTCTGTCCAGAGAGTCGCTAGACTTATGCCAGCATAGCAGCGATGGAAGAAGATAGACATCAAAAGGTAGATGAAAAGTCTGCTAGTGATCAAGTCAAAGAAGACAAACATGCGAAGGTGACTGGGACATTTCAAGTGTTTAAGCAGCCCATATTACCAGGTAAGTGGACACCTGAATGAGCTGCCGCGGTAGCAAAGGCAGCGAGAGTGACAAGAGCTAGAGAAGCTCGGTCTGACAAGCGTCAGGGTCTACTTCTGCGGCAACGTGTAAAATCAATCAAATTTGTGGCAGGCAAGGGCCTACTTAGAGCAGTGTATCACTGTTATGATCAACCAAAACAAGGTAATTTGAGCAAGAAAGATGTCAAGGAAGATGAGGACATCTCAAATCATCTGAAAGAGGAAGATGCTAAGGTTTCAAATGAAAGCATGAAAATCTTGAGATCTTGAGGGGTCTCTTATCTGTGTCATTATTCATAAAGATGCAGGAAAAAGGCATACCGTGAACCGGTGTGATGGTACGAAAGCGTTGCAAAGTAGGCTGACTGAAGCACCAATGAAACCGGAAATGGTTTTGTCGAGTGTTAGTCTGTCCAGAGAGTCGCTAGACTTATGCCAGCATAGCAGCGATGGAAGAAGATAGACATCAAAAGGTAGATGAAAAGTCTGCTAGTGATCAAGTCAAAGAAGACAAACATGCGAAGGTGACTGGGACATTTCAAGTGTTTAAGCAGCCCATATTACCAGGTAAGTGGACACCTGAATGAGCTGCCGCGATAGCAAAGGCAGCGAGAGTGACAAGAGCTAGAGAAGCTCGGTCTGACAAGCGTCAGGGTCTACTGCTGCGGCAACGTGTAAAATCAATCAAATTTGTGGCAGGCAAGGGCCTACTTAGAGCAGCGTATCACTGTTATGATCAACCAAAACAAGGTAATTTGAGCAAGAAAGATGTCAAGGAAGATGAGGACATCTCAAATCATCTGAAAGAGGAAGATGCTAAGGTTTCAAATGAAAGCATGAAAATCTTGAGATCTTTAGGGGTCTCTTATCTGTGTCATTATTCATAAAATACAAGAGTGGGTCAAAATTTTGAAGGGTTTTGCTGATATGTGGGTCTTGAGAGGCATATCGGGAAGAGACACTTCCAGTGGCACTCTGAGTATTGTTTTTCTTCTTTCAAAAGTAGATTCTGAGAGTCCATTGGAAGCGTGCATGAAAAGCATATTTATGTTAATATGTTCATATGGTATAGCTCCATGTGGATATGTTAAGACATCACATAAGTGAAACAAGTGCTACCCTTGGTATCACAACCATTGAGGGAGGAGTGCATTATTTGTGTAATAGAAATGGGCATAGAGAGATTTATGATTAATTAAAGTATAGTAGAATTTGGACATCACTTTTAAAAGGTCAAGCCAAGGGACTTATGATCGAAAGTGATACCATACTACCAAATTCACCAATCTGAGTTCATAAGAAAGAATTTGATCAGCATACTATAGGGGTCAGAATTATCCTCTAATGGAAACTAGGTATTGTAACTTTTATGAGTGAACTAAAATCCATTTTATGGGGCGCCATTTTATGGGGTGCCTTCACTTTTTGAAAGAAATGCATTGGGTTGATGTTTAATGTGAAAATTTAATGATTTTATTGAGAACCTTCCATTTCAGCTGCAAATGTTTTTTATATCAAGCAGGTAAAAAAAATCAGGAAACAAACTAGTTAAATGTATTTCATGATAAGAGCTGACGAAAGCCCTAGGGTAAACTACCTATTTTGTGATGAAAAGTCAAGGGTATTTTTACACTGTCGTATTTGAGTCCATAATACAGTTGAGTAAAAGACATGGGATGACTCTGAATAACATTTGGATTACTCTTAAGCAATCTAAAAGTGCATGAATATGCAGATTGCAGCTTAAGTTATTGAGTGATTTATATTTTTTGAAATTATTGTTTGAACTGTTATGTTGTGACTCCTTGTATGTCGCTAGAGTAGTGTCCAGGAACAAATGATTGAGACTGCTCATGTACTTAAGAGACCATACTTGTTAAACGATTTTAAGGGCTGGACTTTTGCTAGTGGCCACTGGAGGCTGCGAGTCACTGACTGTATGGTTCACTGTGGAGCAATATCATATCTCTTTGAATAAACTTTTGCAAGAACTCTGAGCCATCTCACAGTGGAGTATATAGCAGGTTGAAAAACAGGATAGGTAAGGACCTATTTCTGGGGACTGATAATCATGGATATTTAGTGAACCAGATTGTGAAACTGACTTAAAAACCTATCCTATCAACGGCTAAAGACTAGGGCGGTGCAGGAAAACTTTGGCGGCATGGCTTTTGAAACAAAAGTCATTAGAGTGGTGCCAGAACATTCATTGTGCTCAGTGGTCAAATCATGGACTAGCTGCATAACTGTGCCATAAGCTCTTGACTGCTGAAAATTTAGTGTGCTGAGACACTCACCTTGATTGCTGAGCCATGCAAGCACTCACTCAATCAATATGACGAAACAAGAACTGTGTTATTTAGTGAAATCCATCTGATTATTGTTTCAATATAAATGAACTATCATTGAAGTGAACTCTTTCTACCCATTGCACGGGACAGCATCATCACGGAATACGTAAATGTCAGATGCTCTGAACTAAAGAACTACAAACATTGATACTTTGAACAATCACTTGCAAGAAATAGACTTTATCTATGTACTTTGATGAAAAGCTACATATATCCTGGATGAATCAAAACGAATCTGCATGCGATTTGTAAGGAGAATTACCTAGTCTAAGAGTTTTCATTTTACTTTGAGAAAGTAGAAGTGTTGTAAAAGGTCATTTTTGTTTCTTTTGAGGGGGAATGTGCTTATCTGGCAACAAAAATGGTATATTGCACAGACAAATGTATTTGAAACTATTCAACTGAGACCAGAGACCGTGATAATTTCTCAGAACTGGTAGATTTGTGACAGTGTCAGATAGGATATTGAGGCCAAGAAAATATCTATGAGGTTATTTCAAGGTGATAAATGTATTTATCTATGTCCCCATATTGCTGAGGGTTTTAGCTGTGCCTGGGCTGTTGACTTCGTCCACAAATGATTGTGGTATTTGTCAAGTTGACTAAACTTGATGGGACATCGACATATTTCCCAAATTTTAGTGTAAATTTTTTGTTCCTTAGTAGCAGGTAGGGAAAAGATTTGTTGATAAACCAGAATTGTACTTTGTAAATCTTTTCTTTATATTTCTTGATGATAGTTGATTGCAGTTGCGTCATTCAGTTTTCTGTGACCTACACAGTTATTTAGTTCAATCTTTCTTTCTTAATATAAACATAGAGGTGAGTTGGAGAGATCAAAACAAGTGAAAATTGGGACATCTAAACAATACTCTTAGCTTTCCTGGAACATGAGAATTCATAGCTGCATCGGAATCTTATAGTTCTAGCTGAACTAACTACAGAACACACAGTGTGGATAAAAGGGATGAGTCAAAAGAATGATTTACGGGAGGCATTATCTGCAAGGGCGTTAACTTGGATCGAGGGAATGCACTTGCAGGAAAGATGTCACTGTCAAATTTCCCTGCAAATATTTATCATTACGGTTAAAAAAGAAATCAAAACATGCAACTGTCATATGGTGCAAATCTGCAAGATACAGCAGCTGAATCTCTTTAAATACATGACTGAAAACTGAGAGAAAGGAAGAGTTTTATTCAAGTTTATGATCGAATAGTCTTTTATTCTGTTCTTTGGGGAAGTATATCTCTTCTAGGATGGCTGTTAATGTCATTTTTTTTTTAAAGTGCAAGATACCTTTGAAGTTTATAATGAAACTTAAGGACTTTTATTTATGGAAATGTTTTCTCATTTTTATTTTAGGTGACAATGAAGTTTGAGATTTGTGAGACTTGCTGACTGGGGAGTGAATTAAAACCGGTAGTAACTAGAGGTCCTTACGACCCCTGGTCGCTGCGGGGTGGTGGCAGCACTGTTCGCCTCGCTCCAACTCCTACCTGGGGCCGGGGAAGGCATTAGTCTGGCTCTGCCTGTCGACAGAGTCGGACCACTTCTTACCGAGCTTAACATTTCATTAGGCAACTCATATCAAGGTAGATGTAAACCATACACCGAAATAAACATGTGCCAGTTGCACTAACCCGAGATCCCTTGTCTGGTTTTAACTTCGAACCATCTAAGACATATATTCGAACAATTACACTGGTGCCGTGACCAGTTCTTGGTGTTAGTGCGCAGCCCTGGAGGCCGAACATACCCACGATGGATCCCAAGAAAGAAGTTTGAGTACCTCGGGATCCACAACAAGTGACATTGTTCATACCAACGACACAAGCCGAATCCAAATGAAAGGGTACACCTCAATAAGCGGACCAAAAGTAGAGAGGGTATTCCGAAACCTCAGGTCCAAAGAGATGCCCGCTCCAACCACGAATTCTACATATAGAATAAGTACAGATTCCACAGAACAATTGACACCAATTACAATAATGACTTTAGACGCTCAACGAGCAGCTTGGGCACAAGCAGAAACAGCGGACCCCCGACGATCCTTAGATGCCCTCAAAGTTTCAGTATTCGACATAGGAGGTTCGAATAACGTTAAGGAGTCAGCAGCCGAATACTTGCGCGAGCAAGCCAAGTTAAGAGATGATGCTATAAATAGAGTCTGCCTGCACCAAGGCCTACCGAGAGTAGAAGACTCTGAACGAAAAGTCTTGAGACTTAGGAATCTGGAAAAGCAATGTGATCAGTACGAAACTGATCAACAACAACTAAAAGATAACATCGAGAAACTAGAAAAAAGAACTGGACTGAAAGAACAATTAAATCGAGACTTCGAACAGCAAATGTATGTCATTCAAAAGAAACTCAAACTTGCTAAATCAGAGTGGGAAAATGAGAAACTTAAACAGGAAGTTGATTTGGAGGAAGAGGAAGCTACTTCCACCATTCGAAACATCGAATTGAGAAAAGAGGCTGACCAGATAAAAGTCAAAATGGAACAATATAAATACGAGGCAAACAAGCTTTTAGAGATTCGAGATCAATGCATCTTGAAAAATGAGGACATAATGGAGTCCATGAAAGATAGCAACCAAGATCTATTTTTGAAACAGCAAGAGCTGTGCATCGAAATAGCCAATCTGACAAAAAGAAAAACTGCCCTTGATACGTATGTGTCAGGAATAGAGAATAATTGCCAACCTGACAAGACATGTCTTGAGGAGCAAGATGAATCGTTTGAAACCGACATGAGTGTATCAGTAACACAAATGGACATACTTTATTACCAGGAAAGGTCTAACAAGGACATACCTTCTGACGCTACTTTTATAAAAGGAACTACACCTTTATTAACCTCGACGCCAGCCGAATCTTTGAAGAAGCCAGAACGATACGATCCATTTGTAAATAGGAATGCCAACACACATGTCCAGAACGATGGCGTCTATGACCCCACACACAAACCCAGTCGAGACGAAACTGAGATGCACAAAATAAGATTCAGCTTGGCCAATGATGTGCCATGTAAAGAGGATGACAGCCCCAACGAACTCAACCACACTCAGCACGGGGAGGATGGACACTTCGAGTTATCATATGAAGACGACTCAGTGATCGAACCCGAACCCTTAGGCACGGGAAACCAAGGTGCAACAGGGGGCAGTGCATCCGGCGCCGCCCGAGGACCGACCACACCCCCTCAAGTGGCTAATGGCGCCACGGGGGGAAGTTCGAGGCATAGATCCCGAAGCAGTGTGCTAGAGGATATGCTAAACCAATCCGCTAACACCTCGAACACCACACATAGTGAAGAGACCATCAGAAAGTGGAGTGTTAACCAATGTCAAAAGTTGGTACGCACAAACAACGCAGCCAGCCGACAAGCCATCCTCCCAAAGATTTACAAGGGCGTAAAAACCTGGAAAGAATGGTTCTCGAACTTTACTGATGACATGTGATGCAATGCATGGACCCCCAAGGAGGCCCTGCCACACCTGATTCGCTGTTTAAAACACGGCCTAGGATGGATAGCTGTTGAGAAGTGGAATGAAGTATACTTCGAAAGAGGTACATTCCAGCAGTTAGTCAAGATTGCCAGCATTTTGCTGTACAACCTAGTGAGTGAAGATCCTTTCATGCTCTTCAAGAAGCGAACACAGAAACCTCAAGAATCATTTCGAGCCTACGGGTACGAGCTGCAATCCCTGTTACAGAGGGCTCGCCCAGGAACCAACCCCTCGGACAAATACTTTCTGAACGACTTGTTACCACAATTCGTACAAGGACTTCAGGATGAAGACCAACAGCATGCAGCCTTGGATGCTTGGAAAGGTAGTAACCCTACCCTGATGGATCTTTTCGAAGGAATTGAGTGCTGGACAGTAAAGAAGACCCTCATGGCGGGGAAAGTGGAAATGAAGACCTCGAACACTAAAGTTTGTGTGAGTACTAGCACTAGTACGACCCCCATGTCAGGAATACACCAACTGACACACACAGAAATGACAGACAATGATTTCGAGATCATTGGAATCAAGGAAGAGGGCGGGAGCATCTCCGCTGTGCAAGTAAAGAAAGATGTGAAGCGCAAGTATATTCCTCGAAGAATATACAACCGAAACGCTAACGAAGCTCGAGGGGAGACAAGACCCACCACAGATAGTCGAACTACCAAAATGGCTGTAAGCCAGCCTCCAAGGCAACCCGTAACGAGAGCCCCTGCTCCACCTGAGCCACTGGACAAGAAAAAGATGATGAAAGATTTCATGAAATCATTCGCTGAGACTATGTACACCAGACCTGAACGACGAAGGGTGGTTTGAAGCAGGCTACGCTGCTACCGTTGTCAAGAAATGGGACACTATGCCCACGAGTGCACAGCCCCAAAGCCTGTGCTATCCCGAGTTAATTATATAGAAGAGAAGCCTGGAGAGGAAAACTAAAGAGGGTCACATCTGTGGCACAGGATGTGATCCGTAATCCGAAAATCTGCCAAAATGCCACCACTGGTGAGTCAGAGTTAGTTGGAGAGTCAGTACCTTCTGGGGGACTGGTATGTGGGAAGGATCCTCCCACCCCAGTCCGAGCCGGGGGCTTCGACGGGGTAGGGACAAAGGAGGGTCAGAACCCAGGGGAGAGATCCCGCGTCAAAGAAGAGGGAGGTTGGGTTGAATAGTTGACGCATGTGAGTGTGGCACACCTCCCACCTCCCCCTGAACCATCCATGTGTAACCTTTTTGAAGGGTTTTGGATGGGAGATCGGTGATTCTCAGGAACAACTCCGATTTGCACAGAATTCCTCTCCTTTGGGGGGGGAATCTTTGGTAAATTGCTGTATTGGTGAAGGGGCGGACTGGAGAATTTTTGATTGACACTGGTGCCAGCCATTCGTGTCTCCAGAAAATTCTTCAATCTGGTGTCCGGCAACCATGAAGCACTACCTGTTGGTGTTAATGCTTGCACGGCCGACGGTAGCCAGATGCAGACTTTTGGCAAGACGTTCATACAGATTGGAATGGGGGGCTACAAGTATGTGATGAGCCCCACCATTGCCGACATAAGTGACGATGGAATAATCGGTTTGGATTTCGCAAGCTTGTATGGCGCTGTGTTGGACCCCCGCTTCGGGATGTTGAAAATTCGGCAACCATACAACTGTGAGATCCCATGTATATTGAGACATGTATCCTCGGTAGCCACCGTGGTACAGACTGTGAAAATTCCACCTGGAATGGCTTACGATGTTCTATGTTCTTCGAACAATGCTTTCCGAGGCTCGGACGCCATTTTCGAACCTAACCCAGAAGTATTGTCTAGCTTGCAGCTAGAATCTGCCGACACTCTAGTGGGAAATGGATCGTGGACGGTAGTTCCTATTATGAACAGAGGACAAACCCCTGTTTATTTGAAGAAAAATGAGAAAATTGGTGAGATGTTCCTAACTGAACATAACTTAGAAGCTCAATTTCGGACTAAACTGCCTGAGGGCATAGTCCGAGGGATACCAGAAGACCTAAGGAAATTAGTGGAAGATTCTTCCCTGGGAAACAATTCAGAGAAAGAAAAGCTTTGAGCTTTGCTTGCTACATTCCAAGAGGCCTTCGGGAAACCCGGAGGCTCGGTAGGTCATACTAGCAAGGTGTTACACACGATTGACACTGGCGATGCGAAGCCATTCAAAATACCCTATAGGAGATTACCACTGAAAAAAAGAAAATGGAAGCAGAAAGGCAAATTCTCGAGAAGTTGGAAAAGGGGGTTATTGTGACCAGCACGAGCCCCTGGTCCAGCCCCGTCTGTATGACCATGAAGAAGGACAGATCTATCTGATTCTGCATAGATTACCGGAAGTTGAATGGTCTGACTAAAAAGAATTCCTATCCCTTACCTAGGATAGACTTGACTTTAGGTCGTTGGCTGGCACACCTGTCAGATTTTGGGTTGGAGCATAGCCAGATCCAACACCGAGCAGGTTCGAAGCATATTAATGCAGATGCCCTATCCCGAAGGCCCATTAGAAAATGCCAGAAAATCGATTGTGATGATTGTGGGGCCCACAACGCGGTAGTTGCTACAGTTCGAAACAAACAGGTCGAACCGCTATCTCGTGCCTGTATGGAAAATGTTGTAGAATGGCCTTTGGAGACTATCCAACATTTCCAACAATCTGACCCCGCTATCAAGAGAGTGATTTCTTTTCTGAATAAGAATGCCAAGCCCGAACAGCTGGCATTATCCCTTGAAAACAGAGAAACTCGTAAATTTCTAGCCCAATGGACCGAGCTAGAAGTTCGAGACGGGTTATTGTGTCGATGGAAAACCTGCCCTACTAAGGATAGAGTTCTACAGATAGTGATCCCTATGTCACTAAGGCGAGACATTATGTTCTACTGTCACGGACATAAGACCAGTGGACACTTCGGACAAAAAGAGAACCCTAGAACGCCTAGCCCGGAGGTATTACTGGCCAGGAATGCATAATGACATCATAAGATGGGTAATGACTTGCCCCGAATGTGGTAAGAATAAACCTGGTCCCGGTATGGGGAAAATGCCCCTGATGCAAGAGCTTTTTGGCGTCCGATTTGCTCGAGTAGCAATCGATATCAACAGCGGGATCAAACCTACACCACGAGGAAATACCTGCATGATGGTAGTTACCGACTACTATACCAAGTACATTCGAGTATACCCTCTACCCGATCACAAGGCAGCCACTTGTGCTAGCGCCTTCGTGAGAGGATGGGTTCTACATCTAGGAGCATAATTAATGATGCACAGTGATCAAGGACGAGAATTCGAGTCTAACCTGTGGCAGGAAATGTGCCATTATCTGGCCATCTGCAAGACTCGAACTAATCCATACAGACCCCAGTCTGATGGTCAATTAGAGAGATTCAACCGAACATTGATACAAGTCCTAAAACCCTTGGTAAATTCTTGCCAAGACGATTGGGACGAGCAATGTGATTTCGTAGTACATGTTTATAATAGTACTGTACACTCTGCAACGAACTGCTCCCCCAACTTATTAGTCTTTGGGGAAGATATTATAATGCCTGCGGATCTCGTATATGGTGTTATAGGGGTAAGCCCTGAAGCCCCATGTACCGTGATGTTTGTGGAATCTCTAAGAGATCAATTTAAGAGAGCATACGAGATAGTTCGAAATGAGCTATTAAAGAATGCAAATTGGCAGAAAATTGGGTATGATACTAACTTGAAGATACGTCAATTTAGTGTTGGCGACCGAGTATTTAGAATACATGAACCTTTGAGGTGTAAGAAACTAATATCGAGCTGGGATGGGCCTCATGTGGTCACCCAGATCATATCCGCGAGTACAGTTATGCTTATGAGCTTGGCTACAGGCCAAATGAATAAGTCAAATGTATGCAGATTGAGAAGATTGAGAGGGCGGGATGCCGCTAACTTCAAATGTGAAGAAATTTCAAGACAATTAAGTGAACAAAAAGACGAGGTCCTAATGAGGACCAACAAGTTAGCCAGAAAACTGAAGGAGAATGCCCCAAAGCGAAAAAGGGGCCGACCTTGTAAGAAGGCGGTTGAGAAGATGCCAAAGAGGGGACGACCTAAGAAGGTCAACACTGACACAAATTAAAAAACCCAATCGTGATAAAAATGTCTCGGCGGAACGGAGAATCCGAGGTAGGAGGAAGTCTTGGCACCTTCCACTAGACCTTCTCAAGATTTTCAGTTGAAAAACAAAGATAGAGAGGTGAGGCGCAGTCCCAGAATTGCTGGGCGGACTGCTGTTACTTAATGTTCCGAAATCACAATGAGTGTATAGTCCTGTCTACATGTCCTGTTATGTGTTTGGAGGTTGAGATACCTAGGCCATGATTCAAAATACGACCACGACGCGTATTACCACCCTGTTCATGGTTCCTGTGGGTGGCAGACAGCTAGCCTGGCATGTATGCATGATGCTACATGTTTTTTCTGCCAAACTCCTGCCGAAATGAACAGAGAAGGGGGTAGTACGGCCTATGGAGAAAACCAAACCTCGGTTATCCGGGGTAGTACGGATGCCTGCCACGAGCGGGAAGGGGGGCACTAGCAAATTGGGGACCTGAGTGGCGCAGTGCAGTGGTGCATGTGCATTGGTCTTGACCCTAATATCGCTCACAGCACGCGAACCGTCTTACTGAGGTAAGACGTGCCGCTGTTTCTCTCCAGCTTACATAGTAAAGGAATCCCGATACCACTGATTAACTTGCACTCCTTCGGTCTCTGAACGAAGGAGGGCTAAACCCTGAGCCGTCTGAGCCCGAAATATGGCTCAGTCGGAGTTGGTGGCGACCGTAACGGCCAATCCTGATGGGCACCCGATCCCACTTCGAGCCCAGGACGAGGCACCCCAAAGTCCAGCAGTTAAACTAATGGACACCAATGAAATGGAGCCGTCTCTTCCCGATTCAACTCCTGATACCTTGAGCATCCCGAGGGGTGCAGAATTAACCGCTCCCATGACACCACGATCGTGGGTGGCTGAAGGAATGACATCTTCGGTCATTATCGAAGTCCCGGTGACTCTACCCAACCGACCCCCAGCCATCGGATACGTGAATATATATATATATATATATATATATATATATATATATATATATATGCCACATATGTTTTTTTTTGGTTCCAGGAATACCCGGATTGAACCCCCCTGGATTCGACGGTGGTCCTCGGTCAGACCCGAACTCAAAAACCTTCTTGACAAACCAAATTATGCTGACATCCCAATGCCGAGTTCAGCTATGGCTGCAGTAAGGGAGGGGGATCTACTTGAGGAAGGTATATACATTTCCATTTTTCCATATATATATATATATATATATATATATATATATATGGAAAACCCAATGGACAAATTGGCTGAGTATAGCATATAGATATTGTGAACATATACCTGCTAGTAAGTTGATCTATCTAGGTGTCCTTCCATAAAGTTATTACAAATCTTTTCAGCGACTGTTCTCGCATGTTGTGATCTATTCATATTTTCAGGGGATGATGAGAGCTCTTCACACCCCCCACCAGGCTCCCAGGACAAAAGAGAACTGTACGAGGAAGATCCAGATGAGGTACCTGAGGACGATTACCACAAACCCCTTCCAGAGCAGGAGATACCTGAGGACGACAACGAACCTGTGACAGTCAAAGAACTACAGAAAGAGGTACCTCTTGAACCCTGCATATCACGGACTGACATGTTAAACATCTGCAAAGGATTTAACAACATGTTAAACATCTGCAAAGGATTTAACAACCTTAACGATGCTGATCCACAAAAGAGGGCTGCTGCGTCACTTATTTTGGCCTCAGACCCTCAGCGCACAGAAAAGATTTCCATGCTAAGGAGGGCTTTGAAAACTTTGACATCAGAGGAAAATGCTTCTCAAGCAACATCCAAAGTAGGAACAGCTCAACCTGCTGAATGCAGGACCAAAGCATATACCTCTCAAACGCAACCTAAGTCTCAACCCCAAACCGCTTCAAGTCGGGCACATACGTCTAAACCCCAAGCTAGTCAGCCACATACGTCCCAACCCCAAGCCTCTACCAGTCGGGTGCAGGCTACCTCTAGCAGAAGTCGGGTCAACAATATACCTCAAAAGTTTTCCAGAAATATATCGCCTATTCGCAGCATGACCTCCCACATTCCCCAAAATAAAAAAAGGA
Source organism: Acholoe squamosa (assembly GCA_949317995.1). NCBI lineage: Eukaryota > Metazoa > Annelida > Polychaeta > Phyllodocida > Polynoidae > Acholoe > Acholoe squamosa. The sequence goes on from OX439042.1 coordinate 62,812,464, forward strand.
CTGCAGATGACGAAGGTATACAAGAGCAACTGCATAAAAAGCCCCGACATGCCGCCTCCTTCTCCAATTTGCTGGAGGAGGAAGACGAATGCTTTGCAGAAATAATGGAGTCAAGAAATGGAGACTGAATCATATCAGCCTTCTAACAGTACACCTCTCAGTTCTCCTTCCGCTATGAACGTTGTTAATATCTCAGGTTTATCCGTATCCAACAGGCTTCTGCCTCCAAGAAGAAAGAACTATTTTTCTAAACCAAGGGAAGAGGATAAGATCATGAAAGAAATAGCTAAGTTCCAGAGTGATTATGTTTATGGTTTAAAAGACATCAGTCAGAGGATAAATGAGCATATGGACACCACATCCACTAAAATCAAAGATACCCAGACCAGCTATGTAGAGGGCATACAGGAAATGGCTGAAAAAATGTCTTCCCACATGGCGAAAACTTGTGAAAAAGCAGAAAAATGTAGGTGTCAGTGCCTGGAAGCCATACAGGCAATGACCAGCGACCTTCGTGAAATACTGGAGGAGACAAAAAATACTGCAGTAGCGTTCGTACGTCAGCACATAGCCCGCATTAAGGCTACAAATGAGACAATGTCAAATAACCAGTCTGAATTTGTGGAAGGAATAAATCTTGTTGGTACTGCAATATATGTCACATTCAAAAGAATTCAGAAAGGACAAGACTGTTTGGTCACTGGAGTGTTAGGTATGACTGAAAGTGCCACAAAGCTATCAAGTAGTCAAGAAAATCAAAAAAGTTCTTTAGATGCACAGAAACAGTTACATTTGCAAAACTTGAAGTTGAATCAGGAGTTTCAGGAAAACCGGAACCTTCAACTGTCAGCATAAAAAGAGGCAGAGAAAGTTTGGAAAGAAATGACTAAGATGTCTGTGTATTTTGCTACTCAGTTAAACACAAAAGCAACTAAAGATAATTCAACATGTACCCAGATGGACAATCAGACAAGTTCACAAGAGGATGAACCTCCACATGGTGATAAAATACCCTAACCTGGCCTAGCACCCTCGCTGAGAAAAATCCAAAAGCTGACCTACCTCCATGTGCAGATGAGGGTGACACAGTAGGAGACAAACCTGTGTCCCCCAATGTCCAGGAAGACAATATATCAGTTAAATCTGACATGGAAGAATGTTTGCCTGATAAGATGACAGTTAAACTAACTCACATGGAAGTGTCAGACAGCCAAGGTAAAAATGTTGTATTTCTATATATAATTCAACAAAAATTAATTCCACCTGTATTCCTTTGTATACCCTGGATATGTCATTTATCTTTTGAACTATAGAATTTTATTCGTTGTATATAAAATTTGGTTCCCCATTGGTTTTCTGTTTCAATTAAGTTTAGTTTATCTTTGTATTTACTTGAAATAAATAAGAACTATGTATATTTATATGTATTCATCATTTAAACAGAGGAGCTGAACACCGGTGAAGGGGAGACACACACAGACGTCCAAACCATGCAGGGTGCAAAGATTGACATTCCACCCGACACAAAGTTGTACACGGTTCAGCTACTCAGTTAAACACAAAAGCAACTAAAGATAATTCAACATGTACCCAGATGGACAATCAGACAAGTTCACAAGAGGATGAACCTCCACATGGTGATAAAATACCCTAACCTGGCCTAGCACCCTCGCTGAGAAAAATCCAAAAGCTGACCTACCTCCATGTGCAGATGAGGGTGACACAGTAGGAGACAAACCTGTGTCCCCCAATGTCCAGGAAGACAATATATCAGTTAAATCTGACATGGAAGAATGTTTGCCTGATAAGATGACAGTTAAACTAACTCACATGGAAGTGTCAGACAGCCAAGGTAAAAATGTTGTATTTCTATATATAATTCAACAAAAATTAATTCCACCTGTATTCCTTTGTATACCCTGGATATGTCATTCATCTTTTGAACTATAGAATTTTATTCGTTGTATATAAAATTTGGTTCCCCATTGGTTTTCTGTTTCAATTAAGTTTAGTTTATCTTTGTATTTACTTGAAATAAATAAGAACTATGTATATTTATATGTATTCATCATTTAAACAGAGGAGCTGAACACCGGTGAAGGGGAGACACACACAGACGTCCAAACCATGCAGGGTGCAAAGATTGACATTCCACCCGACACAAAGTTGTACACGGTTCAGCTACTCAGTTAAACACAAAAGCAACTAAAGATAATTCAACATGTACCCAGATGGACAATCAGACAAGTTCACAAGAGGATGAACCTCCACATGGTGATAAAATACCCTAACCTGGCCTAGCACCCTCGCTGAGAAAAATCCAAAAGCTGACCTACCTCCATGTGCAGATGAGGGTGACACAGTAGGAGACAAACCTGTGTCCCCCAATGTCCAGGAAGACAATATATCAGTTAAATCTGACATGGAAGAATGTTTGCCTGATAAGATGACAGTTAAACTAACTCACATGGAAGTGTCAGACAGCCAAGGTAAAAATGTTGTATTTCTATATATAATTCAACAAAAATTAATTCCACCTGTATTCCTTTGTATACCCTGGATATGTCATTCATCTTTTGAACTATAGAATTTTATTCGTTGTATATAAAATTTGGTTCCCCATTGGTTTTCTGTTTCAATTAAGTTTAGTTTATCTTTGTATTTACTTGAAATAAATAAGAACTATGTATATTTATATGTATTCATCATTTAAACAGAGGAGCTGAACACCGGTGAAGGGGAGACACACACAGACGTCCAAACCATGCAGGGTGCAAAGATTAGCATTCCACCCGACACAAAGTTGTACACGGTTCAGCTGTCTTCCTTCCAGGTCAAAATCTACAGGGAGGTGATGGCCCGTTCCACGTCCCTGCGTCAGGTATAGGCCTAATATATGCATTCTCTTTTCTTATGAACTACTTCTGATAAGTACCCAACCAGGATATATGATATTTATCAAAACATAATACAGGTGTTTGCAGTTGTTCTTAAAGCCTGAAGTTTAAGAAATGAAAGACACCCAAAGGTACCCCCCTCAATGCATGATGTTATATCCTGATTAAGAAAAAGATGATAATGAAACATGGGATTATATTTCCTATGTGGCAGATTTGTAGCTGTTACAGATGTTTTCACCTTCTCCTTTTTTCCAGCTATTGAAGCAATAGACCCGGATTCAAATTCTTTGCCGGCCTACAATGTCATGTCAAATAAAGAAGTGGTTTTTGTCTGGGAGGATAACATAAGCAACGACAATGCTGAGCTGGTTTTAACCTTTTGGTGCCCAGAATTATTTGAAGATTTTACATTATTTCACAATTATATTACTTTGTTGATAAGCCCTTGTGTTATTTTGATCTTATCTTTTGATATTGGCTCTGTATTGCATTTCCTGAATACTCATAACTTAGTGAAGACTTTCAGTTAAGGACATGGAATTTATTGGTCAGGTTTGGTAACCATAGTTACCAAAACATTCCATTTGTTGTCATTGGTACTGTAGTGGTTCGTCTCGTTAGATTAGATTAAGGAATCATAACAAAGAGAGAAAGAGTTTCCGGGTAGGCAACCAAGCTTTTATTTCTTAGCTTATGTTACATACGATCACAGCCTCAGAGGACTACATGCTACTAGGGCATTCGGTTACCCTTTCGGGTAACGACCTGGTTGAGCAGTGGGTAAAACCACTACTGGATAACATGGGGGTAGAACCAGCCTTATATAGGGGAAAAGCCCGCGAAACTCAGACCGGTCACGTGACGTGTGGCGGACGAGTGGTAGGCCCCCTGGTGCAATGGATACGAACCCAGAGGCAGGTGCTGCCACCTGCCATCCGGATTCCCCCACTACACCCGAAGACCTAGGTCTGAGTCCCACGGGTACATGAACGTAAGAGTGTAAATACCATACCCCTACACTGCCCCCCTTAGACAATAACTTGGGGTAATTAAACCGCAGTGTATTAATAACCTAGTAAGTGATTGTTTACAATACTAAAAAGGGGTATTAATTACACTCGCTCGATGTGAAATAGGCTATAGACAAGTTCACAAGAGGATGAACCTCCACATAGTATGAGACTATCCTATTTCTGAAAAATTTATACAATAATAGCATTGAGTATCGTTTATTTCATTTCCACCAGTAGCTATAACAACCACATATTATAAATATAAATATCACAGATTTATATTAAAGTTTGACAGCAGTAGGGTCCTGAAAAGGACCGGTGGTTGTAATTATTAATCGTATTACAGTTATTAAACCCGGAAAAAAAAATTTTGACTTTTTATATTAACAACTTTGTCCACTTTTAAAGTGAACTCAACAATAATGAACAGATATGAGTAATCATTCTGATACCATATGAACACAATAAGGTATTAACCTGAGAAATATAATACTATGTTTAGAGAAATCCATTGGACCTTCTCTATTTTATAGAAAGAGATGATTATATATTTGAGACGCAGCTCAATTTATACCTTGGTGTTTTATATTTACAAACTACAGAAGAAGTATAGTCTCTTAATATATTGAGACCAGGAATGACCTATCTAGACAGGTATAGGTCTAGTACAACCTTAAATAACTTTTAGGATACGCAGATCCAGTATATTTATAGGTAAGTACATTTATATAATAATATACCTTTATAAAAGATATTAGAGTTTATAAATACAATTTTCACATGCAATACAATATTAATAACAAAGTTACGTGTTTCTTGGTTGGAGAATATGAGTGGAGTCGGATGCTGCAGATGTCTTGGTATGGGCGAGCTGAACCCTGATGCCTGAAGTGCTATGTTTAATCCAGGAATTTGTAGATTTTGGGCGAGCTGAACCCTGATGCCTGAAGTGCTATTGAAAAATATGTTGATGGGCGTAGCTAAACCCTGTTGCCTGTAGTGCTAGCTAACTGGAAGTAGTAGTAGATCCAGTTGTAGACTATTGATGGACTTTATGGGCATAGCTAAACCCGGATGCCTGTAGTGCTAGCTGACAAGTAGTAGTAGTGTATCCGGTTGCAGTTTAAATTCCATATTAATGTATTCCGGTATTAAATGTCCACAGTTCAATAAATAGGCAGTTATTATGTCACAGCACAGCACAGTTATAATATTGGCAGCATTCATACTCCTTCTCCAAGGTGACTTGTTTAACTCATCTTCTGCTTTCATTTTCCGGATTAGGGTACAAATTTGTACCCGAATCGATACAGGTTGGATAAAAAGGTAAATTCTCATCCAACAATACATAGGTGATAACCCCTCGGGACACACAATTGTGTCCGACCTTCATGCAACAGCTTTTTATTACTGTTCCATGGTCTCCTCGGGTGGCTGGTTTGGACCCGGTTGTTGAGCCTGTGGCTGAACAAGAGAGTCTACACCAGCTCCATCTGTAGGTGCAGCCAATGCGGGGACAACTGGTGTTAATTTCACCTTCTGGTGTGCTTCGAACAAGCTCAAAGCATGTCCAGGTGTGCCGTCCCAGTTATCCATGATAACTCCAAAAACCTTGAAGAACTTTTGTTGGTTCTTCATGTTCGTTGCCCGTTCTAGATTGAGCATCTGAGAAGCTGTTTCCTTCTCGGATAAGGCTTCTTGCCGCAGATTAGCACCTTCCTGCTTCTCTTTTGCAACATCAGCCTTTATCTGAGTAGAGATTCGGTTGATCTCTGACTTCTGGATCACATCTATGCACTGGAGGGTGCTCGACACAGTCCGACGGTACATATCCAAGTGGAGGTTTTCCAGGTGGTGCTGTAACGTCTCAAATTGCTTGCTTTGAATAGTACAAGACAATTTGTCCTCCTTCTTAAAGAAGGTCTCCACAGTCTCGATCACCTTGGGCCGATGAACCACAGCACCAGGTGGGGGTACCTGGCCCTGAGGCTTCGGCTGTGAACTAGACCCACTCGCAGTGACAGCTACTTGCGTATGCGAAGAAGCAACCACAGTAGTAGCCACACTAGTTGTGGTCGTAGGACGGCCTTGGTTTGGTAGTCCCTGAATCAGGGGCAACCGCGACAATTCCCTTCTAAGGTCTGTAACAGTCAACAATGGCGCAGGTGGACGTCTCACCACATCACTCATTGTCGGTCGTGGAGCTTGACCTCCTCCTGTTGGCAGTTCCTGCTTGACCCTCCCGTACTGATCAAAGATTTGCATCTCTGGTCCAGGTGGGGTATAGCAGGGTACTGCTTCGGGTCTCTGACATTCAAAGGCGCGTGTTTTCGGGAGGATTGACCACCCGGTCCACTGACACCAAAGAATGTCGGGTTCTTTGCACCCTCGCGGGGCTGGTGCTCGTCCATAGCTAGAAGGAGTTCCAGTAGGAGACGGAAGATATGGCTTCTTCCTTCCCCCAGTCATCTGTTGCTCCAGCGCCTCCAGTGGTGACCTGGATCGGCTAGGAGATTCGGACGCCTGTCTCTTCCTATCAGCCACAGAGGGTCCCTGACGGTAGTCCCTGCGGCTTCGGACTTGCTCTCCAGATGGAGTTACATAAGCCCCACCCCGGCGGCGGGCCTTATTGCTCCTCCATTCGTTTAACAAATCGTACTCCTCCTGAGCGTACTCCAATTTGCCAGACCCGGGAGTCTGGGCAAAGTGAGCCTTCAGCTTCTGTTAGTACCAGGAACCGTTGGCGCAAACTGCTTCGTGCTCGGTGTGAGAGAAGCAAGTTTCTCGGCATTGAGGCTCTTAAGGTTGCCATAGAGTTCAGAGTGAATTTTCATCACTCTATCTATGGCTGCCTCCAGGCCCTCTCCATGCGAAGTAACGTAGTGCCGGACCATGTCTCCGCGTTGGGGAGTGACACATCCTGTGCATTTAGCACATTTCTTGCCAACCTCTCGATCGCAGACATATTCTGGCCTCTGGTGCATGTGAACCTCCACGAGATGATGAAGGAACTCGTCTTTCTCGAGGAAGAATTCAACCTCACCTTCACTCTGAGTACAACGTTGAAAGGGACAATCCTTACGATCCTCCCCGTAGTACTCATCCAGGGCAAACTTCAGTTTACCCTTCTGGTCATAGTTGTACAGACCATTGGGTGAATTCTTAACGAATTCCCAATAGATCCAGTACATATTGGCCGGTTTCCTGTGGGAGAGCTTCTTGCGAAGCCACTCCTCCATATCTTCACGCTTCTCACAGGTGATCCGAGGGGGTAGTCTCCACATGGATTTACTCCCCTTCAGGTGTCCTCTGTGTAGAGGAATGAAGTCGGCAAAGTTGAAAGGGACAATCCTTACGATCCTCCCCGTAGTACTCATCCAGGGCAAACTTCAGTTTACCCTTCTGGTCATAGTTGTACAGACCATTGGGTGAATTCTTAACGAATTCCCAAAAGATCCAGTACATATTGGCTGGTTTCCTGTGGGAGAGCTTCTTGCGAAGCCACTCCTCCATATCTTCACGCTTCTCACAGGTGATCCGAGGGGGTAGTCTCCAGATGGATTTACTCCCCTTCAGGTGTCCCCTGTGTAGAGGAATGAAGTCGGCAAAGTTGCTATTGGCGTTTTCCCAGATAGCAGCCTCTTGCCCGTCGGTCGGAGTGACATCCACAACTGGGTCAACCGGCTCCTCTCCCTCCGGGTCGGATGGTATATCCACAGGTTGCACAACAGGTTTTTGACCTGCGAGAACCTGGGCTGGGCATCTTGAGCGTCCCCACTCAAATCGGCCATTACGTCGTGTAGCTTGACGATTGGCACACTGAGCTCGACCTTTACGGTTGAGACAGCCTGTTCAACTTCCGGAGTTTCAGTTTGAACGTCTACCTCAATAGGTTCAGGTTTACGTTGGTTAACCTTCTTCTTATTCCGTCTGCGGGATCTGCCGTTGGTAGAAGTGCCAGGCTCGGATGCATCCGTCTCGTTGCCGGAGACATCCGAAGCCTTAGCTCCCTTCCTATTGGCCGAGCGTGGGGACACCCGACGAGTTTGGGTACTGTCGGCCACACTCGTGCTGGTAGAGGGTTCGGTTCCTGACCGCTTCCCTTTACCTTTACCTTTAGTGGGGGTTCCTTTACCCTTTCCACTAGGGGTTTTCCCTGACTTCTGGTCAGCCTCCGTGGGGATAGACTGAGCAGTCTTAGGAGAACCATCTGTACCGGATGGAGCCTCCTAAGGTACTTCTGCTGCACCTCCCAAGGTAGGAGTTTCAGCAGGAGACATGAGACGCTCCATTCGATCAGCCATCTTGGCCGTTACCTGCACGGGTGCCGGCTCGGAGACAAGCTCCGGGTGCGCCAGTGCATACTGCCTCTCCAATAGACGAACTACGAGGTCCTGTATCACCCCGAGTCTGTCTAGTGGAGATACACCAATCCGGGCCTCCTCTGCCTCAATGGTTTGAGACATAATGGGGACTTCTGGACAATAATCCACAACAGCGTTACCTGCTGCTTCATACTCATCGGCTGTTCCTAAAAGTATGATCTGGTCTCTATCTATGTACCTAGAGACCTCGTCTGCCTTGACACCGGTGTAACCCGTTTTGTCAGACACATAGGAAGGCCTATAGAAGGTATTCCTTCGGAAAGCCATTTCTGCGTCCCAGATGGCTTTACGAAACCATAAATGGACTACCAGTCCTTTGGCCATCTGATGGTAATCCATCAGCCAAGCTTCCGGAAAGGTATTAGCCCATTGCGGATGAGCACATTCCCAGATCGCGTTGACAACACGCTCGTCAACCTCTCTGGGCGTTCCATAACAGGTGGGTATCAGCATTTCCTCCGAAATAGCTAACATCCGTCCGTCATAGGGACCGGCTACATCGTGCCATTCGGGACTGTCTGGTAGGGGCAGCTCTAGGTACATTGGCCTGTCAACTGGAGAAGCAGGTCCCAAAGCACCGGATGAGGTACTCCCACCCAGACGAGGCGGCAGTTAAGGGGGAGGTGGCATTAGAGCCCTGTCATCTGACTGGACTCCTGCCAGCTCTCCACTCAAACTTCCGGATGGAGGGGCTACATAAGGCCTACCTACATCAATTGTTTGCTGAACACTATGGCGTTCAGGACTCACTTGTCTGGAGTTGTCGGATGCGTCATAGAACGATTCTACGTCGCTATCATCTACTCCAGAGAAGTACTGATCAACATTCATTTGTTGATCCATCTGATCACAATCATCATCGTATTGCTGATCGTTGTATGTGTAAGTGGGACTCTTGGGAGAACCACTTCCATACTCCGGCGGGGTGCTTGCACCAGCACCACCGCCAAGGCGGACGGCCTCTTCTGCCATCGACAGAAGTGGCAGTTCGGGGATTTAAATATCCCAATCCACCGGATAAGCAGTTAAGACTGCTTACCCAGTGAAAGGCGGGTGCCTTTTAATGAGGGCACACCTCGAAACACGGCTGTCACAGGCTATCAAACTCCAAAAAGAGTAAGACCACCCTCGGCCACCTCTTCTTCCTTCGCAGGAATAAGACAATATGGCGGGATACTCAAACTTGAATCGCTGCGCATGATCAAACCGGCGCCTCACGTGACCATACGAAAATGGGTCAATAACGTTCCCGGGTGCCCTTAATTAGGTCACACGCCCCTACATAAGAACAATACAATACCCGATCGGTCGTCTGTCTGTACTCAGGTATCAACCATGACAACTCGCTAGGCATTATGGAGTTTATGGATAGCATAGGCATATCCACCGGATTATCCGTCCAAAACCATAGGTACATTGTCATAGGTCCTTTTCCAGAAACTTGTGACCGGCTCAAATATACATTGAACAAGGTTACAACATATAACAGTACACAGTACAGGACAACACACTTGTTGTGTTAACAGCCTAGGTTACGGCAGTCTTTAGCAACCTTGGACTGCGTCTAAGAGGTTTTGAGGCCTCTTTTATTGACCTGGTATCCATAAGAGCCTTTTCCAAGGTCTTCTTAGCCTTAGAAGGACCTTTCCTCTTATTTTTACCTGCACCTGCCGAGACTGTATCTTCCCCTGGTTTCCAGATGTTACAACAGGGGGCACCACCCTCTTCGGGTCTACAACCTTCCGTGGCCGCCCGGTTCCTCACTTTCGGGTCGGTGCCACTTCGAGTTGCTTAACACGACTTTGTTCCATTACTTCCAATAGACCATCGCCATACATTTCGGTGGAGGTATCCCTCCCCCTCCATGGGCGTAGCCTCGCTACATTCGACTTGTAACATTAACCAAGCTGTGATTTAATAATCTCCGTGCAATCACTGATAACCTGAGTTATAGTGAAAGGTCCATCCCAATTGCTGGCTAATTTCAGGTTGGCCAGAGGTTGGTGTAGACGCAACACTCTATCCCCTAGATTAAAAAATCTAGCTTTTAGACCTGTGTCATAGCCAACTTTCTGCCAACGTGCAGTTTTTTGCAACTCATCTCTAACCCTCTCATAGGCTTGTTTGAAATTATCTCTTAGAGATTCTACAAACATCATCTGGCAAGGGGTTTCCAGATTCATTCTTATTACGCCAAACACTAAATCTGCTGGCATAATCAAATCCTCTCCAAAAGCGAGGAGATTAGGAAAACAGTTTGTGCTTGAGTGTACAGTGCCATTATAAGCGAATTCACACTGTTCATCCCAATCATCCATTTGCTCATTTACTAGAGACTTCAATACTTGGATCAGAGTCCTATTGAACCTCTCCACTTGTCCATCACTCTGCGGTCTATAGGGATTAGTTCTTGTCTTGCAAATTGCCAGACAATTACACATCTCTTGCCACAGACTAGACCCAAATTCTCTGCCCTGGTCACTATGTAACATGAGTGGGACACCTAGGTGCAACACCCACCCTTTTACAAAGGCCATAGCACAAGTAACAGCCTTATGATCCGGTAAAGGAAACACTCGGGTGTACTTGGTATAATAATCTGACACGACCATCATACACGTGTTGCCACTAGGAGTGGGAGGAATCCCACTAATAATGTCAACAGCTACTCTAGCAAACCTTACCCCAAACAGTTCGTGGGATAATGGCAGTTTGACTAACCCAAGTCCTGGTTTGTTCTTACAGCATTCGGGACAGGTCTCTACCCATCGGGTGAGATCTGTACTCATGCCAGGCCAATAGTATCGTCTAGATAGACGTTCTAGGGACCGTTTCTTTCCAAAGTGTCCACTAGTTCTATGCCCATGACAGAAATATATAATATCTCGTCGCATAGCACTAGGTATGACAACTTGCAAGGTTTTCTTTCTATTAGAATAGTTCTTCCATCGAAATAGAATACCATCCCGGACTTCCAGCTCGGCCCGTTGAGCTAGGAATCGTCTCATCTCCCTGTTCTCCAATGACACTTCGGGTCTTGGAAGACAGATACCCCGATTAAGAAACTTAATCAAACGTGATGTGACTGCATCGGACTCCTGAAACTGTTGGATGGTCTCCAAGGACCAATTCAAAACATGTTCCGGTTGGGTTTCGAAAGGTACTTGAACCCCTGCCAACACAGCATTGTGTGCTCCACAATCAGTGCACTCAGCGTTTGCACATTTCCTCACTGGGATTCTAGACAAAGCATCTGCATTCAAATGTTTTGCCCCGGCTCGGTGTTCAATCTGGCTGTGATTTAGACCGAATTCGGATAGGTGCGCCAACCAGCGACCTATCATCCCCTCTGCATCCTTGAAGTTCAATAACCATCTGAGAGAAGAATGATCAGTCCGTAGAGTGAAATTACTTCCCCACAAAAAGTGCTTGAACTTCTTCGTATAGACCACCACAGCCAACAACTCATGTTTAGTGGTACAATAGTTTCTTTGAGATTTACTCAACGTGTTGCTAGCGAAGGCTATAGGAACTTCAACCCCATCCTGGACCTGAGAAAGGGCGGCTCCTATGCTTTCGTTACTAGCATCAGTATCTAGAATGAAATGATCATTCTCCGTAGGGTACTTCAACACAGGTGTACTTGCAAACAAATCCTTTATTTTCATAAAGGCCTCGTCTTGCTCGGATCCTCAAGGAAATCGTTCCTTTCTTACTCCAGGTGTCCAGTGGGACAAACTCTGGATAGGAAAGGCGACCCTTGAATATCTTGGGATAAAGTCCCGGTAATAGGAACAGAATCCAAGAAAGGATCTAACTTTTTTCGCATTCGAATTTGACACAGCATCCAGTTTCTCCGGATTGGCTTTAATCCCTTCATTCGAGATTATTCGTCAAGTAATTAATAGATCTTTTAAAAAGATCGCATTTCTTGGGCTTCAGCTTCAATCCATTAGCTATGATCCTTTCCAGAACCATACCTAAATTTTCCAAGCATTCCTCGTATGTCTTCCCAAAGACTATCACATCATCTAGATAGACGAGACATTTCTTCCATAATAGGTCACTTAATAAAGTTTCCATCATGGCTTCAAATGTCGCCCGTGCATTGCTCAATCCAAACGGCATCACATTATATTGGAATAAGCCAATATGACTTGAAAAGGCCGTCTTCTCCATGTCTTTCGGATGCATACCCACTTGCCAGTACCCGGATTGTAAGTCTAGAGAGCAATACCATTGCTTACCTCCAAGGGAGTCTATAGTCTCATCAATCCGTGGTAAGGGATATGAATTCTTCTTGGTCATACCATTCAATTTCCGGTAATCTATGCAAAAACGGATGGTACCATCTTTCTTAGTCACCATGCACACAGGGCTAAACCAAGGACTGGTTGATGGAATTATTACATCCTGTTCAAGCATTTTAGCTATCTCCTCCTCAGCTATCCTCTTTTAGGCTAGTGGGAGTCTTCTATAAGGAATCTTAAAAGGTTCATTCTCACCGGTGTCAATCGTATGCAGTACCTTATTGGTACGCCCCAATTGTTCACTCGGTGCTGCAAAAGCTTTACGGTACTTATATAACAAGTCAGTTAGAGCTTCACATTGTTCATCATTTTCAACATGGCTTTCGGCTACTAGAGTATCTAGTTCCGGGTTCCTTTTGGGTGAGGAAGGGACTCCGGGTGCCAAAACATGTTCACAGCCTTCTACCAGTTCAGAGAGGATAACCGACCCGAGGATCGTATCCTTCTGTACGTAGACAGTCTTATTACCGGTATTGGATATAGGAACCACTGTCCAGGCAGCGTTAGCTACTAGAACGTCGGCGGATTCCAATCCGATACTTGACAACATTGCCATATCTGGCTTTACAACTCCAGTTTTTCCTAGAAACTTTCTGTCCGCTCGACATAAGACATCACAGGCTGTGCCTGGTGGTTTCTTAACAGTCTGGGCTACACTGGTTTCACTGCTCACTTGCCTAAGTACGCATTGTACTTCGAGATGATACGGGTCTCTCACTTCCAATATTCCCCTCTGGGAATCTAACCTTGCTCCATATAATGCAGCAAAATCCAGACCAAGTATACAATCATCCGCGATGTTCGCCACAGTAGGAGTAAGGATGAAGTCCTTATCCTCCTGTAGACTGAACCTCATACATGTTCTACCGAACGTTTGTATCATGCTACCGTCGGCCATACGAGCATTTCCTTCCTTTGTGAAAGTTTCATGATTCGTAGCCAAAAGATCGTAGAATCTCTTAGCAATACAGGAATGGCTAGCACCCGTATCGACAAGAAACTCAGCAGACCTACCACTCACAGATACAACTGCATACCACCTCCTACCTTTCAAGTAGGTAGGACTACTTGCGTACTTGGCAAGTTCCGTCTTAGCGCCGAGGTCAAATCCACATCCCTTCAAAAATTCAAGGATGACCGGGGGGAAGCTGGGCACACCCCACCCTAGCCAACTCATTGGCCACTTCCTCTTGACTGATATCGGGTTTCCCCTCTGTGTTCTTCTGCCGGTTCTTGACACCTGGTGTACTATCAGTCTCCCCAGCCTCATGAGTAAGGAACTGACCAGGTCCCTTAGCTTCACTGCTGGGCGAAATTGCTAGAGGATTCTCACCAGCACTGCAAGAGGCGATAGGCTGGCAGTCATGGCAATCACTCATTCGGGGGGTAATCCGGTTGCCTTCATGGACACCCCCACTCAGTTTTCCTTCTTCACTGAGTCTTCCTTACTCCGATTGTTCCGGTAACGAGCATTTCTATAAACTGGCTTATCTGCCTCACATTCGGCAGCATAATGTCCAGTTTCCTGACACCGAAAGCACGTCACTACACTCCTATCAGGCTTAGGCCTTCTAAGATTTTCAGTGATCTTCTTTACCAAATTGTTAACCAGGTCCTCTGATAAAGAAGGACCGGTGGTGGGTTTGGTATCGGGTTGAGTCACAGGAGGTTTGGTAGTAGTCACTTTCTCCTTGACGTAACCCGGCTTCTTTCCCCAGTTCCGGTTGTACTGGGGGTTCCCTTGGCCAACGGCCCCAACGTTTTCATCTTCGTCAGGTTCCCCTGATTCGGATGAATCGGTTTCGGGTATCCCATCCGGGATTATCATTGCCGACATCCGCTGAGGTACCTTCCTGGCAAAGATCCGGGCCTTACGATCATAATGATCTAAGGACTGGAACAAATCTTTTAAAGAGGCATCATTCTTCCAAGCTTCACAGGCCACTGTCCTGTGTTCCTGATTCCGCAATCCCTCCATGAATTGTTTAAACATTTCATCTAGGAAGCATTCATCATCTAATCTCCATTGAGGTCGGGCTTTATGCAACAGTCGTTGACATTCTAAGCCGAACACTTTGGCAGATTCCTTAGGTTTCTGCGTTCTTTTAGTGAACGTCAGCCAAGGATCTTCCCCAACTATATTTCCATATAAATATGAAGCAATCTCAATGAGTTCATCATATTTCATATGGGCTGAGAGTCCTACAATTTGGGAATCTCTCCATTGTTCCACGGCTCCTTTACCGTCGCCTTCCTTTAAGCAGCATACTAGATAAGGTAGAGCTTCGGCTTTGCCCCATCCATTGCAGTTAAAGACATCTGCGCAGCCTTGATACTCTTCCTTCCAATGGTTCTTGGCATTAAAGGGAGTAGGTATCTTAGCTACTCTATGAGCCGGATTCGTGGATCCAGAAAGGGTCAACCCCCTGCTCCATTCCATGATCTCCATATCGTCCAGACCTTGATTGTAACAATCAACACCTAAGTTAGCAATCGCTGCATTTGAATCATGCAGTGCTTGTAACCCTGGAGAAAGAGATACTCGGCGACTGAGTCTCTTTTTCCTTGGAGGATTCGTACCATAAGTACCTCCAAAGCCACCTGGTGGTGGTCCTCCTCCACCCCCTGATCCTCCTGCTCCGTATGGAGGCACCTGTGAGAAGGTGCATCTGCCGGCTTGAGGAGTTGGCCCTGGATTATTGGTTGGTTGTGCATTCCCACCAAAACTAAAGAAACCATTATTGTTATTAGTAGCACATTATGTTTCCTCCTGTTCCATAAGACTGATTTCCATTATTGGAACCAGTTCTACCGGCAGAGGGTCTGCTTCTGGAACTATCTCCTGGAGGTCCAGATCATTGATCGCATCTGGATTGCCCTCCAGCTGTATTGGAATCCCCGGATGTTCGTCCGGATGTTCGTCCGGATGTATTCTGGGCGTTACCATTAGACGGATTCGGATTGGGATTGATTCCATCCATACTGGGCATACGGGCCATTTGGTCCCCCTAAAGGTGACTGTGGTGGCCATCCGCCGTCAAAGGTGGAGGTTCTTACTGAGTGGCTTTGTTTAATTCCACTCGTAGAGTTACCCCCAGCGTTTCCCGTACCTAAACCAAGAGGTTTTGAGGTATTATCATTGAATCTAACCTGATGACTCTTTACTCCTTCGCAACAAGGTACAGTAGTCTCTGTTCCCTCGTCATCGCCCCTCAAAGAGTGCATCCGGTTACTTGTCGTGTTTAGGGCAATTCCTGAAACAGTGAAGTCTGGTTCAAGAGCGCCTACCGCACGACCAGTATCCTCTAGATACTTCGACATCTGGATTTCTTTCCAGTTCGGAATAATCATCCAGCATTTTTGTCTGCTTAGCAGTCAAGTCTGCGGATTCACGTATCCATTGACCTCTGAGTTTTTCATGCTCCTCGGTTTGTTTATGATACGTATTTCGTGCATCCTTGAAGGCTGATTCTATTTTCTTCATCTCTTCTTGATACTTGCCGTAGGCCGATTGAGTTGAATTTAACTCTTGTTTAGTTCTATTCAACTCATCACACGAGGCTCTGTATTCCAGATCCGCCGTGTATAGTGCATCACGATACTGTTCGTGCTGGAGTTGGAAATCTTGTTTTTCCTTCTCCATTTGATCCAATAACAATTGTTGTTGCCGTCTACAACTCTGATCGTAATCAAGACGTTCTGATATCAACTGTTTGTTTTCAGCCAGTATCTTGTCTCGAGTTCCGGTCAGCGTAACGAGATCCTTTTGGATCT
Source organism: Acholoe squamosa (assembly GCA_949317995.1). Taxonomy (NCBI): domain Eukaryota; kingdom Metazoa; phylum Annelida; class Polychaeta; order Phyllodocida; family Polynoidae; genus Acholoe; species Acholoe squamosa. Next base: position 62,828,846 of record OX439042.1, read on the forward strand.
TTTCGTATTCAGCTCTCATTTCTTCAAGCTCGTCCATTTTGTTCTTTTCGAATCCACATTTTTGGTGTTTAATTCGAGAACTATATGGAGTTTCAAACATACCTGCACTAGGCTTTGGTACCTTATATGGTAGTTGACCAAATTGAGCGGTACTTTTGTGCATAGGTAGAATGATGGTTACACACAAAACCAGACAGTAGAATTAATTTATGTGGATTTTTTATTCTTGTAGACATTTTGTTGTTGTACAATGAAATCAAGTGATGATCAGTTTTAGTTGCGACGTTTCGATGGTCTTAAGCCATCTTCTAGTAGGTCAAGCTGGAAAGTAGGTCATCTGGATAGATCCTTGTTTTGGTAGAGTGTTTTTGTAGTAGGTCTGCACCCATGTTTGGATTTACATCAAGTGCTTGATAGTTTTGACAAGCTTAAGTAAAGATAATGATAGCTATGTGTTAGATGCTAAGAGATATAATATATATTGGATAAATAGAACTGCATAGGTGCAGGTTTCGAAGTACCTCCTGGCATGAATAAGGAATCTCCAAATTCTTCCAGTTCATCGTGTAAGTTCTTTCTTACATCCGCTAACCCATCCGGGTAGTGTTCCTGTGGATCTCTCCACTCTGTACCTTGGGATGGGGACTTAATTTCACCATCTTCCATCGGGGAATTTAGCTCATGATTTGGGCCATTTCCCCTAACTGGGCTCAGCTCAGTCATTTCTGACTGCGCTTACCTGAAGACCAACTGGTCACGGCACCAGTGTAGTGGTTCGTCTCGTTAAGTTAGATTAAGGAATCAAAACGAAGAGAGAAAGAGTTTCCGGGTAGGCAACCGAGCTTTTATTTCTTAGCTTATGTTACATAGGATCACAGCCTCAGAGGACTACATGCTACTAGGGCATTCGGTTACCCTTTCGGGTAACGACCTGGTTGAGCAGTGGGTAAAACCACTACTGGAGAACATGGGGGTAGAACCAGCCTTATATAGGGGAAAAGCCCGCGAAACTCAGACCGGCCACGTGACGTGTGGCGGACGAGTGGTAGGCCCCCTGGTGCAATGGATACGAACCCAGAGGCAGGTGCTGCCACCTACCATCCGGATTCCCCCACTACACCCGAAGACCTAGGTCTGAGTCCCACGGGTACATGAACGTAAGAGTGTAAATACAATACCCCTACAGTACCATTTGGTCTCTCTTGTGTACTATAAATCCCCCCCCCTATCCATAATACCTGTAATTCTGAGGCCTCATTCAATTCTGCATATATATGTGTACTACCACTCAGGAGACATAATGTGCTAGTAACAATGCATGGATTATCTCTATGGATATGAACATTCCTTTTAGAATCTAATGGGAGTATGGGACATTGGATGCATATGATCTAGCGTAATAATTGTGTCATGTCCGGTCTTAGCCCCCTGGAGGGTGGCCCTCTAACAAAGGTGTAATGTAGGTATTGTCAGTAGACCATTATAGGTATTGTACTTATCATATTTATTTTTCACCTTTGACTCTACCATGTAACCCAGTGTCCGAGTCTACCCACAAGCCAAGCCATACCCATAGACCAAAGGCTGGCGGTGTCAACTGCACTCAGTGACCCCGCCTCCTCCCACTGGAGGATACGCCCGTTATTCACGAGCAGCTCACTGCATGCCAGGAATTCCTGGCAGCTATGTTTAGACCAACTCCTCCTGCTGGAGGACATGCCTATTAACTACGAGCTCACTGCATGCCAGGAATTCCTAGTAGCTATGTTTAAACCAACTCCTCCCACTGGAGGACATGCCCATTGATCATGAGCAGCTCACAGCATACCGGGAATTCCCAGCAGCTATATTTAGAACCATACTGAACTCTGTGACCCCCAGTGCTATGTTTAGGATCCACCTACACACCGGCACTGAAGTTCCCCAGTTACTATATTTAGCTCACCTGATACTATTTTTAGGATGAGCTGGGTGAGCAGCTCCTACTATAAATACCTGTAGGTAGAGCAGCTCACTCATCCATCTTTCTACCTTCATACCTCATCCCTCACACACTCACATGAGACAAGAGCCCTCAGCTCAAGGGCTAGGCTTGGACACTGTTGGGCACCTTATACTGTATCACCATCTATATCTCGTAGACTTCAATGAATAAAGTGGATATCAAACTGGATCCCTGATTCGTCTGTATTCATCCTCATTCATCATTTATGGACTCGTTGACAATGGTGGAAAACCCTCACGTATCATCCAACAGTTACCAGCTCTCATGAGCCATGGACAACAGTGAGACCCTACCAAAGGAGCCAGCCCCACAACGTATCCTTACATCTCCAGACAGAGATCAGCAAGAAGCCACCAGAACACAGTACACCACCCCGATAGACTCCTCGCCAGATGCGCTCCAGCTGGACCCAGTGCTGCCAGTCCACAGACGTATACATAAACAAACACCTGTGAGTTCAAACACCTTACATTTTTCGTCCACCATAGTGGACACCAACACAGGTGCACATACCAGCACACCAGCAGGAGCCCCACCACCAGGTTTAAACCTCACCCTACCTGGTTATTCACCCTCAGAATCACCACCCCTAAGATTAGGTGGTCTTCAAAATACCACATACAGCACGCCTGAAAATCAATCACCTGATCACCTCCACCTAGATAGCCATCTAGAAGAAAGATCCAATAGCCTGCAGGACGCCCTGGAAGCTGCTGGACAGTCATCTCCATCCAGCACTGATTCTGGTCCACAGTGTACACCAGACCTAAGTTGGGACAACCTCACTGTACCAGACATCCAAGCCCACCCATCAGTAGCAGACGGTTACTTGAGGAGCAGGTTAGACTCAGCAATCCACAGGTGGAGAGAAAATAGACTCAATACAGGACGTGCACAACAAGTACCCACCGGTGCTACACCAAGCTACCAGTGTGGTGAGAGCCCCTCTGTTTTCTAGATAGGATAAACCGTATTCTAGAAGAGCAGTGGCAAGACAGCTCCAACCTCAGCAACTTACTAAGGCCTCACCAACACCCACAGCCGGACAGCAACCCACCTGGAGGCAACCTCAGGTCTTATTATACCTACTCCACTTCTGAGGAAGACGAGGCGACACCTCCAGTATCAAATTCATCCCTGAGCACGCCACCAAGGGCCAGATCTTTTGAAAGGCCAAACCCCACCCATAGGCCCAGGAGAAGGGTACAATCATCCTCCCCTCACAGGCCAAATACACCTGTATTTTACAGACTTCAAAGAAGCCTGGACTCTGCAGCTGGAAGAGGCAACATTGTGGCTACTACTCCGGTCCTACACAGAAACAGTCACATCCCTGCCCACTTACAAACAGAACCTACTTCAGAAAAAGACACAGAAGTAACTTTCCCCCGCCTGCACAGAGCACCTGCCTACCAAAACATGGCCACTGCAGCCCCACCCCCAGTATAACCAGGATGACATGACCAGGAATATAGTCAGAGAATGCACTCATGCAGTCAATGACTCCCTCTCCAACCTCCTGACAGGACAAATGAACTTATTGTCTGCTGAAATAAAAAGGATTGGTAACGACTCCTCCTGCCAACTATCAAGAATAAATGACATGGACACCTGGAAATCACACCTGGAAAATGACATTGGCCACATATATAGAAGAGCAGCTCAGGACAGTGATGATGTCCTGAGAAGGTCTGAAATAGCGTCAGCCAATCTGTCTGACAGGATCAACAAAAATATTGATGGAATGAGAACTGAAATATTCAGGGCTATTGACAGGACCAGAACACCCCCTAACCAAAGCCAAAGCAATCCATTCTCACCCACCAACACTAGGTTACCCCCCTCAGGTCAACCTTTACAGGCTACGAGCACCTCTACCAGAACGCCAACATCTTTGCCAGTAGGGTACAGGCTCAGCCCCCCAAGCGTTTTCCAAAATACAGCCCGCACCATAGCGACAGGTGCCACGCCCACCCATCAAGGCGCAACACATGTAGGTTTTGGCAGTTCGGCCACAACCCACCAGATGGCGCCCTCTACCACCAATTCATTACCGGTAGCTGCAACTTCATCCTCAGGCAGTGTGTACAACCATGTATACACACCCCACCAGGCACCCACGCCCTACAACAACCCTATACCCATGTATAGTTTGTTTACAAACATATCACCAGCCCAAGCAGCCGCCCACCACCCTGCAGCTCAATCCACCCCAATGATACCAAATCTGGGACAATCCAACTACTCTGCTACCACTGGCTATAGAAACTTCGAACCTGAGCGACTCACATCTGCTCAATTAAGCTGTTTTAACAAACCAGAACCCTTTGACTAGCCCTCACCCTACAGGTCTGCAGCCAGATTTCTGGCAGAATTCAAATTCTATATAAGAAATGCATACCCCCGCAGTCCAGCAATGCATGCATCCTGTATGTATACCTTTTTAAAGGGCAGGGCAGCACAATGGTTTTTCACAAACATTTTTGATAAACCGATCATGTATGACACTGAGGCAGTCTATATTGCTTTTCTCAGCAGGTTCAACCAGCCTGACCCTGCCACAATAATCAAAGGGTATAGGAACAGAAAACAGCAGCCCAAAGAGACTGTAAAGGAATATATAGCAGATATGACCTTATTGCTATCCAACAGCAACCTGGATGAGCCTGTACAAGTGGACTATCTTATAAATGGCCTCAAGGACGAAATAAAAAATGTTGTACTCTCAGACACCCCCAAAAGCATTAGAGAAGCTAAGACTGCAGCATTAAGACAGGAATTGTTCATAGAAGCAGCCAAAGCAGCCCATGCCTCAAGCCAACCTTCACACTTGTGTGCCATGAACTATAATAACTACAATGGGCAAAAGAACAACAGTTACAACAACAACAATAATAACAGATCCAGGAAGGACCAGTACAATAACAACAGTTACAACAACAAATCCTCTGGAAATGGCAACAATAAACAATATGACGATAATTCCAAGTCGGATACAACCAAAATCAGCAAGGTTACAACAACTCCAGATCCGGCTTAAACAACAGGTCTAACTCCTAGAACAGATACCAGTCACCAGGCAGGAGCAGATCTCAAGAAGGCAACAAAAGCAGATCCAAGTCCAGTGACACAAGAAATAATTTTGTCTTCATCCCTGTCACCTCCACCCCCACTAACACCCGCCAGGTGTCCTTCCAGAAGCTCCTAGTCCCAGCAGACTTCCCAATCCCTGATGATTTGACCCAGCAGCAGAAGAAGTCTAGGGATCCAACACCAGGCAGAAATGATAATGAAAAGATCGGAGATAACCATCCTGACAACCAACCTCCTGATTCTGGACAAGGAGATCATTACAATGACAATATTGAATAGGACCCAGGGGAGGGCCACCATGCATCTTACGGCCCCGTCCCCACCTTGGACAACAAACTTGGAACGTCCCCCACATGCCATATTTCACACATGAACGATGGAGCAGAATTAAATTCAGCAGAACAACAGGACCGCGACCCCCACCTTGTGAATTGTGATGAAGACTCCTCATCAGACAGTGAGGACCTCTATGAAAACCAGAACAAAAGAATTTCCACCCTCCAATTAAAAGTCGAGACCAGTAAGTATGGGCAGCAAGGTAAGACCTCTTACATTGATACTGAATTGACTAAAGGTGCAGTTAATGTTGATATCAACGGCAGTTCTTACAGAGCCATAGTAGACTCTGGAGCCTCCCTTTCCTTTATCAGCCAGAAAATGGCAGATAAAATAGTATCAACCCCCAACTTCAGACATGGTAGGAGATCCTGTATGGTAATCCTACTAGCTGATAAATCCTCAGTTCAGGTCAACAATTCCATCACCATAACCTTCCTAATTGATAACACAGAGTTAAAAACAAGACTCCATGTGGTCCCAAAGCTAAATCACCATCTAATTCTTGGCGTAAACTTTACGACCAAATATAGGGCCAAAATTTCCTTTGGAACCAAAGCCCTTTCACCACACTTCATAAGAGCAACAAAAGGTCTAACTATGCTACCAAATTCTGAATCTACATTCAATGCCATCGTCATAGTACCTGATTCCTTAATAGGCCAAACAGGCATAACAGAAAATGTTGACACAACATTACCGGTACTAATCAAACATGCCCTTGTTGAACCAAGGTCAACAAGAAAAATTATACTTGTAACAGTGGCCAACCCAAATGATTTTTCCATCAGCATCAAAAAGCACATGAACCTAGGCATTTTTGCACTTAATAATCTAAAGAAAGCCATTCCCATTGGAAAACTGAACAGCCAACACTCCCTCAATAGCATAATCTCTGACAAAGACATGCTTCCCATCAATTGTGGAGATGATCCCCTGGATCAACTACCCAAAAGGGACGACCCTCTAAAATACGCAATATGTGACAAACTCACTGAGGCCCAAAAACAACAAGTCAAAAACATTGTTGAATCAAACAGAAAGGCCTTTGTACTAAATGAGAGTGCTATAGGATTAAATGTTGAAAATGAAGACAAATTAGAATTAATCCCTGATTTCAAACCCTGCAACAGACCATCCTATAGAATGTCACCCAAGAAAGAGATTTTCCAAAGAGAGCTGTTAGAAAAACATTTACAGCAAAACGTCATTGAAGAATGCACCAAGCCCTGTGAGTGGAATTCCCCAGCTTTCTTGGTCCCCAAACCCCAGGGAGACAGGTCTGTAGCCTCAGGAGGGAGGATAGTTGTGGATTATAGATGGGTTAACCAAAACCTAAAGTCTTTTTCCTACTCCTTCCCCAGGGCAGACGACCTCATGCAACAAGTTGGCAGAACAGGTGCTAAATATTTTTCCAAATTGGATGTATACAGCGCCTACCATCAGATTCCTCTAGCTAAAGAATCCAGGCCCTTAACAACTTTCTCCGCCAATGGTACAAGGTATATGGCCAAAGTATTACCCATGGGACTGAAAACTTCTGGTCTATCATTCATGAATGTAATGGAACAATTACTCATGAAATGCAAATACAGAAATGCAGTAGCCTATGTGGATGATGTGGCCATATACAGCCCTACATGGGAAAGGCACCTCCAAGACCTAGATGAAGGGCTAAAACTTTTCATCAAAGGAAACATCAAATTAAAATCTGAAAAATGTGAATTTGGCATCACCAAAATGGAATTCTTAGGTTTTACCTTAGATCAACACGGCATATCACCTTTCCCAGACAAAATCTGGCTAGTTAAAACTTTCCCAGCACCTAAAAACATCCACCACCTTAGGTGTTTCAATGTTATGGCACAATTCTAAAAGAGATTCATTAGAGGTTTTGCCCATATAATGAAGCCCTTATATGAAGCCACAAAGGGTACCTTCAAATGGACCACTCAATGCCACATAGCCTTTGAAAAGATCAAAGTATCAATTTGCACTGAGGCAGTCCTAAAATTCCCAGACTATAACAAACCCTTCATCATCTTCACAGACTCCAGCAATTTCAGCGTAGGGGCAGTGATTACACAGGTAGATGAACATGGTTTTTATAGACCCATTGAATTCTCTGGGAGAGGCCTAACACCTCAGGAATCCAGATATGGAATAACTGACAAAGAGTTACTTGGAATAATCTTCGCTGTTAAGAAGTTCCACCATTATGTAGATGGCACTCATTTCAAGGTATATTCAGATCATACAGCCCTAGTCTCCCTCTTCAACAAAAAAGAGAATATCACCAATGGTAGGTTGGCAAGATGGGTAGATACTGTAATGTCCTATGATTTTGAAGTGAAATACCTACAAGGCAGAGCTAACCTAGTGGCAGATTGCCTGTCCAGAAGAAAATATCCCCCTAGCTCTGATGATCCAATACCAATTAGATCACAAGGAAGAATCATTCTCCCACCAAAGAAAGTACAATTTTCAGACATATCCATGACAAAGGTTTTCAGATCAGATGACCCAGTTCCCAATAATCCCATCTGCATGGGACCTCCTAGATCAATATTAAAAGGAGGAAAAATTTGGGGAAGCACAAATAAACCACCCAAAGGCGTCATAGCCAGAAAAGGCACCCCAGAAAGGCAGCAGGTTGTGAATCCTGACCTGTGTGTACTCACTCGAGCACAGTCCCAGTCCCAGGATGACACACCCCCAGCCGCCAGCCAACCAGCGCCCAGTAAACAGACCTGCCCACTCAAGCCTAAGTGCAGCAGTCCTCGCCCCAGAGGCAGGCCCGCCAAATCTAGGTCACCTAGGGTCTCTATCAAAGCTGCTAACACCAAGAGAGCTAAGCTCTCCCACCGTGTGCTACCTCTAGCTGAAAGGGCGATTCAGGAAATCTGTAAACATCAATCCCTGTCACAAAAAGATTAAGGCCAGTTGGTATACTTACATATACCTACCCTGCTGGTCAAATGCACATCAAAAAAGTTGCAACCCACATACTCAGGCCCCTAAATTATAATGAAAATGACTTCACCAGTCACAGCCATTTTAAAAAGGCTACAAGATGGAAAAATACTGAAGAAATCAGTACATGTATCAAGGCTAAGGAGACCAATCACAAGAGCTAGTGCCAAAGCCATCATAAAAAGGCTACAATCAGGGCCCACAAGCTCACTTCATGACCCCGACCGGGATGACCCCTCCAATGTGAGTCTCACCACTCCCAAAAGAAAGAAAAAGAAAGGAAGGCCAGCCAAAAAGGGCACAATCTCCTTCAGCCCCATGCCCTCCAGAAAATCAAGAAAAATTCCTAAGCGTCCATTATAGATCACAAGACATTGTGTCAAAACACTCCCCACCCATAAAAACCCCCCTCCTTTAATCCCTACAGGTGCCACACGCCCTAACCAAATTAGGGATAAAAACAGCCTAGGCTAGGGATAAAAACAGCCCCCCGCCAAGCTCCCCAATATTCTATTTTTAGACAATACCTCTCCACCAACCAATCCAGGCCAGGATTTCCCTAATTTGCATAAGGGGTAGATCAACCCTTTTGCATCCACCCAATAACGTTTGGCCTATGCCCTTTTAGGGCAAGACATACCATCTAATGGGAGATCTTAGACTGAGAAATAGCCAAACCCAGTCTCAGGTTTATAAGCGCTTGCCCACCCCCATCTGATCACAACACAACCCACAACCAATACCACTACACCTTAAACACGGCAACAAGTGTCTGGAAAAGGATCATGGCAGACCCATCATGCAACCAGCCCAGGTAGGACTATCTCATGGGTCTATTTTTAGCACTTAGGATTTTTATTTTAACAGTCGTTCTAGCATTGTACATGAAAGTAGTTTTATTATCATGGTGCCCAGGTACCCCTATTAACCAATGGCGGTGTGAGCCTAAAGTGTGTGTAAAATGTGGAAGAACTTCTCCACTATCCTATAATTTTTAACACTGATAATCCAACTTACTAAACCTCTTCAGCCAAGCAAACTCCCAACCATTACCTCTCCCCCCATTCACAGCTCACTTAGACCTTTTTCCCTTTATGACTTACAGCCTGGACCCACCACCAGAAAAGCACGGTCCAAATGCACCATGGACCATACACAGCCTTCTTGGACCACATGGGATCAGGAGTGATCTCATGGATCCTTTTGAAATCAGGAGCATAATCATGGAGCAACAACACCTCATCACCTTACTCGCCCATGAGGATATTAAACACTACCTCAGCAGCCCTGTATTAAGATGGGTGCTGGACTTGAGCAACCACACCACAGCAGCAACCCTCAAAGCCTTCATGGTCACTGTAGCTGGGGATAATCCCCGCCGGCCTCCATGGGGCAGGTTTAACTATAGATCTGCAGCACCCCTCACCAAATCTCATCAAACCCTTATCTCACAGTACCTTTCTATACATAAACGACCGTCCCACCTCCATGCTCCAATGCACCGACTCAGGCCAAGTCAAAATAAAAAAATAGTGCATACTCAGTCATCTCAGTCCCATGTCTGTGCTCTATTAAAAATGCCGGCATGATTTTAACCAATTCTGATTTATCTTGCACTCAAAATTTCACCCTAGAACCCATATCAAAGGCTTATTTTAACTTACCACTGTGGCGACATTTTGGTCAACCTCCAGCCAATGTTTCCGGCATCACCATGGCAGCCACGCCCCGGACCCTTCACCTACCAAATTTTAAAAAATTAAGACACCTACATAACCAGAACTTTTTCAAGAAACCCCAACCCTTAAAAAGGCAGCACAGGGACTTAAGGACCAATCCGCCCTCCTGTCCACCAGCTCCTTGATACAACTAGGATACCACCTCCAGTTCTCACCTTGGCTACACTTAGTGTCACCCCTTCTGGCACTACTTTGCTGTGCAATAACTCTTAAAAACCACCTTTGTGTCAATCAATTGGCGCCCTTTATCACACTAGTCTCAGCAATTCGGACACCAAAGATGGCCAACGCTGAGAACTGGAAAAGATTTAAAGAACTAATTAAAAAGGCCAACATTGACTGGCCGGCTTCACCTACTGCCGCCCCACTGGATTATGAATACACCCAGTTGCCAGGCCGATACAACAGCATGATCTCACTTATATTCATCCTGATCGGCCTGTATCTCATCAAGATAACCACACTGCAAAAACGGTGTTTAGATTTTAAACATGTTTAGGTCTAAACATGTTTAAAACCTAAACATATAGGTCAGGTAGGTGTCTCATGGACTACATATTTAGGAAATGAACACCTTTATTCTAACTACATAAACATTTTTGCTAAACATGTTTAGATGTTTAGAGTTTAAACAGTTAAATAATAGGTGTTTAGATTTATACATCATTATGTTTAGGTACTTGGATGTTGAATCCACACCAGGTAGCAGCACTATCTTTGAATGGACTATCTTTACACAATCATAATCAATTTTTGTGACAAATGTACCTGAACCCCATGTTTATTATAGTTTCTATTCATTGAATGTCATGAGAATAGAAAGGGCAATAGAAAGTTGACTAGATTCATCTTACACCACCATCATTAGCATGAAATAATCAATAAGCTCAATTACTGACACCTTTTTCATGTTATTCTGGAATAGACAAAGCAGTTTCCTTTCTGCCAAGCTGTTGTACTTTCTCAAGTCCCTCATTCTGATGCAGTGTGTACATACATGCACACATAAATAGGTAAGGCTGATATCTTTGGAGACTTTGACATGTAAATAGCCCCCCCTAGTAAATGAGAAAACAAACAAAAGACATTTTTTTAATGTATACATGACTGCACACCCTAACTCTCCATCAAAGCATTTAGATATCTAAACACAAAAATTCATAAACATCTAAACACAAAAATTCATAGATATCTAAACACAAAGTTTAAACCTAAACACCTAGATTTCTAAACACTTGAGCTAAGCACATTGTTCGGCTAAACATGTGTAGGAAATTAATGTGGTTACAAAAACGTTGCAAGAATATGTTTAGAATTGTGTTTAGGATCTAAACACCATTTTTGCAGTGCATGAAGAGATGCCTAAGGCACTGGCCATACTGCAGGCAGGATAACGACGACACACCATCCATCGTCACCAAGATTCATGCCGAGGGAAAACCCTTCAGCTTCACAAACACCTTTATAAACCACAGGAGATGATGCTCACACCACCCACTACATCAACCCGCGCTAAGTTTCTTTAGAAACCTCCTGTGATCCTCATGTGGGGATCAAGACAGGCCGCCGGCCACCCCTGTATCCCCTCAATAATGGACTCTCCCGGCCACCCAAATCCACCGGATACCCCCACCTAACACCTTCATGTGGGGATCATCCCAATCCCTAATAGCTCTAGAATCCGGCCCCACCTATAATTAACCCTTTTTATAACGTCTCACAATCCCACTACACAGTTTTCGAAAAACAATAACACATTTGTTCGACTCACAGTGAAGGCCTGCTGCACGATGAGACATCCCCATCTTGTTTCTGACGTCGTGTCCGGCTTCCCTGCCAAATGCTGCATCAGAACGCTTGCGATAGAAGAGCGTCGCCTTGCTGTTCTTTTCCTCCCGGGAGTGTGGCCAATGGACATAGTCTTGTAGGTGTTCATGGAAATAGTCGGACACCTTCTCTACAGACCTACACACAGTGGATTTGGAGACACCGTGAATGTCTCCTATGGAGTTGTAGCTGGCACCAGTGGCGAAATACCTCAGGGCAATCAGGAACTAAAGAAAGCAAAGAAAAGGATATGGTAATTACATGCCACAATAAAGTCAACTGAGGTAGGGTATAGAAAAAATATGACATTAAAAGGATACATAAAGAATGCACTCTGTTACCAAGAGGCCTTCCCTTACCTTAAGCCTATGTGGAACGGCGTGCTTGCCCCTCAGGACCTTCTTTTTCTTCCTAGCAACATAGTTTTTGATGAGAATTCAGGCTACCTCTTTACTAAGACGGAAGGGCTGCAGAAATTTTTTTCAGTGTAGAAGGACAAAGGATCCTTTCTCTCGTAATACTGCCTAGCAGTGTTCAGGATGTACCCAGGCATTTCTCTCCCTGGTGTAGTACGGCCAAACATAGGTCACATGACTTGGGGTGAAAAGGGAGGTCACAACCTACTTAGGAGATATTCATTGGATGCAGGCATAAAAAAGACCGCATGTTACTTATTTGCCCCATATGTGACATATGGAGGGGTACCTGACCCCTCCACATTTTAACCTGAAAATATGGAAGACATGCAGAAAACAGGTTGTCCACATCTTGAAGTGAAACACCTAATAAGCCGTATTTCAATGCGGCCCCCCGTATGTCACAAAAATGAATGCGGAAAATTGAACAGAAATGGGTTTTTTTAGATACGGCCCCCGCATGTCATTTACGGACCCCGTATGTTATGAGGTGAAACATCCTCCTGGTTGATGATTGCGAGTACTTTTACGTATTATAATATAATACATGATGTCAATAGTGTGAATAAAAGGGGTGTCTTTGTGCTCAAATTTTATGGACATCACCTACAACATGTTGGTTTGTGAAATGTGAATCTCTAGATGGTTGTAGGATTAGATCATAAATGTAAGCATTGTAGTGTAAGAATCCTCGCCCATCCAGCCCCCCCCCCTTTCCACACCGGGCCCCCAACCCTGTTTTAGGTTTACGGGCGTTCCGGGTACCGGGCTGTCTGTCACCTGCACGGGACTGGCCGGACTACTGCAACATCAGGAGGAGAGCCCAGTGCTTAGGCGCCACCTTGTAGCAGACTAGAGTATGACCATGTCTGACAGAGCTAGAAAGCAAGGAAATGGTCAAAGTATGACACAGTGGAGACATCATGTGAGTGGCATGGGAACTAAGTAAACATGAAATGTACCAGAAATGACTTCACTGAGCTCATATTAGTGGTAATTGAAATATCTTTCTCACTCTCTAGGAATGGTGCTCCAATGTTCTCTACTGCACCCCCTCATACATTAGACATTGAAATAATTTTCACAAAAAGTAGTTTTAATGGATCTCAACTCAATTATTTTTATGAAATGCTCAAAGCTGACCTTTAGAACAGCCCATTATCAACTGAAACAGGATGGATTTCTCCATACTGATACATTGAAATGCAGCTAAACTGGACCCATTACATAGAGTGAAGTATATTTGATGTAAATGTATCATAGGATATTTGACACATGTGTTAATATGGCAGAATTGAAGTATTTCCTCAGGCATACTGAGCTATACACACAAACATGAATGTTACAGTTGCCACAAGATGGCGCTGAAGCACTGGTCACCCCCCCCCCCCCCCCGCCGCAACATGACTGTATGGGCCTGCAACTATAGCGCCACCTTTCTGTACACCTCCTATTGCCTTTCCCACATATATGTCTTCCTTCCTGGGCCTTAATTCCCTTCTCCATCTGTAAGAAACTCAGCAGTACTGACTTGGTGTATATTTATACATGTTGTCTCTTCAGGATTAAAATATATAATCCCCATAGGGCCAGCCTTATGTATGGCAGTAGTCTTGGTGCGTAACCCATCAGGTCCATTTAAACCCTTAAGTATAATTCTGTCCTAAACCAAGCAGATCAATGCACCAACGTATCATGACCATTGGTCGACATGATGCATTATGTGAAAGGAAGTGAGTGTGTTACCCATTCACAGGCTTCAATTAAAGGGAGCAATTGATATAAAACACATGAACATAGAGTGAGAATACTGGGCCTCCCTGTTAGACATGATACAACTATGGTAATAACAGATGAGATAATATGTTTTTTGGGGTTTTTTTTACAATTTAAACTTTATTTGACCAAACGTGGAGTTACATAGTGTATTCTTGAAATTTGATGATCCTTGTGGATACGTATTGGTGCCAATGAACAGTTAACCAAAAATAAAAAGATAAAACAGCCCAATTGTGTTTTTGCTGCTTTCATTACTGACAGCCACTGTTTAGCTGTACTACATGTTTAATATGTTGCCTTTCGATTTTTGCAGTTGGCCTTTTCCCTGGTGAAGAGAACATTCTATATCAAATTTAGGTGTATTGAGTCAGGAATAATTGAGGGCAGAGCAGCAGAAAAATGTGGACAATAAGCTGTGTAGTTTCTGGGAAATTCTGGAACTTCCATCTCATCGCCATGTGTTTCAGAAAGTAAAACACAATTTGTACATTTTTATGAAACTGTTAGTTGCAAAAATGAATCGTCTTGTTGCCCATGAACAGCCCTGGTCCTGTGTTCTAGATCCTTTCCAAAATGTCTATGAGACTTTATATAAAAAGTATACCATGCGTCCTGTATATCTTCATCCATCATACTAACATAGGGGCATTAAGGTGCATTAAAGCACTCTGCGCACTCTAAAGGGTTAATCAGCAACTTGCTGAGGTAGTAGTTATAAAAAGAAGTATTTAATGGTTTCTATGTGGTTGTGTGGGTCCTGTCAATATAAGATGGAAGCAGCCTGTGTATATCAGCAGATCCTGTAAATTCAGTTTTCCCCTATCAGCATATGAGTAAACAATTACTTCCTCCCTTATGTTTAAACCTTTTTAAATTAATAAACAATGGCACACTGTCTATTGATGATGCACACTCTGTGTATACACACATTCAAGCAGCCTCATTAATTATCAACCCAAAGCTTTGACCTTCAAGAGCTGTCAACGTATTGATGAAGTATATCCATTTAACTTAAGCATCCCAATGTATTATTGCATGCACTACAACGATTGGGATCATTTGTAAACATTTAGCCTATTTTCTCAAATTTTGAATGATTGTTGAATGGTTAGATGGCACCTTCATCATACAAATAATTAACACTTATCCCCTTTTGTTGCCTTATGTTCCAATTTTCTCTTTTTCTTGTCTTCCCCCAGTAAAGCCTATTCAAGTTCAAGATGATTTGATATAGCACTGCGGAATAAAAATCTTTAATTTCGTGAGAAAATGGTGAGGTGGATATCTTTAACGACAAAAGTGTGTTTTATGCCAGGAATCTAGGATGTAATATGGTTGGATTTTGATCTTCAGTAAACCATCAGTAAATGAGAGCAGTGCCAACACAAGAAGCATGCCTCTGCATAAGGCCTGCTGCAGTGAGCATCATGGGACAAGTTGTGGAGGAAGTGGTTACGTTCCTGCAATCTACCTCCCTGAAGGGGGTCCCTCATGTTCTCCGTATAAAAACAGGCTGCCTGCGGCTATTCTGGTTGATCTCCATAATATGCTTTTTCTGCATTTGTGCCATAAAGACATATTCCTTGGTATTAACCTACTTGTCTTACCAAACAAACAACATTCTTCTCCAGCAACCAGCCTTATTTTTTGTTAGCCACCCTAAAGTCTCACTACCTGGTCTGGGTGTATGCAATCTACGTGGGTTATCAGACACAACTCCACATGTGAATGTACCATCCATTCAGGAATTCAAACAAAAGCTTCAAGATGTGACCAGTTGCATTGATAAGGAAGATAAATGCAATTTAAACAGGCAGGAAGAGTTAATTGAGTATCAAATGGAATCACTAGATGATCTTCGGGGTTACTACCAGTATATTGGTCCAGAGAGAGCAAAGAGACTGGCACAGCCTTACAGGGATTATGTCCATGGATGCCGTGTTTATCAGTTCACTGGTGGCGGAATTAAGTTCAAGCCTTGTCGCAAAAGCAACATTGTAGTAAGTCAATATGTGACACCTCAGCATTTCACCTGCTTTAGTTTCCACCTTCTAACAACCCTTCTGCTACCTTCGCCTCCACTACATTTCAGGGCAATTTGAAAAAAGCCCTTCTGACTCAAACTCACATTGATCCAAATGCAGAAGATGAGGATGATGTAAATTCAGACAGTGGCATTCTTCTACATTCTACAGGTATCAGTGTACATGCAATAGATCCTCATGAAGCACAAAATGTCAATATCAATCTAAATGCAGTGGATGTACCCGCTGGCTACACAGCCCGTGTGAAGTTGATATTGTTTGGTAACGACTTAGCCACCCATATGGAAACTGTATATCTGATGACAAAAAGCCAGATTTCATGCACAGACAACCCATGGGAAATTACAAATATACCCAACAAGCATGCTTTACCCTATGTATGCATGAATGGGTCAAGTAGATGTGCAACTGCACACATGTCAGTCTCCCCTTAACTTCTACCAGTATCCAGTTTATTGTGCTTCTGTTGCACAGGACAAAAAGGATTTTCAAGCAAAGATGGACTGGGCTGAATATGTTATTTTGACGAGCTATTTAAACTGCACACAAAGCTGCAAGCAGGAATGCTCCAGTCTTGGATCTGAATTGAAGGTGTCTCTTTCTAAATAGCCACAAACCAGTCGATTATATCACTTTTATCGAAAGTACATTAAAGGCTACCCATATCGGTTTCATTATGAGATGCTTTCAGAAAAATCATGGTCAAACATCTCAGAGGCTGATCTTGCCTTGGCAAATCGACAGGTGAGAGAAAATTTTGTAAGAGTGAATTTCTATCTGAGCTCTTTCAACATGATGATATATAAGGAAAAAACCCACAGATGACACTCTCATACTTCTTTTCTCAGCTCGGTGGTTCTTTAAACATGTGGACAGACATTACTGTGGTATTCCTGATGTTCCCTTCGATGAAGCAGTCAAAGTCAAAGACCTGTAGTGTTCAAGTTCAAGTTAATCTTTAATTGACAAAGCTGGCATTGCATTGTGACAGAATAAACACAGAGTAGACTTTGAATATATATATATATATATATATATATATATATATATATATATATATATATATATATATAGATATATATATATAGATATATATATATACATATATATATATATATATATATATATATATATATTCAAAGTCTACAAGTCTACTCTGTGTTTATATAGAGAGCATATATATATATATATATATATATATATATATATATGGGCAATTTTCATTTTAGGGGTCTCAACTTTCAGGCAAATCAGATGCATCAAAATAGTGTAAAAACAACCTCTTTTTGTTCCCTCATCCTAACAAAAGTATCTGAGCTAGATTAATCGATTTTTGCATAATGGCTGAATATGACCTGATAATGACATGAACCATATGATCTAATACATAGGTTATATCATAATTTTTTCTGTGAGACATTTACTGAAGGTCTTTTAGGTGTAAGATCCAGCAAGTCCATTGTCCACAGCATTTTTTGAGCTATGTATTGCACCATACAAAGCAAGGTAATAGGGATAGCTCTTTGAAAATTAAAATGGACAAAATGTCCATGAATATTGAATTACTGGTGATTTTACGAGGAATTTACACTAATATTGAAGGAATTATGGCCATGTTGCTGGATCTTACATTGCCCTAAATTTATAGATACATGTGATAATCATCAAAAATCTAAATAAATGCTTTCAGCCCCATTTCATATATTTTGTCTGTGTCATCTAACAGCATAATATGATTAACTAAATACTAGTACTAGGGTCTGAACTTGAGTGTGTATTGATTCAAGGTAGATCAAATGTGAAATTTGGGTGTGTGACATAGAGAAAGGTCCGAATTTTAGTGGTTTTTTAAGGATAAAACCACTAAAAATCATCCAAATCTGTAAATTAAAAAAAGCACTTGTAGATCTCGATGTCTATTGTTCACCTATGACTTCTGAATTGATTAATTTGACATGAGGGATTTTCTATAACAGTGTGACATATGCAGTGAAAGTTGAGACCCCTAAAATGAAAATTGCCCATATATATATATATATATATATATATATATATATATATATATATATATATATATTGATACAAGGAAGTGAAAATGTCAGAGACAGCACATTTTAATGCTATTTCACAGACACTGAATTACAGCATGTCTTTATAAACTACCACCTTCAAACACCTGCTCCAAATAGCATATTCAGAGTTGTGGTGACATTGGCTGGCTACTCAGGGCCGCACTGTAACGAACACTAACAACTGCATGTTTAAGGCAAGAAGGCTGCAGCATAATTAACTTTGTGGGGTACAAAGAGAACAGCAACTACACCTTGTAACTATTATTTGTAATTTTCTTACATCGCAGTGTCAACAGCCTGTCTTTAGAGACCTTCCTGTGTGAAATAAATTACCAAGTACAGTAAAACTTAGTTACAGCGAACTTGTACTATACTCAAGTTTCACTGAAAATTACTTAGTTATAAACAAGTTCAAGCCAAAAGTACTTCGTTCTAACCAAGTTTGCTCACTATAGGACCAAGTCCAGTGAAAATGATGCAGGTCTGAAGTAAGCAGACGTGGTCCGAGTAGACGCGGTCCGAGCAGACACGGGACAGATATTTTTCCATTATTTGCCAGAGATGGCCACTTATGTTGAATGTATGGGATAAATATGGTTTATAAACAACACCTCCAGTTTACGACATGATGACTATGTACCAGACTGACAAGCTAAATATAGGTTAAAGAAAGATCATGATAATCTTTTCACTTAGAATACCCTTCTATAACTTATATTTTTTTGTGTTATGGTATACTGTTTCAGAGCTTCCCCTTCAAACTATACAACCAAAAGGTTGTTAGCTAGGGTGTTGCTACCTGATAATATACAATAGGATCTTCCTCCAAACGATATTGTTGTATTACCATGACTAAGACTTAAAAGAATCCAATCAAACAGAAGCAAACAATTTCCATGAATACCAAATCAGATCTATGAAAAGGCATTTCTCTAGAATTTGAGTATATTTCAATATTTATTCCAAAATCTCTGTGCATTCAAAACGTAAAATATTGATAGATGTCTGAAATTTGACACTTCACTAAATATTTAAATTGTTATGAATAAATAAGTATTCATCTAGTTGAACATGCAAATCAATAACTCTCATGAATGTAAAGCTCAGAGTATTGTTGACCACCCTTTATTCTGGGGGATATGACTGCAATACCCATGCAGTGTGTAAGGCTCACCCCGCATATAAGGCGCCCCAGAGTTTGTAGATATGTCAGAAAGATTAAAAATTGACATAATCATGATTTTCATGTACCCAGTAATTCTGATAGTTATGCTTTGCCAGTGTTGGACCAGTGCTTGGAAAACAATTGGAATGGTTCTGATCATTGCCTACTTTTGCCCAAAAGGTTATCAATAATGTAAGTGAGCTGACCAACAACTTTTGGTCTTAGCTCCTCCTGCCTCCAACCTCAGAAAACGGGTTTAAAATTTTGCTACCTAAATCAGCAAATACGAAACCAATTCTCAAGCCTTTAAACTTCAATATCTCAGCAACCGCCGGTCCGATCGACTTGATCTTAGTTGCATTCCAAAGAGCATAACCCTTGCTTTCCTATGCTTAATGTGTTATAAAATTGATATTTTGACCCCTAAGACCGAAATTCGCTGGGCAGTCCACATAAAACGCTTATGGGGCTGCGTCCATGCACTAAGTCAGGTATGCATGGTTGATACATTGCTTTAAGTTTTGCGTGATGCATTTATGCATCATCCCGACCAAAGCACAAAGGGCATTGATGCACTGTGTGACCTTTCAAGGGGCTTTACTTTGTTTAAAAAAAAATTGAACTTCTTAAATGGCGTAGCTGGTACGTCCTTTGGTAAGCAGGTGTCTGATGGATGGCTTTGTAGATGGACACCTGCCAGGCACATAACGGGGTTCCATGTGTCACAGAATTCTATAAACGTTTAAAATGTAGGAATGTACGTAATGTACTTTACTTATCTAACCATTTGTTTGTTAATGTGTAATTGTGTTTAAAAATCAATGTTTCCAAACGTTTCTAATAAGTTATGAGTCATGTGGTATTGAATAGAATAACCTATTGTGATGCCTAAATGCAGCCCCTGGGACCAGGCCCGTCAGGACTGCATTGATGTAAGAAGAATGGGCGTGAAGCCTTAATGTATCCCTGGTACTTAAATATTATTTTCCAAATCTATATAAGGTGTTATAGGATACAGAGTACATGCATGCTCTCATTAATTTGTTTCGCTTTTATGAGAGGCTTTTGTGTTGCTTGTTTCTTATGAGACTAATTTGATTTTCTTGGTTTATGTATGTATTGTTGTCATAATGAACAGAGTTTTAATCTCCCATACACTGTGCACATAATAGGTGCCCTGCTGGGGCTAGCAAGTGGTGTACCTAACACGCCCCTGTTGAGCCAACAGTTAAACTCCATGTATAGAAGTCAGTCATATACTGTTTATACCAAGATGGACTAAGTGCTTGCTCCGAAAGACTTCATCGTATTCATCTAAACTACAGGGAGAAACTAAAGTTTATTAAGTACATAACAATAAATACAGTCAGGATGGCGGACTGCAAGCTGGAGGATATCATGTTCAATGGTAGGGAAATTTAAAGCAATTATAAATCTATCATTTTGTATTGCGGTGTGGAACACTGGCGGATGTCTTAGATGGATTCTGAGAGGGAAAAGGAGCCAGTTAAGACATATAACCTATTAACTTATACACACGGTTATTTGGATGTAGATTCCATCAGTTAACCACCATCTCCCTGTTTTTCTGATTCATTCTCTCTCTCTATCTCTCTCCCTCTCTCTCTCTCTCTCTCTCTCTCTCTCTCTCTCTCTCTCTCTCTCTCTCTCCCTCTCTCTCTCTCTCTCTCTCTCTCTCTCTCTCTCTCTCGCCCTCTCTCTCTCTCTCTCTCTCTCTCCCGCCCTCCTCTCTAGATATTCTCTCACACCCTATTCCGGTGGCCCTTCCCTTTTTATAGAGACTTTTCTTTCTATCTATCTATTCATCTACACGAGACCGGCACTTATTTGGATGCTGTCTCTAACGCTTAATATTGATTTCAATACCATCTTCCCCGTGCTATAATTTAAGGTCGGCGCTTATTTGAAACTCCGGCACTTAAACAGGCATCTATCCACATCTAATGCTGTCAATTCAATGCATATGAACTATAAATAAAATCCTGTTATTTACTATCGGTCAAAAGGGCACATTCGCGCATGAATTCCTGTCCCTCCGGAGGGGTAAAACAATTTTGACCCTCACAAGGGGGGGGGGAACAAACTGTTCTGTTGATAAAAAGTGATCACTCCCTTTGCATAAGCAGGCATGGAAAGCATGCGGAAGACTGTCAGAAGATGTCAGGATAAAGGCAGATGAATGTTGGAATGTGCCAGAAGATACTGAAAAATTGCATCAAAATAGATATATCAGAATGTTGCCAATTGTATATGAATCGAACATAACTTCATAGAACACATTTTTCAAGAGTCAAATGATTATTACATGTACGTAAGACCTAAGAAATCCCTAAATAGGCAACCATTTAAAGGCCGACAGTGGTCCATCATATATATATATATATATATATATATATATATATATATATATATATATATATATATACTCATTAATCCCTTTTCATTAGTACCATATAACGCCATGGCCGTAACATGGGTCTACATCATAGAGTCAAGAGATGATGTGTTAGACCTACTCTACCCCGCAAATTGTCGTCATCTGTCGCCATGATTGGTCATCAATGGTGACTCCTTTTTGAGTGATAACTCATTCCGTCATCTTTCGCCACTGTGTGTTAGACTCATGTGGCATAGAAATTGCTATTCCTGGTGATCTTGTGCTATAACGACGTCATGTTCCATCTAGCGACATGTGTGAGCCACTTCACACAGGTTGACGAGGACTCACGACAATTTGCTGGGATATATTTTAGGAATACTGGCAAAGGTCCTAAGACTAACTAAGTACGCGACCACTGCAGGGTCAATAGATATTCACGCTATTATATATATATATATATATATATATATATATATATATATATATATATATATATATACTTCTCATCTTAACTACATTATGATTTAGCAAACAAAAGGCTTGTTAAGCTAGAAAATTCAGGTTTGTCGTTAAAAAAAAGAACCTGGGTCATCTAAACTTGTCAATATGGAAACTATGTGCTAGGCCTGGCATGTTGATTTTCAAAAGGTTTAAATACATGCAGTATTGCAATAAAAGAAAATTATTGCATGTTTATCTGTAAGGTAACTAAATATTTAATGACCTAAATGGTGGCAAGTCTGGTTCTTAAAAATATCTCTTTAGAAAATGCACAATTCCTCAATCATGGCAAGGGGTGTTTGCAATTTATATGCTTAGGAAGGCTTAAGTGGAAAACTGTTGTGTGTGGTAGTAGATCTAGTACATGTACGATATAAATTATCATTGCTATGTGTGGAAAATAAAAAGTACTCATTTCCAAGATGGTCATGCAAGGGAAGTTTTTCTAAATAGAAAAACAATATCTGATATAACGAAATGACCCTACAGAATCCTTAAGACACGGTCAATGGTGAAACATATATGCCTCCGATTGATCCAATTGACAGATTATACAACTAAAACACCTATGTCAGGTGGGCTTCGATTAATCCTGCTCCAGATGGATAATCTTTGAGTCAGGCCTGGCTTAATCTTAATTCCCTCTACGGCTTTAACAGGTGCAGACGTCACCATATTATTTATATAAACATAGACCAGGAAGGCATTTCTCAAGATGGTACGACTAGACCCCTTTCAAGTCGTAGTGAGATCCATAACTTAAATGCCATTACATCCCTGCATCTAGTGGTCGCTGATAATTGCATATGTATGACTGCCCTACCAAAACCTATGTAATTGCTGCCTTAAGTGCTGATCATACAGGAGGGTGTTGCTCCTATAGTAAAAGGAAGAGCTGGTTAAAAATGCCCTTGTTTCCAGTCCTTTCTTTTCATGTAGCTATAACTTGTCCCTTTTGTTGCTCACAAGTGGGCATTCAAGTACGGTGCTCAAAAAGGGGATGTGAGTAGGTACCTAGTTGGGAGAAGTCAGTCAATATAATATACTATAGAGTGTGTGACATGAGTAGGGACCTTATAGTGCAGCTCTCTCTCTCTCTCTCTGTTTTAAACAAGACAGGTGACTTTTCAGACTAATATGGTGAGTGCAAGTTGAATGGTGAAGCAGAGCGTGACTTCTTTTGAAATGAGGGTACCTACTGACAGCTCTTTTTACCATAGGAGCAACACGCTCCTGAGTAGTCAAAGTGTGTTACCTACGATCACCCACTCTGATATTGAGGGTTTCAAGTCGTACTGGTGGTATCTAGTCGTATCATCTTGAGAAATGCCCTCCTGATGGTTGTTGCACCTCATCGTAATCAGATTTGTTTCTACTCTTAAAACTGTCCTCAGATTTTGTTGAGCATTATAGAGTTGGTGAATCCCCTTCCTCTAGTGACTCTTTCAGGGGTAATGCATGGGTCATGGGGCACAAGTGTGCGTAACTGCAGCCCTCTATCCATAGAGTTGGTCTACACATAATAACTAAATGATGCAAACTTTGCCGTTGATTCATTCCTGAAGTGCAAGTGTTGGCTTTGGCCATTATAAGAAAGAAACAGGCACATTAACCCGTAAAGGGATTGCATTATCTCTTAAATTTAAATGTAAAAATGTGTTATCACAGCTTTCCTTATCATGATTTTATCTGAACAATTGAAAACACCCTTTTAGGGGATTTTTAATTTGCCATTTGGCCACCAGTGGGTATAAGAGGGGCAAATGACTCGAAAAATGAATATGAAAAGGTTCAAGGCTAATTTATTATGCTGAATTCAATAATCCGATTTAAAACGTTCCATTTTGGATGCAAACACTCCATATCTGGAAGGTAAAAAGAAATTTTATTTAAGCAAAATTGGCACATATGCCAGAATTGTTGCCATGGTAACCTTGCATCAATCTAAGTTGAGGCGTTTTTATGCCACTTTCTGAGAATCTTCATTCAAAAACCCAAAACTGAAAAGAGACCTTGAGAATTCCTCCTAGATTAAGATCTATGATAAAAACCACCATGTATTGGGGTGCTTTTATGAAAAGGGTTGATTTATTGTGATTTTATTATTCTCATTTATAATGCATTAGAGCTGCTTGATTGTCACGTTCGTCTATGAGTAGCAACCAATGTTCAAGAAGAAGTTCTAACATAACTATTGGGAATGATGTCTCATTTTAAAGACTTTGCAATAAACTTTGATCATTAATCTGCAGAGGGGTGTTTTTGCCTGCCTGGTCACCAATGTTTAGGCATTTTCGTATCTTCAGCCTCCTTGCCTCCAGTTTTACACAATATTTAAAAGTGTGTGTCATCCAAGCCTTCCTGACTCCATTTTTACACAATGTTTACAAACTGTTTGTCATTCCAGCCTTCCTGACCTCAGGTCTTCCTTCAGCCCAGTCCCGTAGAACCCGTACGCCGACCTCTGACCTCGCAGTACAGCAGTACATCAGAGACTGTAACAAATATGGCGCCATCCCTGTAAACCATTTCATGAGGCATGTGGATGAAGAACGATTTGTGATGAGGTTCTATGGTCTCGGCCCTCTTGGGGCTAAAGCTATCTCCAGACCATTAGAGGTAAATTATTAGGGCTATAATGATGAGTATGGGAAGAGTAGAATCCCCTGGAGTACATTTCTCACTAAGTAATAAGTAAAAATATATAAATATCTCACTTTAAGAGGGAGAGATCATTTTTAACAACATGGGGCAGTTGGTGGGTTTGAGGGAGGTCAGAATTTGTCAACCCCTTGACCAGGGGGCAAAATAATTTCAACTGTTTTCAGCGGAAAAGCCCCCATGTTACTATAACTGAAATTTGCGATTTTTGGCCCTTCAGGGGGCCACATTCAAACCCACCAGCCCCCCCCCCCCCCCATTGAAAAATAATCACTCTCTTATATCATGGATATCATTTGGAGCCCCGGGGGAGCACTTCAATTTTTTTTTTATACGGGTGTGTGGCTGAACCCCTGACTACCCTTACCCCTGCTAGGGCACTCATGCGCTCGGTTTTCGTTCAAAACAATACCCTTGCTAGGGAACTTTTTACATATTAGTCTTAGATTTTGCTGAAAATATCTTAAACTGACCTTTTCTGGGAGAAAATTTGTATATATATTGTTCATGCTATTTTCATGAAAACTTGGAAAATATTCATGAAAAGGTCTAAATTTTCCGCGTTAATCGGGGTATTTCACTGAAAGTTGACCCTTGCTAGGGACATTTTGCTCAAAAGTAGACCCTTGCTAGGGACATTTTTGGCTCAAACAGGAGGCTTGCTATGGACTTTTCCTTGAAAAAGTACCCTTGCCAGCCGCACATATGTGTATACATTACATAGAGAATGCCCCCCCCCCGGTTTGGAGCTACTAATATTAATCTGGGGGTGGGCTAAAACCGTCCCCAGGTAAACGTAAATGGAATGGAGACCGAATGGAAGGGGGCTGAAATACTTAACTGAATGTATGGATAAGGGAAAGGAATCCTAATATTTTATAAACATATAGTCCCTCCCCCTTCCGACAAAATTTGGTTTCTCTGCATTTGGGCCCTGCATGTCTTGGTGAATTATAAAAGGACATGAGCATCCACCTTACAACGGTTATCCTAATAAATAAAACTGAGTCTACATTTGTTATATATGTTTCTCGTTTACAGAACAACACCCACATCCGTAAGTTGGACTTGGAGGGTAACTGTATCGGTAAGAAGGGGGCCCTATACCTGGCCAGCTCTCTCAGAGACAACGTATATATCACAAACCTGGTGAGTACAAGCCTTTATGTCATGGCAGATATGATCGTTACTATAGATTAGTACTAGAAGGCCGTATTCAATGGGGGGATGGAATACAGTGGGCCTGTATTCATTGGCTAAAGACCACGTGACCAGCTGCAGCAAACAGAGCTAAATATTGTTGAATTTCTTTATTCAAAAGCCTTCAAACCTGTGTAGCCATGACATAAATGCAAATGTCAACTCGCATGGGATATTTTTGCATCTTATTCCCAGAGGTGATTCTGCCCGTATTCAATAACGCCAAAATATGCCATGGTCGTTGACATTTGCTTATTAACTTCAACACTTTAATGGCCACATTGTGAATTAATGCATCATGCCATTCACACTGAACAGGACTTGTTCACAACTGGGTGGATTTGGGGAGATGGCCACTCATTCAAGAAGGGCCCAAGAGAATTTACAAACTATAAACAAGGACCTGGAAACATGATGCGACTGTTGGAAGGCTAGTTTTATATTCATACTTAATCAATCCTTCACTGACTGCATGGTATATCAAGGTGTTATGTCCATTTGTCTGTAGGACGATGAAACTATGATGAGTAAAATCACCAGAGCTGAATTCATTCATCACCATAATTAGGGATCACACTGAGATTGACTCAGGATGTGTTATCATTTATGATATCAGGAGACTGAAAAGATATATATATATATTAAATTTAGTACTGTAAAACACGGTGTAAGTCAAGGCTTATGCACAAGGATGGTGCCACTGGGCCTGGTGCGCCACGGCTAAATTCACCTTGTGCGTGAGGGTAGCCAAATTTCTAATTCATACATGACCACAAAACAGTCCCAAAGATGAACCAAATCTTTTGTCTGTTATTGCAGTATCGCTCATAACCAAACCCCATCTGTGCCTATACTGAGGCTGTTAATGCCACCAATCAAGTCATAATCATTGGGTGCATATGCACAGGTTTACAAGTTGATAGTTTGGGCGCCTTATACGTGAGGATAGGGATCAATCAGTGCGCCTTATAGAAACAGCCTGCGTTGGGGTGCATCTTATAAGTTATTCGTGGGATGCGCCTTATATGTGGGGTATTAAAGTTAATCAACAATGCAATGATTGAAGGAAGGAATAAATAACGCTTAAAATCTGGACTTTAAACCAGAATTTCTCATGTCCAATGTCCCCTGTCTAGGCCCCTATGTCCCCAGTCCATGTCTCATCCATCGCATGTCCCATTCATCTGACTATCAATTAATCCACCTTAAAGTATTCACACTTACAATGAGAATTTCTTAAGTTTCAGCTATATCTAGACAAGTGGGACCAGCCCTGAAAGTGTCTAGAATTCCTGCCCTCCTCACTCAGAGATGGACCAACGGACATGTCTGCCAGATGTGGCCGTAGACTCCGCCCTGAGACAACGATAATACTACTAAAGGGTCATTATGATGACTTAAAGTAGGACCTGTGTGAATCCTGGAGGGTGTTGCTCCTATAGTAAAAGGAAGAGCTGGCTAAAAATGCCCTCATTTCCAGTCCTTTCTTTTCATGTAGCTATAACTTGTCCCTTTTGTTGCTCACAAGTGGTCATTCAAGTACTGTGCTCAAAAAGGTGGATTTGAGTAGGTACCTAGTTGGTAGAAGTCAGTCAGTATAATAAACTATAGAGCGTGTGACATGAGTAGGTACCTGGTAGTGCAGCTCTCTCTATTTTAAACAAGGCAGGTGACTTTTCAGACTAATGTGGTGAGTGCAAGTACTTAGGTGAAGTAGTGCACAACTTGATTAGAAAAGAGGGCACATACTCACAGCTCTTTTTACAATAGGAGCAACACCCTCCTGCCCCCACTCTATTATTATGAAACATAGTTTTGAGACGCCAGGTCGTCCATACAGAGGTAAAAGAGTGAAGAACACATTTCATGCAGCCATTATCTTTTATGTTTTTTTAACAGAACTTGGCAGATAACAATATGGGCAGACATGGTGTGGCAGCAGTGATAGAGATGATGAGAGAAAACTCGACAATAACTCAACTAGATGTGTCAGGTGAGGGAGTGATCTCATATGAAAGAAATAGGTAGTTTGTTTGTGGGGTGCGGCAAAATCCTTTTGGCTCCTCTGAGGTGGGGGGGGGGATGTTTTACCAATAAAATGTTTCTTTCCTCTGTGCTACCTTAGTAAATGAGTGTTCGTATGTACGATTGATACCAACTGAATTTGCAAAATAGGGTAAAGGGGGGGGGACAAAACTTAGTCGTGATATTTCGCATGTTTTGATGATCAAAAAATAAATCATTTTCTTTCATACCCTCAGGTAATGAACTCTCAGACAGAGACGGGAGGATCTTCTACTATCTGCTAAAGGTAACATACATACCTAACATGATGCTTTTAAATTTCGATGACAGCAGAAAGAATGCTACATGAGTAGAAGAATTGAGATAGATATTAATGGCTATTCAGTTCTGCATGAGAATGAATGACAATGAAGTGTCCCGGTTTTACCAGTGTTACCGTAATCTCCCGCGTAGAAGACGCGTTGCGCGTATAAGACACACCCCAAACTTAGCACATGCATTTTTGTGTATAAGACGCACATTTTAAGGGTGATTTTTGTCAATCCAGTACTGTTCTATAGTAAAATTACCCCTCGTATAAGACGCACACCCAACTTGAGAGAAAGCTATAAGACCCCCCAGCATTTTGTTTGGCGTAGAGGACGCGTCTTATACGCGGGAGATTACGGTAACGATAATTTGGATTAAGCATGGCAATGGACAAAAAAAAGCAGACATTGACAA
Organism: Acholoe squamosa; assembly: GCA_949317995.1. Classification (NCBI taxonomy): domain Eukaryota; kingdom Metazoa; phylum Annelida; class Polychaeta; order Phyllodocida; family Polynoidae; genus Acholoe; species Acholoe squamosa. The sequence goes on from OX439042.1 coordinate 62,857,807, forward strand.
GATAATTATTCTTGGGATTCAACAATTTTTTGAAAAATACCAGCTTACACGAGAGTTTAACCTGCTGTATAGTGTCGAGTGCCTGCCACTCCATCTATGGGCCCTGGATGCCTTTAGATCCACCAGGACAACATGTATGTGTCGTAAATCATATAGGATGACACCCCTAACTTGATGAAGTCTATTTCTGCAGGTTCACTACAGGTTAATACCCTTTTTTGATACAAAGCCTGTCTAGCATCGATGCATGTCTCATCAACATCAACTGAATGATCCTCAAATCAAAATTATATCAAATCAAATCAAATCAAGAGAAGGCCAAATGGGTCTAAGTGGATGGTAACGTAGTGACACACACACACACCATATTATGAATAATTATGCACCTATGCACTTAAAAGTTTTCTTATAATTTCATGGTCTAGTGCCAAGATAAGTGTTCGCGCGCCATTTGACAAATCAAAAGCTTTTGAACCAGTTTAGCACTGTGAGATTGCCTTACTTAGGCCTATATGGCGCACTGGGACAATTCCACATGGCGCAGCTGAAGTCTTATACACACATATATAATGCTTGCTGATACTGCATGATTGTATAAACCTGATGGCGACAAAAAAGGCTTTAAATATTTACGTTTGAGGGGGCCATTTCTTAACATACTATGTATACCACTGCACCTTCCAAGTCATACCAAGATCTCCATAGAAATAGCATTGAGATTTCAAGTCGTAGGGCTGTGCGCGATCGTACTTCGTTAAGAAATGGCCTCCATGTCTAATATGAGCTGCGCAGAATGGATAACATCAATAATCTGTCTTAACATTGCAGCATAACCATGCACTAAAGGAACTCTTCATACGTCACAACACTCTGGCTGACGTCACGTCATACTGGCTCTTGGAAGCCTTTGACATAAATGACACACTCACCGTCCTTGACATCAGTTGGAACCACTTCCGGAAGTCAGCTGCTGTTAACCTAGCACGCATGCTCGCAGTATGCAATTGTTACATATGTGCAATTTATGAATGTTAATATCATGATTCAAGTATGTTCTATAATTATATCATTTATAAAAAAAAATGTGGTTCTATTTGACCCAGTGGACCAACAGTGGGGATTCAAAATTCTTAGCCCACTGGATAATTCAAGAAAATGTTATTCATAATCTAAACAAAGGTTTGTCTTTTTTAGGATAACACATCACTACGGGAGCTACATATGTGTATGAATGGGTTGGGTCCAGAGGGTGCGTCGGCCATGAGTAAAGTCTTAATGTCAAATAGCACCCTGGAGGTTCTTGATATAAGTGCTAACAGGATACCCACACAGGGCGCCATTAACATAGGAGCAGGCCTGGAGGCTAATGAAACACTCAAAGTTATTAAGGTGAGATGAATGTTAGGTTTTCCACCCCACGGTCTATATTCCCATAACTTTTGGGAGGACGTTTCTTTAGCTTGATTTCCCCTGTATAACAAATGATTAGAAACATACTAGATCTATTAATCCTTTGAGAGAAGGGGGTCATATCATAAACCAGAACTGAGGTTGTTTATTACAAAAAATTATACGGATCAATACGATAAAAAGGAACCTCCACGACGGGTCTCTCGTAGGTAGCTTTTACCTAGCCCAAGTACCAAATATCTACAATTGCCTATGGGCCTCAAATTCGGTGACTGGGCTAGGCCTATGTACATATTCTTGCTAAAGTCTAAAATTAATGTCACTTACGATTATTCCTCTTTCAGATGGGTAAAAATCCAATTAACCCTATAGGTGCCCTAGGAGTTATCAAAGCCGTAGAAAGGAACACACAATCAGGACTCCGGGTCTTAGATATGGAGGTAAGCAAAATGTTTTATTCCACGTCAGGGTAGTAATAACCATTAAATGGTCAATTATTGTGACTGATGAGTGGCACATTGATAGGCAAGGGATCTGCTTCCGCGAATTTGTACTCTTATGTATAAATGTGTGCTCGCAGAAAAATAAATCCATCAGTGGATCATCTGCTTTATCGACGTCCATACGACCGATGAGAGACATGCAGCATGATTTTCATGAATCTGTTTTTTTAAGGCAATATGATAGAAACTACTGCTGCTGACTTTTAGACTGGTGGTAATGTCATGAACTAGATCTACTAGGCTCACTACCACCAACAAGTGGCAACTGAAAGAAAAGGACAGTTTGTGTAAAGTGAGGGTATTAGGCGCATTTCGCCAAATGAGCGAGAATCTAATACATTTTCTAGCAAATTTATAGAATTGATCCTTCTAATATTTTTGGAAGATAACTTTTTATGTTATTCAGACATTGGTCTATGGTTTGTCAAGTTTTCCTGCTTAGAGTTTTAAAAAGGAGTTGAAGTGCAAGACCTACTTGCAGAATGGCCGATATTGCTGCTTTGCGCAAGATTGGAGCTTTGCGCGGCGCCGATCTTGCGCAATTTACAAACAGCGCTGCCCAATTTGAGAATTGCACAGATTGGTGATCCGCGCACTACAAGGGCATCAGGTTCAAAAGGTGTGATTGAGAAGATTGTCACATTTGTAAGCCAATAAAGTTCCAGTAGTCACATATTGTAAAGGGGTCTTGCATTGTAATACATGAGCTGGCATAATAATCCTTTGCTACTCCCTAGCTCCCCCTGGATAGATAGCTATTCTCCAACAGCTGCACAGCACTGCCCCCTACCTGTAGCACTAGAAACTACCTCTACAGTGCTGGGATTAGCCAATTGTGAAAGACTAAGTTCTGTATCATTCATTATCTGCTATGAAATGAGTGTGTCAATAAGGGCTGTTACTTTTTTGTATTGATTATATGAAATCTTACTTTATTTTGACAAGTCATGGTAAAGATTGCATACTTTGTTCCTTTGCAATGATTAGATTTATTAGGGAAATTGCAATATCATACCTATGTAAAATTGAATGGTCTTATTAAGTATATTATGATATATCTTGGTTAACCATGAATGACCAATGATAGTCATCATCTATATCTATTGGCTTAGCAGAATATATGTTTTGTGTTAGATATAGGCTCCTTTCTTGACCCAATATATGGTAATTCTGTATCACATGATGTGAAGTGCTATTTCTCAAGTACTGGTCAGTATATCTCTTTGATTTTTTTAATCTGAGTTTCCATATGTGTATTATTATTTTTTCTATTAAGTACATATAGACAAACTATTAAAATCACTTTCATGAAGTTTCCATATTTTTTTAGGTACTACCTTTTATTCTTAATGTGTGTATTGGCGAATGCTGTCACTAATTCTGTTGCACATGGTCATTCGCAAGGAAATCTGGAAAGTAGCTGCTGTCAGCTATATGTGCTAGCACTTTGGCGATGGGTCCATATTGGCATCAGCGAAAAGCAGATTACTTTTGTTTCGCCAATCCCATTTGTACAAATGTATTTTAGTGTGGTCAACTTCACAGAAATGACACTAAGGGGCTGTGTACAAATGACGTCATGCAGGAGGGGGGGAGGGGGGGTCCCATTTGCCATGACCAAGCATGACAAGGGGGGGAGGGGGGTCTTGGGCTGCATGACATCATGTCATCAAGAAATCACAATATGCTTTGGTTTTGGCAAGAACAAAAACATTTGTAAAAAGACTTTTAAAGGTAGGGAAGTTTAATGCATTCATCTGACATAAATTTATTACCTATAGGCCCTACATGCATGCATTCCCCAGACTTCTCACTCAATGAGTGTCACTGCCATCAATGTCAGTGTAAAATCAAGGTGATGTCCAGGCCACTATAAGGGGGGCACTACTACTCTATCCTACCTATACCAATTTAACCTTTTTTGAAAAGGGCCACTGCTGCCCTTAGGATCTAAATGATGCATCTAAAATACCCCTGAACTGCTCCTGTTGCCTCAGGGCAGCATCCATAGTCATCCACAGGCTTCTTTTTGAAAAGGTGTGATATCCCCCCCCCTCCTTCTTGAGGTGTCAAGGGAGATGTAAAGGGGACCTCCCCCCAAGCTTACTCTCCACATCTTTGTCTGAATGGAACTCTATCAGACTCAACTTATTTGCAGGTTCTAGAGTAAAATGCTGAGGTGACTCGATTGCTTTGTAAGGTCACAAATTGGAACTATGATTGCAATCGATGGTCTCCTGAGAATTTGTGATGCTTTCTGAGTTTTTTTTTCTATTAGGCTACTCACTAAGTTCAGAGTGTTCTCCCTGAAACCTATTTCTAGTACACTTGTATATGGTTCAAGTTACAGATTAAATCAATACATTCAATATATCAATACATTCAAGCTCTTGAACTATATGATCCTTAATAATAACTGTTCTTGATTTTCTCTTCGCTGACAAGTGTACAACTTTCACTGTAAACAAGGCAGACTATTAACTGTATTGGACTATTGATCTAGACAGTTTTTAAGCCCTTTTGTGACAGGAAATACTTGTGTATGATCACTACCATAGTACTCCGTGTATAACTATGTAATGGTTCGAGTTCTTATATAACTTCGGTTTAATTCGAGATATGTCAATATCAAGTAAAACCAGACAAGTTAGCTCGGGTTTGTGCAACCGGCACATAGCGGCCAGAGATCGAAGCGACCTCTGGTCCAATCAGTGGTAACCGCACCAATCGACCCACCCTCTCGAATACGGAGCTAACACTATATATAACGCTCCATGAGCCCCTACAACTACAAGGCACGGAAATGGTACATCCTGCATATAGGGACCCATACATTATATAAGCTGACAGTGTTTGGCATGTTTCTCTGTTCATTTGTTGATCAGTGCTAGCTAGTTCTTTTTCCACTATGCATGCATGTTATCCTTTATTTGCAATTCACACCCACTATATGTCCCTTTGAACCATTTTAATTTGTTTATAGCCTATAGGCCTTTACTATTCATGCACTTTGGGGGGGGGGTATCTCTCTGCATGACGTCATGCTGAGGGGGGGGGTCAAGTGTTGTATGACGAAACATGACAAGGGGGGAGGGGGGGTCAAAAATGGTCCAAAAATGCATGACGTCATTTGTACACAGCCCCTTAATGCATGCATGCAGATGAGGTGAGTCACTCACATGAGCTGCATTGGTGCATTTTGGTGGCAAGTTTTGAACTCTTTTGGTCATCCCTACAACCATCACCCAAGCCTGTACTGTTATAGATATGTACACTTATCTCGAATGCGACTGTGATGATATTATTTCCACACAGTGACAAACAAGGTTGCGAATTTCAGTGTGATGATCCTGGATTTTAAGCGTGGAGCATGGTTTTACCAATGTAAAAGAAACTGGTAGTTCTTTCTTTTTACAATATGGGGGGGTCAGGGTTATATGAACTGATCAATTAATTCATTTCATCGGCATACTTCCATTCCAGGGTATCAATGTTCCTCTTGAATTCGAGACAATAGAGATGCAACTCACAAAAGAGAGGAAACTCAAGATCATTCGGGGTCGAGTTATTGCTAAAAGACAGAAGCCCAAGGTCAAAGTCCCCCCTCCTAAATTTGAAGACATGGAGGCCAAATATCTAAATGACCCTCTGACCAAGCTGCGACAGTACTGTAACAAACGGAAGATAAGACTGCTGGATCTGTTTAAACAGTTTGACAAGGACCAGTCCTGGAGTGTATCAAGAGAAGAGTTAGAATATGGTATCAAGGTTTGTACATTTTAATAAACCATATATGATTTATTGATTATATATGAAGGATTGTTCCTAAGGGTGATGGGGAAGTGTGGATATAATTAATATCAGACAGCCACAAGGGAAATCTTGTATTTGATATCTTTATCAAGATATTGGTTATGCTTAGCCCGTATCAGGAGGCCGATTGAAGTCGGGAAAAATTATCATGTCATTTATTGTTTATTCATATATAAGAAGAAAATCATTATGCATAGCCCCAATGTGTTCTTTATTGTTTCAGAATGAAAAAGGACCGTGACTGATTTCGATATCATTTCAACAATATTATATCTATGACCTAAACGGTTTACATTGCTACTTGATGAATCCCTGTGCGAAAATGATATTTAGATGATAATCCAGGAAGGCATTTCTCAAGATGGTATAACTAGGCGCCCTTCAGGTCGTAGTGGTATCCCTCACTCCAATGCCATCACAGCCCTACAATTGTGGTCTATTGATTGCACTGGTACGACTGCCCTACCAAACCTAATGTAATGTGATCATACAGAGCAGTTGTGGAGCATTACCTACGAGCACCCACTCCAATCTTGAGAGTTTCAAATCATAGTGGCTGTGCCCAGTCGTACCATCTTGAGAAATGCCTTCCAGAGACACTATAACATTCTGATAATAAGCATTTATTCCATTCTTGTAGTCGAGAGGCATCGACATTTCTGAGGAGGATATGCAGCGTCTGCTAGACAAGCTGGATAAAGATGGAGATGGTGATATAGATTACAAGTAGGTGTTTAATTTTTGTAACCCTTAGAGAATGGGCATTAATGGCCAGAATCCTTTTTACCCGATACTCCATCAATGATAACAATGTTTTTAAAAAAACTCATGAGAGGGTCAAATTAAGGGTCAAATGATGGTCCTCCCAGCGCCTTCGTTGTCATGACTGATGAATGCTGTTGTTGCAAGTCTACTAACTTGCGAGTTTCCCATTGGTGCTTTAAGTTCACCAGCTTCCCCTATTCCCCATCTTCCTATCCTATTGATATTGCAGCATTGGGTGTGCTGGTTATTATCGTTACCATGCGTTGTCTTCAGTTTTTCCACAGGGTCACCTAGATGCACTCATTTGGTGCATGTAGCGATTTCTCACCCTGCATTGCCTTGGTGCGTCCTGACGACAAAGGAACACGAACCTATAGGCAACATGCATACCTTAAAGATTATAGCCTTTTTTCTTTTCTCTGAATTCCTGATTTCTGTTGTTTTAATTGTGTTATTGCTTTTCTAGGGAAATCTGTGGCGGTGACAAAGAGAATAAAAAAGAGCGAATAGAAGCAGCCAAAGCAAACAGAGAGCAGAGACAGCGTATTGCTGAGCACTACAGACAACAGGGAGAAGAACAGCTGAAGGAATTTTAGTCCACTATCATCTAAAAACCAGGGAAATCTAGAGATGGACTTTACTCTTTCATTCTTTAAATGCAGCACAGTGACTTAAAGTATTTTATAAATTGGACACCATGATGCATGGATGCACCAGCACTGCATCAGCACATTATGACAATAAACGATCACCATATATTCCCCCTATAAGTGCATCATAGCACATCGTGCCCAATAGGAATCCAATGCAGCCCTGGCGAGTATATTGTCCTGCATATCATGATGACTCCAGGGGTTTATATAGGCACTCCCATAGGTTGACGAAATGCATGAATGCAGTACCAAAGAACCACCTGTTGACTAGTCTGACAGGCTTTCAGTAGTGTAGTAGAATTAGGTCTATTCATCCACAGCACACAGGCTCCCTCTATAGGAAATCAGACACACCTGATTTACTACTAGGACAGGGATAAATACAGAACTCACTGGAATATATTTATAGGCATTTTTCTTTCAAATGACCACAATGACTTGTTTCATTTTTGTTGGGTTTAGAGGTGGAAGCAGAATAGCTGACTCTATATCTCAGTTATATACATGTATGAATGAGCCAAACTTTATCTTGTTGCTTAACAGTTCATTTGGTGAATTTTCGCCATATTCTATTGGTGTTTGTGTTTATTTCAAGCTTTTATTTTCGACCATCTTTGATTTCAAAACAATCCTTGGTACAATGTATGCATACCTTTTCACCACGCGTGTTCACAGTATGGTAGGCGTGATCCAATAGATTGTATAAATAATTACCAATAGTTATTATATTCAACTCAATATGTTGAAACCTTAGATGTGAGATATGTTTCTATTGATGACATGCCTATTTATAGAGGCGCCCCAGCTTATATGTGTATGGATGTTATTTCCATTTTTTTTCTGCTACTATTAAAACCAATAACCAAACAAGCTGAAGTTTTATTTACCTGTAATTGAGATATTGGAGGAGTTTGATTCAACAAACCCTTTTCATATTGTTCCTGTCGACATTGATAAACAAACCCTCACTACCAAAGGCTTTACTTCTTCTGTCCACTTCATGAGCCCACCCAGTTCTCCTCCATTGATTGGTACAAGATACATTTAAATTCGTTATTTGAACTTGTGCATTTGTAATAACATGGTAAAAAGAATCATCACAGTGCCCAGTGGGCACATCATCTCCGAATCAAATGCAGAAAAAGGTTATGGTAGACAACAATGGCCTCATTAGGTTGATCAGCATTGTCAACACATACCATAGTTGTCAACATTACAATGATTCAACCCTCTATGCCCATTGGATGTACAAGGGATCATCTCGGGAGGTTAATTCAAAAGATCCTGGGATTTCTACCCCTGCAATCTTAGTGTAGGCACATATCATAAGACCTGGCCAGTCTATCCTATCTAATGCAGTGGTTGCAGGCCTGTCAGGAATAGCAAGTCCTGAGATCACTTCACTATTCCTTTTCCAGCGCTAAGATCACTGCAACCTTAGTGAAAGAATTGCATAGTGGTTTAACCTGTGTACAAGAGCACTTACAGGGAACACTCCTGATCGAAAGAGTGAATAGCCTGCTGCATACATATAGAGGGGAGGGAGGATGTTTGCTGAGTGTCCTTGAGGGCTCTTAGGGCTACTCATGCCTTAACCCTTAGGTGCCCAAGCGCGCATTTAAGCGCGGTTTTGTGCTTAAATGCATGTATATTGAAAGACATTTTCATCCAGCCACTTCTACTGGTCCAATCTTCAAAGTTAGACCCTCTATGGAATGCTTATGACCTCCCGATTATGATACAACTATTCATTTGGCTGTATCTGCTTTATATCAGGCACAGTGTGTCAAAACTTGAAAATGAGTTGTCATTTTATGTGATTCATTAACAGGAATCCCTCCAGCTTAAATCTGATATGGTAACAAAATGATGATGGATCATACACACATAGGTTCCAATATTCCAATTATATTTTGCAGCAAGTGGTCATATCCTAAAGATAAGCCATGCATTGTTTCTAGTACAACATATCATGTTTCCTGTATGCCAGTACATGTAGATGCATGCAGGCAAATCAGCTTTGAAAGGTCTCAGGATTGGAGGGATTATGGATATATAGAGACCAAATACCACTAAATGACAACAAATGGAAGGTTTTGGTAACTATGGTTACTAGACCTGACCAGTAGTATCACATCCTTAACTGAAAGTCTTCACTGAGTTATGGGAATTAAGAAAATGTAATATGCCAACCCCTTATCAAGGAAGAAGATCGAAATTACACATGGTCTTATAAAACAAAAAATGAAATCGTGAATTAATGTAAAATAATGTAAAATCTTCAAATAATTCTGGGCACAAAAAGGTTAAGTGCACTGTAAGGTAATTCTTCCCTTCTCTCTCTTTGTCAGTACTTCTTGGAATAGTGTAGGAGGGCTGAGGCTAAGATCAATGCGATCTTAGGGCTGGCTAGGAAAAGTGAATGGAGTCTAATTTTAAGATCGCTTAATAGGATAAGGCGGAATAATTCCTAAGATTGCTGAGGTTGCAATCCCAGGATCTTTTGAATTAACCTCCTGGTGTAAGTTAGGAGCTTGTTCGCCATCAAATTACTGCTGAGTAACCACTATGCCTTCCTGAAATGCAATTTAATAGAGCTGTCAGGCAAGGAGGCCATGATAGCAATTTTGCTTTGGCCCAAGTTCGATTCCCCATGGTTTCATGACTAGTATGATAACAACAACACCTAATATACTATGTAAAGTAGGAAACAAATAGACAGTTGTTAACCGATCAATTTAACCCAAGTAGAACGGTTCGACTAGCTAGCGTAAAATCTCACATTTAAGCCAAATTGTCCTTTGTAATTCATTAGATCACATAAGCCAGAACTTTCCCTTAAACTCAAATTCGGCTTATGAATGAACCTCCCAGGCCCTTTACTAGAATATGATAGAAGAAAATCAATTTAAAACATTTTTCTAGTGCCAGAGATTATTTGATTTCAAGCTCAGACCTGGTGGACAGCTTAGGTAGGCTTATCGCTGTGGTTTTACAATACTAGTAATCAATTATCAGATATGGTTGATCGGTAAACAACACTGAAGCCCCCCCCCCAGTCAATGGGCTGATCTGGGTAAATGGATCTGAATATTTAAACTCTCAACTTAACAGTGTTTATGGTACATCTTTTAGCAATTTTTCCCATGATTCTTTAGACAGAGTCACATTGCACATGAGACCAGACAGATATGTGGGTGGCACTGCAGTTGCCTTAAAGCGCTTCCGGCTACAGTCGTAGAACATGGAAGTTGGTGAGTCCAGCCTGGATTTAGCTACAAAATACACCCTCCCTGTCCCTTGTACAGACCCCCACACATCTGTCACAAACCTTGAAGTCCTTATCTTTGTCTCCACAGTAGAAAACTCCTGTGTGGAGAGATTAAATACTAGACGCGGCAGCCCAAGCTCATTGCGCATGATGAGCACCCCAGGTTTGGCTATGTAGCTGTAGAGCTTTTCTTTGTCATCAAGATCTAGTTCACGTGCTGCGATTTCTGCAAGTTTGTGCACGGTATGATGAATGGTGTCCAATTTGTGCATAGACAAGCTCACCTGAAAAAGAAGTTGTTGTATGAGCATTAAGATCTATACAACTTTAACCACGGGCGTGGACTGGTTACCAGATTTAGTCTGTGTAGGTGTTATCCATATGCTATAGTAAGGGTGAGAAAGTAAAGGGAACAGTGCTGCCCTCTGGTGCCTTTATTTGCTATGCACAGACCTTGATTACGGAGGTGAGTGGTGACTTTGCCAAAGTAACCACTCACCTCTGTAATCAAGGTCTGTGCATAGCAAATAAAGGCACCAGAGGGCAGCACTGTTCCCTTTACTTTCTCACCCTTACTATAGCATATGGATAACACCTACACAGACTAGATCTGGTAACCAGTCCACGCCCATGACTTTAACTGAATAGAAATTTGGAAGTTGATTAGCATAGCTAATGGGGTTTAAATGAGTAAATAAAGTTGCTCCATATTGCAAGAAAATGTTCAAACTAGTATGGTCAAATTATAGAAGGGCTCTTTGTTTTAAGTTTTTTAATTGTTAATCTATCAGTTAATCAATCTAGAAGGGCATAATTCTGCCAGTGAAGATTGAACTCAATTGGATTCATTGACTAGGTAAAAATAGCCCCACATAGACTGAATAATATTGATAGTGGATAATGGTCACCCCTGTCTCTGCAATACGTAGGATTGGTTTATCTCGATCTCCTTAGAAGGAGGTACGTTGAAGTTGACCAACACAGAAATATTTTTGGTTTATTGCACTCTGCAGAACCAGCAGGGAAATTTGATAAAATCTGTAATATTCTACTATGTGCTATTATCAGATTCTGGGATGTGTGAGCTTTAAACCAAATACTTTCGATATGTCTATTCAGATACGTTTCTTCAATCACCATTCAGCAAGGTTGTTTTCCTCTATGTGGGAAAGATTGTTGTCTATAGAGTAAAGGCACTAATTTTAGTTAGGCAATATATCTTTCTATATCTTACCTGTGAGAAGGAGAACGCATATCCAGCAGAAAAGACTCTCATCACATACAAGTATCGGTCATAGGCCATGGGTAACACATACCATGTGCTACTTGGAGTTTCAAACATGGCTGTCTTTGTCAGCAGCACCCAACGTGACTCTTCACAATCAAACTTCTCCACTTGGCCAGTGCGGTCTACTACATAAATCCCATGTAAATGTGATACTAGGCGACAACTTCCTCTCACTCGTGGAGGTGGTGGGAGCATCTCCCATTTACAGGTCACTAAATTGAGGTTTGAAAAGAACTTAGACTCTTGACTATGATGCATGTAGCCATACATGTCTTCTGTTTTCGATACTAGAAAGTAGATGGAATCAAGATGGCGGACAAGGGATTCCAGTCCATCGAGCATATGAGGTTCCGGGGTATGCAGGATGTGCCAGGAATCTTGGCAGATGAGATAACTAAGGAGTTGGACCTCTTGTCCCATTGTCACACTTCTGCTTCTGCAGATTATGATTTCTACTGACTTTGATCTCTCTCCTTGTGCAATATCTTCAGCTAAAACCTTTAGCTTGTCCCTCTCCATATGTCCTTTTATAGGTATGATCCCACCACTGCTTAAAATCTTATTCTGTATAAAAGACTTTGGCAAGAATTCAAATTCAATTAGGCTCAGAAAACCTTTTATGTAGGCAGTTCTATTTTGAAGATCATGGTTTATCCAGCGCATGAGAAAGTGAAAGATCAATTGCTCATTCACATGATTGAAATCTTTATGACTAAAGAGGTAGTGAATGAAATCGCAAGGCAGTGATAAGATATCCAACTGTAGCAACAATCTGGATATCCTGGGTGATATGAATTTTGATAAGTCCTCAGATAGTTCAACCAGGCTAAACTTTTCACAGAGGTACTTGATTAGGAGACAATTCTCATCTGTAATGTTGTTTCTCATGAACTCCTCACAGTACACCTTAAGTTGATCAATACACAAGTAATCAGCCAATGAGAGGAGCTCTTCTATCGTCTGTGGCAGGATGGTAATCCTCCCAGTGTACATAAAGTTTACAATGGAAGATGCGGTTTTACTGGTGCTATCAGCAATAGTGCATTCTTCTCTGCGACAGTCATGGAACTTGCCGGTGAACAGGGTATGGAAGTACCCACTGGACGCTGCAAGCACACAGCGATGGGCAAGCACAGTGTCTCCCCCTATGGTGAGTTTGACATCACAGAGTTCTGGGATCTCCCTTCTCTGTGTGTCCAGGGCAACAAGCACAGAACAAGCATGAGCACTGTCTACAAACTTCATGATCATGCAAAACTGATGTCCAGCACTACTGTCACAGCGGGCAAAATGGGGAGCTAGACATGAAGGCATCGATGTTTTGTTTCATGAATGAGGATCTGCTTAGCAAGAAGGCCAAATTTCTGGAACTGGGTATAGTACGGGAAATTCTAGTTGATATACTGTTTCAAAATATCTACTGCCATTTACTTTTTTATATTCCATTCGCAGGCTGTCCATTTCAAGTTTTATGTTTAGTGAAATGCTATTCTGATGTCTCAACATGACATCAGGAGGAACTTAACATCAATGAAACATGTGGCTATCGAAGTTAAAAGCGAGAGTAGAGTCCCAGTAGGAACTTGACTGCTTTCTCTAATAACCTCTGTTTATAGGGCCGGAGAATATTTTTATGATTGTCGCATAACCATATTTACTGTAGGACAATTCAAGACGTATGTCGATGACACAGGACACATATAAAAGTTTTCTGTGAGTTACCTAAGTTGAAAAAAAATCAACAGAGTCAATGCTTTAGTGATGTTTAGATTGCAATGACTGTAGAAAGTGGGAGTCAATGTCTTCTCTTCTAGATGATTGAGGCGTCCTCTACAGGTGCAATTGTAGAATCACAGCTGAATGTTGGTAAACTGGCAACTATTCCTTCATCAGTGTCATCCTGGAGAACCTAAAGACAAATTTGAGGTTTACATTAATACAATTTCAAAAATATTCACCAGTCATCGAATAAAAAGGCCTATATAGGGCTTCTGTGGACTCCCAAACGGTCAGCATGAGAACCATCCATGAATTTTCACATTATGACGTGTGCGAAATACTTAATCTGTAGTTTATCTCAAGTGGGAATTACGCTTAGAGAGAGTAAATTGGCGTGCAATACAGGGCAACAGTCTGTGTGTAGTATATATAGGCACAAGGCAGAAAGAGAGAGAGGGATTATTGTCAGAGACAGAGAGATTGAAGAGAGAGAGAGACAGACAGACAGACAGACAGACAGACAGACAGACAGAGACAGAGACAGACAGAGACAGAGAGAGACAGACAGACAGACAGACAGACAGACAGCCCGACAGACGGACAGACAAAAGACGGATGAGTGGTATATACATGCGAATTATTTCTTGCACCAGCTTGTAACTGGATTAGTAGTAGACACTGGGTATATTTAGGTCCAGTACTCACAAATCTCCTGTACTACGCCTGTATATTGTACACTACACTGAAAAAAGTCTTACTGACAAAGTGACATGTATACCCATGTCAACTTGATTTGACACAGAGAGCACACGTCATTGGGACAAGTGCACATATGTCACCATGACAACTGTAGCACACAGTTATCCTCATATGATTTGACATGCTTTAAAATGCCATGTCATCTGTGAGTTGACTAGGGTCACAGCCATGTCGAAGGCACTTGACATGTGATGGTTTGACGTACATAATTGTTCTAGGATATTCCACTAGATGGGGCAAACAACCATTTTGGTACCAGGATTAATCACTACCAAGAAGTACTACCAACACTTGAGACATTTGATGTGTCTGTGTCATTTTGTTTTCATGAAAAATAGATCATTAAGGTCTGTAAATACTATCAATGAATGGTAGTGAATTCTATTTCATTGTTAAATTTGCATTTGTTATTGAATATCAAAATAGACACCCACCATCCTGAATACTTCAACTGGAGAGGTTAGACACCTTATGTGTGGGTCAGTGAAAACACCAAAGGACTGTATTCTAACCCACAATTTATAATCTCAGTATCTACAGTACAGGGAGACATATGGCATTGCCATGCACCTTCATGCCCTTGTCTTATGGACTGCATAGAGGTCCTCAGTCAAGTAGAAGTTCTGTAGATAGGAAAAGTGCCTTAGTTTTGCAGGCCTGTGGGACTATGATATCCCCTGCCTTCTATTATAGGCCTGCCTTGATTGAACCATTGGTACATAGTTATTGACTGCTCTTGACCCTTACATAATTGTTTCACAGTATTACCTAGCACTCAGGTGAATGGATCAGAAATATGTGACGTGTCTTCATTACGCATGTCAAGTGGAGTTGACGAACCAAATATAAGAGAGTCAACCTCATTCGACATGCCTTCATACATGTCATGTGGGAGACAAATTGTGACCTGTGCAGTATGCGTCAAAGCGATCAGTGTTCTTCTTTCTGTGTAGGATAATATAGATACAGACTGCTGCGATTCCGGGAACATCATAAGCATAATCACCAAAGACAAAATTCATAACATTGATATACATGTACAAACAGTTGCTACGTGTGATAGCCATGCTGTGTCCTGCGTAACGTTGTTAGAATTCATTTGCTCTCATCACTTATCATAACTGCCTACTTCAAAAAAGAGAGAGAGATGAAGTTTTAGGCGAGACCCAGTGGATGTGGCCATTAATTTCACATGGGGAAAAGTGGGGCGAAATATGTTGACACACTTAGGAATATTCGGTATCAAATCAAAGTTTGAGGGCTTGTAATAAAATTTGTTTTCACTCATTTTCACTCCTGAAGTATGCATTCCTAAATACCCCATTAATGTGACCCATCTTAACAATATGGTTCGGAAGTCGCACATACAAAATGTTTAGTTATTGGCATATTCATTTACAGCTCATCAAGAGCTTTCATTTGGTATAGAACACTTGTATATTTGAACCAGGTGGTCTTCTGCAGATCTACTGCTGGTAAATTCAGTCGGACCAATTAAAAATTGATTAAATTGAGATAATTGACATATTAAACATATAGTGATTTATGAATCTTATATAATCCCTATGTAATTCTTTATAACCATGACAACTATAGCCATGTCTTTTTGGCATTTGGAGCTTAAATTAAGTTTACTAAGCAAGGATTCTGAAAGATATCTACCCATATGTTAGAAAAATGATAAAATATCAATTTTGAAAAATCTGATATTTTTGACACTATACCATATGAAAAGGCCATAACTAGGCTTCTAAATGTGCGACTTCATTACCACTATGTTAGGATGGGTCACATTTATCAGTGCATGAAATGTGATTGTTTTTTGGAGCTGTCTTTCCTTGTGTTTATGTCCATTACACCAAACCATCCGATATATAGAGAATAATTATGACTTTTGAACCTTTAATAGTTTAATAGTGTGTTTTTAACACATCGTGTTCCTTGATTAGGCTCGCCAGGGTTGCGTCCATGCAACATGGCGACTCTAAAGGATTGATGCACTCCAAATGATCAGCATGATGCTTCAATGCAAACCCTGTGAATAGACTCGCCAGTACTGCATTGGTGCATCATGACGACAAACGAACACAAGCCTTGAGTTAATGTATTTATGCTCACCTAAAGGGTTAATCATCAGCTGATCAGGATGTCCAGGTAAATGCATACAAATCGTATACCTACCTGAATACTATGTGTACATTCAATCTGGTATCCATGGTAGCTGTGGGTTACACTGTTACTGTTGATTTACCTGAGGATGGTTACATGGAAAGAGAGCAGAGTGGTGGAAGAAGTGGTTTGTTGGTACTTGAGTACACCCACATGTACCTGGAGTGGGATAGGTGGAAGTAGGACAGGTGGTCTACTTCTCCATGTTAACTCCCTATGTGTCACATATTGTGCTAATCCAGAGGCGTATGAAGCAAAATTGGGGGGTAGGGGTCTCGGTTGTTATGTTGTTGTTGGGAGGGGGGAACTATACTGTTATATAGGCTTATATAGGGGAACTACCCATTAGTTATTGGGTGACAGGCCCCCTTCCCCCCCCCCTTTCCCATATCCCTGTTATCCTTTAACTCTTTAAGGGCCGCTAATGCAGGAGTGCATCACACCCATTGGTCGGCATGATGCTCATTGCTCGCCAGCACTTTAAAAAGTGGTGCATCATTTCGACCCTCTCGGAGTATGTCCCATAGAATTGGCACGATGCATGGGTAACCTGGCATGGGTTCACAAAAAGAAGAACACTGATCGCTTTGACGCATACTGCACAGGTCACAATTTGTCTTTCACATGACATGTATGAAGGCATGTCGAATGAGGTTGACTCTCTTATATTTGGTCCGTCAACTCCACTTGACATGCGTAATGAAGACACGTCACATATTTCTGATCCATTCACCTGAGTGCTAGGTAATACTGTGAAACAATTATGTAAGGGTCAAGAGCAGTCAATAACTATGTACCAATGGTTCAATCAAGGCAGGCCTATAATAGAAGGCAGGGGATATCATAGTCCCACAGGCCTGCAAAACTAAGGCACTTTTCCTATCTACAGAACTTCTACTTGACTGAGGACCTCTATGCAGTCCATAAGACAAGGGCATGAAGGTGCATGGCAATGCCATATGTCTCCCTGTACTGTAGATACTGAGATTATAAATTGTGGGTTAGAATACAGTCCTTTGGTGTTTTCACTGACCCACACATAAGGTGTCTAACCTCTCCAGTTGAAGTATTCAGGATGGTGGGTGTCTATTTTGATATTCAATAACAAATGCAAATTTAACAATGAAATAGAATTCACTACCATTCATTGATAGTATTTACAGACCATAATGATCTATTTTTCATGAAAACAAAATGACACAGACACATCAAATGTCGTCAAACCATCACATGTCAAGTGCCTTCGACATGGTTGTGACCCTAGTCAACTCACAGATGACATGGCATTTTAAAGCATGTCAAATCATATGAGGATAACTGTGTGCTACAGTTGTCATGGTGACATATGTGCACTTGTCCCAATGACGTGTGCTCTCTGTGTCAAATCAAGTTGACATGGGTATACATGTCACTTTGTCAGGAAGACTTTTTTCAGTGTTGCATTAATGCATCATGACAACCAACGATGATGAAGCATTAATGACTATCCAGTGCTGCATTTATGTAGAGTTAATGCATTCTCCAAGGGTCAACATGATGCATTGATGCATTATGACAAAGACATAATAGTGACAGGATCTGCGAAAATTATTGGAAGGGAGTGTACATAATATCATCTTCTATGGGAGAAGCACATTATCAGTGGGTATACATACCAGTACGTGTACCACACCCCCAGCCCCTGGGGTCCAGCTACCTGCTTGCTCCTGGAGTACCGTTGTTGCCATGGAAACTGACGACTATTCTCCATACATTATGTTTTACTCCGAGGTTCTAAGCTGCTGAGGCACATAGTAGATACAAAAAAAATCTTGTGCAGTGTGGAAGCGTATTCGTTTCTTTCCTTTCCCTCCTTCCTCCTCTTCTCCTCCTTATTTGCCTTCTTCCTTTCCATCATCTTTTCCCTTTCTTCTTTTTCCCATTATATTTTTAATTTTCCTATTTTGCTTTGCTTGGCAAATGAATCTCTTTCTCTTTCTGCACCCTTGTGTCCTTCTTCTTTCCATACCCTCTTTCTCGTTCAACTCCTCTCCTTCATCCTTTTCTTCTCCCCTGAAGTCAACTTTGTTTTCTCACCTTGGTTGGCCAACCTCTTGCCCCTATATTTCTTTTTTCTCTTTCTCTCCTTTGGTCCTCCTCCTCCTCATTTTTCATTGATTTTCTCCTTCAGCTTGCTTCTCCTGATCTGTACTTCATCTTCTCCACTCCCCTTTCCTCCACTACCTTATCATTTTTTCACTAAATATTACCTTTTCCTTCTTTATCTGTTCTGCGTTTCTCCTTCTGCTCCTCATTCTCTTTCACACATTGCCTCTCCTTCTTATTTTCTCTTCCTTCTTATATCCCTCTCCTTTACTTTTCTTCTTTTCATGGTCGTTCGAATTCGAATTCGTAAAGTTTTCCAGACATTCGAATTCAGATTCGTAGTCGGGGGGATTCTGTTACCCCCTTGCCACTTTTCTCTCCTTGATTTATGGCATATTGCTAGACTAGAGCCAGTCCTATTTCGCTTTTGAAGGTTTCAGCGGCTTGAAACAAACCTTTCAGTTTTTTTCTGGCACTGTAGTAATAGACTTGGTTAATGCCAGGACTTGAATTCTGCTAGCCCTATAACGATTTTGTTCATATTGAATTACCCAGATCCAAAATTGTTTAGCCAAACATATCTTTGCATGTAAAATGCATTAACTTTTCGACTAAAGACATAGACAGGGCAGCCTGCTTCCACTTTGTATGTCCCCAGAAGTTGAGAAAAGAAGAAGGCAGGGGCAACCCTCCCAAAACTACACATTCAGATGTCATAATTAGCCAATTTGGCGAATTTTGAGGTTCTGGCATTAGCGAAATTGAGCTTGGATTCGGCATTAGTGATTTGGCGAGTGCCTATATTACCATCCAAGAAGAAGGCAGGGGCAACCTCCCAAAACTACACATTCAGATGTCATAATTAGCCAATTTGGCGAATTTTGAGGTTCTGGCATTAGCGAAATTGAACTTGGATTCGGCATTAGTGATTTGGCGAGTGCCTATATTACCATCCAAGATAGATAGCAACAATGACCATATATGGGCCGAGTCTTTTATTATTGCCAGGATTAGGGGCGGGGATGCGTTTTGAAAAAAAAAACCTTAGTCGGGAGGACCACCGGACAAAACCAAGTAAACATTTACTCTGGGGGGATCCACTATAATAAAATATGGGCTAGTACTCCTCAAGACATACGTATCCCTTTCTTGTTGTTGGGGGGGGGTATTTTGCAAAATCAGTACGTTTTTTTTGGATAAATTCATATTTATTGTGGATAGATAAATGAAACAGTTACAATTAAGTGATGTTAATCAAGTATACGCGTGATATAAATGATAGGTTGCTCTCTCACTCTGTCCTGCCTAAATATATTCTGTTATTATTATGACAGTTAAGCAACACACATGGTTACGTAGTGTTACGCAAATAAACCATATTAAACTATGAAGGAGCAAGATAAACAGCCTGCATTGGGGTTAATTGTTCATAACTAACCCCAAGATGCATTCCATATTAAATGAACACTTATCAGCTTAATGCTGCCTCAGGTGATATGAGATTACATATCTCTGAATGATAGGAAATATAGAAATTTCTTTTACATTGCAAATAAAGATGGGCTGTGTTATAGCTTATGAGGCTAGTTTGATGCAGCAGCCGTACCTTGATATCTAAATTTACAGACAAAAGTGGATGAAAGGCGGAAGTGAAGAACTTTGATAACATTTTGCATAGATGAAAATTAGTCTCTTGATACAAATTTGTCTAACACAGCAGTAATCTACGGCGATAGTTGACAACTAGAATTTTTATAATATATACAATTCACAAGAGATAGATGTACATAGAGATCAGGAGGTGCTGGGAAATACCTGAGTAGTATTTTTCTTTCCTTGATCTTTTATATCCCTTGACCAAGAGATGGGCATATCTTCTGTCCTGTAACAGGTTTAGATCAGCATCTCTATAAATCTCTACTGTGGGAGTAAGAATTTCTTTCTTATATAGCTACCTTGAGACCTCTATTCTGGGCTAATTGTCGCATCTTTTGTAAATCCACATTAACATTAGTACAAAGTATATCGCCATACTCCAGTACTGGTAAAATAAATGACTTATACAATGTAACAAAAGTCTGTATGTCAAGTACAGCATTCATACGTGCAAGTTGATAAATTCTGTAAGAGGCTGTCTTTATCTGATGATTTACTAACTTTTCATAAGTTAGAGCAGCATCAATAATGACACCCAAATAGTTATAATTGGACACCCCAAAGATATCTTCATTAATAATCTTAAATTTAAACTTCTTCCACTTGAAGGTGCTACCAAAGAACATATACTTAGTTTTCTTACTATTAATGGTCAACTTATTTAAATGACACCAGTTGATATATCTATTCAAATCATGCTGCATCACATTACATACAGCCCTTTTGTTATTACCAGACATAAATAATACTGTATCATTGGCATAAAGTAAAATTTTACAAGATTGACAACTTTTCACCACATCACTACTTATAGCAGTGGAGGTGATACGTGTTGCATTATTGATGACGGTAAAAACAACTCATGACCATTGTTCTATTGGGAGAGGGGGTATCATTCATTGCAAAAATGACAAGACAATGATGTAAAAGAAATGTATACAACAGAAAATAGTATTCAAAAACGCCAAATCATCAAAAATCTACCCAGAGCTATCACAGGTGAACATCAGCGTTAATAAATCTTTTGTACACTGCAAAAACAGTGTTTAGGGATTAAACACTAGTGTTAGGGTTAAAACACTTGGTTAAACACTTTCTTGTCCCACTTTTCTAAACACTTATTTTGGGTTAAACGCATTTAATTTTAGAGGGGTTAACCATGAAGTGTTTTACCAAGTGTTTGAATACTAAGCACTTAAACACTTCAGTTGGTGTTGAGAAAAATTGATGTGTATTTTTAAACACCTTTTTTTACCATGATATGCCCCCTATGCTTAAATATTATGGAAAAATTTGGGATTTATCCAGATGCATTTGAAATTCCAGAATCAGGAAATGTCAGGGACTGAACAGACCTAGCGCATATGTTCAGAAAAGAAAGCTAGTTAACCCTTAAATGATATTATATGAAATAGTACTTAAATGGTTATGAGTTCCATGTAAAAAAAATGGTAGACATGTACAGTAATTTTAAGAAATTTCAATTTTAATGAAAAAAAAAACACGGAAATGTAATAAATGACCCCTGTTCAGAAGGTCTTTGGTGAAGAGGCCAGTCATAAGATGATTTTGGTCAAAAACGAAAATAGACCCTGACTAAGAGGTTTTTCAATGCAAACCCACTTGGCAGAAAACATTAAAAACGTTTTACGCCAGATGCGTTAAACGTAAACAGAAAAATAGGAATAAATAAACAATGTGTTTTTCTCCTATGTGCGAATGTTGTTGTTGTTTCATTTGTTGCGGTGTTGATGTTCTTGTTCTTGATATTTTCAATACCTGACTTTTCCATAGGCCAACCAGGGAGAGGCCAGCCTTGTTTGGAGGAATATTTACTGAAACTTTACAGGTTTATAGGCTTGTCATTGCCAGCCGCTCATGAATGGAGGGGGAGGAGTGTCAAATGTGAACAGTCACAGAAACTTGGATAATGAACGTGCATTTGTCATGCAGATACAGATCTTACAAATGCTTAAGGTATCCCATATCCCCAGGGGTGGTCAAAATATTTTTCAACTGCTCTGAGGGAGGGGTCAAAATAATTTCATCTGATTTCAGTGGAAGAGCCTGCGTGTTTCTATAGGTGAAAATGGCACATTTGCGCATGATTTTCGTCCCCTATGGGAGGGGCAAAAAAAATGCCCGTTGAGAGGGATGAGGTCAACTTTTTTTTTGTGCGTTCAGCTCCCAGCAGCCCCCCCCCCCCCCGTTGTTAAAAAATTATCACTCCCCATAGGGATGCCATATGCACATGGTTAGTGAAGAACACATAGTGAGTGCCCCCCCCCCCCTTGGGTTTCATGTAGGGCTACCCTGCAGTGCCTCAGATGTGTCACCCTATGCGACATCACAACAATATTTTTGACCCTCCCCAAAGCAGAAATGAATGTGTATGAACTCAGCTATCATTTACTATGTAGTATACGTATTAACGTAGGATAGTAGGCCTATGGCTGGCAAAGAGGTGCGCATCGTCTACCTGTATGTCGATGGCAGATCAGCACGGGGCGCCAGCGCGGGAAAAATCGGGGCGCCATCTCTCGGAGCACAACTACACTAAGGTTGAATATTGTTGCCGCATGTTGTATCTTGCTGACGAGGGCCAGCAAACCAACATGGTGGACGTAAGGTTAGTAACGCGTAAACAATCGCTGTTCTTTCCAGAAAATCTGTTAAGTTTGGGCATTAGTTTGCTAATTTTGACGATTTTCTAATAGCTTATCACAAGTAGACTATAATGTGGAAAATTCTCCTTGGACCTTGCTAGGTTTGGTCACGTTGATTCGGTGTGGGGGTTTCCACACCGTCTGCCGCTCAGACTCAGCGGGGAGGTATGCCGCGGGCGTAAGTCGTGATTCTCAAGGAGTCGGCGTACTGCAAGCTTGCGAGCGTCCCTATCAGATCAAATAGTCTCGATGAATTTTTTATAAAATGATATTTTCGGCAAAAGTAGTTCTACGGCATAGGGACAGTATCATTAGGGTTGTTGTTTTATCGAATTCTATAAGAGCTTGGAGTATGTAATCATGGTTTGTACAGCCTTACTTATCTGGTTCGAGATTAATGCTAGACCACGTGACCACGATGGGCGGTACCACGTGACTACGCGGACTCTTTGGTGTCGCACGCTAGCCTGCAGCGGGACCGATGTTCAGCTTTCACTGCATCCAGGATGGACTCCTGCTCGCCCATTAGTAGTCCATCCTAGATGTACTCTGCCTAGCCAATCAGCGGCGGCCTGCTGCCCTGCACTCTGCGGCCGCCTCGCCGCCCATCTTCTACACCTTTATAGATGTACAATCACTGCTTTGTACATCTGGGATGTAGAACATCAGTTTTCTACACCCTAGATGTACAATGACCACTTTGTACATCTCGGATGTAGAAGTAACATGTTCTACACCCTGGATGTACAATGACTGCTTTGTACATCTGGGATGCAGAAGGAACATGTTCTACACCCTAGATGTACAAGGCACTGCTTTGTACATCTGGGATGTAGAAGATCAGTCTTCTACACCCTTGATGTACAATGACTGCTTTGTACATCACAGCCGCCCCGCCCCCCTCAAGATGGGACAACATTTTTTACACTCCCCCTCGGGAGGCCACTAAAAATTTTACGCGCCCCCCTCAAATGCACCACCCATGCACTACCTAATAATTCTAGTCCCTAAGGGCATGATCATTTTTCAACAAGAGGGCGGGGGTCGGTGGGTTTGCGAGAAGATGGCAGTACAAAATTCTGACCCCCCGGTCAAGTGCTTGAAAAAATTCTGACCGGCTCTGGGGGTCCCCATGTCACATGTCGATTTAAAGAAAAGGCAATGTCACATGTCATTAAATTTCTATTTTCCCATGCCTTTGTCACTAAGCCTCATGTCACATGTTCAAAATAACTTTTTACTCCTCCATGTCCATGTCACTAAGGGAGTGATCATTTTTTAACAACAGGGGGGGGCTGGTGGGTTTGCGCACGGACACCCGAAAAAAAAAATTTCGACTTCCCCTCTCGAGGGGATAAAATTTTTTCGCCCCCCCTAAGGGACAAAAATCGCGCGCGAACATCCCCTTTTAGCCTATAGTAACGCGCAGGGTTTTCCACTGAAAACAGGTGAAATTATTTTGACCCCCCCATCAGAGCAATTAAATAAAAATTCTGACCCCCCCCCAGGCAAGGGGTTGAAAAAATAAAAAATTCTGACCCTCCCCTCAAACCCACCAGCCCCCCCTGTTGTTAAAAAATGATCACTCCCTTATTGACATGGACATGGAGGAGTAAAAAGTTAGTGACATGAGACATGGTCTTATTTTGAACATGTGACATGAGGCGTAGTGACAAAGACATGGGAAAATAGAAATTTAATGACATGTGACATTGCCTTTTCTTTAAATCGACATGAGACATGGGGACCCCCCATCTAGACCCCCAGAGGGGGTCAGAATTTTTTCGAGCACTTGACCGGGGGGTCAGAATTTTGTACTGCCGTCTTCTCGCAAACCCACCGACCCCCGCCCTCTTGTTGAAAAATGATCATGCCCTTAGGGACTAGAATTATTAGGTAGTGCATGGGTGGTGCATTTGAGGGGGGGCGTAAAATTTTTAGTGGCCTCCCGAGGGGGAGTGTAAAAAATGTTGTCCCATCTTGAGGGGGGCGGGGGCGGCTGCGATGTACAAAGCAGTCATTGTACATCAAGGGTGTAGAAGACTGATCTTCTACATCCCAGATGTACAAAGCAGTGCTTGTACATCTAGGGTGTAGAACATGTTCCT
The DNA here is from genome assembly GCA_949317995.1 of Acholoe squamosa. Lineage (NCBI taxonomy): Eukaryota > Metazoa > Annelida > Polychaeta > Phyllodocida > Polynoidae > Acholoe > Acholoe squamosa. Next base: position 62,882,672 of record OX439042.1, read on the forward strand.
TCTGCATCCCAGATGTACAGAGCAGTGATTGTACATCCAGGGTGTAGAACATGTTCCTTCCACATCCCAGATGCACAAAGCAGTCATTGTACATCCAGGGTGTAGAACATGTTCCTTCTACATCCGAGATGTACAAATTGGTCATTGTACATCTAGGGTGTAGAAAACTGATGTTCTACATCCCAGATGTACAAAGCAGTGATTGTACATCTAAGGTGTAGAAGATGGGCGGTGAGGGGAAGCGATATTCGCACCTCTACGAGGTGCGTATAACTGTCCTTATTTTCACCTCGGCGAGGTGCGTATAAACGCCCTTATACGCACCTCGCCGAGGTGAGAATAGCAGCACTATTCTCACCTCGAGGCGGTAGAGGTACAGCAGCCTTCCCGGCCCCAAAATGGCCAAAATTTTTACACCCCTCCTTTTGTTTGGGTGTGATCATTTTTTAACAACAGGGGGGGTTGGTGGTGGGTTTGGGGGGGACAAAAAAATTCAGACCCCTCTTAGGGAGTGGTCATTATTTATCAACAGGGGGGTGGTGGGTTTTCGCACGGACGCACGTTCACGGCCCCCCTCGACGGTAGTCAAAATCTTTTGGGCCCTCCCGCGCTGGAGGCGAAAATTTTCGTGCCCCTCTTTGATCTATAGTAGTGCACGGGCTTTTTTGCTAAAAGCAGGGTGAATTTTTTTAGCCCTCCTCGATCTGAAAATTTTACGCCCCCCCTCAAACCCCCCCCCCTGTTGATAAATATTGACCACTCCCTTAGGAGGGGACAAAAAAAATGTTGCCCTTTTTGAGCGAAAAAAGCCCGCCGCCACTAAAAAATAAAAGGGGGGCACGGAAAAATTTCAGACCCCTCCGAGGGGGGATGGAAAATTTTTTGCTGCACACGCATGGAATTTCACCAACTCCCCCTGTTTTAAAAAAGAACTTTTTTAAGAAGGGTCTCAATTTCTTTTATCCCCCCAAAGCCACCCTGCTCTAGTAGGCAGAAGTCATTTATTGCCAGCTTGGGCTGGGGGTTGGTGAAATTCCATGCATGCGTGGCGAAATTTTTTCTGTCCCCCCTCCGAGGGGTCTGAAATTTTTCGCTCAAAAGAGGTCCCCCTTAAAGGGGTCTGAAATTTTTTTGTCCCCCCACCCCCCCGCCGTTGTTAAAAAAATGACCACTCCCTTAGGGGGCATGGGGAGACAAATAAATGTTGCCCCTTTTGCGCTAAAAAGGGGTAAAACTTTTAAACCCCCCTGCAAGAGCGCCATCCTCCCCTTTTATTAAAAATGACCATTCCCCAAAAACTTCAACATTTTTTAACCCCCCACCCCCATGGTCATTTGAAATTTCTGGCCCCCCCCCCACCCTTCGCAGATCACACCTCCTCGAGGTGGCAATAAGGCAGCAGGCCGCCGCTGATTGGCTAGGCAGAGTACATCTAGGATGGACTACTAATGGGGGAGCAGGAGTCCATCCTGGATGCATTGAAAGCTGAACATCGGCCCCGCTGCGGGAGGCGCAGACAAGAGGATATACGTCTATGGACTCAGAGAGCTCTGTACATGATCATATGCCAAAGAGCACTCTTTGCATATGCCTAGGGACCGGTTGGCAGGTCTAACATCATATGCCTAGGGACCGGTTGGCAGGTCTAGTTTGCCACTGCTGGCCCGTTGTAAGAAAGCCTTTAATAGGCTTAGACTAGGCTTAGGGAGTGGTCATTATTTATCAACAGGGGGGGCTGATGCGCGAAAAATTTTTACGCCCCCCCCCCGGATGGCAGTCAAAATTTTTTGTGCCCCCCACGCCGGAGGCGCGGAGAGTTTTTGCGCCCCTCTTTGATCTATAGTAGCGCGCTGGCTTTTTTGCTAAAAAGAGGGTGAATTTTTTTAGCCCCCCCAAGAGGGATCAAAATTTTTTTAGCCCCCCCCCCTTGGGAGGGGTCTGAAAATTTTACGCCCCCCCCTCAAACCCACCACCCCCGTTGATAAATAATGACCACTCCCTTAGAAAGCCTGGGCCCTGGCCCCTTTACTGGATGTAGCCTATGTAGGCTGAGAAACCCTGCCTCACTTACTCCCGTGCAGAGATAATACCGTAATCTCCCGGGTAGAAGGCGCACCCCCAACTCAGAGAATACCTTTTCATGTAGAAGGTGCACCCATAAAGGTTGAATTTTGTAATATTAGTATTTTTCTATAATAAAAAAAAAAAAAAGCATATAAGGTGCACCCCCAACTCAAGCCAATGTCCCTCCCATGTATAAGACCCAGCAGCATTTTGTTTGGCGTAGAAGACGCACCTTCTACGCGAGAGATTACGGTAGGTTAGGTTCCTAAAGCTAGGCCCCTGGGACAGTGGGACTGGGAGCAGTCTTTAATAGAAAGTACTAGACGCGATTACTAGACTGGATTCCATCTCTGTATGACTATAATTATAATTAGGATATATTTTAGGAGTGGTCATTTTTCAACGGGGGGGGGGGTCCCGGGTGGTTGGTTTGAGGGGGGGCGTAAAAAGATTCAGATCCCTCCTGATAGGGACAGGGATGAAAGTCACAGAGCAAGAAAATCCCTGAAATGGTCCAATATTCACCCCAAAAACCTGGGTTTCTATATGAATGTATAGGGCCCTGGAACTTCAAAATCCCTGAAATCAGGGAATTCCCTGAAGACTTCCATCCCTGTAGGGAGGCATAACAAATTTTGACTATTGAGGGGGGGCGTAAAAAATTTACCCTCCATTAGCAAAAACCTGTGCGCTACTATAGCCTAGGGCTTAGTATGGACGTCCTGTGTGTCCACCATTTTGAATTTCGCTGGTTGAGGTAAACCCCACTGATAAGACATATCATGATGGGTACCTTGTCCCTGGGTAACACCCACTTCCAGGGACATGCTGGGTCCATCCTATCAGCTCTTATCAGTGCATGTCGCCAGGCACCAGCTCCAGTCCCGCTTACACCCAATACTATAGTAGCGCACAGGTCTATAGTCTATAGATTAAAGATTGAGCCTGAGAAGTGCAAAAATTCTCTGGCGCAGGAGGAGGGGCATAAAATATTTTGATTGCCGTGAGGGAGGGGGGGCATCTGCGCGAAAACCCACCCACCCCCATTGATGAATAATGACCACTCACTAACTGACTAAGGCTAAGAACCTTTGATCCCTCCAGGGGGGCCGGGGGGAGGGATATTTTGACCCTGAGGGGGTTGTAAAAACCTTTGGCCCGTCAAAAAAACTTAGACCCCTCTTGTCAGTCTTGGGGGCATAAAAAATTCACTCTCATTTAATAGCAAAAAAAAAAATGTGACCGCTGTCACGTGAGTGGGGTATAGAAAATTGTTGTGCCTCTGCATGAAAACTCACCAACCCCTGTTGATAGATAATAACCACTCCCTCATTTATGAAGTCCCAAGGGGGTAGTGGGTTTGATGTTTGCACAAAACTCACCACCCCTCCAGTTGATAAATATTGACCACTCCCTTACGTTTGTAAGGGCTACGAGAGGGGCTAGGACTAAGGCCATTCAATTAAAATAACTTTGATTACGGATTTTTTTTTTGCCCAAAATGTCGGCTCAAAGATCCCATAATCCAAGTTACTTAGATTAAATGGCCTAGGTGGACTACAGTAGAATCGCGCACAAGAGGCCACTTGCATTATAGTTTCGAGTCACACAGCAGTCTAGATTAGAGGAAGGCCGGACTCCTGTGAGGCCCCCGACTTGTATTAGCAGGAGTGTTATTTCTATCAAGGAGGGGGTGAGATTTAGCAAGTACCGTAATCTCCCGCGTATAAGACGCGTCCTCTACGCCAAACAAAATGCTGGGGGGTCTTATAGGATTTTTTCAAGTTGGGGGTGCGTCTTATACGAGGGGTAATTTTACTATAGAAATGTACTAATCTTACACATTTCAGCATTAAAATCTGCGTCTTATACACGAAAATGCATTTGCTGAGTTTGGGGTGCGTCTTATATGCGCAGCGCGTCTTCTACGCGGGAGATTACGGTACACACAATTGTGTTTATTTTTGTGTATCCCTCTTGAGAAAACAGGGGAAATAAGAATACAGGGAAAACCCGAATTGAACTTTTAACACACAGACTGGGTGTACTATGAAAAACAAACTGAAAGCTGTTAGCCTAAGATAAAATACTTTACTGTTAACAGTACACAATAAACATGTTACAAATTGATCATCAACTGTTTTGTTGGGTTTTGTGTGTGTGTTTTATTTTGATGTAAGTTAATATATAAATACTTTACCATTCTGTACGATGGACTATAGACATTTTTTCAGTTTTCTGATCGCTCTGATTATGTTTAATAGCCCCTTAAAGGTTTACGATAAACACTTGTGACTCTCATAATTACATAATACTTGGTAAAATGCATTATCGACCTGATCTCTTGATATATGCAGGAAATAAAATAGGCGGGAGAAGTCAGTCAGAAAAGATGCTGCATGTAATTCTTTATAGTACCTGTTCACACATAATATACTATAATCTCTCTTCAATATAATATGTTCATTGTTTATTAGGAAAAAGATTTGATGATTTTCTGTTCATCATACTCGATTCCCATTTCATCAAGTATCGGCAGGAGACGACTAATGTTAGCATTGTCCACTTCCATTTGGCCCCATTTGAGAAGCACGCTGAATCCACACATATGAGGTGTATCACGGTTCTCCACCTCGATAGGGTAAATCTGAGCGGCCAGGCCCAGACTTATCGCTAGATCCTTCCATTTAGGGCCCAAACTCTTGCCGATTTCCATACACTGCTTTTCCGTTAGCTTCTTTCTGATTTTGTCTGGTCTGCACTTGTCTAAAATGTAGTAGTTCTCTGGAAATATATGAAAACAGTTATCTTATATCAATGGGTTAATAAGTGTAAATCTATTTTCTTCATATTCAATCTTGAAAGGTTCTCAAAAACTTCATCAAGCTGGCTAAATTGTAACTGAAGTTAAGTCCTTTAAAATCAGCTTTATAAATTCCAGTGTGTAAGCTGCGCCTTATACTCGAGGGTCTCCTTCTCCCTGGGTGGAAAAGGGGTACACCATACAACATTATTTAATATACACCCAATGACACGACACTCGCTCAACCCTTACAGCAAGATAAGGGGTCCGGGGAGGTCCAACCTACACATGGCTTTTAGAAAATTCACTAAGTAGAATATAACTATATTGTGTCATCTCAATTCTTTTTTTTTGAAAACTCCATAAGCTCTGGGTACATATTAGAGGCAGGATACTGATAAAAACCCATGCATAAGCCGCACCCTAAGATTAGGAACATCGTATAAGTCACAAGAGGACTTATACACGGGATTTTATAGGACAAATCCCACACCCCTACATTTCAAATACCGGTACCGGTAGATATGTTTACCTCCATTTGCTATTAGTCTATCTCTTGATTCTAGAAGTGGTTCATAGAGCCAGTTAATCTCCAACTTTTGTAGGATATTGATGAGTTTGCCAAAGCCATTTTGTTTTTTCTTCAAGTATTCCAAAAATTTCGTAATTCTGCCGCTGCGTGTAACTTCATGAAGAACATATGCGCGCTCTGATTCGTCCAGCACATCAAATTGGATTACATGGTCCATAACATCTTTAGGTTCAAAGCTTTGGTATAGTTTGTCGTGATTTTCTTTTAGCGCCAGCTTTTCAGCTCGGTTCATCGCCATCTGAAAAATAGGAAAAAAGAATTATTATTACACAGGATTGCCTCAAAACGTTCATAGAAATATAAGCCAGTTTGCGGTTTAATCATGTATGGGACTGTTATTAATACATTTTTTTAATCTTCCTATATTTTCAGATTGTAAGAAAAAGTACAAGGTTTTCGGGAAAATAGAACAAGTTTGAGATTCAAATATATCACTGCTAGATTAAAAAAAAAAAAAAATCACAATGTCTGGTTTTGATGTCTCATCAATATTAGCCTTGCAAAAAATGATGGATGACACTGGTGGAGCCGAAAAAGATTCTGACAGCGAAGATGAATCTTCCAACAAGAAAGTAAGTGTAGTAATGATAAATTACTGTATTTTTTTTCTTTTTCTTTTTTTTGTTCTTAAAAGGTGGATACAACCACTTGTCATTTTTTCTTCCCCTCCTTAACAGAAAAGCATGAGAATGCATTGCTTAAATATCATCATAGATTCGACCACTTTCACTAGTAATCATCCTATGTAATTCAACCTGGTCTTATTTAACAGGGCTCGGCGGCTTTGGGACCTGGGGACGTAGGACCAAAGAAAGCCTCAGCATCAGTGACACAAGGTAAAGTTCCACAGCCCAGTGCCATTTATGAACTGTGCTTGTATTATTGTACAGAGATTTTGCCAATGATCTTTACCAAAAAAAACCAGGATTTTCTAGCAAAATAAGAGAAATTAGACCCACAAGTTGTGATGCGCAAATGCAGGGACTAGACCCCAGCAATGCAAAAATGCATTATGAACTTGAAGAGGTTATTTAGTCTCTTATGAATTAACATGACTAAATCTGTGTTTATAGGTACAGCATACACTAAGAAGAACACCAAGGACATCTGGGACGATGAGGAGGTAGAGTTGGGACAGGAGTACGATGACGTCTACGACCCCCGCCCACAACCCGAGTAAGTCGCAGTATCTATCGCCAGCTGCATACTATATGAACCCATTATGCCCTTGGATGACCATGATGCACCAATACAGTGTTTGCGAGTAGATTCACCAACATCGCATTGGTACATCCTAAGAACCAATGGACTGGAACGGACTATAAAGTCCATAGTTGTAATATGATTATTTATTGTAGCAGTATTGATTTGAAATGTGTAGAAGCATCTAATGGCATGTATATACACGTGTAATGTGCTATATTAATACATTCTAAAGATTCCAGATTGATACAGTATATATACCAATTCATCTAACATGTAGAAATGTCAAATTTTCCCTGTAGCTATGACATCAACTACCAACAAGCGATCACGACAGAAGACATGTTCCTACAGATGGGAAACAAGACGCCGGCTACATCTAGTTGTGAAACTATGGTGGTAAGAAATCATAATTACCATAAACTCTTTTTTATACTGTCAATTCTCTCGGGCAAGCCGCACCATCATATAAGCCGCACCCCTGACTTGGGGAGAAGGTTTAAGCCGTGCTTATAAGTCACAGCCAAGGTTTGAGAAGTGAAGATTTTATACTGTTCTATAAGTTTAACTTCCCCTGTATAAGCCACACCCTGACTTTGGCTACATTCTATAAGCCGCACCTTGGCTTTGGCAAATTCTCTCGTAGAAGCTGTGACTTATACGCGAGAAGCCACACCAAGCATTTTCTGCAAATCAGGCCACCTCTTATGCAGAAGGATTTACAATAGTTTATGCTAAATGGCATACTAACTAGCCAGCACTGCATTGGTTCACATGAGTTTTCCGTAGTTCCCTTGTCAATATGGCTTAGTATGGACGTCCTGTGGGTCCACCATTTTGAATTTTGCTGGTTGACGTAAACCCCACTAATAAGACATACCATGATGGGTACCTTGTCACTCGGTAACATCCACTTCCAGGGATATGCTGGTCCCATATTATCAGTTCTTATCAGTGCCTGTCGCCAGAACCAGCTCCAGACCAGCTTCCAGCCAATACAGTATACCGTAAATGTTAAAAAGTCTGATGGAAACAATTACTACTAGGGTATTTACACATACCTTGTATCTGTGCTAGTAATTTCTTTTTTTTCTGTATTGTTACAATTTGCTTTTCTTTTAGGTCAAGATCAAATTGCCTGACACAAAAATGGCTGATGTTACACTAGATTGCAAAGATACTTTTCTGGACTGTCGAACACCAAGATTGTGAGTACCAGTATTAAAACTTTACAATATCTAAAGATGAAATCAATCTGTAGGACCAAGATAAAATGTTTTCTTACTGATCTACAATCAGGGAGTGGGCGTTCAGTAGATTTCTTTTTGGAATGTATACTAGTATTCATACTTTTGTATCATTGTTTAACCTCGCATTCAAGCCGCTTCTAGAATGCAAAACGGTTATACCCCACACACGAGCTACGCGGGTCTTTACATCTTAGAAGCAGCCAGAGTTGTGCCTTATATGTGTGTGAGAGACAATTTTGGAAATTTTATATTCTATGGATGACTAAGGGCAGATCCCCCCCTCCACTTTCCGCTGAATTTGATCAATATAGTACTGTTCTATAGTATCATATCCTCGCCTATAAGGTACATCCTTAGTTTAACTCTACCCTCGCGTATAAGCCGAGCCTCCTCACATATAAGCCGTCCCTTATTCCCGGGGCGTTATGCCTATGGTAATCAACAGTGCCTTCTTCACATTTCAGTAAGCTTGGTCTCCATCTTCCACATCCGACTGACAGTAAGAACGGGAAAGCCAAGTGGGACGGAAAGACAGAAACACTTAGCGTCACTTTAAAAATGAAAAGAGAATATGATTTCTTGAATTTCTAACAAATCCCATACTTGCTATTCATCATTAATCATTCATCTTTTTGCATCTGGGGTGAGAATATGTGAAGGTTGTACTTGCGAAAGCACCGTGTAACTTTGTACGGATAATGTGTGAGGCATCAAAATGGTAACAATTTTTGATTTATGATTCTGAATAAAAGATTCCTGCCACAAAATATCATTGTGAATAAATGCAAAGTATAATTGGTATACTGTTGAATTAGCTGACAGTAAATATTTCTTTTGAGTAATAAACATTTATTCAAGAGTAACATCTTATTGTTCTTTAAACCATAGTGATTTGAATCTTTATCACGAAAATGTTAATTTGAGGAAAACTTTGTTCAAGAAAAATCCAGATTAAAACATTGAACATTCACATTAAATCTAAATTATAAAGAACTGATGTGAAACGTGACGTGACAGGTTTTGTCAATGCCCTCCACTTGTTTGCTGAATCATTTTTTGAAAATCGTCCAGCAAATCTTAAAATTTGTGTCTTTTTGCGGGGTCGCCGTATAAGTCTACACCCTTTTTGCAAGTTCGCCTTATATACAAGGTTCGCCTTATATACAAGGTACTACAATATACCTCTTTTAAATGAACCACCCACATTCTGTGAGGCTACATAAATAGACTATTGTCATAATTCAAACAGAAAACAACTATCAATGGAATGAGTAGAAAATAGTTTTATTTCGGTTACATGTATCATCACTACTGAAAGATCATCAATACAGACCAATGCTAGTGGAGCTGGTATCTATTTGTACTCGTGTTATTTGTCACCAATTATATAATGCTTCTGTGTTTAACTCTTTAAATGCGGATTGTGCATTGATGCATCATGCCCCTTGGTCGTCATGATGCATGAATGCAGCGCTGGAGAGTAGACTCACCTGGTCCAGTGCTACAATCGGGGCATCATGAGGACAAAGGAGCATGAACCTGAGGCGTCAAGCAGACCTTAAAGTTTTAATGTATCCCAAGACCAGGGATGTAAGCCAGGCATGGGCAAAAATCAGGAAGCAATACATTACTTGATAAAAAAGCCTTCTATTTTTCCAAACAGACCTCCTTCCCACGCATATAAGCAAAATGCACGTCATTCAAAATTTGCATTAATCAGGAAATCAAAAGACCAAACAATTATATTGCAATTGATAAATAATACAGTGTTCACATGGGTAACTAGCTTGTTAGATTCCAATCGATGACTTCATAGGTATCAATAGGTGTATACAAGACAACAATAATTTATTATGTAAATCAACAAAAAGTGACTCCACAATGAATTCAACGTGAGCTAAAGTACCCTTTGACATACAAATTAATGTACGCGGAGGGTTAACATGATGCTTGAAAGTAGTGCGGCGAGTTACTCGCCAAAGCTGTATTCATACATCATAACGACCATGTGCATTAATGCTCCACTGGTCCATAAAGGGTTAATAAGGACAGGATGCCTCAAGGCTTCACCAGCTCTGTATTGGTGCAACATGCTGACCTTTTTGGAATGTATCATCCACGACATAAAAGGGCATGGTGCATAATAAAGTCTGATATGAATGTGCAGCCACAGATATTCTATAGTACTCACTTAGCTATGTGGCTGGTTACCAATTATAAAAGTGAGCTGTCATACAATTCATTGTATGGTACATGCAACCACCGTATTCGTTCTAATAAGCGCACATGTGCGGAATATCAATTGTTAGATCCTCAGAACCATATTAGAAGAATTAATTCTAATAAGCGCACCCCCAAAAGCCTAAAATTGCTGTTTCTGCCCTAGAAATCTTGATTTTTACACTTCATTTGACTTATCTTACACCAGAGTGTGGTCTAAAAAGGAGGGGTGTGCGTTTATTAGAGCATGTGCGCTTATTAGAATGAATACGGTATATATCCAATATAATGTACAGAAATCCCAACCATTAAATTTATCATACATTAAAATATGTAACACTATATATAAATTTCAATCACATTTTAAGACTAATGTGGGTAACTCGTGAATTACTCATTGGCACTGCATTGGTGCATCATGACAACTCTTTAGGAGTGTATCAGCCCTGGGCACCTCTGCACTGATTGATGCTTCTTTTGTCACAGAAAAAATGCATAATGCATTAATGCACAATGCTACCCAAAGAGCTTAACATACACTAGTTTTGCACAACCATACTTATCTCATCCAGTAGATGATTCACAACCGTCAATATTATACCTATCACAAAAGTGCTGTTTTCTACCCATTTTTGGCTATTAAGGTGTCTTGTGAAATCACAAATAATATCACAAATATCATTTTGTATGCAGAGTATCGCAACTATCATTTTGTATATGCAGTTTGTAATTAAAGATACATAGGATCATGATATCATAGGCCGGCTAAAGTATACAATACACATTGATTTTTTATGGGTCTTTGCTACACTGACCGACTATGTTGTATTTACTTGGCTTATAAATACCGCAGCTTAGGTCACACTTTTTATAACCATCATACTCATTGAATTAGCCCAACTCACTATCCCAACTGCACTATATAAATCTACATATAGAATACAAAACTACATACAGCTATTTCTATAAAGGAGACAATTTGGCAATCTAAGCACCTGGTTGAGCATGATCCACCCTTTAAAGATGAGGTTAAACCTTTAAGTGTCGTAAAGGGCATTAGAAAAGGTTCGATTGCTGGATACAAAACCCAGCAGAGGTTAACAGATCAGGGTAAAGTCGATAGCAACGTTGCGGGGGAACGAGATTTCTTTAGCAGACAAAGAACAGGATGGTCGATCTTTCGTCTAAAAAAATACGGCGTAAAAGAAAATACAGGGGTTAGCAGTATGGAATAATTAGGAAAAAATGACAACAGCATAATTTTGCATAAACAAGTTAAATGCATCAATCATATATAGATCTTAGGAAATTAAATGCATAGCTATGTACACTTTTGTAGAAGTCGGTGGGTAAGAGACACTGTGGCTGACAGTTAAGTATTGGACTAGGGCTAGGAGGAACATTGACATCTTTAATTCTTTAAAGATTTAACGTGTGATATATATATATCACATATGGCCCAGGGTCTACTACCCCCCCCCCCAATATAAAAATTTGGCGTTGTGCATTGAAGCACAGAAGGCTCAGGGTAGGTACCATAAAACCCTCTATCAACCCTGTAGGGTCACAGGAATCAGCACTTGCCAAATATTGACTAATTACTTACAAATAGAGACTACCGTAATCTCCCGCGTAGAAGACGCGCTGTGCGTATAAGACGCACCCCAAACTTAGCACATGCATTTTCGTGTATAAGGCGCACCTCTTAGGTACCAATTTTGTAAATTCAGTACATTTCTATAGTAAAAGTACCCCTCGTATAAGACGCACCCCCAATTTCAGTACATCCTATAAGACTCCCCAGCATTTTGTTTGGCGTAGAGGACGCGTCTTATACGTGGGAGATTACGGTATTATCTATACATGTACTGACACCAGTCTGGCATAATTTTCTCTTACTAAACCCCTTGGACCGCTGGCTCCCTGGTGTGCTGGCCCCCCGGACCCCTGGACACCTGGCCCCCTGGACACCTAGCCCCCACAGAAAACTTTATCCTTAGCATGCTTAGTTTATCGCTCAGTCCCCAATGTGTTATGTGTATAGCTTGGACACTGTAAACATTGCCTGCTGAAAAAAAGTGTCTCACTTGGTGATTACCCATAGGACTCCATGTGCTAATTTCATCGCCAAAATCTATCTGACCCATAGACCCAATGGTTAAAGAACTTGTAGTCAGCATAGCTCCCAAAAACATGACGTAAGTACAGCAGCTTTTTTCATAGAGAAAGACATCACTCACCATAAAGGACAAAATGTTGTCTGATAGATGAGATTTGAAACTTTCCTTTGGCTTTTGAAAAATGTGTAAACTAACAGTATATCACTGAATGATTATTACAACCTAAAGTTGGTGATTACAAATTTGTGGATCTGACTGAAAACCCGGCTCCAATAGCCCAGGGGATACCCTGGGCCAACTACCAGATAGTGCATTAACCGTTAAATGTGTGTTTTTCATGTAACATTCTGAAAGATAAGGGTTAGATTTTTTTTAATGCCACAGAGAGAGACAGGACAGGCGACCATGAAACACGGGTCACCGAAACAACCCAAAAAAATTTGAAGAAAAACTTCTTGGGTCAGCCCTGTTTTGCTAGGTTAGGGTAGGGTCGAGTTACCTGACATAAAGAGGTTTTGGTGGCCTGATGTACATGTATACATGTATCATGCCTATTTATCATCATACATAGCAGCCCTTTGGAGTAAGGTATCCCACCAAGGGTGCTATGCTCATTGCCAAACATGGAGTTGATATACTCCATACATGCACTATGCAGTTCTTAAAGCGCTACCATGAACGTGCCTATGGTGACAATTAAACATTGAATTGAATGTCTCCAATTCAAAATGGAATACAGTGTACTTTGTTACCTTACTGCGTTTATCAATACATGCAAAATGCATAGATTTATAATATGTTAAAATATGACGGACATATACTATTTACAAACCAATATGTATACTACCATAATCTCCCGCGTAGAAGACGTGTTGCGCGTATAGGACGCACCCCAAACTCAGCACATGCATTTTCGCATATAAGACGCACATTTTAATGCTGATATTTGTAAATTCAATACATTTCTATAGTAAAATTACCCCTCGCATAAGACGCACCCCCAATTTCAATACATCCTATAAGACTCCCCAGCATTTTGTTTGGCGTAGAGGACGCGTCTTATACGCGGGAGATTACGGTAGCTTTTAAAAAAAGCTCATGGAATGACTAAAGGCGATGTAAGTAAACATCAGCCTTCAACAGACAGTAAAATATTCGGAATACCGAAAAAAAAATGGTATAATCAATAAAGGACAGCAAACTGGAACGTAAATTTACAGGAATGAACAGAACATGTATCTGAACTTTTTGATGACATGGTTATCACGGTCAGCGACCAAAACATGACCATCTGGTGTGACGGCGATTCCCCGGGGAGCATTCATGCGGTCTCCAAGGCTCTCAATGCATGCTAGGTACTCTTGTCCTTTAAAGATCTGGATGCGTTTATTACCCCCGTCGACCACAAGGATGTTGCCATGGTGATCGGCAACAACCCCAAAGGGCATGTTGAACTCGCCCTTCCCTGTTCCACGGCGTCCTAGTTCATACTGGAACTTTCCACTCCGGTCAAAGACTTGGACTCTATGGTTATCCCCATCAGACACAATAATGCCGTCTTGTTCATCAGTGCACACAAATGTCGGGTGGTTAAACTGTCCCGGAGCTGTTCCGGTCTCACCAAAACGGTGAAGGAGGTTACCACGCCGATCGAATATAAAAATAGCATCCAGCTCAAAATCAGCAATGATGGTGTGGCCAATGCTGTTGACCGCCACAGAAAGAGCTCGGCGAAGTGTGTTCTGCAGGACCATACGGTTAAACAGTTTCCCTTCAGTGGAGTACACGAGCAGCGAGTGAGCCTGTGCTAGGTCAGCATCCTGAATTCTGACTTCAGGACATATGAATGTGTTGTTGGTAAAGTCAATGGCAATACCACAGCTTGATATATTGTCTCCTTCCTGTGATAGGTTGATGGTGTCAATAAGAGTATTCGCCTTGTTGAATTTCAGTATTCTATTATTGCCCGTGTCGACCACATAAACGTTATACTTGGCGTCAACTGCGACAGCACGAGGGTAGTCAGTTTCCCCAGGACCACTGCCCTGCTTGCAGATCTTAGCGATAGGGTTGTTACTCTGGACATTGAGTGACATCTCTCCGCCATGAATGACATGGTCTAGGAACTTCACTTTAAAGCGGTGGAGACCTGAGACCTGCGGACGGAAGGAGACATCATAGCGACCACTGCCTGTGTGTTTAACCAGACAAGGAATGTTGTCATCGTAAACATCCTGCACTTCGACCGTGATTGGATAATTCCCGATATCCTCATTTTTACAGCTTGCAAGCGATACAGTCATGTTCGTAAAGAGTCCTGCAATAACACGCTGACCATCATTAAATTTAACCACTGAAGGTAGCGGCCCTTTAACCTGCAAAGAGCCAATTTCTTGGATAATGTTGACAAACTGCACCTTGTTTTCCTCAACGTGAAACTTGACGTAATTTTGTCCTACATCAAGCTTTGAGATATGGTTGCGAACTTGGCCGTTTTTATTTGCCATTTTCGCCTTATATGCGAGGATATCCCCAATGTTGCCACTCAGTATGGCTTCATCACATTGTTCTACAAGGGCTGACAAAGAAGTCTCCTCTTTGCTCAGCTCTTCTTGTTGACTAAATAACTTTGAACGCGTATTACCGTAAATATCCCTCACACTGTCCTTCAAGTGTTGTCGTCTTACATTTAGTTCCTCAATATACTGATCGAATGTTGCATCTATATCTGCTATCGCGCAGTCTTTTGCAGCAAACAGATTGCCAATTTCTGCAGTGACATGTTTTTCTATCACTTTATTAGATATGATCCTTTCTTGAGCTTCTGTCATTTCTACTTTCAACAGCCTGGTCTGGTTCTGCAATGCTAATCCCATTAGCTGTGTATTGTGACCAGTTTCCTCTTTATGGTCCTTTATGCAACAATCAGGACATATCGCCACCTCGCATGTATTACAAAAATGACTCAGATCTTGGTTGCCATGCCGACGGCACGCTTTGGTTTTAACTTTCCCACTTTCGCCCATTAAGTCTCTCATATGAGACACATAAAAGTTTGTCTGCAGTGCCCCTATGCCTTCGGGTGGCAGTGTTATGCGCTGGCGGCAACTTGGGCAGTCAATAGCATTGTAGTTGCCCTTGACCATGCGGAGGAGGCAGAGTTTGCAGTAGGAGTGGTGGCAGGGCAGGAGCTTGGGCTGGTGCTCCCCTTCATCAAATGGATCTAGGCATATAGGGCAACTCAGGAGGTCTGCTACATTTTCAGCCGCTTGGCTGATTGCAGGTCTTGAACGTGGCATTGTGACCTATGTAAGATATAAGATACTTTTCAGTATATGTGCTAGAATAGTCTGAATTAATCAGCACGGTTTTTGGACACTACGTAACTTGCTTCCATTGTTTTATTTTCATTCAAGATATTCTAACTTATGAGAATTATTTATTTACAAGGCCATAGATAGATATGGCTATCAGCCCATTCATTCCATGAGACTGATTTAATTTTATCGACTGCACTATCTAATATTATTGCCCCCTATAAATCTATAAGCACAAGCCTACAAGGAGACAGGAAGCAGGTATAACTATAAACAACAGTAGAAAATCCTATGTTACTAATTGTTAAGATCCAGACCATCAAATTCTCATCAAAAACTGTTAAAATCTACCTACTTTTCAACCCAATACCTGACGGCACACTTTCATGCCATAATATTGACACTAGTGAGTCTAGTCTAAATACCTCCTTATAATAGGATTATTTAATTATTGATCATTTTTTTAAATTATGTGCTACTACTAGTATCATAAATAGGCTTTATCAACATCAGATTTCTTATCTCAAGACAATAGTGGGATGCTAGACTTGATATGATGAAAGGAAGTTTCGGTTGCTCTTAGACTTAGTCTTAATGATGGTAATTGGTATTGAACGTGGGTATACAAGAATGAAAATCACGTATAAAGTCAAAACCATATTTAGGCTAGCTTTCGTTTCTGGCTGGGAGAGAGGGAGGCTCCCGGGGGAGGCTCCATAGGCATAGAGAGGGGATTTCACAATTCCAATGCCACATTTCAAAGTTGATACTATTTTAATAGACTATTAGTATTATTACTACTTCAAAAATCCAGTGCATACCGGTAGCGGGTATTTGAATTCACAGTTTCATCTCCTTGTAAGATGGACGAATCATGGTGAAAGCATACACAACAGATTTGATGTCATGTTTCTTTTGATAAAGATAGTTTTTGATCATTTCTCTTGCTAGTTGCTTGCTGCTGGAGTCCGACCTGAGTCAGTGTCACTGTCAGTGATGATTGAATGTGTATTCAACTTGCTTCACTTCAGGAAGTTGTTACGAAGTCGAAGGTCATGAGGTCGGAGTTTTTACAGTTGTCAATGCACCAACATATGTCAAATGCATGTATAAAAGATAGAGCGTCAGCCAGGGTACTAATATGATATATAACACACGTTATAAGAGTACCACATACCTTGAAAGTGGGTCGGGATTTCCCCAAGCACTCAAACCCAGCCGCCTGTCTCTGGAAACGGCGTAGGCGCCAGACGAAAACATGGAGAATGACCTAGTTTTGAAAGTGGGTCACTGCAACGCTCCATGCAAAAATCGTTAGCCTGTATGAAAAACAATCAAAGTTTTCGTGGAAGTGTGTTTTAAATAACTTTAAGAAATACAACCTGAATTAGTCTAGTTCTCAATTTTTATCGAAAAAGAATCTTTCTAAACTTGTTCCCGCTGAGCTGGTTTGGAACCAGCGAAACGAAACCATTTTGTATCATGTAAACAAAAACGTAAGTCGAATTTCTGAAATTTATCGGGATTAATTTGAATAAATGATAATATAAAGGTAAACGTGGGTTCATATTCAATATTTATTCGTTTTAGGAGCTGCAATGAGTAGGACAAGGCTGTTGAATATGGTGTTTTTCGTAGATATACTGTATTATCGCTCAGATTTTGTAGACCAGTCGACCGGGGCGCCGGGGGGGCTGCGATTGTGTATTCACTCTCCGACTAATGTTATCACCAAGAACACTTTATAGCAGGCTTTATAGGTAGTCTACAAATCAGTACCGGTGTCGCATGCGTTTTCTGGTCCGTGAGAAATATGGTCGCTCATTCTCCCAAACATATCCCTTAGCTTAGGCCATGGGAAATCAGGTTACAGTTTACCGTCCGAGCCATTTTGAAAACTGATGAGGCTTTTTTTTCATTATTCATTATTCATTATTCATTATCAACCTACCAATGCCGGGGATTTTCTAGGTTGTACATGTCACTTTGTTATTTACATTCCTTGCACTATGAGCTTTAATTTGGTACCAAATATGTCCCCTTTTGGACATTCCTATCATGTCAAAATGCATTTTTGAGAACTTTTTTTAAAAACAATTTAGATAATGAATATTGAAATTTTCTCATGCGGCCCCTTCAAAACCATGCGGGCGGTGGACGGTAAACTGCAGTGTGAGTTCCATTGGCCTTACACTATAATCCAATGCAAACAGATAGAGTTATCTGCTTGAAAAGTGATACTTTTTTGATAGCCTCGAAACGGATCGTTTTTACTTTTGAAAGTAAAGAATCATGATAACATTCTCCAACATCTAATAGAATTTGATTAATACCTAAGGGAGTGATCATTTTTTAATAACAGGGGGGGGCCTGGTGGGTTTGCGCGCGGACGCGCGAAAAAAATGTCGACCCCCCCTCTCGAGGGGGTAAAATTTTTTCAACCCCCTCCACAAGGGACAAAAAACGTGCGCGAACGTCCCCTTTTAGCCTATAGTAACGCGCGGGGTTTTCCACTGAAAACAGGTGAAATTATTTTGACCCCCCCCCCATCAGAGGTATTGAAAAAATTTTGACCCCCCGGTCAAGGGGTTGAAAAAATTCTGACCCCCCCCCCCCTCAAACCCACCAGCCCCCCCCCCCTGTTGTTAAAAAATGATCACTCCCTAACCCTAATTATACTGTCCCTACGCCTTAGAATTATAATTTGGACAAAGTGGGATTTTAGAAATAATAAAACTTTGGCGACCAGATTTTGCATTGGTCTGGACGAAAAGCAAAGAGTTGTTTATAGAGGGCGCCACCACGCATTTACGGTAGACATACTTTGTAGGTGAATAACAAACCACTGACTTGGGAGTCAGGTATTTAGATAGAAACTACAACACAGGTCTGGGATCTAGCCTGGTCGGCCATGATAGTGTATTCAGTGTGAGGTCAAGGACAAACAACTCTCTGCAGCATACAGGTGGTGCTGGCTTGTGATTGGTCAATATTTACAGGACTAGAAATAATCATTCTAGGTAACCAAAGTCTTTAGAAATATTATATAGATAATTTTTTGACATATTATAACACACTGCTCACCATTGACAGTCCATGGGACAGATTGTATGGGTTCGAAAAATATTAGTTTTCTCAAACACTATTCCATCAAAATGCTTGAGACTTCTAGCGAGTGACCTTTAGATGTTGATAGATATTGTGTGTGAATATGAATGAATTTTATTGAGAATATTTTAAGAGAATGAATTTTGAAATTATTATTCCAGTGCAACTCTCTTCCGTCTATCCCGCAGGGCACAAACCCAAAGTTAAATGATTCCAAAATGGCACTTCTTCTCATAATACCTTGAGCAAACTTTCAGCGAGTCGTCATTATACATTGAATTAGTTGTCTGTGAAGTTTGCAAGTATTCTGACCAAAGGAAGTATCGGAAAATGATTAATTTTGTTAGTGTAGGATGCCAGTATGGCACCTTTCCCATGGGAGGCCTGCATAAGCATTCACCTCCATAAAATGGTGGTTCTACCAGTTGCAACGAGGTGCAGACAACTTTTCCTTCATTTAGCTTGCTTTTCATCCGTACGAATATGACACCGGTACTGCTTATGTTGCTGGGAGAACGAGCTGAGTAGCTCACCGCCTGGGTCTTACTTAGTAAGACCCAGGCGGTATTCAGAGAGGGGGGGTCATTTCTTTTAACCTATTCTTAGGGGGGGGGGCGTTTTTTTTTCAACCTATTCTTAGAGGGAGGGTCATTTTTTTTCAACCCATTCCCGAGGGCCATGTAGTTTCCTGTTGGGGAGTATTTGCCAATGTGATGCAAATTTTATGACAAAGGAACAAAAATGTTCATGACACATCGCAAATTTTAACTATTTGGTTTTCAGTAATAATTCTAGATATAATTCTGCCCAACATTTTGTTACCAGCTACCTCTAATTCATATCCATTTGATTATGTTATATGATCAGAGTCTTACTCCTTTGTGTGTCAAAGGGCGGTTAGCACGGATAAGATGTACCAGTACTTGTGTTACCAACTCACATGACCACTCCTTGACCAATCAGGGCATCGCTATTTTTTCCGCTGGTTCCCACAGATTTGTGAAAGATCTTTTGGCAGGTACACCTATTAAAATTTGACATGATAAGCCCCCTTTAAAACATGGATGAGGCCAGTCACTACCGCTATGGTATATGTATACAGTTTTCCCTGGGGTGTAACACTGTTCAGCTCTTGAGATTGAAGTATTTGGCCACAAACAGCACTTTGTGGTGCTACACGATGCACCAACAAAGTTCTCAGTAGTAAAAAATGTTACATGCTCAAATCACCGCAACTCGCAATCAGAATTTCCAGATTTAACTCTTGTTTTCACCCATTGATGAAATCAACCCTGACAAGAATTATGTCTATAACACCCTTCAAATTGATATAAAAACTGAGATTACAAAGAAATCTTAAGAGGAAGACAAGCTACAAAAGTTTATTTCTGTACCGTATACAAAAATTTTGAAAAAGAAACCAGAACCAAGTCCCTCAATCAGAACAATTATTCCATTGGTCAGGAGAAGGTCACATGGAATATTTTACTTAGGCATACCTATTTTAGCTGCATCAGTAGTAGCCCATGCTAGCCGCCCCTTAAAGGGGGGCTAGCAATGGAAAAAACAATATGGGTACCTCCTCAAAGATCGTTCACAAATTCACGGGAACCAGCTAAAAAAATGCAACGCTCTGATTGGTCAAGGGATAGTCATGTGACCTGCTAACATGGGTATGTCTTATCCGTGCTAGCCTTCAAATTGATAGGATGTGTGTGGTGCACATATGCGCGGGCACTGACACATTCTCCTGTGAAATTGTGTAATTTAGTTCTCACCATGAATATGACCTTAGCTGTCGAAATGGCGTTAAACATCTATTACTCACTCACTCACTCAAATTGATATCTTACCTAGAGGTAAATCAATCAACAGCAGTGTATTCACAATTCAGGGATGAAAGTCTTCAGGGAATTCCCTGATTTCAGGGATTTTGAAGTTCCAGGGCCCTATACATTCACATAGAAACCCTGGTTTTTGGGGCGAATATTGGACCATTTCAGGGATTTTCGTGCTCTGTGACTTTCATCCCTGACAATTTGACTGCTCAAAAGATGACACATACCGTAATCTCCCGCGTAGAAGGCTCGTCTTATACGCGAATCAGATTGTGAGTGGGTCTTATACGCGGGAGGGTAATTGGCTTGAGTTTGGGGTGCGCCTTATACGCATGTTTTTTGTGTGTGCAGATGACAGCTGAAACTCATAGAGCCAGCAGCGCGGCAGCCCAGTCAGTGTGGAGGCACTCGGTGGGCAATACGCCAACCATGTGCCGATGACAGCTTGAACTCATAGAGCCAGCAGCGCGGCAGCCCGGTCAGTGTACAATAAGGGGGGGTGGGGAGGGGGTGCCTTCTACGTGAAACAGCCCCCCTGTGAGTTGGGGGGGCGCTTTGTACGCAGGTTTTTCCTGAAATCAATCCAGAAGAGGTAGGTGCGCCTTCTACGTGAAAAGGCCTTCTCTGAGTTGGGGGTGCGCCTTTTACGCGAGCTGCGCCTTGTACGCGTAACTGAAATGGTTCAAAAGCTGCTAATATCACCTTGTATAATGAATCTGCCTGATGTAGCCTCTGTTGAATGTAGTTTAATGAGGTAGGAGTCATTTTCTTTCAATCTATTCTGAGGGGGGGGGGGGTCATTTTTTTTCAACCCATTCCGAAAGGGGGGGTCATTTTTTTCAACTCATTCCGAAGGGGGGGGGCTCAGTTTTTTCTGACGTATTCCTTCTGACAGATTGTCGTCCCCCCCCCTGCCATAAATAATGAACGCTCCCAAACCCTACCTGAAGTACGCTCCAATTACTCAGGAGTGCTGGTCGCATCCCTTACTCTGGTTTGTCATTGACACCTAGGTGGCGATATAGTTCTCCCAGCACAGGCAGTAATGAAATCTACTACCTAACACTAGTTATAGAGTGAATACACATCCAAGTTCAATCAAATTCTTAGCCTTAGGGGCAATAAAACAATAACATGGAATACACATACAATGATACAGTGAAAGGTAGAGGTGGTCCCAAACTATTGAACTGGTATCATTAGCCACTGGATGAGGCTGGCCTGAGTAGCAGGAGCAGAATCAGGATGGGTGAGCAAGCGGGGGGTCCCCGGGGTCTGGGGTCTGAGCCTGAGGTGCTCAGTCTCAGAATACCATCTGAGGCTTCCTATCCACTGCCGCAAAATTTCTTGCAGGTTGCAATCATCATACCTGCAAACTCCTCAGTTTTTTTCAGTTTTCACAGGTTTTTTAAAGATCCACCAGGGTCAATATTGTGATTCATCCAGATCCAATGAGATCTCATTTATCATTTATATAGGGGGGTGGTCTGAATAAAATTCTAAATTGAGGGTAACAAACATGTTCAAACACCACCTAAATACATATATTTGGCCACTAGATTTACAAAATCCCTTAGGCCCCTGGGGGGACACCCCCTAGACCCCCCTATATTAACATTCTCCTGCCTCGTTTCAAAGAAAAAAACACGTTTTGCAGGCTCAGTTTTTTTCTCGTCTCAAGCTGCATCTGGTCTCCTGTAACATCTAATGATGACTCTGCATTAGAAAGGTCTCCCTCCTGCCCTTACAACAGCAGATATAACAACATGTATGCTTGAATCTTTTTATTCAATGAAAATATTACCAAAATAGGTCACTAGTAAATGAGGTTTATCTTTTCCTTTAAGGAAAGCTAAATTGACTAAAGTAGCAAAAAAAAGACATGTGATGAATTACGGTGACTACCGGTAACAACGGTTCATGGAAAACTAGACCATCTGAAAAATAGCCAAAAAATGTATTATTTCTTAAGAAATAAAGAAAAAATATTGACTTTGGTTTGCTAGGTAGGGTTGGGTGACCTGAAACAACCAACTTTTTTTTTCGGCCCTAAGCATGATGTTACTAGTCCCCAAGGGTCAGGCAAATCGGGCCAAAGTTTCTGAATAATCACTTACCAAGCAAATAGAAGACAGATATTTGAGAGGCCAACACATTTTCAGTTCCTACATGCAAGCAATGATGCTTATAATGCTACTTTTCTTTACAGGGCACAATGGGATGTGTCGAGCAATGGGGAACTGGGGATGTCCACGTGTTGGTCATCCCACCAGTTGTAGAAAGAAACACAGATGCCCTTTTCCGCACGCTTGACCCAGAATATGAATCAAAATTCACCATTTATACAATCCGACCACTGCCAAGAAAAGCTAACCACATGGTTGACTTTGAACAATTAATGGAAAGCTGTCGAGAGGTTGTGCAGGAAGAGAACATAACTGTAACATTTTCCAATAAGCCTCTTGGGAGCCTCATTGCTGCTGTATTGTGCCAGGAGTTTCCCCATCTCCGCGGTCCATCGCTAGACTCCATCTTTCTCTGCCATCACAAACATTACACTACCTCAGTGGTTGACTCACGGAGCAAGAAACTCCCCGCACATGTGATAAACCTTAACGATGACGTGTTCGACACTGCCTATAAACTGCTGTCTTCTTTCAAGGTACCAGGGGTGGTTCGGGCATGTATCGGCAGTGGTACATCGGTCTACTGTTTCCACAACCGTGACCAGCTCATAAAGGTACTGCTTCAAAGTAGGAGAGATGTTATGCATCTTCTGGAACTCCAGAGCTGGTTATTGGACTTTGTGGACACAGACCGGTTCCCATTAGTAAAGGAACCTGTCTGCCTCTTGAATCCTTACCTCGACCGATGCCTCGCGACTAAAGGCTGCGCATGGTGGACTGTGTGTGTTGAGGCATGTGTCTTTGAGCGAACCATTATCCCATGGGCCATGTGCAATGTAGTCCTTCTCCCTTATGGTAAACGCGAGGTCACCCATGGATTCTCAGGTTTTGAGATGCCTACGTCAGTCTCGCCCCAACTCCAGGAGCTCACATGGAGTGAGTTTCACCGGGACGTTAGTAACCTGATGCATCATGGGTTCACAAACTCTTTTGTGCATGCCGAGTATATGGTGTTTGAGAATGGTTATGTGCATCTCGTATCGCTCAATGGTCGCCTTAAAGCTAAATGTACCAATATGTATGCCAAGGCCCTGGAAAATGGGGACAACGTCAAAGCCTCCCTGGATCTAGCCCAGGGTATCAAGCCGACTGCCCCCAAGCTCAACGGGCAGTACGTACTGACATACTCAATGGTGGTTTTTGATTCGGGGAAGGCGGATGCCTTAGTGAACTACGAAAAGGTCCTTGCACACCCAGATGTCACCCTATACTACAAGGAAGGAGAAGATATTGTGATCGAACCAGACAAAGACTTTGCCGTTCTTGGGACCATCACCATTCTTGGCAGCGGCTTCGAAGACTGTTTTGAAAAAGTCAAAGCTCTTCGGCCAGAAATCCTAAGAATACCAGAACTTGTACCAATCATATGTTAACCCTCTAAGAGTCACATATCAAACTCATGTTCCTTTGAAGTCATGATGCACCAACGCAATGCTGCGAGCTGTACTCACCAGCAATATAATGGTGCATAATGCCGATACTTTAAGTTTAAGGGCATATTAACTCTCTGGTATGAGCAAGATGCATGAATGCAGTAACCCTGATGAGTAACTCGCCAGGACTGCGTTCAGGCAGTATGGTGACCAATGGGTATAGTGAGTGCATAATAGCACTATGCGACGCTTAGAGGGTTAATCAAATTGTTTAGTGAGTGCTCTAATAATGTGCTAGTGGATCAGTTACTCAAGATGCCAAATGTTATAATTCAGTTTCTGTTCTTGTTGGTTGTCATCGTTGGAATTTAAATTATTGTTAGTCGCTTGTCTTTGTTTTATCCAAGAGTGTATACTTTACATCCAAGAGTGTATACTTTACATGAGTTAGACAATCACAAAGTGCAAGTTAAATCGTTTATTGCATTACGTGTGTCTTCCAAATGGTCAACATTAAAATATATGGCCAGGATCTTTTTGCAATGTCTTTTGAAACGCCATAAAAATGGGAACTGAAAATTTCCTGCTGAAGAGTGTACTTAATGAATGTATTTTAGTTGTGATAAATACTTGCTATATTTGACGTAAATAGCACATAGTTGCTTGAATATTATATCCTAAATCCGTTTCCAGTAGTTGATAGTAAAAAGGTGCCTCAAAAATGGAATTTATTTGGGCCATTTTAGGCCTAAATATGAACAAAAAGA
Organism: Acholoe squamosa; assembly: GCA_949317995.1. Classification (NCBI taxonomy): domain Eukaryota; kingdom Metazoa; phylum Annelida; class Polychaeta; order Phyllodocida; family Polynoidae; genus Acholoe; species Acholoe squamosa. Next base: position 62,907,513 of record OX439042.1, read on the forward strand.
TTTTGAACAGCCCGATACACTTGTTACGTCGAATGCAGTATGTTTAATTGAATCAAAATGTTGTTAAATATGTACTCAACCAGTGAATGGATATTATGTATCTGCATGAAGAACATATTAGTGTTTCATATGTATGTAAGTTTACATATTAATGTTTTGTTGATAATTTCCCCGTTGGTTGTTACTACCCAAGTGCTTTCATCAAAAACTTACCTGTGATTATACGAATAAACATAAACTATTTTATAACAATTTATGTTCACGGTGCCTATTTTTTCCGGGAAAAACTTCAGCTTGGAAAAAAAAACAATCACTCTGCTGTGCTCCATGAAATAAATACACCCAGGGTTCTCTCGGCGAGGAACGTTACTTTGGCTGGACACATTATCATGTATCACATTATCATGTATCTCTGAACATCAGTTTAAATGTCAGGTATTAACCTCGATAACACTAGAAATCACAAGGAAATAGCAGATACAATTAGGTTCAAAATTCCTTTATTGTACAGAGAATACTTTACTCTGGTGACATATACACATTTTAACATTACAATACATGAATGTAGTTTTACTTTCTATTTCCTTGTTGACATGTGTTGCTTGATATGTGTTACTAAATCTGAAGATCCTCTGATTTTGCTTTTACATTTTGGACAATTGTACGTCCATGGTCCACAAAGCTCATCTGACCAAAGTTCTGTGAATGCCCTCGAATCGGTTCCAGGTATTTTGTACCTTTTTAAAGTATTGTGTGGTGTTTTTGAAATTGACCGGCGCTCTGGATTATGAACCTTATTTTCTATTTTATTATAATCATTGGCACAAACTAGACGGTCAGTTCGATGTATTTTACCCAGCACTTGCCCATCTTTTTTCGCAATACTCTTGTCAGAAATGGAAGTAGATTTGAGAGGAGAGAGCATGTTCCGTTTCATCATATTCTTGTCATAAGGATATGAATGATTGTTTGAATGTAATTTTGAAGCCTGGGTAGTAATGGTAGGTTTAAACTTATTGTAAGATTCAGTATTATCATTGTTAATTCCATTAGTTTCCGAGATTGGATCAATTCTTTCTTTGTTTGTATACACTCTAACATCTGCCATAGGATATGTGCGGGGAATTGGCTTTCCGGTCAATGGTGCCTTAGGTAATAACATTTCAGTAGATGCTGCTGTGGTCTCTGATTTGTCAAATCTTAAACCACTGGACTTGTTTGCACAATATGGTATTTTTGAAATGGACATGCGTTTTGGATTAGTAACCGTATTTGCAGGAGCTGCATGCTTAGCTACATGTATTTTACCTGGAACTTGCCCATCATTTTTCTCAGTATATGTGTCAAAATTATAAGCAGATTCGAGAGGAGAGGGCATGTTCTGTTTCATCATATTTTTGTCATAAGGATATGAATGATTGTTTGAATGTAATTTTGAAGCCTGGGTAGTAATGGTAGGTTTTAGAATATTGTTAGATTTCCTACCATCATTGCTAATTCCATTTGTTTCTGGGACTGGATCAATTCTTTTTCCATTTATATATACTCGAACATCTGCCATAGGATGTGTGAGGGGAATTTGCTTGTCGGTTAATGGGGCCTTAGGTAATAACTCTTCAATAGATGCTTCTATGTTCTCTGATTTATCAAATTTTAAATCGCTGGACATGTTTGCAAGCTGAAAGTTCAAGGAAAGGGAAAAGAGTTTTGATTCGATCGATACGTCTTTATCATTTGGATGACGGTTCAAATCTGAATGATTACATTTATCATTAAAGTTCTTCTTTAACAAATTCAGTTTTGGATTACGTATGTCTAAATCTGCACGAACTTTAGGTTGCCCAATTCCAACATCTCGCAAATTATTCCTCGGACAGCTTAGAGTTATGTTTGTTCGAAATGAAATTGACCTTCCTGGCCTCTTTGTAGAGTTTAGAAGACATTTTGAATTTAAAAGGTCACGGTGCTTTCTTATCGTATTTGTATTATTATTTAATCCAGTTTGTACATATCTCACGTCAGAACCATGGCTTAGGCTTGAAATGTCTTTATTGGCCCACTTATGAATTGAAGATTTTGACTGGAAAGCACTTTTTGAAACATTGTTTGGTACCTTAATGCTGTCAGGTTTTTGCCATAAGTTGATTTCTTTAAATCTATTAAAAGGTCCTTTACATTGACCATTAATGATCTTTATAGTCTCATCTTGATCTTTACATTGAGCTTTGCTAAACTCTACAATCTCTTTTTGTCTTTTACATTTACATTTGCTTACCTCTACAATCTCTTTTTGTCCTTTACATTGGTCTTTGCTTAACTCTACAATCTCTTTTTGTCTTTTACATTTGCATTTGCTTACCTCTACAATCTCTGTTTGTCCTTTACATTGACCTTTGCTAACCTCTACAATCTCTGTTTGTCCTTTACATTGGCCTTTGCTTACCTCTACAATCTCTTTTTGTCCTTTACATTGGCCTTTGCTTACCTCTACAATCTCTTTTTGTCCTTTACATTGGCCTTTGCTTAATTGTAAAGTCCAATTTTTGCTCTTTTCCTTAGACTCAGGTAAAGAAGCAGTGGGAATGTCTTTTGTTGGCACATCAACATTTCTATGGCTTAGTAAGTGTTGCTTCAAAGAAGACAGCGTATTAAATACCTTATAACACTTTTCACATTGCTTAAACTTCACCGGTTTAACTGGTATAGGCGCACTGTGCATTGTGTTGTGGAACCTGAGAAGTTGTCTGTGTTTAAATGGTTTATGACATATTTTACAGATGTAGAGTCTGGTATTTGTGACATCCTGCAGGACCAATTTGGTGTAACCCTTGGTACCTCTAGTAGCCTTAGACAGGCGCTTTAAACTTGACATTGCTATCAGTATAAGTACAGTGTATATGTAGTTAATGTAATCCTGGCTCTCACGGCAGATCTGTCGAACCTCCAGCCCGACACCGCAACACTGTTAAGACTTGATGCAGAGTTAACTTAAAGAATCGTGCAAATTCAATCTCACAGCAGGTTAGGAGTACTGCGTAGTATCCTAAAATCGGCTTGGGGATCCAAATTAAAAAAAGGAGCTGGAATACACAAGTGATTTTGCTGCTTTCAGGCTATCACTGTTAAGGAGGTATTCGTTGGTCGAGGATGCTTACTAAGTAGCAGTGTTTCTCATTTGTAATCGACCAGGCTGGTATTGGGTGAGAGTATTGCTTCGTATACAGATAATGGCAGTCCTGGGATCTGACTTCGAGAATGCTCCTGGCTGATTCCTTATATTGCCGCCTAGGTACCGTCAATGCTATAGGCTCTTGACCCTTGGTTCATAAGTTCTTCCTGTTTGTAGGAGGCTGTTCATAAGCTGAGGTAGCGAAGTGCATCAGGTACCGCCAGTAGTGGTTGACAGTTCTGCAATGGAAAATGGATACATTTTTAATGTGTAAGAGATATTCAGGGGTAGACATTTTGGGCATTTGGCCACCCGGGCCAGTAGTCTGGTACATGACAATGTATTTTAAAATATTTTACTGGCCAATTTCAAAGGAAATCTAGAAATAATCACTGGCCCGCAGCCAAAACTACTGGCCATTGGCCACCAGGCCAGTGTTAGTGTCTACCCCTGATGATATGGTTGTTTTGTTGTAGTTTTTTATCAGGAAGATACGTCAGTTTTCTATCAGAGTGACATCTTATACAGAATAACATTGAACTAGATGATAGGTGAAATGATGGGGGGAGGGGGGATGATACACAATATTAAATGGATATTCGATGGAAAGAGGCCCGAGATAAATCCACTTATTCTACTAGTTGGAGTGAGATATTTGACCCAGATCTGATATAAAGTAAAATCTTATGTGAACTATTAACTACAGTTTAAGGACAGTATACTGCAGAAATATACCATGTCACAGAGGTGTGAAAATATAGGCTAAAATTCTTGGGGGGATGGTACAATACGCTTCAGGGGAAATCGGTTTCAGGATTTCACACCCCTGATATCAACTCTACCATAACCAATGCTCCATTCCCATGTACTACTAGTACTCTAGTAATGTCTAAAACAGCCAAAGCCAAAGTCCACGACAGGCAAAGCCCCCAACTCTATATACTTCTATGGTAGAGTCCTCTCTGGTGTTTCGTCCACAGCCACAGCGTCGGCCAGCGTCTATTGATACTTAGTTCAATAGCCTGGGGTCAGCTCTATTTTCCACTGGATGTGTATTCTAATTTATTACTTAATTACCCTCTTTGATCTAGATACGAATCTGATTGATCTGGGATGTGTATTCACTCCCTAAGCTGATGTTGGGTCACTCCTTAATTCAAGCATCTGCTTGGGGTGTGAGCTTCGCCACCTGGGCGACGATCTACCCAGATGAAGGTCTGAAGCCAGCCCGTACTCTGTTGGGCTGGAGGGGGCGAGCCTGCCACAGCCAAGGCTCCTTTTCCCTATACTGCTATAGCATCGTCCAACCGAGGCTCCATTTTCGTATACTACTATGGTATATTTTACCACAACCAGGGCCCCATCTCTATATACTACTAAAAAGTTCTAGTCTGACATAGCCATGGTCTCCATACATTATATGCTACAGCCTAAAAACAGAGCCCACTCCATATCTTTGAATGTCTGAGTTCCTCGATGGCCCCCGGACGTAAAACTAAACAAACAATCTCCATATTTTCAGGAATAGATTATCTCTTCCATTTGATTGGGTGACAATTACCACAAATATGAAATCCCATAGGAGGTAGTTGAGTAATACTATTACTCATCAGGATCGAGTTTGGGCTCATGCGGCGTTTTTGCTTCAAACATCGTCATTGAGACAAGACCTTTGTACTATTGTATTTTCTTTACACAATCAACATTTGATGTCTCGCTCTATCAAATAATTCAGAACGTGCATTTGACCACCTATGCCTTATTTGTAGTAGTATAATGCCTTACCTTTTGTAGGAAGCCCTTAGTAGTTTATAATGTGTAGCTCAGTGTGTTAGTGTTGACACCTTTCCTCTGTATGCTCACTATTTATGCCGATGCATTTGGGTTGATGATAGCTGCTTAGAAGAGGTTCTAGCCCTGTCCTATAGGCTTTACATGGGGCAGTCTATCAGTGAACTGGGATACTTCTACACATAGGAATCCACTATGCCAACATTGGGCTCCCTCTTTAAGTGTTGGCTGTTCCTTTGTACTTTCAAATTCATATCCACGAGAACACAAATTCGTCAATCTACTTTAAAGTGTACACGGGTGTCTGTTGCTTCTCTGATATGGACCCTTTACTGGTCGGTGTTTAACTGTTTTGGTTGTCTACAGCGCCCCAAGCTTATATTCCCTGCACCCCTCCCCCACCCCACCCCACCCCACACTGCACCCCCGTCCCAGCCCAACGCCTGCACCGAGCCGATGCGAGCAGTTCCCTGTGACTCAGACCTTAATGGGTTCCCAGAACGAGGCCCTTATTCTGATTGATGGCCGTGTTTGCTGTTGTGCCCCCGAGTGACTCACACGCACTGAATGGGGAGTAAGGGTTGTCCTGCTTCTTGGAATTGTTGACAATTTGGGGTTTTCCCGGGAAAACAGGAAATCTTGTGAATTATTAAGCGGGGAGGCCATTTTCCAAAGCTTCCATAGAGGAGTTACAAACCGACCCGGTGCGATTATGTGGGGGCTTATAGACGTAAATAATCTACATATACTGTCCGGAATTTTATCTTTTCTGGTAGAATATCCCAGGAATGTTGTGATCAATTGTGATATCAATCCAGCTCCTAGCTACACAGATAGACCAAAGAATGCCTAGATTGATTAAGATCCTTAATTCAGATAGTTGGCAGTCATCTCAAGACCCAAGCAGCAATACACTCTAAATGACCTGTGATATTTGGCCTTGCAACTCTGGGGAGAGCAATTGACTTTTTTTTTCTCTTCTTTTTCAATTTCAATACGGATGTGCAGTTGGACCGTCTATGACATCCATCCATCGCTCTGCCTGGAGACAGTGGGAGAGAACCTCACTTGCCCACAACCTATTTTTGAATGCGTTACCGAATGGAGGAGGTTTGTCATTGGCTTACCTCCCACCCACGTCAGGAATGACGTCAGGAGGATAACCACGAAAGCCCTAATGGGTTCTGAGCAACCCTTAAATTTGTAGTGTTGGGTTTTCCCAGTGCCAGGTACGAAATGTTATTCCAGGAGTTCTTAGAAAAAGGTACCAACAGAATCTAAAAGCGGTCATCAGTGGTGTCAAATCCTGAAACCCATTTCCAGCATATCAAACGACCTCACAAAGACTTGAAATTCATAATTTCCCATGCTGTAAAACCCTGCGGTTTAAAGAACATTTCAGACCCTTGTTGTGGATCGTACAGCTACCATGGAGTTAGGGTGCGGCTTGTACCCGAGTTTTTCCACAAATCAACTATATATATATATATATATTATATATATATATATATATATATATACATGTAGACTATAAGAAATGGTAGTCTCAGGCCCTTGTTGCAGCTTATAAAATCTTCCCAAAGTCAGAGTGCGGCTTAAACGCGGGTGCAGCTTATATGCAGGGCTTTGTGGTAGCTTGAAAGTGACAAGAATTAGTCAATTGGACATGCAATCAGGGATGTAAGTCTGAAGACACATTTAGAAAGCCTGCATTTATTGTAAACCATTAACAAAACTTTGATGCAAGAAAGGAAATTTGGATAAATCTATTAGACACATCTGGTTCAAAAAGTTCTGAAATCAGTGAGTGAGACTGAGTAATAGATGTTTAACACCATTTCGACAGCTAAGGTCATATTCATGGCGAGAACTACATTACATAATTTACAGAGGAATATGTCAGTGCCCGCACATATGTGCACCACACACATCTGAGGGGATAGAAAAGAGATAGAGACCCTTTTAAGTGGGCTAGGGAAGCCTGTCTGAAATCAGACAAAATTCTGAAAACTTACATCCCTGCTGTAATATACCACTTTGTTATAATCATAAAGGACCGATTTAAGGAGGCATGGGGTAACTTTTGACCAGATGAATTTCGTATTGTAAAATGCCTAAGTGGTTGTTCAATAAACAAAATCCATTCGGGCTGACATCAGATCCAACACTGGGGGAAATTAACAGCCCCCTGCGATCTCATAGATGGCCTTTTTATTCAATTCAATGTCTTGGCATGTCTGAGGTATAAAATATCAATAAATTGTGGAATTATTCACAAAAACCAAGGTTTGCTGCGAATATAGATCTTGCTTTATTCAAATTGTCAATATAGTCCAACATTTCCCATTCCATCAGTTCATACAGTTCTCATAACACGATTCATTGCAGAGTACAGCATTCGCGCACATCATTTAACAATTCCAGTGACAGAAAATAACACAATCGCTTACACTTCCCAACAAAATAACCTGGAAACAAGCAAATCTATAATTGTAACCATTATTGGTCTCCTGTCCAGAGAGAATACACTTTTACAATCTATTTCACTGGAAGTTGGTTGGAGGACTTTTACTTCATGTCGTCCTTGCTCATTTTTTCACTCAACGGAAAATGTTAGTTAAATATTTACACCTCACATCAATTTTCACACTTAAGCCTTCTGTGACTTACATTGAAAATGATATCACTGGATGTAGTAACCTGGCAGTCAGGTTTTTTTCCCCGTGCTGCATAACTTACGGTGGCGGCGACCGTACCCAAACTTATCACTTGTGTGTAAAAGGAGTAGGAATGGTTCAATACGGATTAGGCATTACATCACCTAAACCGTATATCGAATTGTCTTATCATTGCATTCACCACTACCTATCGACACTTTCATGTTTTTAATGTAGGTATGTGTTTGGCACTTTAAAATATCAGAAACACAGGATGGGCATCTGGTGACCATCTAGTTCCACTCAGTAAACCTCCCAGTTACACCACAATATCTCTATACCACTGTCGCCATGGCCATCACTCCGCGAGACACCTGCCACGTGCCCGCTCTATCTCCTTACCAATCCCAGCCGGTCCATGTCCCATTCATGGGCCGACCTACACTGTGTTGTCTTCTTACATCATTATGTAAGAGTGTCTTATCACAGTGTCTTTCTTACTGAGACTCCAAAATATCACATTTTTTATCACTAATTGTTGGCTCTGTTCTCTGGATATGAAGTCTCCTTGTCTAGTGTTCATTCCCAGCGGCTGCCACCCACCGTCTCTCGGCCTTCCACCTGTGTGCTACACCTCTTCTTGTGGCCGTAGTTGTGCACCAGAGTTCGACCATGTCACGCACCACACCAGTCCTATAATAGCCGCTCTTAGAATAATTTATACAATAATGTAACATAAGTTGTAAAAATAGTTCTCTTAATTTTCTGCATGTCGTGTAAGATTGTGCCACGAGTATCGGGGGAGGGTGGACTAGATTTGACAATTTAAACAAAGATATCAACCCTGGCCTATATCAATACAGTACACAGAATTAAGCTTGGATTAAGTTCCATTACCAAGCTTTGTAGAGACTAAAAATCTTATCATATAATAATATGGCTATAGAATCCAACCCATTTTCCATGTTCTAGATAAATGTTGGTTTGAATATGTTGATTAAAGAGGGGGAGGGAAACATTAGGCGAATGTGCCTTTCCGAGCATTATGAAACCCTGTCAGCATAGTTACGCTTGGTCCTGTCCCCCTCCCCTGGCACTGGTCACAAGATATGCAGAAAAGGAGCGGGCGCTCAAGAGAGCGGCATGGTCGGTGGTGGTGGTCAGGTGTGGCTACAACGGCCAAACCAAGGTGCACAGGGCCAGCGCAAGCATCAACGTTGCCTGTGACAACGATTTCAGTCTTCTAAGAAGAAGAAGTTGCCACTCTTCTTTTGCTCCGTATCCTGTGAGAAGAAAAGCAATTCTGGATTAGTGAGTGTGAAAATGAGAAAATTTTCTGGAAGGGCGTTAATTTGACTTTTAGTGGTGAAGGGCAAATTCAAACCCGAGGCGCACCTCATCAATCAGCAACTATCAGTAGATTACACTAACACATCAATTCGATCTACAGTTAATCAAATTTACTCATTTCATCATATTCCATGATGTCTCACCTTGACGGAGTGTAGTTTGTTGATGCGTGGCCTGTAGTTGTTGGGATCACGACGGAATGTGATTGACAACGACTCCAAGAACTTGTTCATACCTGCGAGCAGTGACTGTGGGCTAAGGAGACAGAAGTGATCCAATAGTTAGAAGGTTATAGACAGAGATGCCACTCAATGGCCTACAAAAACCAGGAAAACTGGATTTTTGACACATTTTTCCAGGAATTTAACATGATTTAATGCAGAAATCTTGGAAAACCAGGAAAAGTGGCATCTCTGTATAGATGCCGAGTTCCCAGAGAAAGTAAATTCATAAGTATGCCAACCATAGAGAATTCTGAAGGCAGACAAAATTTTAAAAGCTTGTAGGCCTGAATTCCTTAATACAAAACTACTACTTCCCTGTATTCAATATCTTTATAGCCTAAACGCACTTCGTGAATCAACTGAATAAAGTTTGAGACATGCATATATGGTGACTCTAACGACTAAGTCCTCTTACATTTTTTACGATGTAGTCAATGGAAATTTGGCAAGTCTATTTGCTTTTTAAGGTTGAACCTATACATTCTGTTACCTACCTGTTAGCCTGAGTGTCCACAGAGGGCTGACCATCAAACACAATGACGCGGTCAGCCAGGTAGGTGGCCATGATGAAATCGTGCTCAACGATGAAGGCGGTCTTCTTGGCGTGAAGAATGAACCTACACGACGAGACCAAATGAGATAGGGTCAATGTCGATTATCAATCTAATTCTGTATTTGATAACTCTTACTGCAGATTTTATCAGAATAATATGTGTATTTCATAATGTATTTCAATACTGCTTGAACACATCATGCCTACTGGCCATATTGATTTAATGCAGCATGGGCGGGTCCTCAGCCGTGCTAGATGCATGCATTATGCAAAGCATTTAGTGTTGACGATTGTAAAGAGGGTTGTTTACTCATATCCTACTCAATTATGAGTGTTTACAAGCAGCAGGTGGGCAATGTAGGTGACATTAGAAATGCTAAAAGGTGAGTAAGACCTGGGGCTATAACAGTATGTTAGAGAATTGACACACAGCAGGATGTAGAGGAACTGACTCGGAATTAGTACTGACTCACACCAGGATGACACACAACAGGATGTAGGAGAACTCACACACAGCAGGATGTAGGAGAACTGACTCAAACCAGGATGTAGGAGAACTCACACCAGGATGACAAACAGCAGGATGTAGGAGAACTCACGCACACCAGCATTTAAGAGAACTGACTCAAACCAGGATGTAGAAAAACTGGCACACAGCAGGATGTAGGAGAACTCACACACAGCAGGATGTAGGAGAACTGACTCAAACCAGGATGTAGAAAAACTGGCACACAGCAGGATGTAGGAGAACTAACACACAGCAGGATGTAGGAGAATTCACACACAGCAGGATGTAGAAAAACTGGCACACAGCAGGATGTAGGAGAACTCACACACAGCAGGATGTAGGAGAACTCACACAGCAGGATGTAGAAAAACTGGCATACAGCAGGATGTAGGAGAACTCACACACAGCAGGATGTAGGAGACCTCACACACAGCAGGATGTAGAAGAACTCACACACAGCAGGATGTAGGAGAACTGACTCAAACCAGGATGTAGGAGAACTCACACACCAGGATGTAGAAAAACTGGCACACAGCAGGATGTAGGAGAACTCACACACAGCAGGATGTAGGAGAACTCACACACACCAGGATGTAGGAGAACTCACACACAGCAGGATGTAGGAGAACTCACACAGCAGGATGTAGGAGAACTCACACTAGGATGTAGAAAAACTGGCACACAGCAGGATGTAGGAGAACTCACACACAGCAGGATGTAGGAGAACTCACACACACCAGGATGTAGGAGAACTCACACACAGCAGGATGTAGGAGAACTCACACAGCAGGATGTAGGAGAACTCACACACCAGGATGTAGAAAAACTGGCATACAGCAGGATGTAGGAGAACTCACACACACCAGGATGTAGGGGAACTCACACACCAGGATGTAGAAAAACTGGCACACAGCAGGATGTAGGAGAACTCACACACAGCAGGATGTAGGAGAACTGGCACACAGCAGGATGTAGGAGAATTCACACACAGCAGGATGTAGGAGAACTGACTCATACCAGGATGTAGGAGAACTGACTACCACCGGAATGTAGGAGAACTGACTCACACCGGGATGTAGGAGAACTTATCTGGGGGGAGGGGGGGGGGGGGGGCAGCCAGCTCAAATGTTTATATTTAAGAATCTGCTGGTGTTGAAAGCAGCAGAAGGTATGACAGTGAGATCTGGGTAATTTAAGGGTCCTGATTACGAATCTGGGCTGTGTATCTTCATATCTAGGTCGGAACAAGGTCAAATCAAAGGTCAAAGGTCACAGTGTTATTGCTTTGAGTCCTAATCAACTTGGGATACACACAGGGGCGGGGGGGTGACCAGTGCTTCAGCGCCATCTTGTGGCAACTGTAACATTCATGTTTGTGTGTATAGCTCAGTATGCCTGAGGAAATACTTCAATTCTGCTATATAAACACATGTGTCAAATATCCTATGATACATTTACATCACATATACTTCACTCTATGTAATGGGTCCAGGTTAGCTGCATTTCAATGTATCAGTATGGAGAAATCCATCCTGTTTCAGTTGATAATGGGCTGTTCTAAAGGTTAACTTTGAGCATTTAATAAAAATAATTGAGTTGAGATCCATTAAATCTACTTTTTGTGAAAATTATTTCAATGTCTAATGTATGAGGGGGTGCAGTAGAGAACATTGGAGCACCATTCCTAGAGAGTGAGAAAGATATTTCAATTACCACTAATATGAGCTCAGTGAAGTCATTTCTGGTACATTTCATGTTTGCTTAGTTCCCATGCCACTCACATGATGTCTCCACTGTGTCATACTTTGACCATTTCCTTGCCTTCTAGCTCTGTCAGACATGGTCATACTCAAGTCTGCTACAAGGTGGCGCCTAAGCACTGGGCTCTCCTCCTGGGATACACATGGATGGGGAATTCACTGAGCACTAAGGACCTCTAGTGTAAATCAATGGAACTAAGTCCTCTCACTCTTCTATATTAAATACCAAATTTGACCTTGTTCCAACCTAGATAAGGATATACACACGCCAGATTCGGAATGAGCACTATCAAATTACCCAGATTCATCTCTCTTAACTTGTGCTGCTCTCAACACCAGCACCTGTCCATATCGAGGACCTGGCCCTCCAACTAACTGACTCAAACCAGGATGTAGGGGAATGACTCACACCAGTGTGAGGAGGCGAGTCAGACAAACAGGATGCATTCAGTACATAATGATTTAACAGGGTTTAAAGGGTTAATATATATATATATATATATATATATATATATATATATATATATATATATATATATATATATAAATGCATTTCTTTTGATGATTCAAGAATTCTTTTGATGATTCAAGAATTCATATATATATATATATATATATATATATATATATATATATATATATATATATATATATATATATATATATATATATATGAATTCTTGAATCATCAAAAGAATTCTTGAATCATCAAAAGAAATGCATTTAAGTACAATGCAGCCCTAGGGATATCGCAACATACCTCTTGATGACCTTGGCGGCGTGGAGACGCTGCTCGGAGTCGAGATAGGCAGAGGGTTCGTCAATGAGGTACACATCCGCTGGTTTACCGAGACATAATGTGATGGCAACACGTTGCAGCTCTCCTCCAGACAGGTTCTGGACCTATGAAAGACATTACATGAATAGGGTTAGTTTTGATATGTCAATTTTACCAGTATGGGGTTCATCATGCTTACAGGCTATTCCAGAGGGATAAGCATGCTCTGAAGTATCCATTGAAGAGTTGAATGCAATGATCTGTGATAGAAAATGACAGGACACAAAAATCCCTGAAAAGCTCATTTAGAACCCCTTTATTATAGTTTGGTGCAATTTTTGTATTGTGTTCATAGGTTTGCGTCTGTAGGCCTCCTCGAAACTCACTTTCATATGGCTAAACTTTATATGAAATGAGGGAAACCCCTTAAGACTTCCATTCCTAAAATGACGCTGTAAAGCAGTTCTTTACTTACCTCCTGGTCGTACAGCATCTCTATCTGCAGGGGCTTGATGACGTCGGTGACAAACTGCGGATGGATGTACGAGTCCCTGATCTTGTCGTGCAGCAGTTGTCGCACTGTGCCCGCTGACTTGGGACTGATCTTCTGTGGCTTGTAGCTCACGTTAAGTGTTGGTGCCTTGCCTGCGACACAAAGGAGATGGTTAAGGAATATGAGACTAACACTGCACGCCCCCTTTTTTAAGTCTTTTATTAGCTCGTATGATGTATGAGTACCAAGTTACAGATCTGATGAACAACTCTCCACAATTACACCAGTTCTTAGTTTTGATAGATTGATACACTCCTAATCATACATTGTATCCCTAGTTATTCTGATTTAAACTGACACTATCATATATGTCTGCATCTTAGGAAGATTAAATGGGAGCTTACTTCCGTCATCAGGGGTAAGACGTCCTGCCAACATCCTGATGAACGTTGTCTTTCCAGTTCCGTTCTCCCCGAGCATGACAATAATCTCGGAGTCTGTGAACTGTCCCGGCCTGACTGTCAGCTTGAAGTTACCTTAAAAGAAAACCAATATGTTTGTGGGTAAGCTTTTCCCGGGGTCTCAAAATAGGGAAGTTAGTATCCTGTCTAGTATACAAAAAAAAAAACACTCATGTAAGCGACAGCCTGTACAGGGTTGTGAAATACCAAAAACCATTTAGGCGGAAGTGCACTGACCAGCCTTGTAAAGATTAGTAAATAGCATCTTTACATTACAAAATAGTGATTCAAATGGTCTAATAGTAACAGTATCACACTTTCTGATCTACAGGGAGGCCAAAATCACCTTTGGGATACTAGAATTTGTCAATTTTCGATGATGTTATTTTTCTGGTGAGCTTAAAAAAAGGCTGAAATCCGCCTTTAGGCTGAGATTTCACACCCCTGCTGTATGATATCTATTTACAATTCCAATAGGCCTAGGCACTTACCTATTTTTTCAAGACTTCATCCCATGAAGCTTATCTAATGAGCAATGGCTAGATCTTGAGAAAAGAAGTGGATTTGCTTTTTAGATGAAGTCTTTATGCCAATTTAAAGTGGAGTTATGACCAGTCAAAGATATCAAATCAGACCCAAAATTCTGCTATAGTTAAGAGTTTAATTTGGATCCAATTCTGTGATCAAGCAAGATGAATCCAATGGAGACTAGATCACTGAAATGATTATTTTGTGCAAGTTCCTTTTGATATAAAGCACGATTTACCCCTAAGAATGTAAATAATGACACATTTCATTATAATCAAACGATCTAAAAGGAAATTTTTGATGGCATCTTATTCTGCAAACTGCGCGCTCTAACAGAATCATCACAGAATATCATCTTTGACTCAGGATATTTAAATGATCATAACTTCCATTCAAATTGCCATAACTTCATTTAAAAAGCAAAATCACTCATATTTATTATATCTATCAATTTCCCCTTATAAAAAATGTATAGGATGAAGTCTCAATTGATATTTAAGTGCTCAATATGGAGGAGGTGGGGAAAAGTGTACAAAGTAATCTTGACCCAAAAATGTTTACAGGGTCTGTCAAACATCCTGCAGGCCCTTAGAAAAATGAAAGCTATACATTTTCTTAATCATTTTTAACCATAGAACAGGTGGGAACCATAAAATTTATTTTTAGGTTCTCTTTGATCTTCTTATCATAAAATGGTTCTAAACTTTTGGTTGAAATTCGATGGGGTCAAAGGCCAACTTCCTTGCATTCAATCTTATATAAAAAATGTTCATTTTGAAGGGCTACCCAAGCCCATTAAAATGTGCACATGATTGTTAAGATCCTCCAATAAATAGATTCAGAATGAGCTTGCAAAGAAAGGAGAGTTTAACACTCCCCAGTTTCAGCTTTATCACAGTTTCACACCTCCACTGCAGCATAATCACGCACTGGTGATAGGTAAGTGCCTACGAATAGCCACGCCTTATATCTGAATTGGTCTATAAGCCATGGCTTATATACATCATATCTGTTCTCAGATTTACCGGAATTAGTTATTATAATGGCTCATTTCGCTGATTTCTTTTTGGTATCCTTTTGAATTTTGTGTCGCTCATTCATCCAGTATGCTTGCATATTATCATAATTTCCTGTGTAAAAGCCACACCCCCAACTTAAGGAGACGCACCACTTTTGACCCATCGAAAATTTAATACTGTTCTGTATGGCTAAATACCAGCATATAAGCTGCACCCTGGCTTTGGGAACATTCTGTTAATCGCAGTAGGCTTATGGTTCGTGTATAAGCGTCGGCTTATTCAGGGGAATTTACGGTACAAAGTTCATATTTTAAGAATAGACAGTCGTCTATGATTTTATCTGGTTTTGCATCTCATTTCTTTCTCAAAATAGGCTGCTTACTGCACTTTTACTCTAGGTCACTGGTTGCTTTTAATACTCAGGTTTTCCTATGTTATGAAAAGAGGATTCTTACCGAGTTTCTTGACCATTTCAACATAGTCATAGCGACACATGCGTTTGATTTCCTCTTCTGAAGCCGTCTCTGCCACCTTGAACACTAATGATGTCTCACGGAATCGCAGATTCTCAGTTGGCACGAAACCATCCAGGAAAATGTTAATTCCTTTAGAAATAAATTACATCTCCATTAGTCTTTTGAGGATGGTCACATGAAAAAGTGGAGAAAATGACAATTTCTTGTTCATAAACTCCCTCATCCAGGCATGGGACTGGGTTTTGAAGAAATTCCCTAGAGGGTGATTAAGTTCCTCTTCTGGGTGGTATTTGAGAGCAATTCTATAAGATGAGGACCCCTCAAACATCTAAGATCTCCCCCCCCCCCTCCATGAATGTTAAAATATTTTCTCAGTGGATCTGTGCATCACAAAAAAAAACGACCTTAAAATTTCCAAATTTCCTGAAGAATCCCATGCCTGCTCATCGAAAGAGAAATGCTTTAAGCTTAACACTTTATAGATACAAATCCATGCCAAAAGTGAATAAATCGATATTTTAAAATTAAATTTTTGGAAATAAAGTATACAAAATCATTGAGCGAATAGCTTTTGATTAGCCATTAATTAAATAAAAGGTGATTTTAAACCTAGGCAAATTTTGCTATATATAGTTCTTTAGGAGAATGGCTGGTGACAATAAAACGTTACCTTCTCTGACGCTGAAGGGCAGAGTGACGACACCATAGGCACCAGGCAGGCCGTAAAGGCAGCAGATGAAGTCAGAGAGGTAGTCAAGGACTGACAAATCGTGCTCCACCACGATGATGTAGCGGGTGGCGCCCAATAGACTGCGGATAGTCTCGGCAGCTTTTAGGCGCTGCTTCACATCCAGGTATGAAGACGGCTCGTCAAACATGAAGCTGCAAAATGTTGAGGTTTACCGTGAATTCTTGCAGATTCTTAGCGATTTGTGTCTGAGGTATATGACACATTGTAAGTTTATATGTGGAGTTTTCTCTGTATCTTTATAAAGAGGGTATCATGGTACTGCAAAATTTCAAATCCAAGCAGATGCTAACAGTAGTAACAGCCAGGGATGCCACTCACTGCTTCTCAAAAATTCGGAAATCCTCCTAATTTTCTCAATTTACAATAGGAAATTCCTATAAGAAAGGAAATAAAAAATTCGGAATTCCTAGAAAGTTAGGAAAAGTGGCATCTCTGAACAGCACTCTCTCCAAGTCAGTGGTAGTAACATAAACACATAAGATGTGGCTTCTATGCGAGAAATAGTGGTTTGTAAAGGGTAAATTGTCTGGCCAGGATCACTTTGGTACATTACGATACATGAACCTTAATGCATCCAGCAGCTGTTGACGTTATGATAATGGTATACTCACATGTCTGCACGCTGGATGCACACCATGGCGATGGCAAAGCGCTGCAGCTCTCCTCCAGACAGGTCCTCCACGTTACGGTCCTTAACATTCAACAGGTCTGTAATACAACAGTTGTCAACTTGTATACTTGACTTTGTCTCAAGGAGTCCTCTGATTTATCACTGAGAAAAGCTCAGGACAGGTGCTAATTACTTCGAATTTCTCTGCTATATATAGGATTTCTTAATTTGCTAGATTTTGCCTTATCGTGCTGATGCGTGATGAAATTTCCTGGAATTCCATGAATTTCCTTGACATTTTTCCCTCAACATTCCATAACTTTCCAGGACACGTGGAAACCCCAGCTCATGAAGGGTCAGCACGATGTACCTGTGCATTTACTAAAACTGTATTTGTGCATCATGACAACAGAGGAACATGATCGTACAGTTATCATGCATCCTTTAATGGGTTAACTTACCAAGCATTTTGCAGATTTCGTCTTGGTTCTGTGTGTCGTCTTTCTTATCGAGAAGTTGCTGAACTGACCCCTAAAGTATACACAGAAAACAAGTGTGAGATATGACGGATGTAAAGATCCTACTCGGGGGTATCTGATATCCTATTTTTTGCACAAGATGTATTAACTCAAATACAGGAATCAAAGCTATTACATGTAATCAGAATTGTGAAACGTGTTTTCAGCTATGCGTGCAGTACAAACCAAACCTAGATATCATCCCTTTAAGAGAAGTAGAATGCTCTGGTGCATTTCAAGGAAGACTGATCCCAAGTATTTCTGAAATCTTCGAATTGAGGCCCTTGATTAGAGGTTCTTCCCAGGTACCAGTAACTATAGCTATTTGGAACTTAACAGCTTGCTGAAAAGTAGGGAAGCTAGGGTTACAATGACGGTCCGCTCACCTTGACAGCGCGTGGGATCTGATCGACATACTGCGGCTTGATGATGGCTTTAAGATCGTCCTCCAGGATTTTGGTGAAGTAGTTTTGCAACTCAGAACCACGGAAATGTTGTAGGATCTCCGTCCAGTCTGGTGGGTCCTGAGAAGTTATCAAAACATTTGTTCAGATGATTAATATGAAGCTTCAATCCATGTTACCTGCTTAACCTTGAGAGCGTTCCGTAGTGCTTAACTACACTATGCTAGTACCGGTACCCTCGCATAGGCACAAATCTGTTCTACTAACATAAACCAGTTATAAACTTAGCAGCAACAACACTATGGTTTGAAAATTTACTTTATCGCCGTACATAGAAGAAAAAATATCTTTTTCAGAAATGATATGACTGCTTTTCTGCTTACCGTGAAGCGGCCCAGATTGGGTTTTTGTTTGCCGGCCAGGATCTTCAGGGCAGTGGACTTCCCGATACCGTTGGTGCCGACTAGACCAAGCACTTCTCCAGGACGGGGAATCGGCAGCCTTTTGTGAAAAAACACAATTGTCGAAATCAGATTTGACATACATGGAAAATCTCAATAAAATGGCACAATCACCTTAATTTAAATTGATCCATCGGAATGTCTCGGTTTGAGTTTTTCTGACTGCTCCCAGAAAAATACACACCAATATTTCATTACCAATATTTCACTAGCGGACGTGTTGCTGGACACAAATGACCCAGTGCAATATTCAGGGATGAAAGTCACAGAGCACGAAAATCCCTAAAATGGTCCAATATTCGCCCCAAAAACCTGGGTTTTTATATGAATGTATAGGGCCCTGGAACTTCAAAATCCCTGAAATCAGGGAATTCCCTGAAGACTTTCATCCCTGAATATTGATATATGGAATAGGTATGTCTGTAAGTAAGATACTATAAGAGAAGTCGGGTATTGAGAAATTCCCTGAAAAGCTGCTGTTGTGGACATTACCCCCCTTTCAAAACTTGATATTTTTCAATGTATTCTATTTGTTTTAGAGGCTCTATCTAAAGAATCAGTTTCATTTCCATGTGGGATATTGGCTGAAATACTAAAAGATTTTGAGTACATGCCTCACATGTTCAATATTTAGGAGGGAAATCAGTAGATGTACAGTGTGCATATAATTGTATCCATACTCCCTCCCCTTGTTTCAGCCTATATGGGCCAGTGTGTGGTGTGGAGTTGAAACATTGACAGTGTTTAGTTGTAGTGTTTGGAGGGAGGGAGTGGGGTGGGTTTCATATGGCCCCTCTAAAGGGGATTTCCCAGACCACAACACTCAGATTAGGTAACCAATGGCAAGACACCATGTGGGGAAACTGTATTATACAGTCTTCTGACTTAGCATTTTAGACCAATTAGAGAGCAGAATTCCATTCACTTTTCACTGACCCGGTTCACCCCTGCAGTCCCCTGTCCAAGGCTTACCCCTGGGCAATTATGTCCCTCTGCTTACACCAGGGGGCCTTCCTACTCGTTAGTGGAGTCACTGGTAAGTTTTTCTTCCAAATGGAACCTAAAGATAAGGCCAAAACAAAATAAATTGTTGGTTTCAGATAACCTGACCCTACCCAGGAAAACAGGGATGACCCTAACCTTTTTCTTGATTTTAGAAGAAAATATGATTTTTTTTTTCAGCATGTTAGCTGGAACACACAACTTGTTTTGGCTTAAGAACACTCATGAAGCTGTTTTTATAGTATTTTTAAACAGAATTGAGACAGGGGGGGGGGGGGTGTTCGGCTTATACAAGGGTGCGGCTAATAATCTATGGTATGTCTTTTGCCAGACGTAGGTTTCAAAATACAGCAGAGTGAGATAAAGGTTCAGTGTGTATGTCTCCCTTTAGAGCAAATGAGGAGGCAGCCCACTGACATTCAATATTAAGTATGAGTAGAACTTCAGGTTGCAAAGTAGAAATATAAGATCAGCTTGTAAGCTAAGGGCTGTATCATGTAATCATGGGGCTCCTGTCTCTCTAGCATTCCTTTGTTACTTTAGCATTAAACCTATGACATTCCACACATACCAAATACGTCTCACCTTTGGTTTCCCATTGAACTCTGTGTTAATAGTGAAAGTCAAAAGACGAAAGGCTGTCTTTCTACCTGTTTAAGGCATTGAATGAATTCTGTTTTTTAAAGAAAGTAAAAGCTATAAAACATTGAAAAAGACTGCTGAAAATGGAGAAAAAACGTCTTAATTTGGTGGGAAAGTGGCACCTAAGACCACTGGGTCATTTACCATCTTCCCATTGGTTTGGTTTACATGAATTAAATGTAAAGTCCCAAGTGAAATCCTAATTAATGCTCATTTATATGTGTGTACTCATTACTTAAAATTTGTAAGTATAATCCTTTTTGCATTTCTAAATCTGTCCTTTTTTCGCCCTTTATTGAATATTCTTTTAAGGAGCAGGGTCCCTCTTTTCTTTGTAAGGGTTGTGAAGTTCAAAGATGACCAATCAGTCAAATGGTCAGTGGTTCCTTACCTGTGCAGCTTGAAGGAGTTTGCGCTGTATCGGTGGGTTGTGTCCTTCTCCAGGTTACTCGGCAAGTTGATGATAGAAATCGCTTCAAACGGGCATTTCTGTTAAAAGAATAGTAGTCTAAATTAATTTGAAGGAACTTACCTGTAGGGTAGTGGCCTGTTTAGGCACCCGGAACTTATACATTTCAGTGTACCTCAACAACTGCCCTTAATTTAAATGAGACAGGTGCTTATTTGAATACGGTTTTCAATGCTTAAGATTGATTTCAATACCCCGGCGCTTAAATGGGCCACTAAACCAGTAGTTTACACTTCATTAAGGCGAAAGGTATTCTTTAATTCAATACAGGAAATGTTTTACTTGAATTTTGTTATTCTGATGTAAATATCCTTTTGTCATTTTCTTACCTTTGAACAGATACCGCATCCAATACAAAGGTCTTCTGAGATGAAAGCGATTTTGTCTGTGGGTGAGACCTCGATGCACAGTTTGCCTGATGGAAAGGAAGAGGTTGATGGGTTATTAATTGTTTTTTGTCAAGCAGAACTTAAAAGTGGAAGGTTCTCCTTTCCAAATATATTTATTACACAAGTACATTCAGAACCCAAGGTAGGCACTTACCTACCCCCAGTGCATGGTTCTGCTGCAGTGGAGGTGTGAAACTATGATAAAGCTGAAACTGGGGAGTGGTAAACTCTCCTTACTTTGACAGCTCATTGTGTAGCTATTTATTGGAGGATCTTAACATACATGGGCTCATTTTAAAGGGATTGATTAGGGGTTTAATATGAATCTATTTGAGAAATAATTGATGCAGGCAAACATCCCATTCTCCCCAAGTGAAGTTATCCCGTAACTTTGAAAGCATTTTTTGGTATAAATGCCAAATCTCACATAAAAGAGAATAGTTCCCACACTTTCTACAGAAAAAAAATGGTTTAGAAAATGTCTAGGGTTTTTCTTTTCATAGGGGAACAGAATGTTTGCCAGACCCCACAAAATTGTTAGTGTGCCATTCGCTATCACCCTTCCAACAGCTTCTCCATGTTAGGTCCTTGTCTGTTTGCCAGAATTCAATCCTATATATATTATTTACATAGCAATGGATAGAGCTGATGGAAAGAAGTGGATTTCCTTTTTAAATGAAGCCTTTATGTCAATTTAAAGGAAAATTCTGACCAATTAAAGATCTCATATCAATTCCATAATTTTGCACCAATTCTGTCAGATCGATAAATCACAGATGATATTAAGTCAAGATAAAATCCCTTTAAATTGTTAAAATTTGATTTGATACATTGATTTTCAACCTTTTATGGGGAACTTTTCCAGATTTAAAAAGAAAATAGTCCAAAATAATAATTTAAGAGATGTAGCCACTCCTATATCCGATATGCTTGATCACAAATCTGGACCCTATTTAAACTCTTAACACTGGCAGAATTTTGGGTTTGATTTGGTGTCTTTGATTAGTCATAACTTCCATTATACTTGGCATAAAAACTTCATTTAAAGAGCAAATCCACTTCTTTTGATGAGATCTATCCATTGCGTAATAGATAAAATGCATGGGACAAAGTCTTGAAAACTAGGTAAGTGCCTACCCAAGGGCTATACATCAAACCCATGCAATTTTTCAATTCTCAATGCTTAAAAAAGTTCAGAACAACTATGTATTACCGTAATATTGCATATGACTATGAGGTACATCCCGCATTTAAGAAGCACCCTGGCCTTGAGTTTAAGGAAAAGCTATAAGGCGCAGATAGGGGCTGATTTTGAAGCTTTACCACTTATCTAAATTAATGTGATTGTACCCCGCCTTAGTATGGAGGCTTAGTGGAGTCACCATCTTGAATTTCGCTGATTGAGCTAAAACCCACTGATAAGACATACCATGATGGGTAACTTGTCCCTGGTTAACACCCACTTCCAGGGACATGCTGGTCCCATCTGATCAGTTCTTATCAGTGTGTGTCGCCGGAACCAGCTCCTGACCAGCTAGTGGCCAATAAGGCATCCTTCTTTTTGAAAAGTTCCATAAGGCGGAGTAGGCCTCACATTTGCATATAAGAAGCGTCTTATAACCTGGAGATTACGGTATATGATTCTCCACATTGGTTAAGCGAAATTTTATGATCTATGTAGTAACTGTGAGATTATTATCATGGATCTATACTCACCCATACGGACCACAGGGCATGATTTTTTGCACTCTTGGCGACATTTCTTCGGTTTGCACTTGTCATTACTGACAATGGCTATTCGAGTCAACCTGTCCTGCGACATCTTGATCTGTATTAAAGAAAAAGTACCGATATGTTTTGAGTATGGAGCCTCAAGTAAAAAGGTAATTTTTTGGGGGTATGGGTAGCGGAGTTGGGAATATGAATATGGGTGTGTTGACTCCAGGCAGGAGCATGAAATATAATAGTGTTACTGGCGCCACCTGTGTTAGGTAAGGTTGTGGTAGTGTGTTGCTCCAGTGAAATGGGGTGGGGGGGGGGGGG
Organism: Acholoe squamosa; assembly: GCA_949317995.1. Taxonomy (NCBI): domain Eukaryota; kingdom Metazoa; phylum Annelida; class Polychaeta; order Phyllodocida; family Polynoidae; genus Acholoe; species Acholoe squamosa. The sequence goes on from OX439042.1 coordinate 62,930,569, forward strand.
GGGATAGGCATAACACTTTGAGCCCTCTTGCGAGTCTTGGCCTGCCTTGACTTGACTGGTAACCTTTTAAGTTTTTTTAGTGTTTGCCCGCAGGTTAGACCTAGATTCAAAGTGACAAAAGGCGTATCCACGCGTGATTTTCGTGCCCTACAGTGTGTTAAAAATTGATCACTCCTTGAAGGTCTAAAATTTTTGCACACCCCCCCCCCTCCCTTCAAGGCTTCACACGACACTTTTTTTTAGGCCTGGCCCTGGGCCTGGGCTGAGGCTGGGACTGTGTCTGTGAGAAGCAATTTTCTTTTACTATGTTTAAGACCTGCCAATACTTGTCCACTCAGGTCAGGGGGCTTTTCTTTTTAAAGCCATTCAACCCGACCTCACCCTTGCCTTGATAATAAATACCAACTTTCTTAAATCATGGCAACAGTTGTTTGTATCAGTTTTGTGACAATTGTCACATTCATTTTGTGCCGCCATACGGTGGACTTTTCAAACTGTAATTTTACAAGAAAGTACGGTAATGACCTCTCCAATATGACTATACCTAGACCACTAGAGATGTGCCCTACCTTTACTATTTCCTTGGTCCTCTAGAAGTGTGTATTGTCCCTCAATGACACACAAATACCAAGATTTTATTCCCAGCTCCCGGCTTCTCGTCGTGGCCAAGATGGCGCCAAGTGCACATGTCATGTATGTGGAGCTTTGCGCAACAGATTTCAGTCTTCGAGCGGATATTTACCTTATTTGAACCCTATATAAAGTTGTGTGACTGTGCTTGGAAACAGTGGCAATTATGGTTTCTTATTTTACCACCACGTGTCAGCGCTGCGCCATACAGCTCTGCCATCTAGTGAATTTAAATAACACTAATGCCTTCCCTTGTCACAAGTTGTGGCAGATTAAATTTCTTCTCATCTACACTAATATTATGCAATATCTTACTTTTAGATTCAAGTGACGGTAACAAACAGGGAACAAACAACCTCAAATTCCTCCTTTCTGTAAAAATTTGGCGGGAACAGCACTCGTACGGGTAGATTAGTGACGTCACGAGTTTCCCGCGAAATTTGGGTAAGGGAAGTAAATAAGCTGTCAGAGAGATAAAAGAAAGATGAGTTTGTGGGTAGACAAGCACCGGCCGACGTCCCTGGCCAAGGTAGACTACCACAAGGAACAGGCCACATACCTCAAGAAGTTGGTGAGTATTGTTTCCATGTGTTACATTTCTTAACTAAGCGGGGAACGGCCAGTGCCAGTGGAAGAAGGCCCCTGGAGTCAGCTGAGCGATGATTGGGGTAGTTCTCATTGACCCCAATAATATTGCACTTGGACATCTTGGGACTAATACTAGGCACAGTCATATTAGGCCGAAATACCTGCCTGCTCACAGGCAGGATCCAAGATGTATACAAGTCTAAGTGGCACAAACACATGGCTAGTCTGAACTAAGTACCAGTACTCGCTTTCAGTTCCTGAAAATTGTCCCTCCTATTCACAAACATGTAGTTTTCATGTACATCAGCTTATAAATATTGACTGAACCATGAGATATATCCAATAAATCTGACATGTTTGTCTTGAGCTTAGATATCACTACCTCAATGGCCTCCATTGTCAACATGCTGGGGTGCTACCTGGTGTTAGACTGCTCTTGAAACATAGGGCTAAGGGAGTGGTCATTATTTATCAACAGGGGGGGGTGGTGGGTTTTCGCGCCGATGTGCGAAAATTTTTTACGCCCCCCCCCCCCTCGACGGCAGTCAAAATTTTTTGCGCCCCCCCGCGCCGGAGGCGCGGAGAGTTTTCGCGCCCCTCTTTGATCTATAGTAGTGCGCGGGCTTTTTTGCTAAAAAGAGGGTGAATTTTTTTAGCCCCCCCCCTCAAGAGGGGTCAATATTTTTTTAGCCCCCCCCCCCCTCGGGAGGGGTCTGAAAATTTTACGCCCCCCCCCCTCAAACCCACCCTCCCCCCCCTGTTGATAAATAATGACCACTCCCTAACCAACCAAGAATAGTGTAGTCTTTTTGGCACTAGGTTGCTACACCTGGCTTCAAGATGGCCGACAATGATTTGGAGTTAGGGAGGGAGATTTGAAAATCACCTGGATTATTAATTATCACAAGTATTTCAAGTGCTTTGTGTATTGTGAATCTTTGGATATACATTGAGGGAAGTGTTGGTGGAAGCATTGGACCTGAACAGTAAGTACTTCTGTGAGAAATGGCCACTCTGCCAGATTGGCTGACCAAACAGACTACAACAAACACTTGGTCTCTGAGGTTCCCTCAGAGTGTCTACGGAGTAAGTCATAAAGCCCCATACTGCAAGGGTACCCCCTGCTGCGAAATGTGTGACCTACTTTCCACATATGGGAATTTTCTATGACATCATACCTAGCATCATCCTGACCTTGTTTAGAAATGCACAGGCATGGCTAGGGTACCAATGGAAAGCTATTGATTCAAGGATTCTAATGGTGCCCTATCCCCTTTTTTAGCTTAATAGAATTCTAAACTCTCCTCTCTGTACCGCCGTGAGTCTTCAACAACAGTGCAGTGGCGAGCATGAAAAGCTGGCAGACTGTAGTGACTCTTTTTTCTACTATAAATTCTAGCTGTGAAAACGGCCGCCAATGCCGGCCTCGCGTGATTCGCCGATTTTTGGTATTTCTAGTTTAATTCTCTGGTATTTTGAAAGTTATTTTCAAAGTCAAGATATTCAGCTACCCACCAGCGAAATCTGGGTTGAAAAAGACCAGTTATTAACTGAGTTATACAGAGTAATGTGCAAGGGTAATTTTAAAGTCTTGATTAACATATCAAGCATTGGAGAAACATAAAAACTACCACCATAAACATGTTTTTTGAATAATAAATGACCAGCATGTGAAATTTGATGAATGTGTGATTTGGTCCAGACTTGATTTAGAATGTCCAAAATGTGAGACACTGTTTTTTTGCCTTGAGTGATGGTCCCAATGTGGGCACTATCTGACATCTTTTCATGAGCATTTTAAAAGTACTAAGTCTTAGGCTAGGCTCGCGCTAGCCATTCGCCAGATCGCCAGTGGCGAATCTAACTACAATTTGGCTAACAATTTTCCCATTGGATTCGCCAGACTGGCTAATCCTTCTCCCAATTCACAACTGGGAATATGATATATGGAGTGTAGCATACCGTTGGAAAGCTTATAACATGACAAAACCAGTCATATGCATCCCCTCTTCATACAAATGAATATGACATTTCTGTGATTTTTCTCTTTAAAAATCTTGATAAAACATTTTCTGATTTATGATTAAATTGCTTAATATCTGTTCAGGGCTATACACAAATCTAGCCTATCGCAATTCCTCTATGATAGTTCAGCTCCTACTCAATGTTTCTGGGATTAGCTGGCCATGTCCCCATTCAAACACAGTTTTCTGAAGAGACACTGTTGCACTTTCTTCCATCATGAAAAAAATACCAAAAATTTTCAGAAACGTGGATGAACCCTTTAATGCCTAGCCTTATATTAAATCCATATCTATGTGGAGCTCTATCACCGAACTGAGCTGCATGTAAACCCCCATTCAAAAGTGGAGTGGGATATTTAAAAGGTCTGATCATATTGAAATATCACTACCTTTGTAAATACTCTGTGGTACATGTACCTAGAAATGATGTGTTCTTATATTATATGAAGGTTGATCAGATCAATCTGGCTAATTGATTACATATCTGGCTAATCAAAAATGAGGCAAATTCGCCAGACTGGCTAACAGAAAATATGCACTAGCGCTAGCCTAGCAGTATTAGGGTAGACTTGAAAGATATCAAATAATACGATTGAATAGCCAAATTTCCAAATGTTTCAGACATCTAGATTTTGTAAAGATTGGACCATGAGAACAACTTATTCCAAACACTTATAAAATGAAAAGAAAGCACCTGCACAGTGACACCTGCACAGGTGGCCACTGGCAGTGGCTACTGTATCATGCATGGCTGCACTCACATCACAGAAACTGTAACAGAGAGCCTACCATTTCTATTGTGCTACTTGCCTTGGATTTTTGGACACTATTTTTCTCATATCTTTGGTTCTAGACAAGAGAGAAACATAATTCCAAAAGTTTTAGAAAAGTCTCAATGACTTCGACGGAATGTGACCAAAAATATCATTCTACATTCCATTTAAAAAATTGTTGAAGTGCCTACATGAGAGTTGAGAAAACCTACCGTAATCTCCCGCGTATAAGGCGCGTCTTATACGGGGGGTTTTAGTTCTCATTGGATCCACAAGGGGGGCACCAAGACCTTTCTTTTGATATCTTACATGCCCCCATGGTCATAATAGAACATAAGGGGGCCCAGGAGGGACCAGGGTGGTCCAAGCTACACATAGTTTTTTGAATTTTGAAAATTCATTCAGTAGAACCAAAGTTATGAATTTTTCATTTTTTGAGAATTTTCCAAAACTCAAGGTGCGCCTTTTACGTGGGCTGCGCCTTATACGCGGGAGATTACGGTACTGATCCCTGATGGGTGGCCCTGCGCGTATCTCGCACAAAACCACATTTTTTCGGCCATTAATACTTGGAATTTCTTTAAAATTTCAAGTTCCCTTCATAGCATAACTTGTTGGGTACACATTCACCGATTTTGGAAATCAGATGGCTTATAATAAGTATTTTAGAGTAGTTTTCCTGCACACATCCCTTGCCATTCTGCCATCTTCCCAGCTGAGTGGGAGAATGGTGGAGGTATAAATAGACTTGAAAGTAGGTCGGTAATCACTCCTTCCTCCCCTCTGCACTGGAGAGCTCCTTACCCACTCCAGAAGGTGAGATTCTCTAAACTCTCACGGCGGTACAGAGATGAGAATTCTAAGCTACCTATCCCCGTACAGTCCCCGTGCATCCCTCAGCAGGTTTATATTCTGTCTACCAGGGATATTAGTTTCATTTAAGAAATAAAGATCTTTTCAGATTTCATAGAGCCCACTTTTAACAATATAAAAGGTCTATATCCCCTCTTTCCTATCCTCTCGGATGTGTGGTGCACATAATCATAACATATTAGGGAGTGGTGATTATCACTCAATAGTGTGGGCGTAAAAAAAAATCAGATCCCATCTGAGGGGGGGGGGCATAAAAAATTCAGACCCCTCTTGAGCCTTGGGGGGGGGGATTTACCCTCTTTTAAGCAAAAAAGCCAGCATGCTACTATAGATCAAAGAAGGACATGTAGTGGTTCGAATATATGACTCGAATGGTTCGAAGTGAAAACCAGACAAGGGATCTCGGGTTAGTGCAACTGGCACATGTTTATTTCGGTGTATGGTTTACATCTACCTCGATGTAGGTCGCCTAATGAAATGTTAAGCTCGGTAAGAAGTGGTCCGACTCCGTCGACAGGCAGAGCCAGACTAACGCCTTCCCCGGCTCCAGGTAGGAGCTGGGGCGAGGCGAACAGTGCTGCCACCACCCCGCAGCGACCAGGGGTCGTAAGGACCTCTAGTGACTACTGGTGATGGGCGCACCGCTCGAAACGCCCTCTCGAGGAAGACGCTCACACTATATCACGATCTACGAGCCCCTATAAGTTCTCTGGTGTGGGGAGGGGGGTGCAATGCCACTGCAAAAAATATTAATTTCCATCAAGGGGGGTGTGTGTAAAAGCCCACCATCCCTCCCATTGATAATGACCTCTCACTATTAAAGCGGAGGCACAGACACATTCCTCTGTGAAATTGTGGAATGTAGTTCTCGCCATGAATATGACCTTAGCTGTGAAGTGGCGTTAAAGACCTATTACTCAGATTTCATATTTTCTGTTTTCAGATACTAGATCTATACTTTATATGGCATATTTGATCATTGAAGATCTAAGGTTAGTACAAACAGTACCGGTACATTGTGTATTTGATCTTCGTTCGATCAAGGTTTCTATTTCTTTTCAATGAATTCAGGTTTTCTCTTTGTAGAAATCATGAGATGTGGACCGGTACATATTTCTCTGCCATGCGTAAGTCGGGCCTGTCACAAACCCTGATTTACATTCTTGCCAGAGTGCCTGGGGTAGCATCTCTGGTTTGAAAAAGTCAGAAGACCCTGGTTCGATCCCAGATTGGGATAGAAATTTTCCACTGCAGACTGCTTTATTTGTATCCCAAATTCTTTTATATGGAATCCAGTAATGGAATATGAAAGACTCAAGACTCTGTCCAGTGAACTGGTGTGGAATAGTTTAGCTGGTAGGTTTATCTCTAGACAAAGGAGACGCAGGCACGCCTGTAACAGGCACCTTGCAGCAGTGGCAGATTTCAATGGGCTGACGGGGCTCCCTGTTGTCTGTACTTTTGTGTCCTTAATGCAAAATAGGGGTCGGACCCGTATATTTGTGCCTCACCCCTCCTTTTCCGAATCCTTTAACTCCTACTGTGTAGTGTACAGCCCACCCCTAACTGACACTATGTGCCCAGTGATCCACATAAGTAGTTGTGTACTGGTTACGCACTCTCCAAATGGACGGTCCGTCAGACCAACGGTAACATTTTCGCTATGAAACCAGAAGTACCCAAGTTCAAACCCTGCCTAGCATAGGACTTTTCCTATGCAGATCACTACACAAGAAGAAAGGAGTTAAATGTCTCAGAAAGAAAGATACAGTTAATCAACGTATTCTATGAGTTAGAGTTAGTGGTGATAAAAATCTGAAAAATCGAAAAGATTGACCATTTTTGCTCTATTCAATCTCATGGTGATTTGAAAACCCAGAGAGGATTCAAGGGGGGACAGGGCATCTGTCATCATATGATTCTTATTTAACAAAAGTTGTATTTTTCACCCCACAAGCTTCATCCAGTTAATGGTCACTCAATTGTAATTTAAACCTAGTGGTTTTAACCAGATGCCACCGCCATGGATATGACCCTAGCTGTCGAAATGGCGTAAAACATCCACCTGCCTGCCTGCCTGAGCCTGCCTGCCTGCCTGAGCCTGCCTGCCTACCTACCTACCTACCTAACCAGAGATATAAACGTACACTTCATGTCTCTGTTTTAACATTGCAGGTTTCAGGTGGCGACTTTCCCCACCTCCTGGTGTATGGACCCTCAGGGGCCGGCAAGAAAACCCGCATTATGTGCTTGTTACGAGAGTTGTATGGATCAGGTGTCGAGAAACTGAGAATTGAACAGCACACCTTCACAACACCTTCCAAAAAGAGGATAGAAATCTCCACCATCGCTAGTAACTACCACATAGAAGTAAACCCCAGGTAATCTGTGCCAACCATTTTGATATATGAATCTCAGGCATGTAACTCACCAGTACAGTACTTATCTAATACTTGGATTGATGCAATACCAAAGGATGGTCATGATGTACCAATGCCTCATGCCTTAAAATGCCAGGCCCTAAGAGAAAAGAACCTCATTTCTCTGGCTATATTTCCTTTGAAGAACGTCATTTCAATAGATTAATAATCAAATATTTTCATGATATGAGATTTGGTCATTCATTCTATCTCCAAATAATGATGCATGAACCATATAATCTGGTCCTATTTGCTGCTGAAAATATCAATATTTATTTTTTCTCGTTTTACTCTAGTGATGTGGGAATACAGGACCGCGTCGTGATTCAAGAATTGTTGAAAAATGTTGCCCAAACACATCAACTAGAAACATCCACGCAAAGAGAATTCAAGGGTAAATGTGACGATTGCAGAATGCGTGATCATTTACCTCCAGATGGTTATATACTGACACATAGACCTAAATCTTATCTCTGTCTGACTTATAAGGGCTGAGTTAGAGAAGATGTGTAGTAACCAGATTTTAATCATTGGGCCACTCTTGTTCTACTAAATCATATCTTTTGAAAATAAACTTACTTTTTACATAAGGTCCCTTCTCACCTCCCAATCTGCATGAGAGCTCCAAATTTATGTTTTTGCCTACTCTCACAAAAGTCCTGTACCCTTGCAGTGGTGATACTGACAGAGGTGGACCGGTTGACAAAGGATGCTCAGCATGCGTTACGTCGTACCATGGAGAAGTACACATCCACGTGTCGCCTCATCATGTGTTGTAACTCCACCAGTAAAGTTATCCCTGCCATCCGGTCAAGATGCCTCGGTATCCGCATAGCAGCCCCCGCAGTGGAGGAGGTAACCTTTCCAAACCTATCCTTTGATATAACTTGCATGCTTTTAAGTGATCATGAGTTCTAGGTCATCCTCTATGGGCCACAACTAGGGTCTGAAATGGTCGTACAATGGATCTTATAATGCAGGGTTTTAGCGCGCCCTTGATATAAGCTTCCCGTTCCATGCCATCAAGATAAGCCGTTCCCTTACTCTCAATATTTCCCACTGAGGGTCTTGATATATTTTTTGATTTCATCTTCCAGATCGTCACAATCCTTCAGGCTACATGTAAAAAGGAGGGTCTGAATCTGCCATCTGACTTGGCAAAAAAGATTGCGCAGAAAAGTAACCGGAATCTACGGCGGGCAATATTAATGTGTGAAGCCTGCAAAGTGCAACAGTAAGTTAACGTTCTAATGTTATTACATGATTTCGTTAAGTAGACTGACAAGCAATGTAATTCTGGTACATTTACTACTATTCCACAATAATAATTACCTAAGTCTGAACACTCATTAAAATAAAATTGCATTGTACATCTACCAAATTTATCTCAGAAGAACTGCATGTGTTCAGACAAATATGTCCAGATATTATTCATTGTCCTTCTCTTTTTCAGATATCCGTTTAACCCCAACCAGGAAGTGGCAGAACCCGACTGGGAGCTGTTTCTCCGCGAGACGGCAAGCATGATCGTTGAACAGCAAAGTCCACAAAGGTAATTTGAGTTCGAGTTAAATAACTTTGACAGAAAGTATGATAATTATATAATCCAAAAACATTGTCCAGTTGTGTATATGAATGTAGGTTTGCTCTATTCCAATTCTAATACCAGTGCTAATACACTTTTCTTAGCTCAATCAATCTTGGGGTTTGTTGTTGGGATGATGCACCGATCCGGACCTTTGTGAGTTATTCGCCAGAGCTACTTCACTCATGCATAATGGCAACATATGGACATACTGCATGAACGGATGCAAAATGGCAGTTTACTTTCCAAACTATGTAGAAACACTATGCCAATCCCACAGAGGAATGCATCAACCTAGAAGTATTGGCATGATGCATGAATGCAGTTGTGGCAATTAGGCTAGTAAGGACCGCATTCATATATCATGATGACTAGTGGGCATAATGCATTTGGAGACCCTGTGGCCCTCAACTGGTAAAAGTGCTGTGTAGCCAGAAGGACCTATCAGATTTACCTTAGAAACAAAATGTTAATTTGACGATCATCTTCTGCAGGTTACTTGAAGTTCGTGGTCGGCTGTACGAGCTGTTGACACATTGTATTCCCGCTGACATCATTATGAAGGTAAGTAAGCTGTATGCATCAAATCGCATCCATGATCAGAGGGTGTATTAAAATAGTAAGTAGCCATTAAAACAGGGTTCCCATGCATCATGGAAAGTCATAAATTTAAAAGTTCTCAGGGAAGACATGGAATTTCTGAAAATTTAATCATGAGTCAATGAAAGTCATATACAATGGAAAAACTGAATATCTAACCCCAAATCATGGAATTCGAGTCTGAGGATTTTGTGGGAACCCTGTAAAAAGTTAAGGATCACTTAGCTCACTGATGGATATGATAATCCCAAAAGGTCTGCGTAATACATCAATGCAGTGCGCAGATCACTTTAATCTAATAATCTGTATAAGGCACAACTCGCATGTAAGGCACCCCAACTTTAGAGAATCACAGTCAGGGATGTAAGTCTTTAGGTTTTATCAGGATTTCCTGATTTCTAAAAATTTTGAATGACATGTATTTTCCTTATACGAGTGGTAAGGAGGGATGTGTGAAAAAATAGAAGGCTTTTATAAATATCAAGTAAATGTATGGCTTCCTGATTTTTGCCCATGCCTGGCTTACATCCCTGATCACAGAGGGCTCACTCGGGACTTGATTTGGACCATTTTGATACTTAATGTAAAAATCCTCGCCTCCAAGGTGGAGACCTAACTTTGGCTGCTTCTATAAGGCGCACCTTGGATCCAACTTTGCATGCTTATCTGCAAGGTATTATGACAATGCCCCTTTGTTATCAAGAAGAACGAATGCACTCCTGAAGAGCAACTATTTAAACTAATATCTCTCTTGTAGGGCCTGCTGAAGGAACTGGTGGCTAACTGTGATGGGCAGCTCAAGTCGGAGGTGACACAGGTCGCGGCACATTATGAGCACCGACTCCAGCTCGGACAGAAAGCCATATACCACATGGAGGCCTTTGTCGCCAAGTTCATGTCCATCTATAAACGCTTCCTGGAGGAAGGCATGGATGACTTCTTCTGAGTATTATGTTAGTTTCTAGATCATATATGAGTGGATGGATACTGCACAAGAAGTCAAAGAATTTTCTTTTTGTAAACCAGTAAAGATCACCTTTTTGTGAAGATGTTTGATTCTGAGACATCTCCTAAATGTGTCAGTTGAATATCAAAATATGTAATAATTCTGTACATTACCTACTTATCTTAATGAATAAAATGTATATAAGAAAGAATTCTGCATTTAATCAGGCCTCCTACCGATTCCTTTATTAGAGTGTGGTTTTGCTGTTAGAATTTGTAAGCTCTTATGTAACCACACTAAATTAAAAAATTGGTCTGGATTTTCTGTTTTAGAAAAAGAGTCGGGAGGGCGAAATGTTTATTTTATTTTCCTGGAAAATTTATTTGTCTATGGATTTTGCATAGCCAAAATGTGGAGAGGGCATTTTTTTTATATTTTTTTTTGTGGTGGGGGTCCCCTTGCTGAAAAAATTTTTTTTTCCTGAGTGCAGAATAGGCCTAGGCCCATATAATGAAACCGATGGCACCTTTACCTATCCAATAAGAGGTCTGCCATTTCTGTACTTTTATTGACCGATCCTGTAAGCTCCTTGAAAAAAAAATTGTAATTTTCCAGAAAATGATGCAGATGGAATCGATAGACCAATAAATTTTCTTAAAAAATTAAAATTTGTTTTTTTTTGAAAATAAGGTGCGGGAAATCCATAGACCAATATTTTAATTTGGTGTGGCCTTATGGTGTGGGTGTCTGTTTCTGGATTTTGTAGAGGTATGGCATTTCCCAGGTCTAATTTCATGCAAATGAGGAATATAAGAGCTAAAACATGTGTTCTATTGTTCTCTATAATAGATAAGCTTTCCCTAAACATGTAATTAACTCAAAAGACGAGTTATAAGAGTCGGGTAAAAATGGACCCTAATTCAGTGCCTCCTAACAGTAGACTAACAAAGAGAAAAAATAAGACGCTTTTAGCCCTATATTAAATCCCATAGGTGGTGCAAAAAAAACCAAATATTCCCGCCTTTTTGGTCCGGAGTGGTGCGAATAATTGATGAATTTGCCGTAATTCGATCCGTCCGCACGTCTCTATTGTCGTAAAAATGGTCATTATTAATTTTTTTCAATTATTCACTGTTATAATATAGAAATATGATAAAGAATGGACAAAGGATATGAATTGCCTCGATATGTATCATTAAAAAGATAAAATAACTACGTGTTCGCCCTGTTGTTAATTTGCATCACAAAGCCATGGTCGTGCAAATTGACCCAAATAACTATGGAAATTGGGTCGGGCATGCGCAAATAGAAAAATCCAACATGGCGGACAGCAAGATGATCGACTTGTGGGGCTATAACAGCTAATAGATAGGGTATATTCGGTTCAATTCAATTGATATTGCCAAAGATGCATGGATTATATTCAAAAAGCCATTAATTTCAAGTTAAATCGATAGAATCTATCATTTCTCTGTCGAAAATGCTACTTCCAGCAAGGAGGGGTCGCGCATGCACACAGAACATCAAAATCCAAAATGGCGGACAACGACACGATCAACTCACGGTGCCATGCAAACTGCTGGATTATAAAAAATTGGAGGAGAATTACATTGTCTTGTGCGTTTGTATGGTTAATATGTATCCTTATTAAAGACCTGCTGATATTGTGCAATACTTAACTCGCCAGGAGAGGAGTTATTCGCCAATGAAACATGTGAGCGATAATGGGTGCATCCTCCATAGCCTTAAGCATTGAGTCTTCGACACACTGTCACTATATTGACAGTCCCCTACGGTAGGTGGTGGGCGACTGGGCCAGTCGTGCATGATTGCATGCGTTAAATTTTTCTTTGAAAAAAATCTTGTCTATGGATTTCACTCGCTTCACTTTCTACAAGTTTTCTCTTTGTGATGTTTAGCAAATTCTTTTTTAAAATAAAACAACAAATTCTTAAAAGAAAAAATTTTTTTTGCTCGCTCGCACCATTTTTTCAAAACAAAAATCCGTAGACCAACTTATTTTTTTGGTGTGGCCTTATCAGCCGGATTACCTACTAAGGAACATAAGTCCAGTATGTGTTCTACCATGTATGCTAGTGTACTTTCGTACAAAGTACTCATTGCTCCTATGGGGCTGTGTACAAATGACGTCATGCTTTTTTTGGCCATTTTTGACCCCCCTTGTCATGTTTCGTCATACAATGCTTGACCCCCCCTTAACATGACGTCATGCAGAGATAGCCCCAGGCCCAAAGTACATGAAGAGAGTATATAAAATTGAGATGGTTCAAAGGGACATGTATATATTGGGTTAACCTAATGGTGTTGGAAACAGGTGGGGCTTTTTCCACCATCCCTGGTCCGTAACCGTGCTGGGCTAATAATGGGTGTGAATTGGTAAGGCCTAAAAAAAATGTCGTGTTCAGGTAATGGGTTGAAAAAAATCAGAAGTTCTAGAAGCGCCAACCTAAAAAAAATTCTCGAAAAAAAAAAATCCCTACCTACCTATCCTAATTTTTTTTGACCCGTTACCTGAACACAACAATTTTTTTTAGGCCTTACCAATTCACACCCAATATTAGCCCAGCATGATTTCGGACCAGGGATGGTGGAAAAAGCCCCACCTGTTTCCAACACCTAGGACTTCTATCCCCCAAGACATTTACCCCCAGACCTTTATCCACATGCCATTTACCCCCATGACATTCACCCCCTTGGATATTAACCCCCTCAGACATATACCCCCTCGGACTTCTACCCCCTCGGGTATTTTACCCCCTCCATATTCATGTACTACTTGGGACTATGAATGCAGTCCTGGGGACTGAAAACCTAGTCCTCAGGCTTAAGCAGTAGACCTGAGGACTACTACGTAGACTTCAGGACTAGTCCATTATATTTTCAATAAAATTGCATTGAGGACTAGGTTTTAAGTCTCACAGACTATTAGTCCTGAGGACTAAAGAATGTACTTGTTTAGTCCTCAGGGCTAAAATGCAGTACCCGGGACTATAGGTCTAGTCCCTAGGACTAAAGGTGTGCAACCCTTGAGACTGGGAAGATAGTCATGGGGATTAAGATATAGTCCTCAGGACTATTTAAATCCCTGGGACTACCACTTGCCCTGGTAAATGTCCGAGTGGGTAGAGGGATGTGGGGGTGATGTTATTGGGGGTGGATGACCTTGGGGGTAGATATCCATGGGGGTAAATGGTTTTGGGGTAGATGTCTGGGGGTAAATGTCCAGGAGGTAAAGGTCCTGTTACCTCACATCCTCATGAGAGGTAAAGGAAAGGAAATAAGAGAAGAAATCAGATCTAGCCGACAGTTACAATGGCTTCACTGAATTACAAGTGTAACATTACAAGTGTGGTAATATGATTACACATACATAACTAAGATCACACTTACAAAGCAATCATTTTACTGTAAGGCATATAAGGCATAACTTCTAGAGTCCCATTCAGAAAAAGGAGAGTATAAGTTGTTTGTTTTTAAGAGAGAGTTTGTGATTCATCAACAGGGGGAGCAGGATGCTGATTGAGGGGGGAGGGAGGAAAATAATTTTGACTCCTCACAGTGGGGAAGGGAGCAGAAAAAATGTCATGCCTTTTCTGTGAACTACTGTTGAACAGGAGGGATGACCAGGGCAATCTGTTCGAGGGGGAGGGGGTCATAAAATTTTCAGATTTCTGCACATCTGTATGGCAATCACCCTCAGGCTTGTTGATGAGTAATGAGCCATCCCTAAATTACCAATGGGTTTTTGAATTGTGAAATTTATCAAATAGAATAGAAGTTGGGTCATTTGGATCTTTACTGAATTCTCAATGCCAGGGTGCTTCTTACCCGCATGGATCAACCTATATATGGGGTCCTTTGGTTAAATGAGTCCAACTAAAAGGGTATTTCAAAGTGGTATGGGGCCTGGGTTAGAGGTAGGATAGAGCAGTGGACCAACACTGACACTGATGGCTCAAATCATTGAGTGGGATGTCTGAGGAAAGCATGCCTATATAGGTAATATATATATATATATATATATATATATATATATATACCGTAATCTCCCGCGTAGAAGGCGCAGCTCGCGTAGAAGGCGCCCCCCCCAACTCAGAGAAGGCCTTTTCACGTAGAAGGCGCACGTACCTCTTCTGGATCGATTTCCGGAAAAACCCGCGTATAAGGCGCCCCCCCAACTCACAGGGGTCTGTTTCGCGTAGAAGGCGCCCCCCCCTCCCCACCCCCTATTCTACAGCGACCGGTCTGCCGCGGTGCAGGCTCTATGAGTTCAAGCTGTCATCGGCACACGGTCGGCGTCAAACCCGCTGAGCGCCCGTTGACACCTCCCGTTCTGCCGCGGTGCTGGCTATATGAGTTCAAGCTGTCATCGGCACACAGTGTGACGGTCGGCATCAAACCCGCCGAGCAAATCTACACCGACTGGGCTGCCGTGGTGCTGGCTATATGAGTTCAAGCTGTCATCGGCGCATGGTGGGCCTTATCCCCGGCGAGCGTGTCGACACCTCCCGGTCTGCCGTGCTGCTGCCTATATGAGTTCAAGCTGTCATCGGCGCATTTTCCCAAATGAGATGTTGGAAAAACCCGCGTATAAGGCACACCCCCGACTTAAGGCAATTACCCTCCCACGTATAAGACCCAGCAGCATTTTGTTTGGCGTAGAAGACGCGCCTTCTACGCGGGAGATTACGGTATATATATATATATATATATATATATATATATATATATATATATATATATATATATATATATATATATATATATCATAAAAGATGAATGCATTAAACTTCACTACCTTTACAAATAATTTTTTTCTTGCCAAAACTGAAGCAACTTGCAATTTATTTTCATGACATGATGTCATGCAGCCCATGACCCCCCCTCCCCCCTTGTCATGCTTGGTCATGGGGAGTGGGACCCCCCTCCCCCCCTTCCTGGATGACGTCATTTGTACACAGCCCCTATACCCTGTCCACCAGAACCTGGCAAGGCTAATAGAAGGTCCTGCTGAGACCAAAAAAATATTGGGTGTTTCCAGTTACATGGCTCAAATATCTAGGGTCGGTAGGTCAGATTTCTGCTTTTTTTTTCTTTTGTATAGAAATGTATGGGTAGATATGCCACATTCGTCGATCTTATGGTGAAACTTTAAAAAAGAAAAAACCTGTAATTTCTCCAGAAATGGGGAAAAGGAAAAGGTTTTGCCGGGTTAGTTCGGCTTACCTGAAACACTTCTGTTTAGCCTAATATGTGGGAGTCCTACACATGTAGCTGGGAACAAACAAATCCTCTTACTTCAGGACACCCATCCTCCAGGGATTGCTCATGGAGTCTCGATCAAACTCCGAACTCCAGGTCCAAGGTTACAATGGTGTTTTATGAGGTATGAGATTTATCTCATGTGGATGATTTATAAGAATATGTAACATACTGATAAAATTGCTAATAACCTGCCAGCCATGAGAACTTATGTAAGCCTCAATTCACACTGAGTAACACATAAGGTTTTACAGTAGGCCTTTTCTATGGCTTCTAAGGGAGTGATTATTTTTTAACAACAGGGGGGGGGGGGCTGGTGGGTTTGAGGGGGGGTCAGAATTTGTTCAACCCCTTGACCGGGGGGTCAGAATTTTTTCAACACCTCTGATGGGGGGGGGGCAAAATAATTTCACCTGTTCTCAGGGAAAAACCCAGCGCGTTACTATAGGCTAAAAGGGGACGTTTGCACGCGATTTTTGTCTCTTATGGGGGGGTCGAAAAAATTTTACCCTCTCGAGAGGGGGGGGTCCAAATAAATTTTTTTCGTGCGTCCATGCGCAAACCCACCAGCCACCCCTGTTGTTAAAAAATGATCACTCCCTAATGCCCAGGTCTACACTGTGCTAGCCAGCCAAGCCTAACGCAACGTTCTCCTGTGACCCGTCCGCATCTCTCTGCTTTGCTACAGTCAGGCACAAACTGACTAACAGATATTCAGTATACCACCGCTGTACACCACTCATTGGCTCAGGGACCACCCTGAGTCTATACCACTGGGTAGGTGGTGGCATTGGCAAAAAGTCAGTTATACAATTTTCAATCTCAATTTTCTACAAGAAATAAAGCATGTAAATAAATAAAATTACCATACATCAGTAGTTCATATATCAGTCTTTACTAACAGTAAAGAAAAAAATTCAAAAATCCATCCATGAGTTCATACAAAATTAAAGAAAGAAAAAAGTCATTTCATAAAAATATTTTCACCAATCCAGTCCTCCATAGGTTTACCTCCCAGCTGGACCTTTCTCTCTTTGTTCCTATTTGTTTCAAAAATAGCGTCTAAAAGTGAGACGGTTTGGACGCCTTTCAAAAAATGCGGGAAAAGTCGCCCTGAGCCAAATTGAAAGACGAAATGCACGTCTTTCAATTTTTATTCCTACCGTATAAGTCTCATATAAGCCGCACCCCGACTTTGGAGGGAGCTGTGAGGTGCATCTGGCCCTTGAAAATAGAGTTTTAGTACTTTTCTATGGTGTAAAAAAAAACCTCCTATAAGCCGCACCGCTTCTTTGGACCAATCCAATAAGCCTAATATTCATTTGGATTCTGGTATAAGCCGCAGCTTATACGAGAGAATTTACGGTATATCTAAACCAGGGAGCTGGACCTCCATGATCCACCACTGACCAACCACAGTGATAGTGACCAAGCATGGCTTTGTACGATCTTCTCCTCACCTACCCATGGACAAGCATTATTACTGGTGTGATCCTTGTGTACATCACCCACAAGTTTCTGTCCTACCTACCCCTGATTGTTGGAGGAATATTCTATATACCTAAACAGAGGAAGGTAGACAAGTTTGAACACAATGTGGTCTACCTGTACCATTGGTGGCACAGGTGGACCCGCCAGGTACCAAACCTCTCACCGTTCTCTATGAAACTGGAGTGCTGGCTGAGACTTCACAAAATCAAATATGAGGTACGTCTTGAAAACGTTTTTTAATGTTTGTTAGCAACGTTATTTTACATCAAAATGGCGTTTTAACCTTAAGGTGGCGCATTATTTCTACCTATTTTGACATAGGCTGGTATTTTAATAGCACCACGATGCATGAAGGCAGTTCTTTTGAATAACTTGCTAGCAGTAACACTGCATTTACCGCATAATGTCAAGGGTTGATATCAACCATTCAATCAGGCACTTTTCTTTTACAGATAATTGAAACAGCATATCCATCAAAACTCACCAAACAGATTCCATATGTCATTTTGAATGGGGAGGAGATCTGTGAGTCAAACAATATAATAGAGGTGCTTGGTGACCACTTCAACGTGGGCAAGACCGAGGGTCTGTCGCCCGAGCAACTCGCTGTTTCACGAGGACTTCAACGCATGATTGAGGATAGTACTGCATGGTGAGGATTAAGACTGATAATAATTCCAGTATCAGCGCATTAGGGTGCATTATGGCTTAATGATCTATTACTGCATTATTCCATTGTGATGCATCAATGCATTATATCAATGTATCATATAGATGGTGAAACATTGCTACACCATGACAGCCTTTTACATGCAACCCGAATTGAATTGCAGTAAAATTGAAAGTACAAAATTTATATCCTCATTATTTTCGATCCAACAGGACGATTTTCATGGACCGATATATATACAAGCCAGATCTATATGAACGAATTACAAGGCTTGTTGAGCCAAAGTTCCTCTCCAAAAGATTTTCAGCCATGGTCAGCGCTGGTGTAAGTAATTCATAATCATTTCAATTCTACTACAATGTACAGGGTACATCTTACACATTGCAAAACCCAATGAAAGTATAAGGGGCTGTAATTGTCACCAGGCAGTTGAATAATGCCGTTTCAGGTTTTCTCAGTATTGATAAGATTAGTAAGTCACATGTAAGGGACACTCATGCTTTCGGAGGGAGAATCCCATATGTAAGGCAATTGTGGTTTTAGCAATTACCAAAGTTTGAAAAAAGGGACGCATGTATATATACATTTTCACTTCTTCAATTTTACCAGTTGTAATTTTTAATTTTCCCTTTGTTTCGATTTCAATCAGTTTAAGAAGAGGGCCATGTTACATGGCATTGGTCGGCAGACAAAAGTTATGGTGGAGCGTACTGGTAAGGCCGACATCAGGGCACTTTGCAATTACCTAGGAAAGAAGAATTTCATAATGGCTGACAATATTACCATGGTAAGCTTTGGTATTATGTGTACTTTTTAAAAAGCTATCATTATTAACTTTTCTTTTCGATTCATATTATATATGATATCAACCCTGTTTACAATCAATATAGTGCTTATGATCATAATGGTTTTACCCACTATTCCCAGCTTGATTTGTCTGTATTCCTACTCTATACTCTGCAGTAATTGAATGCAATGTTTGTCCTATAATTGTAGCTTTAAAAGCAACTGTGTAAAAGGTCTTTTCCTTCGCATGCATGTGCCTATATCTGTTTGAACTCAGAAACATTTATTCTATAAAATGTATGATTTATTGTTGTAGGCTGACTGTACGATATTTGGACACCTATGTCAGGTGGTATACAGTGTAGACTTCCCATACTTCCACCAGGAGGCACTCACCGACAATCTGAGGGAATACATGAACCGTGTTAGGGACAAACTCTGGCCTGATTGGCACATCAGGGTCAATCCTGAGCCATTTCATGGTTGATAATAGACATGGACTGACAATGAAACTTCCAATTTATCATTCGTGACATAGAAAATGGGTTATAAGCCTAGCTTACATAAGATAAAGTTTAAGAAAGGAGAGAATATAATAATCAAATATGTACTATGTGTATCACCCTGCTATAGGCCCTATAACTTAGAAACTAAGTTCTATAATGATAAGCAATAGCACTTAGCCATACTACATGTATAGTGTCGGGTCGAGACATTCTCGCAGACATTAGAAGAAAGAACTTGTGACCCCAATCAATAAATATATTGACTTTCAATACAAATAAAAGAGATTTAACGTGTGATATACATCACGTATGGCCAAGGCTTTGGCTAGTATGAGTGGAAGCATAGAAAAAAAAGTGATTAGTTGCTGACATGTGCTAAATAATTGCCAACAGGTTTGAAATAGACTCTAAACTTGTAAAGATAAATGCAGATAAAGGAACAGTGTGGTATTTGTTAAAGTACTTTCATGACTGCCATGATATCCATCAGCTAAAACTACCCCAAACTGATAGGTCACACTATGGGAAAACTCCCATAATTAAGGGTTGGGGATTTGTGTGGCCCCCATCCCCCTCCCCCCCCCCAAAAAAAAAAACAACCAAAAAAAACAACTTTTTTTTTGCCAGTCCAGGTGCCCCCCTACAGGGCTCGACAAATCTCTGTGTCCAGTGCCCGGAACACAAAAATATTTCTCTGGACACAACATTTTTTTCAAGTTGTGCCCAATGGACACAACTGCCAAGCTAGGCTTATATACACAGATTTGAAGGGCTGGGCATGCAACATTTCCCTGCTGGACACAACTTTGATTTGTGTTTGTGTCCAGTGGACGCAATGGTCCAGAACTGATTTGTCAAGCCCTGGCCCCTTGGAAAAACCCTTTTCCTATGCATTTCTGCCCCAAGCCTACCATAAGTTTGCCAGTCATCCGTAAAAGAGATAGGTATATGGGTGGAAGTATAGAGCGAAATCACAGACCCTAGACGGTGGGTGGGAGCCTGGCTATGGAATCAGCTGACAAAATTTAACCCCCAGTCCAAAAATTTATTTCGCTTACTTTTTTCCAAAACTGATTTTTGATAATGCCATGTTAATTGGAGGGACGAAATACCCCAGATTGATACCAAACACAGCATACTTCTGCATTTTTTTGCATAATAAACATAATTATGCAGTGTCTTTGTACTTTTTTATACATGCCTTCCATGCACAATCAGTACACAAATGACCACTTTATCGCTCATAGACCCCAATGTGTTATGTGTATAGCTTGGACGCTGTACACATAGCCTGCTGAAAAAAGTGTCTTAATTGGTGGTTACTCATAGGACTCCATGTGCTAATTTCATCACCAAAATCTATCTGACCCATAGACGCAATGGTTAAAGGACTTGTAGTCAGTATAGCTCCCAAAAACATGACATAAGTACAGCAGCTGTTTTAGTAGAGAAAGACATCACTCACCATAAAGGACAAAATGTTGTCCGATAGATGAGATTTGAAACTTTCCTTTGGCTTTTGAAAAATGTGTAAACTAAGAGTGTATCACAGAATGATTACACATTAAAGTAGGTGATTACAAATTTGTGGATTTGGCTGCAAACCCGACTCCAATGACCCAGGGAGACCCCAGGCCAATTATTTGAACAAGAGGTGACAAAGAATACTGGGTAGCCAAAGTAATCCCATGTTGCAGTTGGTCGAGGAGTGTAAGGCAGGAAAGGTATAAATTCTGTGGCTCTGAAGTTACAGCTGCTTTCAGTTTCAAATTTGACCCATATAATAAAGACTTTTCTATATTAAATGTTGCCGAAGTGTAGTGATTGCAGTCAAGATTTTTTAATTTTCCCTTGTTTGTTTGCAATTTGGAGAATCAATTCACATGCCCTATACAAAAAGCAGTGTTCCAGATTTCACCTTGAAGCCAAGAACATAGGTGATCTTAGGCCAATTAGCCTTTTATTAGGGTATCTTACCTTATGCTACCCTATCACTACACTTTGGCAACATTATACAGGGGTAGACACTAACGCTGGCCCGGGAGCAAATGGCCCGTAGTTCTTGGTCCGGGCCCATAGTTTTCTCAAAAAGTGTCTACCAATGGGCCCGGGTGGCCAACAGAACTGCATGCTGAAGGCATTTTACAAATTGATACATAGGTCAATATAGTCATGTTATTGTAGTATATTGTTGGAAATTTGGCATTTTCGTTAATTCATAATATAACTTAATTACAAATACTCAGGATAAGCTTTTCATGTAAGATGAAACCTAGCCACCAATGACTTCATTCCACTATACGCTTGGACGAACAGATGGTTCTCACCTTTACCACTAAATGGTTATAGTGCATTCAGCGTGGTATATGGCACATAGCTCAGGCAGCTTTCACAGCTCTGCCTGGTCAGGCTAGGGGACACTGGGCACAAGGGGCAGGATGTGTGGTATGGCTAACCTTTGATGTATTAAATGAGCATCCAGTGTCACTCACTTCTACTATATTAGCAATCTGTGACTGAATGAAGCCTATACACCTGGACGACTAGATAGTGCAAGTGTTTGCCACTAGACGCTTATAGTACATCTGGTCACGTGACTCGGGCACTTTTCTCCCCCCCCCCCCACAGTGGGCCTATGGGTTTTCCTTACCTCCAGTAGGTGCCATATCAAATTCCCCAATAGACATGGAAAACATAAGTGACCTGTGGCCACCTTCCCTGCAATATGTGGTAATGAAATATATAGCAAATTTAGCCTTTGGAGTGATTATAGGTCGGTCCATTGATACATCTACAATTTAGTACCTTGTGACAGATCAAGCAGGTAAATGGCTTAAACAACACTCTCTATACATGTAGAACAATGTCACATGAGCAACACTACAAATGGACTAAAGTGAGTGGGACTGCTGTCGTATACATCTTTAGTACAATTGCTCCATACACTGAACATGTCAAACACTTACATCCCCTTCTATGCACAGATATGGGTGTGGACCACTAAATTTGACATGGTGACATGGCAATTTCTTAAAATCGACATGTGACATGAGAGGTTCTTAGAGGTGACATGGGACATGGGGATTTAAGTGACATGTGACATAACCATTTCTTAAAATCGACATGTGACATGAGAGGTTCTTAGAGGTGACATGGGACATGGGGATTTAAGTGACATGTGACATAACCATTTCTTAAAATTGACATGTGACATGGGAGACCCCCCATCCACACCCCCACAGATCCTGGTCAGATTCTATGCAAATTTCTTTTCTACAATATCTTATCTTGGTACGTGCTCAGGTAGGAGAGACCGGCGATGGAAAATTGTTGAGTAATCCTGTACCGCTATTTTTTAAATGCAAAAAGCTGAATTGGAAATGCCGCCTTTTTCTTCCTACAGTGCTGCCCACCTGCAGCAAGGCCGATGGTCAGCTTTCTTTGTCTCTGAAGGACACAGCAGCAGCTCATTATGTAGTCTACTTAAAGGATACAACCAACTGACCAATCAGGAGCTGGCTTCTGCTGCAGCAGCTGCACAGCTGCCTAAGACCAAGATGCTGAACTTTGTGATACCCATTCAATGCATAAATGCACTGATCTTTCCAAGGTAAAACTTAAAGCAGTATCTGTTCTTTGAAATAGTTGCAAACAAGTTTATATATATATATATAATATATATATATATATATATATATATATATATATATATATATATATATATATATATATAAAGACTGTTATGATATTCTTCTATTTATCACTGCATGCTCATTATTTGCTCACTTAGGGAGTGGTCATTCTTTATGAACAGGGGGTTGTGGGTTTGAGGGGGGTAAACATATTTTAGACCCCTCTGGAGGGGGGGGCTAAAAAAAAATTGACCCCTCTTGGGGGGGGGCTAAACGAATTGACCCTCTTTTTAGCAAGAAAGCCCGGGCACTACTATAGATAAAAGAGAGGCGCAAAAATTCTCCTCGGCTCTGGCTTGTTAGGGCACAAAAAATTTTGACTGTCGTCGAGGGGGGGGCAAAAACCCACCACTGTGTCCTTGAAGTACACAAGCAGACTATTGCATCCTTGAAGGACACAAGTAGACCACTGTGTCATTTGAAGGATACAAGTAGGCCAGTGTGTAAACTGGTCTGCTTGTATCCTTCAAAGACACAGTGGTCTGCTTGTATTCTTCAAGGATGCAGTGGGCTGCTTGTGTCCTTGGAGGACACAGTGGGCTGCTTGTATCCTTTAAAGACACAGTGGTCTGCTTGTATCCTTCAAGGATGCAGTGGGCTGCTTGTGTCCTTGGAGGACACAGTGGGCTGCTTGTATCCTTCAAGAATGCAGTGGGCTGCTTGTGTCCTTGGAGGACAAAGTGGGCTGCTTGTATCCTTCAAGGACACAGTGGGCTGCTTGTATCCTTCAAGGATGCAGTGGTCTGCTTGTATCCTTCAAGGACACAGTGTGCTGCTAAAATTCCTGTCCCCCTTTTTATTAAAGGAGGGCTATCACGGAAATTATCACTATGGGTACCTGCACAAAGAGTGCTCATAAATCCGCGGAAAATTTGCAGCACCCTGATTGGTTAAGGGGTGGTCGTGCTATGGCAACTACGTCTCAGCCGTGCTAGCCCCCCTTTAAGCAGCGCACTGGCGTTTTTGGTTAAAGCTTAAAGGGGGTGATAACTTTTGCGCCCCCCCCCAACAAACCAGCTCCCCTGTTTTTAGAAAATGCATATAGGTTACAATCACCCCCTGAGGGGCGTGATGATTTTAAGTTCTAGGTTTATGCAGGCAGTCAACGTAAAAATTTCAGACCCCTCCCATGTGGGGGTCTAAGGGAGTGGCCATTTATCAACAGGGGGAATGGTGGGATTTCACGTGAACACACAATAACTTTTTACACCCCCCCTTAACAGCAGTCAAAATTTTTTGTGCCCCCTGGGCCAGAGGCGCGGGAGTTTGTGCACCCCTCTTTGATCTATAGTAGGGCGCAGGTTTTTTTTTTGCTAAAAAGAGGGTACATTTTTTTGGTCAAAATTTTATTAGGGGGGTGTGAAATCTTAATGCCCCCCCCCAAACCCTCCACACACCCCTGTTGATAAAAAATAATTACTCCCTTAAAAAATTTTGACTCCTCTTGAGGGGCAGGCTAAAAGAATTTTACCTTCTTTTTAGCCCAAAAGCTGTGCGCTACTATAGATCAAAGAGGGGTGCAAAAATTCTCAGCGCCTCCAGCGCGTTGGGGGGAAGGGCACAAAAAATTTACAGTCAAGGAGGAGGTGTAAAAAAATTCTGTGTGTCCACGCGAAAACCCACCACCCCCCTGTTGATAAATGATGATCACTCCTTTAGACCTGCTAGGTGTTGTCTCCTTGAGGGACACTAGACTAGCCCACCCCAATGTGTCAACAAAGAATTGGTGTTGTGTCCTTCAGGGACACAAGGCTAGCCCACCCATGCACTGTGTCAACAAAGCTTTGAATACAGGATCATCATCCATGGACACAATAAATGAGCATTTCAATTTCTTTTTATCACTATTTTGATCTGTCAAATTCTATAACAAAGAAAAATTCTGCCTATTTATTCAGAAATCAGTGTGTTTGTGCTTTGAATGCAGGCTGTAGAAGGTCCACCATCTTGGTTTTAGCAGCTGCCATCTGCTGCTGCAGAGACTGGCTCCTGATTGGTCAATTCCTTGTATCTCTGAAGGACAAAAGGGCTTGTATCCTTCAGGGACACAGAAAGCTGACCAACGCCCCTGCTGCGTGGCGCCTGCGAAATAGAGGCTTCCTCTAGAGCTTGTTTCTTGCAATTTTATATTAGTAGTTTGGTACCTGCCCCTCCATTCAAAGAGAGTTAAAGCACGGGCGTTAACTTACTCGGAGCGGGAACTTAGTAGAGAGGCAGTAGTAGATAAGGGTGTCCAACTCCTCTGCTAGCTTTCAATCTTCTGAGGTTTGGGGCCAGCTTGCAGATTATGGTTTCAGTAGTAACCACTAGATGGAGCCACTAAAAGGGCTTCCCCAAGCCTCCCCCAACCTATAATTAGAACAGCCACAACCTCCATGTTTTCCCATTTGACAACAACACAGAACTGTCAGAAGTGCAGAATTCAATCTCTGGGCCATTATGTAGGGTTTGTAGAACAAATAGTGGTAGGTGCTACAGTATTGAACATTCTCAAGCAGCCAGTTAGTGTAATTATGTGTGTTATTGTATCAAATCCTCTGTAAATGTCATATATTTTGGTAATGCCACTTTGCCAGGCACATTTGGAGTGGCCATTTAATTTCTGGGGGAGGGCGAGGGGGTCATGATGTGGCTAATGAGTTGTGCACCCAGGGTACCATGTTTTTTTTAAGGTCAAGTCATTTACTGTCAGGGGGGTTAGGCATTTAAGTGGGGGGGGGGCATTTATTGAAAAAAGAGCCCCTTCATGGTTGGCGGGGGGAATAAACACTCAAACTTAAATACTGCGAGGGGGGTATCTTGCACAATCGGTGGTTGCAAGGGGGGGGGGTCGTGTTATTTATTTCCACATTTTTGTTGAGGGCGTCATCAGAAAAAAATCCGGAGGTCCACAAAAATCCACCTTTCCCCCAGTTGCCAATAAATGACTTGGTCCTTAATTGGGATCATCCATAAATAGGTCTAATGTCATGCCAAATTTGACCATTTTTTTACCCCCACCCTCCTCCTCATGTTTTTCTTTTGCCAATTTTGCAATGCTGAAGGTAGGCCTATAGATATGGAAAATTAATGTGGATGACCCCTCTGGTATTATTCCTGTACACTTGTATAATAAATGCAGTCTACCCAATAGCTCATTACCATTTCATTTATACAAGCGTCCTGGACGCACTATTTCTATTTCCTCACAGAGAGGACCTGGACATGTACCACAGAAAGCTCACCATATGCTGACTGAAGCCACTGTCACCTTCCTGCTGCATTCTAATGGATCCAGCCCCTTTCACCAGGAGCATCCAGGGCCTATTGACCCTGTGCCATCTTCAAAACTTCATATCACCATGATTTATTGGCTTGTTTTAAATAAGTGGCAATAATTAGGTGAATTTAGGAATATAATTCCTATCTATTAAATTTCTGATTAAGGTTGAGACCTATGAATAGTGGGAATAGATCACCCCCAACATATCAGCCAGCACTCTTCGTTAGCTACTGTAATCCCCTGTGTATAAGGCGCATCCCATAAGGATAAGCTTTATAGATTATTACAGTATCATAAGGTGCGTTTATCTTTGCCATTGAGAGGCATTAAAATACTATTGATTAAGCTCATGACTTGTCACAATCAGGTATGTAGATCTATGCAATGGGTGGAGAAGGAAATGCATACTGTAAATTCTCTATATAATCCAAGGCTTATACCAGAACCCAAATGAAATATAGGCTTATAGGATCAGTCCAAAGAAGGGGTGCGGAGGGTATTTGGCACCATAGAATAGTAATAAACCTACTATTTCCAAGCACCAGATGCACCCCATAGCTCCCTCCAAAGTCGGAGGTGCAGCTTATACCAGGGGTGCGGCTTATTTGAGAGAATTTACGGTAGTTCCATATAGCCGACTACAAATGGGCCATCCTATGTACTATGTTAGATGAGTTGACCCAGGGCCGTACACAAGGGCAGGTTCCATACAGCTATGCAAGACAAAAGAAGCAGCATACACCTGAAATTTACTGATATTGGTGATTAATGATGAATGACAATAATTTGGACATATTTGAACAAAAAACATTAAAAGTTGTGCATTGTTGTGTCATTTTCCTTTTTCATTTATCTGTTTGTAAAAATTCACCGCTTCCCGCCTCCCGCTGTTAAACATGACCATTCCCGAAGGTGCAATTTTGGGTGTTGTTGTTACCACAAGTACCAATAATTTATACAATATAGGCTCTTAATTTTCCTTACTTGATGCAATTCGTCTATGTGTCATTGCCTGGCTGGGTGGCAAGATCAGATGCAGCAGATCGCTTGGTAGGTAGGTGTCAGATCACCATCTGGTGAGCAAACATTGAACTATACCTTATCACAGGACTCCCCCCCCATTACCTGGTGTGTACTTGTAGAACTAGAGGCCCTATGACCTAAGGGGGGGCGTAAAAAAAATTTACCCTCTTTTTAGCCAGCCTGTGCGTTAATGTAGATTTAAGAGGGACGTGAAAATTCTCTGCGCCTACAGTGCAGGGGGGGCGCAAAAAATTACTGCTGTCAAGGGGGAAGGCGTAAAAATTTCCACTACCCCCCTGTTGATAAATAATGACCACATCCTTACCTGTGCTCTATGATGTTAGGGCCTATACAAAAAAAATGCAACTCATGCGACTTAGCTCATACACCAGACTTACATCATGTGCATCCTATATGATTTAGCCAAACTCCGGGTGCATCTTATAGGCGATGATTTTATGCGATAGCGGGGACATGTAAAGGCGACCGCAGATAGGCCAGACCCGATCGGTATCTAAGGAGTATGGTACCGATCCGATCAGGAAGATCAAAAATGTTTGATATTGACCGACTGGATCGGACGTCCCCGCAGACACTCCCAATCATCAGGATCGGCCAATCCAGTCGGTCCCGTCTGTGCTTGGCTTAATACGCAGAGGTAGGTGCCTGTCTGTCTGCTGAAATGTATGCGCAATCACTGTGACCAGCCAAAGCGGTGCTGAAGTCTTGTTGTGCCGCTAGCTCCCAAAATGTACATAGGTCTACTTATGGAGAGGTTGGTTATTTTTTTGCAAGAAAATATAACATGGATGGCCTACGTCTGCCTACACAGGTCCTCCGTATTCCTCGCTATAAAATGGTACTAAATTGACCAAAATTTGTCACCATGAGTTTCTTATAGTAGTTAGCTTAAGTCAGGGTGCATCTTATAAGCAAGGATTTATGATGGCATTGAAAAGGCCAACTACCAAATACCCTCTGTTGCGAGATCCGCGTCAGCTGCCTCGGTGCCTCTACCGCGCAGTGCTGCCGCATGGTGTTAAAGTAATGTACTAATGCTGTAGGTTGCAATGGGTTGCCCGATCTACGCGTAACCGTACTTCCGCATTTCCGTTATTAAAACAACTGTTGTTCCGGCCATGTCGTCGTCCACATGAGTTTCTCACTGAGCAGATAAACCCATCTTAAAACATGGTGTCAGAAGTGAGGGTTTTTTGACCATCTGCCAGTGGAAACAACAACAATGAACAACTAGACTTTAGTCAATAATGTGAGAGTATTTTTGAGGATGGATGGCAGGTTGGTAAGGAGATATTTGTGGGTGAATTTCAACAATTGAGACAACAACACTGGACCACCGGTAAGGCTGAATATTTTATTCCTAGTCAGTCAAGTCAAGACTACAAGTCAGTCAAGTCAACATATTCAGTCAAAGTCAAGTCACTGTCAACCTGTGGTTATTGTCAGATACAAATTGTGCCGTATTTGACATTGTCAAGTCCATGTAAAGACAATTGATGTAGTCACCCCACTTCACCAAACCTTGCCACTCTATACCTAAGCCCCTCAAAGAAGCCGCCAAGTCTAGTAGGTGCCTGTCTACACTAGTGTGTAACAGTCAATTCAGTCAAGAGAATCAGTGACATTTTTCTTAATACATACAAAGCACTAGTAGGCCTACCCACCTCGTCAAAATGCCTAAATATCAGCCCCCAGAGCCATTCAACTTCACTAAACCGGCATCATGGCTGGATTGGAAAACCAGGTTTTCTCGTTATTTTATCCTCAAGAAGATCCGTGATGAGGAGCCGGACGTGCAAGTTTCAGCCCTGGTATATACTATGGGCCGCCAGGCTGAACATATCTACAAGTCTTTTAAGTTTGCCGCACGCCCCGAGCCCACAGACGACGAGCCCGATCGGTCGACCCAAAAGACGATTTCAAAACGGTTTTGAAGAAATTTGACGACTATTTTGTCCCGCGGAAGAACACCATCCACGAGCGAACAAAATTCTACCAGCGCTCGCAGAAACAAGGTGAGTCAGTCAAATGCTTTGTAAGAAATCTGCATGAGCTTGCAGAGCACTGCAGCTTCGAGGAGAAGGAAGACGAACACATCCGCGATCGTTTAATCGCCGGAATGTTAGACAAGGAGCTATCTCGCGAATTGCAGATGGAGCAAGACACCTTGACGCTTGCAACAGCTACTGATAAAGCGCGACACAAGGAGCTCGTGGAGTCGACCCAGAAGGAAGACACGTCAGTCAATGCCGTCCACAATAGAAGCCAGGGATACAAAAAGTCAACGCGTCAGCCACAGTCAAATCAAGGACAGTCAAATCAAGGTCAGTCAAGGTCAAGGTCAGGAGGTCAGTCGAAGCAGAAGTGCCCAAATTGTGGATACGTGCACAGGTCGCCAGGGCCCAATGCCTGCCCTGCGATCGGGAAAACGTGCAAGTCCTGCCAGAAAGTCGGACACTTTGCCTCAATGTGTCGTAATAAGAGCGTCAGAGAAGTCTACGACGATACCGAGGGAGAAGCCCAGTTTTGTGGTGCGTTGAACTTTGACAACATCATCGGTGCCATAGACTGCGACGACAGTGGCTCAGCCTGGAAAGTCACACTAGACCTCGGAACGTCATCCGAGACGTTCAAGATAGACACGGGTGCAGACGTCTCCATCATGTCCGAACGGAGTCAAGAGCTGACTACTTTCATCACTCCGTTCGGTCGCTACTGCTTCCGACGCCTGCCATTTGGCATCACTTCAGCCCCCGAGATCTTCATGCGGAAGATGCTCGAAGCCCTGGAGGGGTTAGATGGAGTCTTCATTTACATGGATGACATCCTTGTATATGGGAAGGACGACGCTGAGCATGACGATCGCCTGTCCAAAGTCGTCAGGACACTCGATCGTGTCGGTCTTAAGTTAAACCATGACAAATGCTCATATAAGAAGAAGGAGCTCAAGTTCCTTGGGCACGTCTTCAGTCAAGATGGCATTCGGGCAGACCCCGAAAAAGTCCAAGCCATAAACCAGATGCTGCCGCCTACATCTGTCACCCTGCTACGTCAGTTCATGGGAATGGTGCACTACCTCGGATCATACCTGCCCCACCTGAACTCAGTCACCGGTCCACTGAATGATTTACTGAAGTCAGACCGAGAGTGGACCTGGGATGCAGCGCAGGAAGAAGCCTTCCGTGCGACAAAACAGCTGATCGCTTCAACGCCTGTTCTGTCGTTCTATGATGTCACCAAACCAGTCATCGTCAGTGCCGATTCCAGCTCTTATGGCCTAGGAGGAGTCCTCCTACAAGAGCATGGCAGAGCGGTGAAACCAATTGCCTACTGCTCTCGGACACTGACCACCAGCGAGAAGAGATACGCCCAGATCGAGAAGGAGTGTCTGGCCAGCGTCTGGGCGTGCGAGAAATCCGACCGATACATCCGCGGACATGGAAACGTCACGGTCCTCACGGATCATAAGCCGCTGGTGCCACTCATCAACACCAAAGACCTTGACGAAGTGCCTCTGAAATGTCAGAGACTACTCATAAGGTACAACATCAATGCCAAGCATGTCCCGGGTAAAGAGATGCTAATCTCAGACGCACTCTCGCAGAGTCCACTTGTCTCGACCCTGTCCTCAACAGTCGAGGATGTAGAAATGCACGTCCAGTCAGTCGAGTCAACCCTTCCTGCATCAGACGCCAAGAAGGAGGAGCTTCGCACTGCAACAACCAATGACCCGGTCCTCCAGTCAGCTATCGTCTACACGCTGACTGGGTGGCCGAAATACGAGAAGAATGTCCCAGACAACCTCAAGAGCCTGTATGCACATCGCGCATCACTGTCAGTCACAGATGGACTACTTGTGTTCGCCTCAAGGATCGTCATTCCAACTTCCATGAGGCCGGAAATACTTGCTCGAGTCCACGACGGTCACCAAGGAATCACCAAATGCCTCGAGAGAGCACGTCTCGGTGTTTGGTGGCCTGGAATCACTAATGACATCAAGAGAATAGTTAGCATGTGCAGCCACTGCACTGAGCACAAGCCGACACAGAAGCGCGAGCCGCTCATGTCTACACCATTGCCACAAGGGCCTTGGTTGCGAGTCGGAGTAGATCTATATTTGTCTTCAAAGGGAAGGACTATCTAGTCATGTGTGACTACTACTCCAGGTGGATAGAGGTCCTCGCCTTAACGTCTACCACCACCACAGCCCTCACTGGACGTATGAAGGACGCTGTCGCCCGTTTCGGTGTGCCACTAGAAATAGTATCCGACAATGGTCCGCAGTTTTCGTCAGCTGAATTCGCCGAATTTTCGGCAAAGTATGTGTTTAACCACATTACCTCTAGTCCATACCTGCCGAATTCCAACGGGGAGGCAGAAAGAGCTGTCTACACAGCTAAACAAATGCTGAGTCAGAAAGACCCATGGCTCACTTTGTTAGTATATAGAGACACCCCTATAGCAGCTACAGGTGCCAGCCCATCCCAGCTCATGATGGGTAGACACCTACGTATGACCCTTCCAGTACCATCAGCTACTCTGGAGCCCGTATGGCCTAGCCGTGAAACGATCCTCGCTAGGGACCAGAGGTACAAATCCTCCACCTCTAGGTCATACAACCAGCATCATGGTGCTAAGCCACTCCAGCTGCTTGTCCCAGGTCAACCTGTCCTGGTCAAGACAGACTCCCAGAAGGGCTGGACGAAAATGGGCATCGTTCAAGGAGAAGCTGACACTCCAAGGTCGTATAACATCGAGACCAAGTCAGGTGCCCAACAGAGAAACCGACGACACCTAATGGAGATGCCTCCTATTGCCACTGCCACAGTCCTACCATCTGGCAGTGCCATACCACCACCTGCTATCATGACTGAGCGACCACCAGTTGCAAACAGCCCTGTGTCTTCACCACCTAAGACACCCGATGAGCCTCGTCGCTCAAACCGGGCTACCAAAAAGCCTACTCATCTAATTGAGTCAGTCTAGGGGAACCTATGGTAAAGATAGGTTAGAGGCTAGTCCATACCTGCCAAATTCCAACGGGGAGGCAGAAAGAGCTGTCTACACAGCTAAACAAATGCTGAGTCAGAAAGACCCATGGCTCACTTTGTTAGTATATAGAGACACCCCTATAGCAGCTACAGGTGCCAGCCCATCCCAGCTCATGATGGGTAGACACCTACGTATGACCCTTCCAGTACCATCAGCTACTCTGGAGCCCGTATGGCCTAGCCGTGAAACGATCCTCGCTAGGGACCAGAGGTACAAATCCTCCACCTCTAGGTCATACAACCAGCATCATGGTGCTAAGCCACTCCAGCCGCTTGTCCCAGGTCAACCTGTCCTGGTCAAGACAGACTCCCAGAAGGGCTGGACGAAAATGGGCATCGTTAAAGGAGAAGCTGAAATTCCAAGGTCGTATAACATCGAGACCAAGTCAGGTGCCCAACAGAGAAACCGACGACACCTAATGGAGATGCCTCCTATTGCCACTGCCACAGTCCTACCATCTGGCAGTGCCATACCACCACCTGCTATCATGACTGAGCGACCACCAGTTGCAAACAGCCCTGACATCATTTGTGGATACCCCCTGCCCACCTAAAAAAAAAAAGATATGTGTGGATTATAATTTTGTATACCCCCCCAGATCGAAAGTGAAAGCCAGAGGCACATAAAAAAATATGGGTGTTATAATTATCTCGGTACTAGTTATTATAACGGTATATATGTTGAAATTTAAGGACATTTCCTTTTGCTTTCTTTTTTATCTGATACATATTTTATTCAAAAAACACCCCCCGTCCCAGGGTTTTTTGTTTTTTTTTATCCCAACCTCACCAAACACTACCCCCCCTCCTCTACTGATAATTAATGACCACTCCCTCACAGACCTAGACAATATGAAAGCGAGGCTTGAGGGAATCCCCTCTGCCTTGTATATGTATGTAAACAAAAGCATGTGTGACTGTAATCAGAGTGATTGCCGCTTACAGTATTGTATTTCTCACATGACATGATATATCTAAGGCAACTAGACCTTTCTAAGCAGTTAGCCACATTCCATATGAAGTGGATAATATACTGAGTTGGACATACTCCCACAGACATGTGCTTTTACCTCCCATGTTGCACTGCTTTGTTGACACAATGGCCACAGGGGTTTAGTCTTGATGCAGGGATTTACACCCATTTATTCTTATCCCTCATGTGTCAACTAACATACTTCTGCAAGTGATCTTGGTTCACTGAAACTAAATAACCTGTGAATTTTATTTCATCAAATTGCTATGTATTATGTTCAAACTGATGACACTACGTAGTCCCCTGTGGCCATTGTGCCTCCGAGTTGGACACCCTTATTACTATTACGCCTCATCTGCGCTCCCGCTCCTTGTAAGTTAACGCCCATGAGTTAAAGGGGCTAGTTAAAGTGTTGCCATCTTGAAACGATCTTGAAAAAGTGATTCTGTTGTGTTCATCGCAGTAAAAAGCTAAGTACTGTAACAATTGATGGTTTGTTGATGGCTTTATTTTAGTAGATTTACACTGAGAAGTTGTACAGAAATGCCATGTGTGTGCAGGATACCGATGACTGCGGTCTAGCTAGTCCTGAGGACTAAGGCATCTGCCGTGTCCACGCTGCTCCTGTTTGCCGCGTACACTGCAGCGGCCAGCAGCAGCCACACGCCGACATCTAGTCCTGGGGACTAGAACGCGCCCTTATTATGCATGCTACAGTTTAGTCCTCAGGACTAAACAGGTGGTCCCTGGGACTATGAATGCCATCCCCAGGGCACCATGACTATTCGCTACTCTTGGATGATTATGAGCCAGGGTCTCAGTCCCAAGGACTAAAATCTAGTCCCTAGGACTGTATCTTTAGTCCCTCGGACTACTGTGTAGTCCCAGGGACTATAGGCCTAGGCTTTGAATCTAAGTAACAATGCTGAAACTGCTAGGGACTAGATGCATGCTCATGGGGAGTCAAGGTTTGGTCCTGGGGACTAGAATTTTAGTCCCTGGGGCTAATTTTTAGTCCCCATGACTTGCCTTGTAGCTTCAAAGCCTGTCTGTCTAGTCCCAGGGACTAAACATATAGTTCTAGGGACTAGATTTTAGTCCTTGGGACAAAGATACAATCCTTGGGACTAAGGCCCTATGTTTTATTTTTACGACCACATGGGTACGCGGAACAGCCCTCGGTGCTAGAAAGACATAGTCCCTGGGACTAAAAACTTAGTCCTGAGGACTAAAGATTATAGTCCTCAGGATGATATTTTAGCCTTGAGGACTACACATCTAGTGCTAGTGACCTAGTGCTAGTGACTAGAGACATTCCTGGCCTACAACTTTAGTCCTAGGGACTTAAAGTGTAGTCCTCGGGCTAGAAGAATGGTCCTGAAGGCTAGAAATTGATCAACGCAGCCTTTTCCATATCTATACCCTGGTACAAGGTTCAGTCCCAGGGACTAACTGTTAAGTCATGAGGGCTAAAGATGTAGCTGCCTGGTCCTCAGAACTAAAGATGTAGTACTGGGGACTAGAGACCTAGTCCCAGGGACGACTATTTCAGTCCAGCCGGTCCTGAGGACTAGGACTTAGTCCTCAGAACCACATGCATTAGTCCTAAGGACTAGGCAAATGTTTTTGTAGTCCTCAGGACTAAACAAGTAGTCCCTGAGTCTACGAATTAGTCCCCAGGGGCTAAAAGCTTAGTCCTGGAGGCTAACAGCACAGTCTTATACAAAGTCATGTGGTCTGCAAGGTAATTCATGGGAATGTACAATTAGTCCCTAGGACAATATCCTCATATTCTTAGTCCTGGGGACTAGGCTTTAGTCCTTAGGACTATGCTTTTATCCCCAGCATAAAAGCTGGAGTGATTCAGGGATGCAAATGCCAGTACCTCGCAGTACCATAGCATCATCCATAACATTCAGTTCATCCTTGATATTATTGTAGGACTTAAAAAGTGGATTCATATTTGCATCATCCCACTTGTTGGTTTGGATGGAAAGTCTCACTTCTGTCAGTGTGATGTCTTCACGACTCTTGGTAATCAGCCCCGGTCCCTGCACTCATTATCTATCATAACACCATGCTCATTACAGGACCTTAATAACATACCCATACCACGGAGTTTTGGGGGTAAAAAGCACCAGTTTTTACTGAAAAACAAGGAATTTTAGACCTCTAAAATGACCCCTTTTTTTTGGAAAACACTGACATGTTTCCAAAACTCCCCCCTATTTCTAAAAGTGCATACTTTTAAGGACCAAAAATGAACATATTCCTTCACCAAAATACCCCCTTTTCTGAAAAAGCTGACTTTGACCATAAAAATAACCCCCTATTTTAAATTTTCACGGATTTTTCTCATAACATACGGTCAATAGGCACCACTTGTCGTCATTTGGTCGTTCTGCCTTCTGTGGTTAATTAATCAGTGAAAATAGTATATACACGTGTCATTATCATTTATTCTGATAGCCCAGGGTTAGAGCTACATGGGGAACCCTGGTTTTCCATACATCCGAAGCATATTTTGGGAGTGAGGGGCCTAGAACTACCCAAAAAGACTCGTTTTTTAGGCAAAAAATAAAACAATCCACATTTAGAAATAAAAAAAAATTTACTGGTAGGAGGGCCCATAGATATTTCTAGGCAAATGTATAATTAGTTTAAGAATTTTTCAAGACCTTTTAGGTATGTATAGACTTAGTTATTTATTTTCTGTAATAAAAAATGTGGTTGGTTAATTTTTGAGGCGATTCGTCTCACGCCCAAAGATGGGGGCCTAGCTATAATATAAACACAGTGCATGGTCTATCTATACCATTTTCTCTGGGAACTTATACTTGTATATGAGAAAAAGAAAATTAGAGTCTGGGTCCTGCAAAGAGCAGAACAGAAGGATTGATGTATGGTGGGGTAGTCTGGGGCCGTAGCAGAGGGGCGAACCTTCTCACGCCCTGAATTTCTATATATACATGCACATTAATTTTGTTAGGGTTTTTATATTTAACCATCTTTATTAATATCACAAAGCACCTACATATCAAAGGTATTAGACATGTCAAGGACATTTTCCTGCTAGTGTCAACGAACCGTTACAAGTCGATGTTGTAATGAACACTGAATCCAGAGAAGTTCTTTGATCCTTGTTTATTGCATGATGATAGAGTGTACATATAGGTGGTAACAATGATACACTCGCCAGCGTGCAGGCTCTGCCCCTAAGCTCCTAGTTCAACCTGTCATAGGTCCTAGATACTAGGGAGGTTGTGCGTGGGATAATGTAAGTATACCTAGGTGAGCAGCTCACAGGGTGATGAAATGTACCAGTAGGAGCAGGTCAGATCTGGTTGGGTCTGGTCAGATCTGATGCGTCGCCATACCTGGTTATGATTCTATTTATAAGTGGACCAATCAGGATGGAGGGAGATCGTGGCAATTTCCCTGCATCCTAGAAATGTGTCCACAGGTATGTCGGTATGTTGTGATACTCCCAGTGAGTCAGTGCGCAGAAATAGGATGGGTCCGGCTCTCACAACATCCTGGTATGGGTGATGTAAGAGCAGCTCACTGTACACACTGGGGGGGGGAAGGAGCTGTGAGCTTATGAGCAGGTCCTGAGCGCGTGTGGTGAAGTATTTGATAAATGTGTAAAATAATGATTAATACCCAGAATGGTCCATTGACAAATCCCCACATTCCCACTCGTCTCTGCACAAGGTCTAAGGGAGGAAAATCATCAATAATAATGACTTTGCCAAGTCCATTTGACGATTTTGGGTATTATGCATACAAGATACATAATACAAATGGCGTTCGGTATGAAAATACAGTATAAAAATAAAATAGGTATACATAGAGGTTCCTTTATGGAACTGTAAAAATAAGAGATACGGGTAGCATGCTATTACCCTGTTGGATCAAAGAAGGCTTATGATACTTTTTTACTACAAGAATAAATGGGTACATATATTTTTGGCACGTCGTGAATACTGTTTTTGTACCTGAGCTTGTCGTGATATATATAGTGATACATTGGAGTATACTTTGGAGACGACACCAGAGATTGTGGATAGTCTTGCTGATCACTTCAGCAAAGTCTCCTCCAGTGCCAACTACCGAGACGAATTCCGCCAACATAAAGAAAGGGAGGAGATGAACCCATTAAACCTGCACTCTGACAACATGGAAGCATACAACAAGCTGTTCACAATGGCTGAGTTACACCATGCTCTCGAGCAGGCAAAAGACTCATCTCCAGGCCCTGATGAGATTCATTACCAGATGTTAAAGCATCTCCCAGAGCACCAACTGAGTTTGCTCCTGGACATCTTTAACAACACCTGGACCACCGGTCAATACCCACCATCCTGGTCGGAGGCCTTAGTTGTACCGATTCCAAAACCTGGAAAGGATCCATCTATGCCCTCGAGCTACAGACCCATTGCTATGACCAGCTGTCTGGCCAAGACAATGGAAAGGCTGGTCAACAACAGACTGGTATGGTACCTGGAGTCGAATGATCTTCTAACCCAGTACCAGTCTGGATTCAGAAAAGGTCGCAGTACAACTGACTACCTAGTCCGTCTTGAGAGTTTTTTCCGGAAAGGATTCGCCAACAAAGAACATGTTGTTGCTGTATTTTTTGACCTTGAAAAGGCTTACGACACAACATGGAAATTTGGCATTCTCCAAGACATGGAAAAAATAGGACTGCGAGGCAGACTGCCACAATTCGTGGAAGGCTTCCTCGCAAGCAGAACATTTAATGTCCGACTTGGTGCCACACACTCCAAGAGAGTTGACCAAGAAACTGGAGTCTGGGTCCTCTCAGTGACCCTTTTCGGCATTAAAATCAACGAAAAAGCAAAAACCCTTGCCCACAATGTTGAGTGCTGCCTCTACGTGGATGACTTTGTCATCTGATATCGGGGCACCTCCATGGCAACGGTAGAACCCTTTCCCACCTAGAGACTTGGAGCCTGGAAAATGGCTTCAAATTCTCTGAAACAAAAACATCCTGTGTGCACTTCTGTGG
This sequence comes from Acholoe squamosa, assembly GCA_949317995.1. NCBI lineage: Eukaryota > Metazoa > Annelida > Polychaeta > Phyllodocida > Polynoidae > Acholoe > Acholoe squamosa. The sequence goes on from OX439042.1 coordinate 62,968,798, forward strand.
TAGACGAGGATGCAAGGAAGCTCCTGCCCTCACACTGCACGGGAACACACTAAAGGTAGAAAAGGAGGTCAAATTCCTTGGACTCGTGTTTGATAACATTCTCGCTTTCAAACCCCATATCGAATACCTCCGGAAAAAATGCCAGAAGGCCATGAACCTCCTGAAGATGCTTTCCCACTCAGACTGGAGAGCGGACCGGGAGATTCTGCTGACTCTGTATCGGACGTATATCCTGTCTCGCCTGGACTATGAATCGGTGGTGTATGCATCAGCTGCAAGGTCCTACTTGGATTGGCTAAAACCTATCCAAAACCTGGGCCTACGGCTCTGCATGGGAGCATTCCGATCATCACCGGCAAGTAGTCTCTGCGTTGATTCTGGGGTTCCACCACTGGATCTGTGACGGACCAAGCTGTCCCTGCAATACGCCATCAGAGTCAAGGCAAATGAGAGAAACCCCACCCACCATACCATCTTCTACGAGCACCACAGTGTCTTTCGTAGAAACAAGAATGTGGCAAAGCCTTTCTCAGTAAGGGTGAGAACCCTGATCAGAGAGGCCCGAAATCCCATCACAAAGGTCATGAAGGAAGGACCTGCCAAGTCCCCTCCGTGGGAACAGGCAGAAGCCAAGATCCTTTTTGACCTGAGCAAACACAAGAAAAGCGAAACTGAAAACAAGGTGTACTTGCAGAAATTGGCAGAAATGTGCCATCGCCATCAAATGTATACTGAGGTGTACACTGATGGCTCCAAGGACGGAAACCGAGTAGGCTTTGCGGCTTGTACACCCTTTGGAGTCCGCAAAGGAGCACTACATGGAAGGAGCAGCATCTTCACTGCAGAAGCGCATGCCCTCCTAAATGCACTGGAGTGGATGAAGGTGTCTACGCGCAATGCCTTCATCATATTCTCTGACTCGAAGGCATGCCTGCAAACTCTATGCCAGCATGACCCACGAAACCCAGTGGTGCAGCAGATGAAACAATCTATCTCGCACCTGACTCAGGCCCAGAAAGAGGTCACCCTCTGTTGGCTCCCCAGCCACATTGGGATAGAGGGGAACGAAGCTGCAGACCAGGCAGCTAAGAAAGCCCTGAGCCGGGAACCCGGCTTGGCTCCCATCCCCTCTTCAGACCTGCTCCCTATGGCCAAGGAGTTCATAAAGAAAGAATGGCAGAAAAGATGGAGTTCTGACCACAACAACAAGCTCAGAGCCATCGAACCTTCGATTGGCAAAGAGCATGACCACACTGGCCTGACCAGGAGGGAATCGACAAGACTGACCCGTCTTCGGATAGGTCACTCACTGCTGACTCACGGACACCTCATGAAGGGTGAAAACCAACCCACGTGTCAGCGATGTCAAGTACCTCTGACAATGGAACACCTGGTGCTCTCATGTCAGGCAACAAAGAGGAGTAGGGACAAGCACCTTCATGGTTTGTCCATGAACAGTGTGTTTACCAGCACTGGTAAGAAAGAACTTCTGACCTTCCTCAGGAAAGTGAAGATGTTCGAGGAGCTCTGAAGCGGGGGGGGGGGGGAAACACCTCCCCTCAAGTATTGGTCAGGTGGGCTTGGGGAATGATCCTCCAGCCCGGCTGGAAGAGTAATCTTGCAGCTAGGTTGGAAAGTGGCTCTCTATACTCGTCAGTCCGTGGTAAGCTGACTCGATTGGTATAGAACCACGACTGTCCGGCCCGTGTCAGGATAATGGACCGGTCAGATGATGTGTCAACAGTCTGCGGCACAGCGTCTGGGTGAGGCAGCACGATAAAGAGCCACGAGCAGTGTCTCACTGCTACGAGCCGTGTCCCACTGGTACAAGCAGACTCCCAAACACACGCATGTGCACACTCACATCACACAAGCGCAAATTAAGTTTGAGAAAAGAATGGACTAAATGTCTGATAACCAATGAGGCAGTCCCATGAGGCCTACGGCCTTAGGACGTTAAACAAATCAATCAATCAATCAATCAATTCTAAGCTGAGGTATTTGGAGTATTTGCAAATATGATGTATGGAGAAAACAAAAAAAAAATTTATTTACACAGTTTGTGGAGTTGGCACCAGGAAGTCGAACAAAGGTTGGGAGTTTCCCAAGATAAATTCGGCTTCAAGCTGCCAAGGGCACATGTTTAGCCAGTATAAATTGACCAAGGTCGTATTTGGACTGGCTGTGGGAAGAGAGAAAAAAGAAATTGAAGATTGTATGTAGGGCAGGGTCAAGGTAGTATTCGATCTGACTGTTGGCCCTGCTCTATATAGTTGTGCCAAACTTAAGAACTTAAGGGTAAATGTGAACTTAAGTATGCTACTGACTAAAGCTCATAAATAAATACATAGTTGAGCTTGAAAAGGGTGTTCGAATGGGGATGATCTTGTAGCACCTAAGGTGACATTATAAAAGGTCATGTTATAAAAATCACCTATAAGATCATAAGAGTTTGCCAATCTATTGCAGGCATAAGAAAAGGTTGACCTAGTTTTACAAGAATTAAAGAGTCAGTCTTTGTCCTAAAATAATTATCTTGGGTGGTTGTATGGGGGGTCGGGGAAAGTTTGTGTCTACACAACATAATATATCGTCCAAAGTTCATTATTGCTTATTGGAATATTGTCACTTGCTTTTCCTGAAGTGCTTTCCAGCATGGAAGCTGTTGGGTGGTAGGTTGCCATGCTGTTGGGCGTTTGAGTTCAAAAAACGGCCCTCACCCCTCCTTTAAGTCCTCTGTCTAATAGGCCTGTAGGAGAGTGAGATGTCTGCGAAATCCTCCATCACCGAGGCTAGGTTTCCAGCCTCAGCAGGCTGAGTCTCCACTGTCTGAGTCTGTAGGTGTAGGGGGCTTGACAGAAGAAGGTCGGTGAGCTGGCATGGGCCTCCATGCTGTCCTGGGTGGGGAATATGCTGCGCTGTTGCTCCAGTTAATGGGGACCATTTTGCTGTAGGAACAGGGGCAGGTGAAGCTATTGGGTTTGTGGTGGCACAGTGTGCAGAGGGCGGCAGATGTCTGCCCTCTCATATGTGTGCAAAAATTATTGTTGTGCATCCTGTATGCTGGGGGCATCGGGGTCCCAGGCCTACAGGATGCGGAGATGACAGTGCCTGATAGTGGCAGCACGGCAAGGTGATTGGGCCGTGCTGGTCTTATAGTGATTGGTCTGCTGGTCGTTGAGCCTCTGGATCCGGTGGTACTGGTCCCTCTGTTTTGGGTTCTGCTCGTGGTCCTGACAGGATTGTGGCTGTGTCCGGCGGTGGGCCTGCTGAGAGAACAACAGGAAGAGAGAACAATTCATTAACCACAGATTGTCTGTCATGGTTTGCAAACAGGCCATAGTTAACACAGAAAAAGGACGCGAGGTCAATATTATTCTGTCAACGTATAAAACATAAGTACAGAGCTCAATCGATTCATTTGGCTTAGCGCGGGTCCTGTATCCAGGGACGCTATGGTTACGCTATGGTTAGTTTTTCTAAATTCCACCAGGTGGTAGTAGCGAGCTGGCGCTGTACCACAATGGCGAAAAATAATGTAAGTTATGGGGATAAATACAGGTATGACCTGCTCAGGTTGACTCCTACCTGTTTCATGTACCTTAAAAAGGAACTATGTTGATGCTGATTGAAGGAAAATTTTATTTTTGGGCCGAGATAGGGGCGGGGAGAAAAAAAAATTTTTTTTTGTGTCACCAAAATTTTGATCCGGGCTGCTATAAAAGGGCACCTGTTCGTCTTGTGATGTCATAATGTTACAAAACCATGGAGGTATATGAGCTTGATGTTGTCTTGCCTAACGGCACGGTGCTCCATATCATCATCACTATGTCGGGCGGAGTGTGAGTATATTTTGATTTTCAAATGGCGACTCTTGAGTTTTTGACAATTTTGAGGATCAAGACGTGGGACATTTGGTCTAATCCACTTTTTAATTTGTATTTCAGCATCACACAGATCCAGTGGATAATCATCCCGCCCGGCGGGATGGCCAATGGGTACTAAGGTAAGTTTGATTTGAGCAAGCCAAGGTATGAACATGTGTCAATGTTGTTGTTGTGATAGAAACGCCACGTGCGGGTGTCACATGACCGATGGCAGTCATGGTGACGGCTGTGACGTCCGTCAATTTTGGTAATTGATGCCAAACTGACATGGCGCCGGGCTGCCGCGTGTGGCGCGAAACGTGTTGTGCCAGACGCCGCAGCCAGTGTTGATGTTGATAATGGGCTGTTTGGGTTGTGTATTTGTGTATATTGATGTAGTCTTTCTTGTGTAGATATTAGTAGCTCACTCCACTAGTCTCGTGTATTGGGAAGACTAACTCTAGTGGTATGATGTTGGCTTAGCCCATTCTCATAACCAACACCAAGACGCCAGTACAAGTCACTATTTATTGTTCACTCATTATCCACAGTAACAGTTGTTTTATCAGCTCCACTCAACTCTATACAGCTTCAACGACATCCGTCTAATCATACAAACAGTTCATGTCCTAACAATCCAGTTCTTCTAGAGAGGTATATGTCCCATAGAGGTCCTGCTTAATCCGTTCTTACATTGGCTAAGTGCAATACTAAGTACTAAACAGCTTCATCCCCGTCTACTCCAGGAGTATGTGTTTCTTCCTCGACAGCTCCCACAATACTGACTCCTCACCCGCTTCTCACTAACCCACTACACCTTTACTCGCCATGTACTTGGCTTACTCATATCTTTTCCCTTACAGAATCCTCCTGACCGGTTCTTGTCCAACTCCATCATCGCCTGCTGCATCCCATAGCTACCACAAACCCATCACAGGACTCCTATAGCACTCTCTTATATAGCACACAATAAATACATACATAGTTGTACCCTGTTATACCCGTTCATTATAATTATTGCTTATTGATGACAAGACAGGTGCGGGCGCTCCCCCTCTTGTGACGCGAGTCACACCGGTGTCAGGCATATAATTATGCCTGTATACATATATGTATTGTCTTGTCACTAATACCTGAGGTTCCCTTTATTAAAACACACATTAATAAATATCATTATACTTTTCTTAACACATTATACATTTCAATATGTATATATATGCACACACATGTATATAATACCATGCATTATTATTATTTGTATATTCCACTCTGCATTAGTGACTTATTCTTAGCGCAAACTTGTCCTCTAACATGTACTTATTATTACAATCCTCTCATTCCTTAGTCTCAACTTCTTTTCTTTCCTTTGTTATTTATTTTACTCATTCACTCGCCTTTACTAAGCATTTTGTCCCATTATATGTCTATATATTCTTTTTACTATCCTTACCCGGGCGTCGACACCAATTACACCTGACAGCTCAGTAAATCCCCCTATATCTGTCAACCCAGAACGTTCCCCTCTATCTGCCCTTTGCCCCAAGCATCACTCTATAACACACGCCAACGCGTCTCGGGTCACACAAAGTAACCTCCTGCTTAACTCACGCGCGTACAGCTTATCAACATATTTACACATCACCACCCCTTACTTGTCACATATTGTCATAGTTAATGTCTCATTAGTCCGATATACATCCATGTTATGGTTCTCTGTTAACCATATTATCCCACCTATAATACATACTGGCACCGCTTCCCAGTCATCATAGCAGTTTATTTGTATATCGTCTCTGTATCGTCTACCCCACCCCTTCGTCTCGTGCCAGCTGCACGATATCCCTCCCCCATTTGTCCTGACAAACCCTATGCCAAGTCTCTACTGCGATGGCGTTTTGTTCATCACTCTCATTCTTATTCACTCAAGTCCACGTACACCGATGATGGTCCCGTTCTGGACTCTGGACCCCTCAGAGCCACATTCACAGATTCCTTATGACCTTTATTTGCTGAGTATAAGACAGCCGTAGCCCCATACGTCTCTCCAGGTACTTCTGGTAATTGTCTTGACCTCCTTAACTGAGCCATCGCTCTGGCGTGTCCCGTGTCAGATAGCTGATGTGTGTTAATCTCTCTGTTCCTTATTGGCGTCCATCCCGCCGCTGATATCATTGGTATTTCTAGTGGTACACCTGTCGCCAGACCCCCACTATACCTAATTAGCCTTGTCATCACCGTGAACCCATAATCACCATTCAATATCCCTGCCAATTTCTTCGACACCTTCACAGTGGTTGGTAATGGCAATGGTACCGCGTTCTCTGCCGTTGCCATTTCAGTGGAATACAATACCCGACCCCACTGTACTGTAGCTATGTACTTTGGACACGAGTAACTTATTGCTACATCCCTAATAAGAGCCTGTTCTGCCGGTCTCTGAAACACCTGGTCTAAAGGCATTAGACTTTCCCCCAATGGTATTATTTCCATGATTTCTTTAATTGCCACCTGTAAATACAGTCCATCCACTGGTTGAAGTCTCTTTAGTTGTCATACTTTTCTTACCAGTAGCACAACTGCTATTATCAGTACTATCACTATCAATGACAATATGGCTATTGTTGTCTTGTGTTCCGAATCTTCCACCACATAATCGCCTCCTACATCTTCACCATATTTTTCATAATCCCAAGTTTCTAGACTCCTTATTCTCATAGGCATTCTTGCTAAGATGTATGCCATTGATAGTCTCTTTAAACAGAAGTATTGCACCACCGTTATGGCCATAATGACCACCCCTGCAATTATTACTGGTGAATAGTCCCACAATGACTCAGTAACAAAATGGTCTCCAGCACTTATGCCATCCAGGTCTGGCAATGCCAATCCGTCTTCCATTGCGTTTACTAAATTCTTAAGATTGACAGCTGCTGGTGACTGCTGAATTCAAGCCCTGTGTTTCAGTTTAGTCTTCACCAACTTTGGTAACACTTCATCTTGTAGTACCTCTATAGTCTCACGATTTAGTACGGCCTTTATCCATGTCAATTTCTTAACACTATTCCTTTGTAGCAAGTCATTATTCACAAAAGTCACATTAGTTTCCATGTTCACATGACCACACCCTGCTAAACTATAAGGCATCCATGCTCCGGCAGTCATAAACGCACAGTCACACCCAATGTTCAGTATGGCGTAATGATGCATGTTCACCTTAACGGGTGGGCTGGATTGACACATTAATTGACCTTGTATGTCGGGCCCCGATACTAAAGTGTGTCCCTTACCCAATGCTATCGCAAATGAAGGAAAGCTTGGTTGAACTATGTAGCTAATCTCACAAGTTTCTGCTATGGCCGTTTTGTCATTTCGTATCAGTGCCGCCATGCACCCTCGCTCAGCTATCTTCCTCATGTGTGGTATATCCGGACAGACTGCTTTAGAGTTACCATGGCACCGCGCCCAATTTACCACCGGCTCGGATATATAATATCGCCCATTCTTAGATATGGCTACTTCCGATGGTAATCCTTCTATTCTTGTTCCGTCAGCTTCTTTGTTAGCCAGACGTACTGGTACAGGAAATACCTTTACAGAATACACACAAAATATGTGCTCCTCTGACACCACTGGAATCCGTATCTGCATCTTCACACGACCCCTATGCTGGTAAACCCATACCACACTATTATCATAATAGTATTCAGGATCAGTAAAAGCAACTCTAAATCGCGGGTATGTAGCTTTCAAATATACCTCAGTGTTGACTATAGCTTCTTTCAAATCTTCTCTGGTAACCAGTTTTGATGACAGTTTTCTTCGTGATGCCAGTCTCACCTCAGCTGCCATATCTTTGATCTCAATGAGTTCATTTAGTAAGTGTATAATATACTCCCATTTGACTCTTGTCAGCAAACTTTCATGGTTGTATACAATGGATAGTTTGTATAACGCCACGCTGTGCATGGTTTGAGTTCTTTCCAACAACTCCCGTCTCTTCAATGATACTTTGGCCATTTCATACAATTGTAATTGTCTGTCCGCCAATTCTCCCACTTCCGCCATGACTTCCTCTAAGCCATTACTAGCACTTGTTGCCAATATTTTAATAACATTGCGCATCTTATAAAGCGACATCTTTAGTAGTTGAATATCTTTCTCATTCCTAGCTACATCCTCAGCTCTCCCAGTGCCAAAAATATAGTACGACAACTCCCCTATAATATTCAGACCTGGTATACCTGCTCTCTTAGACCTTTTGACCTTTTGTTGTTCAGGTCTGTTTTCCATCAGTTTTTCCACTTCCTCTTCTCTGGCTTGTATCAGTTTTCTGATAATTTGATTCAACCATTCCTCTTTCTGTTTGATATTGTTACAGGTGTTTTCAAACAATAATGTTCTATTGTGATGTTGAATATCACAATAGTCTATCTGGTATACCCAACACAAACACTTGCGACACATGATTGTGTTCAGCTGTAGAAATGCGCCTGCCAGGTTGTAAAATGACACCCAATTCGGCTCTCTCTAAAGTCTCAAAAGTGTGCCGTCCAACATAAGCCGCACCCCACAAGGAACATAAGACACATAGTATAGTTGGCCACGCCATTTTCTTCTTATTATGGCTCCTGGTTACAGCCCGAGTTTGGTTACTAAGGCTCCTAACTGATCACTCCTGGAAGTTTTATTGGTCTTGAACACCTAATAGGACCTATCGTGCTAAAAGGTTCACCATGTCATGACCTTTTTCCCCCTCACTTGTATATATTTTCCCGTCAACTTGAACACATGCGACCCCTTCCTGTCTATCTGTATGTCGGTTTCATCTGATAACACCAATTTATTGGATTGGTGTCTTTGTTTCAGCGACTCCTCCTAATGTGCCCTTACCCCTTTTTTTTTTACTATAGTTTCACTATATCTTGTATGTCTTTTTATTTGAATTTCTCATCCCTTGGTTAGATACCTTGAATTAAATGCTCAGTCGATGTTTGACTTCTCCCTCGTTCACACTGAAAATGGCTAGCTACTCCAGTGTTTCTATCAATGGCGCACTCAACTACCTTCCTGTGGATCGTCTCCAGCCTGGCTTCACCTATGTCGTCAGTTGTAGAGACCTTTCTTCTACCGATGCCAACATCATTCCTTGCATGTTAATATGCACCGGACCTCAAGGCGCTACTCTACCTTCTCACACTCTTATTCAAGATCACCTCCACCTAGCATGTCATATGACAGACATGACTTTGCGAATCATTCATCTGGATGGACTTCCTGATCTTAACTATCACCTGCAACCAGTTGTCGCTGCTCCACCCGTTCCTGTACCTGCCTATCAGCCCGCTTTCGTCGACATCACTCCACCTTCAGTAAACTTGACCGCTCCATTCTTGCCACCCTGGAATCCTACATTAATGTCGCCTATGGGTGCGCGCCCTGTCTACAGCGCCATTGTGTCTTCTACTTCTAGCTCCGTGTCCACACTTACTTCTGATGTTGTTACAGCTTCTACCGCGACCCTTCCTTTGCATGTGGACACCTCCTACCAGTATCCTCTTCCTGCCGCCTTTGCTGCCCCATCAACTCCTCGACAGCTGCCGGCTCGTCATCAATCTTCATATGTAGACTACAATGTACTTTCCAACACTCCTGCTGCTTCCGGTGTTCCGTCTTCACATCGCACACTACTGCTAGCCACCACTGCACCACTAACGTCTATGACAACTTTATCTTCAACTCCCGATTATTCTACCGCTGCTTCTCACCTCTTCTCTACTACCAGCACCACTACTTCCGGTCTACTTCCTGTTATATCTTCACTGATGATGCCTCGGGTTTCCATTCGGACTGCTCCAGCTGCTGCAGAGGCCCGTGCCACACCGGCCCCTAGGTCTCCACCTTCCAGCTTACACACGCCCGCGCTGGTCCTGACCTCCTCTACTTCCGGTCAGCTCACTTCATCTCTGTCCACTCCAATTCCTGCAGCTTCACTTCCTCAACTTCCGGTTATGTCGCCCTCGTTCTGGAGCACTCTGGCCCTCTCACATGGACATCCACCTTTCTCACCATTGACCTGTCAAGTCGGCTCTAGGGTTTCTTCATCACAACTAGCTTTCAGTTCACTTGCGATCATCTCTCTCTTAACGTCTTCATCTGCTACCACGGTGCGACATCATCCCTACCAGCTTCCTGCTAGACCACAGACCTGCCGTTCCTCTGATCCTGGAGGTCCTATTCTCCCATCCTTGAACTCTCCAGCTTCTACCCTCACGCAGAAATAAGTATATTTCTCTAGTGATCCATACCTTGGTTTCTAGAGACGCTCACTTCGTTCTTGTAACAAGATACTATACACATATTTTCTTTTAAATTTTAAAATATATGCATAAGCTGACTCTATAAAGTCGCTGAACTTCTCTGAGTCGCGAGTTGCGGCACTCACATTCACAGTCACAGGCATATAACTAAACTCGTAAGTACACCCATATGACTGAATATCATGCATCCTAGCACATTCTTAAAGAAGAATTTCACTCACAACTTAAATGTATCTGCAGCTGTAAACACTGTATTTCATTTCTTAGAGTCTGGGTTTCTTCATTAATTAAATAATAATAGGCTCTGGTTCCTTAACAGTATGCCTTACTTCTGGACAAATATATCCTTTAAATTTAGGTCTCTTAATTATGGACCTTGTCACTGGATTCATTCTGTGTGTGGCACGACTGTGGTCCTGCTGGTTCCGACTGATGTTTCCCTGTTCCCTTAGACAACTCATAAATGCCCCATAATGGTTTCCTCCTGTATGTAGTACACTTCTCAGTCTTCTCTCATATACCTGTGTTGTTTATTATCTTCAGCTCCTCTCCTACTTCGTCTGACGATGATACCTCTACTACTACTAGCCCTTAAGATCTTCACTTCAGGTACATATTTCTAATATATTTATATTAAGTGTATCTTAAATGGATCCGACCCATCACAATTTCTACAAACTGTGTTGGATGACTAAGTCTTATCCACAGAGTAGGGTGTATCTGAGACTTGGTATCTCTACCCTCTCTACAGTAGCCGATGACTCCTGTCCTCCAGTATTTTATAACTGATCTCCATTAATTCATCTCAACCGCTATGAGTCTGCCGTTGTCTATAGTCCAAGCTATTCCGCTGAAACTCATCATTGTATTTTATCTCAAGTCTTGACTAAGTTATTTGCTGTTGTTATGTCCGTGTAGCATGTTGGTTATTCTGTCTGCCAATCCTTTGTGTGATGCTTGTGTCTATCGCTCTCCGACATCTGTATAGCTGGAGTTCCACTTCCTCACTGACGATATCCTTGCTTGCCATAACATCTTATCTCTTTCTTACTTACACATGTCTGCTCCCTCTCCCCCCCCCCCTTTTTCACCTGTTGCTAGGCTATTAATATATCTGCATGTCTCAGTATCCAACGCTTCCCCCCCCTTTTCTCTACACATGTTCATTCCCCTGCTGGCTCTGTTTCTGCGCCATCATCCCCGCACGGTCTCTTCTGCCGCTTTCCTCCGCTACCCCATTCTTTCCATACATCTGGGGCTGCAAATACTGCCATGGTTATTTGCTGTATTTTCCACGCAATATTTTTACTTTCCTCAGGTAATTTCCTAACCCAAGTTTTCACTTCACCTTTCATTCCCCACAATAATAATGCCACATATTCCATTTCCCCTAAATCATATATTCTCTTAATTAAGTCCATGTCATAGAAATATTCTTCCACCTTTTCCCCCACTGCTCCTCTAAATGTAGGTCGCGTTATATTTATGCCTGCCATTTTGTACATTTCTTTGTCTAGCCACAACGTTCTCCTCACAGGTGTTGTATCCTGCATTTGTATAGGCCGTCTCTCCCTGTTTGTCAGACCCTGGTTTCACCAATCATATCTCTCAAGGTTTTCCAATTGTTCTCTTTTCCTCCAGGGTCGTCTCATTACCCACTGCCTTGGACACTAATATTCCCTGGGTAATATGCTTTCCCTTTTGTTTTAGTTTAAACATCTCCCAAGTTTCTCCTCTTTGTCTACACTGTTTGCACCGTGTTCCTTTACTAGTCTGACGATGCCTCCTACATTTTCTTGAGAAAAAGAATGCATTAGTTACACTCCCTACTCCATACTTAAAGTGATGTTTGTTCACTTGTTCCCTCAGATATCTTGGCAGTCTCGTGATGTCCAATCTTAATTTTGATATCTTCTGCATTACTATATCCTGCAACGTCGCCCCATTGTACCTAAAGATTTTTGGTAATGCATATCCAAATGAATATATTGCATCCAGCGCGTCTTCTACCTGTTGTCCTCTATATCTTCCTGCTTTTACTATAGATGGTGCTTTCTTTTCTGTGTCCTTTCTTGTGGACATTATATGAGATGTTTTATCCCATGCACTTGTTCCAGGTATTTGGCCGCCCCTGCCGCTGATGATGTCGTTCTGCCGCAAATGTGGCAGAATTTTGATGTTACTTGCCTTCTGCTATAGTATTCCTCTACCAATTTTTCATCCAATTTGACTGATGTATCCAACACAAATTCATCGTCTTTACTATAGAATATTGTCAGTTCTGTCTGTACTGCTGTTTCTCTTGTCTGGACCTCTCTCTTGATTATACCACCATTGCCTTGTAAAGTGGCATCCAATATCCAGCTCCATTCAGTTTGTCCCACTGTAATGTCGCGTATGCTGTCCCATATATTTCCCTGTTTATTTATTAGGACTTTGGCTTGAGCTGCTTCCACCACCTGTATTGGCTCCTGCGTTGAACTTGACTGGCCTGACGTTGAAGCCGCCCCAACTCCTTGATCTTTTGTTTCTGCTGTTGCTGAGTTTGTTGAAGACACTGTGCTCCTTTCATTGTAGTTACTGTTGCAATCGTTATCCTGAATCATCCACGTATTACTGATATTGTTGTATTGCTGTCCTCCAATATTATCATTCATGCTATCGCCAGCTATTTGCCATACAATCATCAACACTGCTGTTAGCTGTGAGGTCCTGTCTCGTCCCCGCTGTGCGCGCTCTGCCAATTCCCGGAGCATCTCCTTCTGCATATACCTGTTGCATTTGCCCCCCCCCCTTTTCCTATCCCAACGCTACCTTTCCTCTTTCTTTGTGCATCGCCTTCCCCTCCGTCTTCCTTCATGAGTCAGCCTGAGCTGCTCCTCCGGGCGGCCCCCCCCTCTCTCTTACAGCACCAACCCATATCCTCATGTAGCAGCACACGTTCATGCTGCAGCATACTGCCCATCCTATAGTATCCAGTCCAAGCTCACTCTAGTCTTCATTGCTGGACGAACTGAGCTCCTCTCTGCCCCTCCTATGATGCCTAAAAATCGGCCCCTTTGGAATAATGTGTTCACTGCTGGATTCCTCACTCATAATTGCTCCTGCCGCCAATTGCTCCTTCCTATCTCTCCTCCTTCTCTCAGCCCTGTCTTCTCTCTCTTTTCTCCTTTGTCTTCTCTCCATTTCCTGCTTCTCTTTTTCCTCCTCCAATAGCCTCTTCACCTCTACATTCTTAACTCTACCCTTCTTTCTCTCACCACAATCCTTCTGTTTCTGGTCATCTCTGACCCTACCAATGTCACTCTCCTCTAACCCTTTCTTTTTACACCAATTATCTACTACAGCTTCCTGTCTGTGCTTCTTCCGGCTAGCTCGCCGTACAATTCCATATTCCTCATTGTCAGTTTCCTGTATAGGCGCGCGCGGTCCAGCTCCGGCCGCCCCTCTTTCTGTCTCATTTGGATCCTTTTTGTCCTTTGACGTCTCCAATTTGTCCCCCTTATCAGCGCCCGCTAGCGCTTTATCCTCCAGACCAGATGAAGGATGTTCTGCCTCAGTCACCCCTTTTGGGCCTTCATGTCCTATATCCTCCCTATTCACCTCTGATTCCACTTCTGTCTGAGCCACTTCCACCTTCCTCTCACCTTTGGTTACCCCATTGTCGTCATGTTTCTCCCCTTTGTATGCTCTCTTTAACTTATTCACATTTACTAAGTGAGGTTTCTCCTTGCCCGTTTTCACAGCTCTCAACCTCACCCTGTTATCCCCCACCACTTCCACTATCCTATGTGGACCTGTGTACCTGCCAGCAAACTTCGATGTATTATTCACCGCGCATTTCGGATCATAATAATATACCCATTCCCCTTCTATAAACGTTACAGGCCGCGCCCGTCCATCCAGCCGGTTTCTAGGCTGCTCCTCATACCTAGCTGTATGAGTGTTGGCCGCCTCCTGTAATAAATGAATACTATGATTGGTCCTTATAAACCAATCCCTCTCAGATGGCACTTTAGACATCAGCCTCTCCTCTGCAAAAGACATAGCCACCGGGTCTCTCCCAAACTGCAATGTGTATGGCGAAAACCCTGTCCTCATGCTAATATTGGAGCGCACTGTCCACAATGCAATAGGTAATAGCTCTGGCCAGTGTTCATGGTCATCAGTCACATAACATCCTATTGTGTCCTCCAATGATTTGTGCAACCTTTCAACCCTGGCATTTCCGGTTGGGTTTCTGGATGACGTAAACCTTTGTTTAGTGGATAGCCTGGCTGTAACCTCACGAAAAACCTGACCCATATATGTGGACCCTCTGTCACTGCACAGTACTTCCACCTTGCCATACCTACACACTATTTCCCTCAGAAACACCCCAGCTGCCGTGTGTGCCGTCGTGTCCTTAGTGCAGAATGCCTCTGGCCATCCTGTCAGAAGATATATGAAGGTCATAATATATTTATAACCCTCTTTGGACCTACGCAATGGCCCGACAAAATCTGTCTGTATTACTTGCCATGGATAATCCGGCGTATCCCATGATCTTGCCTTAGCCCTGAAATGAGGTGCTCTCTTTCTCAATGCGCACCTCTCACATAGCCTCACATATCTAGCTATGTCCACCATCATATTCTTCCAATAAAACCGAGCTTGTACTTTCGTATTCAGCGCCACTGTTCCCACATGTCCACCGCACATAATATCATCATGCATGAGGTATAGCACCCTGTTCACCATAGCCTTAGGTACCACTATTCTCGGGTTTAAGTCTGCTATAGGCCCACCTCTTTTCCTAGCCGGTTTCACATATATGCATAATAACCCATCCTTCATACCCATAAAATCAGCATTATGTAAAATCCCTCTTGCCTTTTCCTCATCCACCGGCAATTCATCTCCCGCCAAATACCTCATCATTCCCCTGCAGAACCCATCTTTCCACTGTTCCCGAATGAAGGTCTCCCTATCCAATTCCTCCCCCTCAAGTTCCATCATGAGCAGCTCACAGCCCACCTCAGGCTCAAACTCTCCCATTTCCTCTCCAGGTGTATCCTCTCCCACTGACAAGGGGACCCTGGATATAAAATCCGGTAGGTAGTGAGTAGCTCCCGGCTCATATTTGATTTCATAGTCAAAATCAGTCATAGAAAACCCCCTTTTAGTCAGTCTTTTGGATGGAGCCTTACTGGCTTGTTGAAGCAGTGGTATTAGTGGCTGATGATCCGTAATTATTGTGATCTTGGCCCCCGTCAGCATATCCTCAAATTTCTTCAAAACTCGTATAACAGCCAACCCTTCAGCCTTGGTAAATGTATACCCATAATATGTCACTGGTCTTAACAATCCGTCTCTCTTCACACAAATAGCCACTCCGCACGCGCCGTCTGAAGCGTCTGTTAAAATATAAAAATGACCCCCTATCTCTGGATGTACCAATAATGTTGTGCTTGCCAATGCTGTTTGTATTTTCTTAAATGACACCTCACACTCATCCGTCCACTTGAATGGCACCCTGTTCTTCAGCAAATTATTCAGAGGCATTGACAAAACAGCATAGTTAGGAATAAAACTCCTGTAATAATTACATAGACCCAGAAAGGATCTAGTCGTATGTTCATTATAAGGTCTCCCAAACTCCTGTACTTTCCTGACCACTTTAGACTGTGTTTGAACTCCTTCAGCATTAATAATGTGTCCCAAAAATTTAATCTCTGCCTTACCCCATTCACACTTTTTTCGGCTTGACTGTCAAACCTGCCCTGCCCAAAGCTACCATTACTCTGCCTACATTATTAATGTGACTATTCACATCCGGGTCAAAAATAGTGATATCGTCCAGGTAGGCCAGACAAGTATGTGGTATTAAGCCTCCTAGCGCTACTGACATAATCTTGGTAAATTTCCAGGGGCTTTGTTTCATACCAAACGGCATCCTCGTCCATTGCCATACCCCCGAGGGTGATTCAAACGCTGAATATTGCCTGCTATCATGATGTAAGTCGCACTGATGATACCCACTGAGCAAATCCATTGCTGTAAAAATGATAGGTTTTCTATATGCCATGTATAAAAACATGCTCCTGGCCGTGGGCATAGGATATGTATCATCCGCTGTAATAAGATTCAGCATGCGATAGTCTGTGCACAGTCTTGCTTTTCCATCCTTCTTCTGTACCACCACCAACGGACTTCTCCATACACTCTCACTGGGCTCAATAATCCCCAACCTCAATAATTCTTTCACTTGCTCATCAATAATGTCCATCTGAGGAGAATACCTGTATGGCCGCATCATACATGGCCCTTTGGATTCATCGACCCTTATTTTCATTGGAGCTAATGAACAATGACCCAACTCCTTCATAGAAAATGCTATAGTATTCATGTTATCCACTAGCATCTCTCTGACTGCCACCTGCTCTTCTGGCGTCATTATAATGTCACCCAAATCCAGGCCCCTGATCTTTTCAATCTTATCCAGCCTTTCTTGGCCACTTAAAGCAGAAATACTACCCCCAGTAGCACGGTCCTGAAGTTCATCCCGCTCCTTCAACCCTCCTCGAGCATTTTGATCATTCCCTCACCGTTCTTTATCATATCGTGCCAAAATCCCACGAGCCTTATCCTTTTCCTCCCTGCCAACGTCAGCTGTTTCGATCACCTCCAACAAATTGAGTTCTGGTTCTTCTATTTCTTGTGCATATGCTATAACCTCACTTGTATCCACATACACCTGTCTGTCTGAGAGATTAACAATCCTCATGTACCATTTCATCCCCACATAGTTTATCGCACCATCTGCTGCTATTACTGCCAAATTAGATGGTCTCAGCAAGACCGTTCTTTTGGTCCTTTCAGCTGTAACATCCCATCCTTTCACTCTCACCAATCTTTCCTCCCATGGGTCCAAAATCACAGTCACCTCAATTGAAACTGGATCCTCAGTAAAGAGACGTACCTTTCCATCCACAGCTACAATCTGTGCCCTTGTGTCAGTAAGAAAATTACGCCCAGCACAATATCATAGGCCAATGAGTCCACTACATTAAAATCATAATATATACAAGCACCATCCATAAAACATTGTAGCCGCACAGTCTCATAAACTTCTAATGACGTCTTGTCCCCCAGACGCACTTTCCCTAATTGAGATGGTTGCCTGTCCCAAATTGCTCTCTCGTTTATACTACTCACAACCGTCCGTGCTATAAAACAATCAACCTGTGTCCACCAAACATTTATATGTGTTCCCATCGATGTTGCACTGAACCAACCATGGTGCTTTGTCTCTTGATCCCCTGTCTCCCGACCCATTCCCTGATATTAAATTTAATTCTGGGGTAGGAATGAGCCGTTGTGCCCGTTTCCCGGCCTGCGCGTATCATTTCCCTGGCCTCTCTGTTCCACGCTCTGCTGAGGAGATGATAACCGCTCTCTGTACCTCTTCAAAAACGCACACTCCTCCGTAGAATGTGTGTTAGAATCATGAATCAAACAATAAGTCGCTCCTCCTCCTTTTTGATCCCTTCTAGCGTCCCCCATCATCCTAGCATACTCCTGGGCTCTTCTCTGACCCTTATCATCCCCTGTCTGCCCTTGTCTATTTCGCCCTGCATATCTCTGTCCCTGAAACCTGTTATTGAAATATTGTGACGCGTTATATTGATTTCCACCGCGTCCCCCTTGATAATTCCATCCACGTCCTCCACCACCTGCATTGTATGGTCTGTTTTGACCATATGCTCCCATGTTAATCCCTCTGCCTGCCGGCACCTGATACTGTCCTTGTGAATTATCACCCCTTCCAGCATATTGTCTCTGCTGATTCTCCCGACCATATTCCATCTCCCTAAGTCCCCTACTATATTCCATAGTGCACATCTCCACCACTGCTTTAGTTTGCTCTCTAGCATATTCCTTAGGGTCAAACTGATCTCCTCCATATGCTCCATCCCGAGGCCCTTCAGACTCTAACATGTGCAACTGAGCTGCCCCTTTGGAGGTCCTCCCCTTTTCTACATTTTCCCAATAGGACGCCAGTCTGAGAGCCTCCTCAAAAGAATCAGCATTATGTTTCATCAGATCCCCCCACAAAAACTGACAGTTTGATGACATCAGGAATGTCAAACTCGTCATATTCTTTTATCTTCAATGCGAAGTCCCAAACCGACTGCCCCTTCTGTTTCAGACAGTGCAAATCCCTATGTTTCTGCCAAAGTGGTCTCTCATCCTCAAAAACCCTCTTCATTATAGCTACCACTTTGTCCAAGGTATCCTTCTCCCCTTCTGGAATACCGTCCATCCATTTCGATGCCCCTTTTTTCAGTCCCAACTTTGCATATTCGAGATGTTGGTCTGGAGACCATGCAAACAGCTTTTGCATCCCATTCAATTCCTTAAAATATCTCCGATAATCCTCTCCAGGTTCCCCTGTGAAGGATGGTAGCTTTACATTCGAATTAGGCACCATGTCGGCGTCCTCCACAAAACCAATAATAGGTGGGGTATCCCCTTCTACTTGCCCTTCCTCACCTTGGTCCACCAATGAACCCACTTCACTATCGTCCCCTTGTATATCAGCCTTTAACCTCCACCAACGGTGCCCTCGGCGACCCCCCTCTGGGCCTCCCTTTCTTTCAGCCGTCTTCTCTCTTCGTCCGCCCTCTGAATGTACCAATCCTCCCAGTCACCCAAAAAATCAGTCTGAAGATGGCTATTTAGAACATCCTCCAAATGCCCCTCATCTGTAGTACGGATTCCCTCAGTTACTTTTCTCCACTTTATCGTATTGCTCAGAAACTTCTCTCTGCGTGCCACTCGCACCCGTTCTTCCTCCTGTCTTCTGAGCAACTCTTCCCTATCTATAGCCTGCTGATATACCCTTTCTTTCTCCAACAACACCTTCCCTCTCTCTATGTTTTGTCTCACTCTAATGTTAGTATTCTGTAGACTGGTTATAACCTCGTCCACTCTTGCCTTACTCACAGACTCCCCCAGACGACTGCCAATCCTATCACCTGTATTGGTCGGTGTACTACAACCTGGCCGATCCTGGTCAGTTTGCACACTCTCATCCCGGCCCACAAAGTCTTCATCGCTCAACTTCCTCCCATCTTCAACAACCACCAAGAAACCAGAGGGCAGCAATGTTGCGTTCTCCCCTTGTAAATCATCCAACCGCTCACTACTGTTCTCCAATTCTTGTTCTTGTATCCCCTCTCTGACGTCCTTGTCCTGCCCTGACGCCACCACCACTGTAGATGCCCCGTCTAACAAATTATCCTCCCGTAGCACGTCCCCGCCATTCGCAAGACTATCCTTTGCTCCACTTCCATCGACCCGTTCGTCCTCATTTATGACCTCGACCAACCCCAAAGATGCTGCTATCGTTTCAAAATCCAAATCCACATCTTCAATATCCACTACATCCCCTTCAGATGCACGTCTTACTCGCCCTTGATCTGCTAAACCTTCAAACTCAAGGCACCTAGGTGTAGCCTTGCTGAAGTGTATACTGGAGCTCCTAGTAATGGGTGTCAAAAAATACTTCAAAAAAATTCAATAATCTGTCTCCTGTCGTCCACCCCTTGCAGAGATTATCAGGCCGTCCCTCTGTGTCGGCACTTACTGTGTGCTCTTGAACCGCCGCCTGTTGCCCATTACTAGAAAAATCAGCCCTGGTCTCCGACTCTGCCGCAGATGACTGATGCTCGTTCTCCACCCCCAATACTGAGAATGGTTCAGAGGTATTGTCCACTACCACCGACCCTGCTGGTTCAGAATCAGCCGCCGTTGACAATTGTAGGTGAGACGTCCCCTCAGACTTGAGATCCCGTTGAGATGACGCCCGCTCCTCCCCTGACCGAGCCACAGGGAATCCAACCTCTCCAGACACCCCCTCTCTAGGACTTTTCAACCTAATTTTTAAAAAAAAAATCGGGGTAAATAGGGGCCAGACAGGAACCAAATATGCAGCTGCTCTGCAAGAGTAGCCTCTTTCAAGGAACTCACAGAGCATTACTCACACAGAGGAACCTACCATTTGACACTTAGGGCATTGTTCGGTGTAGTCGGGTCCAGAGCTCTAGTCAGATAAGACAGTGGCAGAGGTGTTAGAGGAGTGATTTGGCAAAGTGTGACCCTGGAAATTTTCGGTTACCTGTGAAGAGGTCGACCACGTGCCCAAATTGACATGAGACAGGACCTCATTTTTCAGGTCTGGCCCTCGTTTCTGGTCCTGGTTTGAACCAAATGGGGACTTTTTCACCATGACTAAGAGCATGTGCCAGCCAGCCATTTCTACACACGGGGCTCATCTGGCAATTTGGCCAAATGATGTCTCAGTCCCCTTGTATGAGAGCTGATTTGGCACCATGCCAGAAAGTCCCTCCCATGTTCAGTCCTAGTGTGAATTTGGCAAATGGCCATATGTTGACTCCCAAGCCTAGCCTAAGCACCTATCTGGCACATGGTCAAATGATGTCCCAGACCCTAGAACTCAGTGCTTATTCTGCTTGATAAGTCTGCCACAAAAAAAAAAACAACAGTATTTCTCCCAAAATTCTGCTTGGAATGTTCACACCCGAAAGAAAATTATTTCTTGTTTTTCCTAAAATTTCTGCACTATGCCAGAAGGTCCCTCCAATGATTGGTCCTAGTGCCTATTTGGCACATGGCTTAAAGTCGACTTCCAAGGTTATCCAAAGTGCCCATCTGGGACATGGTCAAATGATGTCCCAGACCCTAGGACTGAGTGGTTATTCTGCTTGATATGTCTGCCACCAAAAAAAAACTTTTGATATGACCAATAGCCATGGATCGTCGTCAAGTAGCATGGCCAAGGGGTCCCAAAATAAAATAGCTGTATGAGCTTTTCCTTTTGTATATATAAACTACAAGTGTTGGTGCATAGGTCCCATATATGAGGGAAGGTTAAATATGTTAAGTATTTCAACACCAGCCTGGCCAAGGGAGGTATGCTGAGTACCGTGTGGTCACGTCTATGACCTTATCTCTATTCAGAGATACATAGGATATAGATGTACAACAGTTATCATACCCCAATGATTGTTAATAATATTCAAGAAAACACTCCAGGTATTAAGGGGAATCACTTTACTTGTACATTTTTGGCCAGTTTCTGCCATTTTTACCAGAAACTAACATGCTTCTTTCCAGTTAGCACCACTCCTTGAAAAGGGAAGTTAGGCAATATATTTTTCATTTAACAGATAGAATAAACTTTAAGCTTCACCCTGGTATATAGATATAGGGGTTTGGGGTTGATTTCTGGGTGGTAGAACTAGTCAAAATAGGTCATAGACGTGACCACACGGTCATAGACGTGACCACACGATCGCAACACATGATGCAGTATTCATAGGAGATAGAGGTACCAGAATTATCATACCCTAATAACTGTAAAAAATATCTAGGAAAACACCCCAAGCATGAATGAAAACCACTTTTCTTGTATATGTCTAGCCAGTTTATGTTATTTTCTGGCTCAGGGGGATTGATGCTACTTGAAAAAAGGCCTAACAGAAACTAACAAGTTAGCACCACACCTTGCAAAGGAGACATCTAGGCAATATATTTTATCATTAACAGATAGCATTTCCCTTCAGCTTGTTATGATAGGTTGATGAATACACATGTATATGGCCCAGCTTGGTTGGTACATAACCTCTAGGCGTAACTGCCACTGATTGCAACACAAGGGTGGGAGGCATACAGTTTCGGCTAAGAGGGTAATGCAAAGTCGTAGACGTGACCACGTGGTCATAGACATGACCACACGGTCGTAGATGTGACCACACCTATACTTTTCTTATGATATCTATGTTTCTCTGGGGAATACATTAACCAAACTTACAGGGCTTATTGTTTGACATAAAGGTATGAGGCACACATAATAAGGATAGTTAAATATGAAACACCTAGCAGCATGGCTGCATGTATGGTCGTAGACGTGACCACCCATAAACTACCCCGAAATCAGATCATAGCCTCTGGGCCATACAGTTCTACCAGTAGGTTCATTTTTTTGTGTGTGCTACATAAGTACATGTAAGGTCTCCACATGGTAAATATTATTAGTCCATGTACTGTGTCTTTCCTAGTGTAAGGGAACCCGAAAAAGGTCGTAGACATGACCACTCGTCGATTACACAAAAGGTTTTATGCATCCAGTCACCACAAAAGATAATGCATAGACCACCAACCATTACAAAAATATTCTCAACCCTAGGGGGGGATATCTTAGATGAAATAAATAAAGATCTGGCCTTTTATTTTATTTTTGCTAGCAAGGGGAAAAAATAAGTTCCTAGTTTTTACCCCAAAAATAAGCCTTTTTGGCCATTTGAACCTCTTTAGCTCACTAATTATGCATCACAGATAGGTAAAACCATGACGACCAGAATACATAAAAACTCAACTATATCTATTAATTTGAAGGATTTATTGAATGGTAGGCAAAGACAACCTACTTGACGATGATCCATGGCTATTGTTCTCATATTTTTTTCTGAAATTCTGCTTGGTATGTCCACCGCCAAAAGAAAATGATTCTATTTTTTTCAAAATTTCTCCACCATGCCAGAAGGTCCCTCCCACGATTGGTCCTAGTGCCTATTTGGCACACGGCCTAGCGACGGCTTCCATGGTTATCCAAAGAGGGCATCTGGCACATGGTCAAATGATGTTCCAGACCCCAGGACTGAGAGCTTATTCTGCTTGATATGCCACAAAAAAAAAAAAAAAATGTTTGATATATTTCCCTGAAATTCTGCTTGATATGTCTGCCATGAAAATATCTGCCCCAAAATTCTGCTTGATATTATAGCACAAGTTGAACAGTAGTCCTATATGACATTGAAAAACAAAAAGACAAAAACTTTTTTTGTTTCTTTTTTATTGCACACTGAGATCATTTGGATGGCAGAGTCGACAATTCTCTGCAACCATTTGGCAGACAAACATAGCCATCAAGCGGTTCAACGTGTCAATTTCTTCATCAGTTGATATGATGGTGTCAATCTCTCAAAGTCACAATCTCCTCCTCTGATGGTAATGCATGGTAAAGTGCCCTGTATAGTTCCTCCAACATGGATCTTTGGTTGGTTTGAGGCATACTGTCTGCTTCATTGTTGTATTCCATCTTGTCCAACTAATTTTTTATTTCAGCATGCCAAGCACTTGTGGTTGACCAGTTATTCCACCAATTTGCTGACTTCAATTTTGCACAGGTTTATATACTTGAGAATCACATGACAAAATTAAAATTAGCATAATTGTATGCACAAAGCCCGGTTAGCTCAGTCGGTAGAGCATCAGACTTTTAATATGAGGTTCCTTATCTCATGTTGTCTTGTCATCTGTTCCTCTGTGTGAGTAACGCTCTGTGAGTTCGTTGACAGAGGCTACTCTTGCAGAACAGCTGCATATTTGGTTCCTGTCTGGCCCCCATTTACCCCGATTTTTTAAAAAGATTTTAGGTCGAAAAGTAGGATCGGTCTTCAGGTTCGCTGTGCTACTTTTGGATTTAAAGTTGGCTTCAATTTGACACCCCCACAGGGAGCATTCTTTTCAGAAATAACAACACATATCTTACTTCTTTTCCTTTTTATTATTCTTAACAACACAAACAAAAGATAAAAGTTGGAAAGGTTCTCTTCCTCTGTCTCGATAATGCGATGGTACCTCTATTTCCTTTGGAGAAGGGACCCTGCTTTGTCCACATAGTAAATGTGAAGTTCACATACAAGTGCATTGATTTGCTTTTCCTTTAGATACTTCATTAATCTTTCAGTGCACTCAAGCACCTCTTTTACAGATACAGGAGTAGATATAGGAATTTCCACCACTCTGGTATGAAGCTTGGGAAAATCAGCCTCTGTAGATGTCACATTGGTAGTTATTATATCTGGAGGAAATCGCTGACATACGGGGCTACTGTTCCTCCTATCCAAACAAACTTCCAAGGCATCATCAAGGTGTCCTGTAACAGTTGGAGTCCTACTGGATGTATGTCATCAAAAAGTATTGCTCGTTTATTCACAGCTCTTTCAAGCCAAGACCTGTTTCTTGTGCTCTTGTTGAGATGAAGAGTTTCAGGCTTGAGAGGGCTGAGAAGTACTGTAGCAAGAATAGTATTTCCACTTCAAAATTTGCCTGTCATCAGTAGGTGTCATGGTCTTCATGATGCACCAATGTAGTGCTGGCAAATATGGTCCTCTGCACTTCATTTGAGCATCATGCCGACTATCAGGGACATTTCAGCCCTGTATAGGGTCAGCATGATGCATGAATACAGCCCTGGTGAGATGGCTGCATCCATGTGGCATGACGACCATTAGGCATGATGTATTAATACATCAGTGGCCTTTAAAGGGTTAAAGCAAGAGAAGCAATAGTTTAGTCGAAGTTTATCTGTTCATTTGATCAATAAAATGATCTTGAAGTTCAGATCTCTCTCCTTGCTACAACAATAGGCATTGCGCCAAAGCCTACCTTAGTACCTCATATATATGAGCCATGGCTTATATATAAATTCAAGGCCGAATCTGCCTTGTAGAACTTCCCTAAAGAGGGGAGCGCCTCAGAGGCAGGGTAAATTTACATTGGATTAGTACTAGACTGACGAAAAATAACCATAGGTATACATATATAAAGCATCACTTATTTGAATAATTAACATGGGTAACCATGGATTTGGCAAGTCATGATTCCTTGCTGAATTTTCTGCAATAATAATGAAGTTTGGAAGTGATTATTTCGAGCTTTTGCTTGGCAGTAGCCCCGCATTTGCCATTTTGTCTGCACCAGATGAGTTTGTCTAATGGAGGCAGTGGGAATTTTGTGGCACACCAGGCCACCTAGTGCTAAAAGAAAGAAGCAACTGTGCAGAGTTATCAATTTAATCTCAGAGATGGCACCACTGTGTTGCACCTACCTCAGGACAGTAGAGATCATGGAAGGATGCAGCCCTAGACTAGGTAGCAATTATTTAAACCTTTTAAGGGCCACTGATGCAGAAGTGTTTCATAGTCTTCATGATGCACCAATGTAGTGCTTGCAAGTGTGCTCCTCAGCACTTCATTTTAAGGCTTACTGATGCAGAAGTGTGTCATGGTCTTCATGATGCACCAATGTAGTGCAGGCAGTGTGCTCCTCAGCACTTCATTTGAGCATCATGCCGACCCTTCGGGACATTTCAGCCCTGTATAGGGTCGGCATGATGCATGAATATAGCCCTGGTGAGATACTCCCCAGGGCTGCATTCATGTGGCATGACGACCATTAGGCATGATGAACTAATACATCAGCGGCCTTTAACCCTTTAAGGACAGAGCAAAAATTGTTGCCCTGGCCATGGGGACGGCCTCTGAAAAAAGTATAGTTCCTAGAGGACGAGCCTATTTTCAATTCCTATACTAATCCTATATAATGGGCGTCGACTATAGTCGACGCTAGGCCTGCCATGGTGTCGACTATAGTCGACGCTAGGCCTGCCATGGTGTCAACTATAGTCGATGCTGGCCCTCAATGGGTTAAAGCAAGGGAAGCAATAGTTTAGTCATAGTTTATCTGTTCATTTGATCCATGAAATGATCTTGAAATTCTGGTTTCTCTCCTCTCTACAACAATAGGCATTGCACCATAGCCTACCTTAGTACCTCATGTATATGAGCCATTGCCTATACATAAATTCAAGGCCTAATCTGCCTTGTAGAACTTCCCTAAAGAGGGGAGCCCCTCAGATGCAGGGTGAATTTACATTGGATTAGTACTAGACTGACGAAAAAATAACCATAGGTATAGATATATAAAGCATCACTTATTTGAACAATTAACATGGGCAGGGTAACCATGGATTTGGCAAGTCATGATTCCTTGCTGAAGTTTCTGCAATAATAATGAAGTTTGGAAGTGATTATTTCGAGCTTTTGCTTGGCAGTAGCCCCGCATTTGCCATTTTGTCTGCACCAGATGAGTTTGTCCAATGGAGGCAGTGGGAATTTTGTGGCACACCGCAGCCACCTAGTACACCTCAGGACAGTAGAGATCCAGGAAGGATGCAGCCCTAGACTAAGTAGCAATTCTTTAAACCTTTTAAGGGCCACTGATGCAGAAGTGTGTCATGGTCTTCATGATGCACCAATGTAGTGTTGGCAAGTGTGCTCCTCAGCACTTGATTTTAAGGCCCACTGATGCAGAAGTGTGTCATGGTCTTCATGATGCACCAATGTAGTGCAGGCAAGTGTGCTCCTCAGCACTTCATTTGAGCATCATGCCGACCCTTCGGGACATTTCAGCCCTGTATAGGGTCGGCATGATGCATGAATATAGCCCTGGTGAGATACTCCCCAGGGCTGCATTCATGTGGCATGACGACCATTAGGCATGATGAATTAATACATTAGCGTCCTTTAAAGGGTTAAGGCAAGGGAAGCAATAGTTCAGTCATAGTTTATCTGTTCATTTGATCAATGAAATGATCTTGAAATTCTGATTTCTCTCCTTTCTACAACAATAGGCACTGCACCATAGCCTACCTTAGTACCTCATGTATATGAACCATTGCCTATACATAAATTCAAGGCCTAATCTGCCTTGTAGAACTTCCCTAAAGAGGGGAGCCCCTCAGATGCAGGGTGAATTTACATTGGATTAGTACTAGACTGACGAAAAAATAACCATAGGTATAGATATATAAAGCATCAATTATTTGAACAATTAACATGGGCAGGGTAACCATGGATTTGGCAAGTCATGATTCCTTGCTGAAGTTTCTGCAATAATAATGAAGTTTGGAAGTGATTATTTCGAGCTTTTGCTTGGCAGTAGCCCCGCATTTGCCATTTTGTCTGCACCAGATGAGTTTGTCCAATGGAGGCAGTGGGAATTTTGTGGCACACCGCAGCCACCTAGTGCTAAAAGAAAGAAGCAACTGTGCAGAGTTATCAATTTGATCTCAGAGATGGCACCACTGTGTTGCACCTACCTCAGGACAGTAGAGATCATGGAAGGATGCAGCCCTAGACTAGGTAGCAATTATTTAAACCTTT
Organism: Acholoe squamosa; assembly: GCA_949317995.1. NCBI lineage: Eukaryota > Metazoa > Annelida > Polychaeta > Phyllodocida > Polynoidae > Acholoe > Acholoe squamosa. Next base: position 62,996,056 of record OX439042.1, read on the forward strand.
TAAGGGCCACTGATGCAGAAGTGTGTCATGGTCTTCATGATGCACCAATGTAGGCCTGGCAAGTGTGCTCCTCAGCACTTGATTTTAAGGCCCACTGATGCAGAAGTGTGTCATGGTCTTCATGATGCACCAATGTAGTGCAGGCAAGTGTGCTCCTCAGCACTTCATTTGAGCATCATGCCGACCCTTCGGGACATTTCAGCCCTGTATAGGGTTGGCATGATGCATGAATATAGCCCTGGTGAGATACTCCCCAGGGCTGCATTCATGTGGCATGACGACCATTAGGCATGATGAATTAATACATCAGTGACCTAGGGTTAAGGCAAGGGAAGCAATAGTTTAGTCATAGTTTATCTGTTCATTTGATCAATGAAATGATCTTGAAATTCTGATTTCTCTCCTTTCTAAAACAATAGGCATTGCACCATAGCCTACCTTAGTACCTCATGTATATGAGCCATTGCCTATACATAAATTCAAGGCCTAATCTGCCTTGTAGAACTTCCCTAAAGAGGGGAGCCCCTCAGATGCAGGGTGAATTTACATTGGATTAGTACCAGACTGACGAAAGATAACCATAGGTATAGATATATAAAGCATCACTTATTTGAACAATTAACATGGGCAGGGTAACCATGGATTTGGCAAGTCATGATTCCTTCCTGAAGTTTCTGCAATAATAATGAAGTTTGGAAGTGATTATTTCGAGCTTTTGCTTGGCAGTAGCCCCGCATTTGCCATTTTGTCTGCACCAGATGAGTTTGTCCAATGGAGGCAGTGGGAATTTTGTGGCACACCGCAGCCACCTTGTGCTAAAAGAAAGAAGCAACTGTGCAGAGTTATCCATTTGATCTCAGAGATGGCACCACTGTGTTGCACCTACCTCAGGACAGTAGAGATCCAGGAAGGATGCAGCCCTAGACTAAGTAGCAATTCTTTAAACCTTTTAAGGGCCACTGATGCAGAAGTGTGTCATGGTCTTCATGATGCACCAATGTAGTGCAGGCAAGTGTGCTCCTCAGCACTTCATTTGAGCATCATGCTGACCCTTCGGGACATTTCAGCCCTGTATAGGGTTGGCATGATGCATGAATATAGCCCTGGTGAGATACTCCCTAGGGCTGCATTCATGTGGCATGACGACTATTAGGCATGATGAGTTAATACATCAGCGGCCTTTAAAGGGTTAAAGTAAGGGAAGCAATAGTTAAGTCATAGTTTATCTGTTCATTTGATCAATAAAATGATCTTGAAATTCTGATTTCTCTCCTTTCTACAACAATAGGCATTGAGCCATAGCCTACCTTAGTACCTCATGTATATGAGCCATTGCCTATACATAAATTCAAGGCCTAATCTGCTTTGTTGAATTTCCCTAAAGAGGGGAGCGCCTCAGAGGCAGGGTAAATTTACATTGGATTAGTACTAGACTGACGAAAAATAACCAGATGAGTTTGTCCAATGGAGGCAGTGGGAATTTTGTGGCACACCACAGCAACCTAGTGCTAAAAGAAAGAAGCAACTGTGCAGAGTTATCAATTTGATCTCAGAGATGGCACCACTGTGTTGCACCCACCTCCGTGAACCCTTTCGAGGAGAAACGGTATGATCGGAAGTGTGTTCCTGGTACCGGCGAATGTTGAAAGTTTACCTGCTCATATTTAACAAGCGAAAATGGCGCCACGTTAGCGCTTCTCCCCGAAAGACGTAACCACCTACCTCAGGACAGTAGAGATCATGGAAGGATGCAACCCTAGACTAGGTAGCAATTATTTAAACCTTTTAAGGGCCACTGATGCAGAAGTGTGTCATGGTCTTCATGATGCACCAATGTAGTGCAGGCAAGTGTGCTCCTCAGCACTTCATTTGAGCATCATGCTGACCCTTCGGGACATTTCAGCCCTGTATAGGGTCGGCATGATGCATGAATATAGCCCTGGTGAGATACTCCCCAGGGCTGCATTCATGTGCCATGACGACTATTAGGCATGATGAACTAATACATCAGCGGCCTTTAAAGGGTTAAAGGAAGGGAAGCAATAGTTTAGTCATAGTTTATCTGCTCATTTGATCAATGAAATGATCTTGAAATTCTGATTTCTCTTCTTTCTACAACAATAGGCATTGCGCCATAGCCTACCTTAGTACCTCATGTATATGAGCCATTGCCTATACATAAATTCAAGGCCTAATCTGCCTTGTAGAACTTCCCTAAAGAGGGGAGCGCCTCAGAGGCAGGGTAAATTTACATTGGATTAGTACTAGACTGACGAAAAATAACCATAGGTATACATATATAAAGCATCACTTATTTAAATAATTAACATGGGCAGGGTAACCATGGATTTGGCAAGTGTTGATTCCTTGCTGAAGTTTCTGCAATAATAATGAAGTTTGGAAGTGATTATTTCGAGCTTTTGCTTGGCAGTAGCCCCGCATTTGCCATTTTGTCTGCACCAGATGAGTTTGTCCAATGGAGACAGTGGGAATTTTGTGGCACACCGCAGCCACCTTGTGCTAAAAGAAAGAAGCAACTGTGCAGAGTTATCAATTTGATCTCAGATATGGCACCACTGTGTTGCACCTACCTCAGGACAGTAGAGATCCAGGAAGGATGCAGCCCTAGACTAAGTAGCAATTATTTAAACCTTTTAAGGGCCACTGATGCAGAAGTGTGTCATGGTCTTCATGATGCACCAATGTAGTGCAGGCAAGTGTGCTCCTCAGCACTTCATTTGAGCATCATGCTGACCCTTCGGGACATTTCAGCCCTGTATAGGGTTGGCATGATGCATGAATATAGCCCTGGTGAGATACTCCCTAGGGCTGCATTCATGTGGCATGACGACTATTAGGCATGATGAGTTAATACATCAGCGGCCTTTAAAGGGTTAAAGTAAGGGAAGCAATAGTTAAGTCATAGTTTATCTGTTCATTTGATCAATAAAATGATCTTGAAATTCTGATTTCTCTCCTTTCTACAACAATAGGCATTGAGCCATAGCCTACCTTAGTACCTCATGTATATGAGCCATTGCCTATACATAAATTCAAGGCCTAATCTGCTTTGTTGAATTTCCCTTAAGAGGGGAGCGCCTCAGAGGCAGGGTAAATTTACATTGGATTAGTACTAGACTGACGAAAAATAACCAGATGAGTTTGTCCAATGGAGGCAGTGGGAATTTTGTGGCACACCACAGCAACCTAGTGCTAAAAGAAAGAAGCAACTGTGCAGAGTTATCAATTTGATCTCAGAGATGGCACCACTGTGTTGCACCCACCTCCGTGAACCCTTTCGAGGAGAAACGGTATGATCGGAAGTGTGTTCCTGGTACCGGCGAAAGTTGAAAGTTTACCTGCTCATATTTAACAAGCGAAAATGGCGCCACGTTAGCGCTTCTCCCCGAAAGACGTAACCACCTACCTCAGGACAGTAGAGATCATGGAAGGATGCAACCCTAGACTAGGTAGCAATTATTTAAACCTTTTAAGGGCCACTGATGCAGAAGTGTGTCATGGTCTTCATGATGCACCAATGTAGTGCAGGCAAGTGTGCTCCTCAGCACTTCATTTGAGCATCATGCTGACCCTTCGGGACATTTCAGCCCTGTATAGGGTCGGCATGATGCATGAATATAGCCCTGGTGAGATACTCCCCAGGGCTGCATTCATGTGCCATGACGACTATTAGGCATGATGAACTAATACATCAGCGGCCTTTAAAGGGTTAAAGGAAGGGAAGCAATAGTTTAGTCATAGTTTATCTGCTCATTTGATCAATGAAATGATCTTGAAATTCTGATTTCTCTTCTTTCTACAACAATAGGCATTGCGCCATAGCCTACCTTAGTACCTCATGTATATGAGCCATTGCCTATACATAAATTCAAGGCCTAATCTGCCTTGTAGAACTTCCCTAAAGAGGGGAGCGCCTCAGAGGCAGGGTAAATTTACATTGGATTAGTACTAGACTGACGAAAAATAACCATAGGTATACATATATAAAGCATCACTTATTTAAATAATTAACATGGGCAGGGTAACCATGGATTTGGCAAGTGTTGATTCCTTGCTGAAGTTTCTGCAATAATAATGAAGTTTGGAAGTGATTATTTCGAGCTTTTGCTTGGCAGTAGCCCCGCATTTGCCATTTTGTCTGCACCAGATGAGTTTGTCCAATGGAGGCAGTGGGAATTTTGTGGCACACCGCAGCCACCTTGTGCTAAAAGAAAGAAGCAACTGTGCAGAGTTATCCATTTGATCTCAGAGATGGCACCACTGTGTTGCACCTACCTCAGGACAGTAGAGATCCAGGAAGGATGCAGCCCTAGACTAAGTAGCAATTCTTTAAACCTTTTAAGGGCCACTGATGCAGAAGTGTGTCATGGTCTTCATGATGCACCAATGTAGTGCAGGCAAGTGTGCTCCTCAGCACTTCATTTGAGCATCATGCTGACCCTTCGGGACATTTCAGCCCTGTATAGGGTTGGCATGATGCATGAATATAGCCCTGGTGAGATACTCCCTAGGGCTGCATTCATGTGGCATGACGACTATTAGGCATGATGAGTTAATACATCAGCGGCCTTTAAAGGGTTAAAGCAAGGGAAGCAATAGTTTAGTCATAGTTTATCTGTTCATTTGATCAATAAAATGATCTTGAAATTCTGATTTCTCTCCTTTCTACAACAATAGGCATTGCGCCATAGCCTACCTTAGTACCTCATGTATATGAGCCATTGCCTATACATAAATTCAAGGCCTAATCTGCTTTGTTGAATTTCCCTAAAGAGGGGAGCGCCTCAGAGGCAGGGTAAATTTACATTGGATTAGTACTAGACTGACGAAAAATAACCAGATGAGTTTGTCCAATGGAGGCAGTGGGAATTTTGTGGCACACCACAGCAACCTAGTGCTAAAAGAAAGAAGCAACTGTGCAGAGTTATCAATTTGATCTCAGAGATGGCACCACTGTGTTGCACCTACCTCAGGACAGTAGAGATCATGGAAGGATGCAACCCTAGACTAGGTAGCAATTATTTAAACCTTTTAAGGGCCACTGATGCAGAAGTGTGTCATGGTCTTCATGATGCACCAATGTAGGCCTGGCAAGTGTGCTCCTCAGCACTTGATTTTAAGGCCCACTGATGCAGAAGTGTGTCATGGTCTTCATGATGCACCAATGTAGTGCAGGCAAGTGTGCTCCTCAGCACTTAATTTGAGCATCATGCCGACCCTTCGGGACATTTCAGCCCTGTATAGGGTCGGCATGATGCATGAATATAGCCCTGGTGAGATACTCCCTGGGGGTGCATTCATGTGGCATGACGACCATTAGGCATGATGAATTAATACATCAGCGACCTTTAAAGGGTTAAGGCAAGGGAAGCAATAGTTTAGTCATAGTTTATCTGTTCATTTGATCAATGAAATGATCTTGAAATTCTGATTTCTCTCCTTTCTACAACAATAGGCATTGCACCATAGCCTACCTTAGTACCTCATGTATATGAGCCATTGCCTATACATAAATTCAAGGCCTAATCTGCCTTGTAGAACTTCCCTAAAGAGGGGAGCCCCTCAGATGCAGGGTGAATTTACATTGGATTAGTACCAGACTGACGAAAGATAACCATAGGTATAGATATATAAAGCATCACTTATTTGAACAATTAACATGGGCAGGGTAACCATGGATTTGGCAAGTCATGATTCCTTGCTGAAGTTTCTGCAATAATAATGAAGTTTGGAAGTGATTATTTCGAGCTTTTGCTTGGCAGTAGCCCCGCATTTGCCATTTTGTCTGCACCAGATGACTTTGTCCAATGGAGGCAGTGGGAATTTTGTGGCACACCGCAGCCACCTAGTGCTAAAAGAAAGAAGCAACTGTGCAGAGTTATCAATTTGATCTCAGAGATGGCACCACTGTGTTGCACCTACCTCAGGACAGTAGAGATCATGGAAGGATGCAGCCCTAGACTAGGTAGCAATTATTTAAACCTTTTAAGGGCCACTGATGCAGAAGTGTGTCATGGTCTTCATGATGCACCAATGTAGTGCAGGCAAGTGTGCTCCTCAGCACTTCATTTGAGCATCATGCCGACCCTTCGGGACATTTCAGCCCTGTATAGGGTCGGCATGATGCATGAATATAGCCCTGGTGAGATACTCCCCAGGGCTGCATTCATGTGGCATGACGACCATTAGGCATGATGAATTAATACATCAGCGACCTTTAAAGGGTTAAGGCAAGGGAAGCAATAGTTTAGTCATAGTTTATCTGTTCATTTGATCAATGAAATGATCTTGAAATTCTGATTTCTCTCCTTTCTACAACAATAGGCATTGCACCATAGCCTACCTTAGTACCTCATGTATATGAGCCATTGCCTATACATAAATTCAAGGCCTAATCTGCCTTGTAGAACTTCCCTAAAGAGGGGAGCCCCTCAGATGCAGGGTGAATTTACATTGGATTAGTACCAGACTGACGAAAGATAACCATAGGTATAGATATATAAAGCATCACTTTTTTGAAGAATTAACATGGGCAGGGTAACCATGGATTTGGCAAGTCATGATTCCTTGCTGAAGTTTCTGCAATAATAATGAAGTTTGGAAGTGATTATTTCGAGCTTTTGCTTGGCAGTAGCCCCGCATTTGCCATTTTGTCTGCACCAGATGAGTTTGTCCAATGGAGGCAGTGGGAATTTTGGGTTACGTCTTTCGGGGAGAAGCGCTAACGTGGCGCCATTTTCGCTTGTTAAATATGAGCAGGTAAATTTTCAACTTTCGCCGGTACCAGGAACACACTTCCGATCATACCGTTTCTCCTCGAAAGGGTTCACGGGAATTTTGTGGCACACCGCAGCCACCTTGTGCTAAAAGAAAGTAGCAACTGTGCAGAGTTATCAATTTGATCTCAGAGATGGCACCACTGTGTTGCACCTACCTCAGGACAGTAGAGATCATGGAATGATGCAGCCCTAGACTAGGTAGCAATTATTTAAACCTTTTAAGGGCCACTGATGCAGAAGTGTGTCATGGTCTTCATGATGCACCAATGTAGTGCTGACAAGTGTGCTCCTCAGCACTTGATTTTAAGGCCCACTGATGCAGAAGTGTGTCATGGTCTTCATGATGCACCAATGTAGTGCAGGCAAGTGTCCTCCTCAGCACTTCATTTGAGCATCATGCCGACCCTTAGGGACATTTCAGCCCTGTATAGGGTCGGCATGATGCATGAATATAGCCCTGGTGAGATACTCCCCAGGGCTGCATTCATGTGGCATGACAACCATTAGGCATGATGAACTAATACATCAGCGGCCTTTAAAGGGTTAAGACAAGGGAAGCAATAGTTTAGTCATAGTTTATCTGTTCATTTGATCAATGAAATGATCTTGAAATTCTGATTTCTCTCCTTTCTACAACAATAGGCATTGCACCATAGCCTACCTTAGTACCTCATGTATATGAGCCATTGCCTATACATAAACTCAAGGCCTAATCTGCCTTGTAGAACTTCCCTAAAGAGGGGAGCCCCTCAGATGCAGGGTGAATTTACATTGGATTAGTACCAGACTGACGAAAAAATAACCATAGGTATAGATATATAAAGCATCACTTATTTGAACAATTAACATGGGCAGGGTAACCATGGATTTGGCAAGTCATGATTCCTTGCTGAAGTTTCTGCAATAATAATGAAGTTTGGAAGTGATTATTTCGAGCTTTTGCTTGGCAGTAGCCCCGCATTTGCCATTTTGTCTGCACCAGATGACTTTGTCAAATGGAGGCAGTGGGAATTTTGTGGCACACCGCAGCCACCTAGTGCTAAAAGAAAGAAGCAACTGTGCAGAGTTATCAATTTTATCTCAGAGATGGCACCACTGTGTTGCACCTACCTCAGGACAGTAGAGATCATGGAAGGATGCAGCCCTAGACTAGGTAGCAATTATTTAAACCTTTTAAGGGCCACTGATGCAGAAGTGTGTCATGGTCTTCATGATGCACCAATGTAGTGCTGGCAAGTGTGCTCCTCAGCACTTGATTTTAAGGCCCACTGATGCAGAAGTGTGTCATGGTCTTCATGATGCACCAATGTAGTGCAGGCAAGTGTCCTCCTCAGCACTTCATTTGAGCATCATGCCGACCCTTCGGGACATTTCAGCCCTGTATAGGGTCGGCATGATGCATGAATATAGCCCTGGTGAGATACTCCCCAGGGCTGCATTCATGTGGCATGACAACCATTAGGCATGATGAACTAATACATCAGCCGCCTTTAAAGGGTTAAAGCAAGGGAAGCAATAGTTTAGTCATAGTTTATCTGTTCATTTGATCAATAAAATGATCTTGAAATTCTGATTTCTCTCCTTTCTACAACAATAGGCATTGCGCCATAGCCTACCTTAGTACCTCATGTATATGAGCCATTGCCTATACATAAATTCAAGGCCTAATCTGCCTTGTAGAACTTCCCTAAAGAGGGGAGCGCCTCAGAGGCAGGGTAAATTTACATTGGATTAGTACTAGACTGATGAAAAATAACCAGATGAGTTTGTCCAATGGAGGCAGTGGGAATTTTGTGGCACACCACAGCAACCTAGTGCTAAAAGAAAGAAGCAACTGTGCAGAGTTATCAATTTGATCTCAGAGATGGCACCACTGTGTTGCACCTACCTCAGGACAGTAGAGATCATGGAAGGATGCAACCCTAGACTAGGTAGCAATTATTTAAACCTTTTAAGGGCCACTGATGCAGAAGTGTGTCATGGTCTTCATGATGCACCAATGTAGTGCTGGCAAGTGTGCTCCTCAGCACTTGATTTTAAGGCCCACTGATGCAGAAGTGTGTCATGGTCTTCATGATGCACCAATGTAGTGCAGGCAAGTGTGCTCCTCAGCACTTCATTTGAGCATCATGCTGACCCTTCGGGACATTTCAGCCCTGTATAGGGTCGGCATGATGCATGAATATAGCCCTGGTGAGACACTCCCCAGGGCTGCATTCATGTGCCATGACGACTATTAGGCATGATGAACTAATACATCAGCGGCCTTTAAAGGGTTAAAGGAAGGGAAGCAATAGTTTAGTCATAGTTTATCTGTTCATTTGATCAATGAAATGATCTTGAAATTCTGATTTCTCTTCTTTCTACAACAAAAGGCATTGCGCCATAGCCTACCTTAGTACCTCATGTATATGAGCCATTGCCTATACATAAATTCAAGGCCTAATCTGCCTTGTAGAACTTCCCTAAAGAGGGGAGCGCCTCAGAGGCAGGGTAAATTTACATTGGATTAGTACTAGACTGATGAAAAATAACCATAGGTATAGATATATAAAGCATCACTTATTTGAATAATTAACATGGGCAGGGTAACCATGGATTTGGCAAGTCATGATTCCTTGCTGAGGTTTCTGCAATAATAATGAAGTTTGGAAGTGATTATTTCGAGCTTTTGCTTGGCAGTAGCCCCGCATTTGCCATTTTGTCTGCACCAGATGAGTTTGTCCAATGGAGGCAGTGGGAATTTTGTGGTACACCGCAGCCACCTAGTGCTAAAAGAAAGAAGCAACTGTGCAGAGTTATCAATTTGATCTCAGAGATGGCACCACTGTGTTGCACCTACCTCAGGACAGTAGAGATCATGGAAGGATGCAGCCCTAGACTAGGTAACAATTATTTAAACCTTTTAAGGGCCACTGATGCAGAAGTGTGTCATGGTCTTCATGATGCACCAATGTAGGCCTGGCAAGTGTGCTCCTCAGCACTTGATTTTAAGGCCCACTGATGCAGAAGTGTGTCATGGTCTTCATGATGCACCAATGTAGTGCAGGCAAGTGTGCTCCTCAGCACTTCATTTGAGCATCATGCCGACCCTTTGGGACATTTCAGCCCTGTATAGGGTCGGCATGATGCATGAATATAGCCCTGGTGAGATACTCCCCAGGGCTGCATTCATGTGCATGACGACCATTAGGCATGATGAATTAATACATCAGCGACCTTTAAAGGGTTAAGGCAAGGGAAGCAATAGTTTAGTCATAGTTTATCTGTTCATTTGATCAATGAAATGATCTTGAAATTCTGATTTCTCTCCTTTCTACAACAATAGGCATTGCACCATAGCCTACCTTAGTACCTCATGTATATGAGCCATTGCCTATACATAAACTCAAGGCCTAATCTGCCTTGTAGAACTTCCCTAAAGAGGGGAGCCCCTCAGATGCAGGGTGAATTTACATTGGATTAGTACCAGACTGACGAAAAAATAACCATAGGTATAGATATATAAAGCATCACTTATTTGAACAATTAACATGGGCAGGGTAACCATGGATTTGGCAAGTCATGATTCCTTGCTGAAGTTTCTGCAATAATAATGAAGTTTGGAAGTGATTATTTCGAGCTTTTGCTTGGCAGTAGCCCCGCATTTGCCATTTTGTCTGCACCAGATGACTTTGTCCAATGGAGGCAGTGGGAATTTTGTGGCACACCGCAGCCACCTAGTGCTAAAAGAAAGAAGCAACTGTGCAGAGTTATCAATTTGATCTCAGAGATGGCACCACTGTGTTGCACCTACCTCAGGACAGTAGAGATCATGGAAGGATGCAGCCCTAGACTAGGTAGCAATTATTTAAACCTTTTAAGGGCCACTGATGCAGAAGTGTGTCATGGTCTTCATGATGCACCAATGTAGTGCTGGCAAGTGTGCTCCTCAGCACTTGATTTTAAGGCCCACTGATGCAGAAGTGTGTCATGGTCTTCATGATGCACCAATGTAGTGCAGGCAAGTGTCCTCCTCAGCACTTCATTTGAGCATCATGCCGACCCTTCGGGACATTTCAGCCCTGTATAGGGTCGGCATGATGCATGAATATAGCCCTGGTGAGATACTCCCCAGGGCTGCATTCATGTGGCATGACAACCATTAGGCATGATGAACTAATACATCAGCCGCCTTTAAAGGGTTAAAGCAAGGGAAGCAATAGTTTAGTCATAGTTTATCTGTTCATTTGATCAATAAAATGATCTTGAAATTCTGATTTCTCTCCTTTCTACAACAATAGGCATTGCGCCATAGCCTACCTTAGTACCTCATGTATATGAGCCATTGCCTATACATAAATTCAAGGCCTAATCTGCCTTGTAGAACTTCCCTAAAGAGGGGAGCGCCTCAGAGGCAGGGTAAATTTACATTGGATTAGTACTAGACTGACGAAAAATAACCAGATGAGTTTGTCCAATGGAGGCAGTGGGAATTTTGTGGCACACCACAGCAACCTAGTGCTAAAAGAAAGAAGCAACTGTGCAGAGTTATCAATTTGATCTCAGAGATGGCACCACTGTGTTGCACCTACCTCAGGACAGTAGAGATCATGGAAGGATGCAACCCTAGACTAGGTAGCAATTATTTAAACCTTTTAAGGGCCACTGATGCAGAAGTGTGTCATGGTCTTCATGATGCACCAATGTAGTGCTGGCAAGTGTGCTCCTCAGCACTTGATTTTAAGGCCCACTGATGCAGAAGTGTGTCATGGTCTTCATGATGCACCAATGTAGTGCAGGCAAGTGTGCTCCTCAGCACTTCATTTGAGCATCATGCTGACCCTTCGGGACATTTCAGCCCTGTATAGGGTCGGCATGATGCATGAATATAGCCCTGGTGAGACACTCCCCAGGGCTGCATTCATGTGCCATGACGACTATTAGGCATGATGAACTAATACATCAGCGGCCTTTAAAGGGTTAAAGGAAGAGAAGCAATAGTTTAGTCATAGTTTATCTGTTCATTTGATCAATGAAATGATCTTGAAATTCTGATTTCTCTTCTTTCTACAACAAAAGGCATTGCGCCATAGCCTACCTTAGTACCTCATGTATATGAGCCATTGCCTATACATAAATTCAAGGCCTAATCTGCCTTGTAGAACTTCCCTAAAGAGGGGAGCGCCTCAGAGGCAGGGTAAATTTACATTGGATTAGTACTAGACTGATGAAAAATAACCATAGGTATAGATATATAAAGCATCACTTATTTGAATAATTAACATGGGCAGGGTAACCATGGATTTGGCAAGTCATGATTCCTTGCTGAGGTTTCTGCAATAATAATGAAGTTTGGAAGTGATTATTTCGAGCTTTTGCTTGGCAGTAGCCCCGCATTTGCCATTTTGTCTGCACCAGATGAGTTTGTCCAATGGAGGCAGTGGGAATTTTGTGGTACACTGCAGCCACCTAGTGCTAAAAGAAAGAAGCAACTGTGCAGAGTTATCAATTTGATCTCAGAGATGGCACCACTGTGTTGCACCTACCTCAGGACAGTAGAGATCATGGAAGGATGCAGCCCTAGACTAGGTAACAATTATTTAAACCTTTTAAGGGCCACTGATGCAGAAGTGTGTCATGGTCTTCATGATGCACCAATGTAGGCCTGGCAAGTGTGCTCCTCAGCACTTGATTTTAAGGCCCACTGATGCAGAAGTGTGTCATGGTCTTCATGATGCACCAATGTAGTGCAGGCAAGTGTGCTCCTCAGCACTTCATTTGAGCATCATGCCGACCCTTTGGGACATTTCAGCCCTGTATAGGGTCGGCATGATGCATGAATATAGCCCTGGTGAGATACTCCCCAGGGCTGCATTCATGTGCATGACGACCATTAGGCATGATGAATTAATACATCAGCGACCTTTAAAGGGTTAAGGCAAGGGAAGCAATAGTTTAGTCATAGTTTATCTGTTCATTTGATCAATGAAATGATCTTGAAATTCTGATTTCTCTCCTTTCTACAACAATAGGCATTGCACCATAGCCTACCTTAGTACCTCATGTATATGAGCCATTGCCTATACATAAATTCAAGGCCTAATCTGCCTTGTAGAACTTCCCTAAAGAGGGGAGCCCCTCAGATGCAGGGTGAATTTACATTGGAGTAGTACCAGACTGACGAAAGATAACCATAGGTATAGATATATAAAGCATCACTTATTTGAACAATTAACATGGGCAGGGTAACCATGGATTTGGCAAGTCATGATTCCTTGCTGAAGTTTCTGCAATAATAATGAAGTTTGGAAGTGATTATTTCGAGCTTTTGCTTGGCAGTAGCCCCGCATTTGCCATTTTGTCTGCACCAGATGAGTTTGTCCAATGGAGGCAGTGGGAATTTTGTGGCACACCGCAGCCACCTAGTGCTAAAAGAAAGAAGCAACTGTGCAGAGTTATCAATTTTATCTCAGAGATGGCACCACTGTGTTGCACCTACCTCAGGACAGTAGAGATCATGGAAGGATGCAGCCCTAGACTAGGTAGCAATTATTTAAACCTTTTAAGGGCCACTGATGCAGAAGTGTGTCATGGTCTTCATGATGCACCAATGTAGTGCTGGCAAGTGTGCTCCTCAGCACTTGATTTTAAGGCCCACTGATGCAGAAGTGTGTCATGGTCTTTATGATGCACCAATGTAGTGCAGGCAAGTGTCCTCCTCAGCACTTCATTTGAGCATCATGCCGACCCTTAGGGACATTTCAGCCCTGTATAGGGTCGGCATGATGCATGAATATAGCCCTGGTGAGATACTCCCCAGGGCTGCATTCATGTGGCATGACAACCATTAGGCATGATGAACTAATACATCAGCGCCCTTTAAAGGGTTAAGGCAAGGGAAGCAATAGTTTAGTCATAGTTTATCTGTTCATTTGATCAATGAAATGATCTTGAAATTCTGATTTCTCTCCTTTCTACAACAATAGGCATTGTGCCATAGCCTACCTTAGTACCTCATGTATATGAGCCATTGCCTATACATAAATTCAAGGCCTAATCTGCCTTGTAGAACTTCCCTAAAGAGGGGAGCCCCTCAGATGCAGGGTGAATTTACATTGGATTAGTACCAGACTGACGAAAGATAACCATAGGTATAGATATATAAAGCATCACTTATTTGAACAATTAACATGGGCAGGGTAACCATGGATTTGGCAAGTCATGATTGCTTGCTGAAGTTTCTGCAATAATAATGAAGTTTGGAAGTGATTATTTCGAGCTTTTGCTTGGCAGTAGCCCCGCATTTGCCATTTTGTCTGCACCAGATGAGTTTGTCCAATGGAGGCAGTGAGAATTTTGTGGCACACCGCAGCCACCTAGTGCTAAAAGAAAGAAGCAACTGTGCAGAGTTATCAATTTTATCTCAGAGATGGCACCACTGTGTTGTACCTACCTCAGGACAGTAGAGATCATGGAAGGATGCAGCCCTAGACTAGGTAGCAATTATTTAAACCTTTTAAGGGCCACTGATGCAGAAGTGTGTCATGGTCTTCATGATGCACCAATGTAGTGCTGGCAAGTGTGCTCCTCAGCACTTGATTTTAAGGCCCACTGATGCAGAAGTGTGTCATGGTCTTCATGATGCACCAATGTAGTGCAGGCAAGTGTCCTCCTCAGCACTTCATTTGAGCATCATGCCGACCCTTAGGGACATTTCAGCCTTGTATAGGGTCGGCATGATGCATGAATATAGCCCTGGTGAGATACTCCCCAGGGCTGCATTCATGTGGCATGACAACCATTAGGCATGATGAACTAATACATCAGCGGCCTTTAAAGGGTTAAGGCAAGGGAAGCAATAGTTTAGTCATAGCTTATCTGTTCATTTGATCGATGAAATGATCTTGAAATTCTGATTTCTCTCCTTTCTACAACAATAGGCATTGCACCATAGCCTACCTTAGTACCTCATGTATATGAGCCATTGCCTATACATAAATTCAAGGCCTAATCTGCCTTGTAGAACTTCCCTAAAGAGGGGAGCCCCTCAGATGCAGGGTGAATTTACATTGGATTAGTACCAGACTGACGAAAAAATAACCATAGGTATAGATATATAAAGCATCACTTATTTGAACAATTAACATGGGCAGGGTAACCATGGATTTGGCAAGTCATGATTCCTTGCTGAAGTTTCTGCAATAATAAGGAAGTTTGGAAGTGATTATTTCGAGCTTTTGCTTGGCAGTAGCCCCGCATTTGCCATTTTGTCTGCACCAGATGAGTTTGTCCAATGGAGGCAGTGGGAATTTTGTGGCACACCGCAGCCACCTAGTGCTAAAAGAAAGAAGCAACTGTGCAGAGTTATTGTTAGGCGCATTTCACCAATCTGCGCCGATCGCCAATTTCATCTTGCGCTATGCACTAATAGTGCGAGTTTTCAATAAAGTTATTAAAGATTTTCTAAAATCTATTTGTTTGGTACTTTTAGAAGTAAAGTATTTATGTTTTTCAACCATTGATCTAACATTTTGGATCTTTATCTCTTTGAAAACATAATGAAATATATCGACAGTAGACTTGCTCGCCGATACGCAGATATTGGTGCTTTGTGCAAAATTGGAGCTTTGCGTGGCGCCGATCTTTCGCAATTCTCAAACTGCGCTGCGCTATTTGAGAATTGCGCAGATTGGTGATCCGCGCGCTACAGTTATCAATTTTATCTCAGAGATGGCACCACTGTGTTGCACCTACCTCAGGACAGTAGAGATCATGGAAGGATGCAGCCCTAGACTAGGTAGCAATTATTTAAACCTTTTAAGGGCCACTGATGCAGAAGTGTGTCATGGTCTTCATGATGCACCAATGTAGTGCTGGCAAGTGTGCTCCTCAGCACTTGATTTTAAGGCCCACTGATGCAGAAGTGTGTCATGGTCTTCATGATGCACCAATGTAGTGCAGGCAAGTGTCCTCCTCAGCACTTCATTTGAGCATCATGCCTACCCTTAGGGACATTTCAGCCCTGTATAGGGTCGGCATGATGCATGAATATAGCCCTGGTGAGATACTCCCCAGGGCTGCATTCATGTGGCATGACAACCATTAGGCATGATGAACTAATACATCAGCGGCCTTTAAAGGGTTAAAGCAAGGGAATCAATAGTTTAGTCATAGTTTATCTGTTCATTTGATCAATAAAATGATCTTGAGATTCTGATTTCTCTCCTTTCTACAACAATAGGCATTGTGCCATAGCCTACCTTAGTACCTCATGTATATGAGCCATTGCCTATACATAAATTCAAGGCCTAATCTGCCTTGTAGAACTTCCCTAAAGAGGGGAGCGCCTCAGAGGCAGGGTAAATTTACATTGGACTAGTACTAGACTGACGAAAAATAACATTAGGTATACATATATAAAGCATCACTTATTTAAATAATTAACATGGGCAGGGTAACCATGGATTTGGCAAGTCTTGATTCCTTGCTGAAGTTTCTGCAATAATAATGAAGTTTGGAAGTGATTATTTCGAGCTTTTGCTTGGCAGTAGCCCCGCATTTGCCATTTTGTCTGCACCAGATGAGTTTGTCCAATGGAGGCAGTGGGAATTTCGTGGCACACCGCAGCCACCTAGTGCTAAAAGAAAGAAGCAACTGTGCAGAGTTATCAATTTCATCTCAGAGATGGCACCACTGTGTTGCACCTACCTCAGGACAGTAGAGATCATGGAAGGATGCAGCCCTAGACTAGGTAGCAATTATTTAAACCTTTTAAGGGCCACTGATGCAGAAGTGTGTCATGGTCTTCATGATGCACCAATGTAGTGCTGGCAAGTGTGCTCCTCAGCACTTGATTTTAAGGCCCACTGATGCAGAAGTGTGTCATGGTCTTCATGATGCACCAATGAAGTGCAGGCAAGTGTTCTCCTCAGCACTTCATTTGAGCATCATGCCGACCCTTAGGGACATTTCAGCCCTGTATAGGGTCGGTATGATGCATGAATATAGCCCTGGTGAGATACTCCCCAGGGCTGCATTCATGTGGCATGACGACCATTAGGCATGATGAACTAATACATCAGCGGCCTTTAAAGGGTTAAAGCAAGGGAAGCAATAATTTAGTCATAGTTTATCTGTTCATTTAATCAATAAAATGATCTTGAAATTCTGATTTCTCTCCTTTCTACAACAATAGGCATTGCGCCATAGCCTACCTTAGTACCTCATGTATATGACCCATTGCCTATACATAAATTCAAGGCCTAATCTGCCTTGTAGAACTTCCCTAAAGAGGGGAGCCCTCAGATGCAGGGTGAATTTACATTGGATTAGTACTAGACTGACGAAAAAATAACCATAGGTATAGATATATAAAGCATCACTTATTTGAACAATTAACATGGGCAGGGTAACCATGGATTTGCGTGTCATGATTCCTTGCTGAAGTTTCTGCAATAATAATGAAGTTTGGAAGTGATTATTTCGAGCTTTTGCTTGGCAGTAGCCCCGCATTTGCCATTTTGTCTGCACCAGATGAGTTTGTCCAATGGAGGCAGTGGGAATTTTGTGGCACACCGCAGCCACCTAGTGCTAAAAGAAAGAAGCAACTGTGCAGAGTTATCAATTTTATCTCAGAGATGGCACCACTGTGTTGCACCTACCTCCGTGAACCCTTTCGGGGAGAAACGGTATGATCGGAAGTGTGTCCCTGGTTCCGGTGGTGAATATGCGAAAGTCTTTACAAGCGAAAATGGCGCCCCGTTAGCGCTTCTCCCCAAAAGACGTAACTACCTACCTCGGGACAGTAGAGATCCAGGAAGGATGCAGCCCTAGACTAAGTAGCAATTCTTTAGACCTTTTAAGGGCCACTGATGCAGAAGTGTGTCATGGTCTTCATGATGCACCAATGTAGTGCAGGCAAGTGTGCTCCTCAGCACTTCATTTGAGCATCATGCTGACCCTTCGGGACATTTCAGCCCTGTATAGGGTTGGCATGATGCATGAATATAGCCCTGGTGAGATACTCCCTAGGGCTGCATTCATGTGGCATGACGACTATTAGGCATGATGAGTTAATACATCAGCAGCCTTTAAAGGGTTAAAGCAAGGGAAGCAATAGTTTAGTCATAGTTTATCTGTTCATTTGATCAATAAAATGATCTTGAAATTCTGATTTCTCTCCTTTCTACAACAATAGGCATTGCGCCATAGCCTACCTTAGTACCTCATGTATATGACCCATTGCATATACATAAATTCAAGGCCTAATCTGCTTTGTTGAATTTCCCTAAAGAGGGGAGCGCCTCAGAGGCAGGGTAAATTTACATTGGATTAGTACTAGACTGACGAAAAATAACCAGATGAGTTTGTCCAATGGAGGCAGTGGGAATTTTGTGGCACACCACAGCCACCTAGTGCTAAAAGAAAGAAGCAACTGTGCAGAGTTATCAATTTGATCTCAGAGATGGCACCACTGTGTTGCACCTACCTCAGGACAGTAGAGATCATGGAAGGATGCAGCCCTAGACTAGGTAGCAATTATTTAAACCTTTTAAGGGCCACTGATGCAGAAGTGTGTCATGGTCTTCATGATGCACCAATGTAGTGCAGGCAAGTGTGCTCCTCAGCACTTCATTTGAGCATCACTGGGGGCTGCTCACCGGTCTTATATACCTAGGTGAGTAGCTAACAGCGTGATGAAATGTACCGGTAGGAGCAGGTCAGATCTGGTTGGGTCTGGTCAGATCTGACGCGTCGCCACACCTGGTAATGATTCTATTTATAAGTGGACCAATCAGGATGGAGGGAGATCGTGGAATTTCCCTGCATCCTAGAAATGCGTCCATAGGTATGTCGGTATGTTGTGATACTCCCAGTGAGTCAGTGCCCAGAAATAGGATGGGTCCCGCTCTCACAACATCCTGGTATGGGTGATGTAAGAGCAGCTCACTGTACACACTGGGGGGGAAGGAGCTGTGAGCTTATGAGCAGGTCCTGAGCGCGTGTGGCGAAGTATTTGATAAATGTGTAAAATAATGAATAATACCCAGAATGGTCCATTGACACTAGCTCCATAGCCATAGATATCACTATACAAAGGCAGAGGTCGACCTGGAGCGCATCGTCTCACGCCCGGCGAATCATCTCACTCCCTGGCGGTTAACAGTAGAACTAAACCTATGACCCGCCATCTGGTGTAAAAATCAGGAACGTTACGGACGAAGGCGGTTTGGAAGTTTGTCGCCGGTTGACTACATGAGTTCAAGGTAAGAAATTGATGAAAAATTATGCTTTTAACCATTAATTTTCGAAAAATTTCATTGAATGATGTAGAAAACATGTTATAGACTTTATGGATCGAGTAAAGAGTGGTAATTAGGGCTGTAAATCACCTCAGCAACATGTAAACATTACGCTCGGCCGATCTGGTTCACTTTCTACCATTAGTCCTATGTAAAATGAAGGAGAGGTGTGTGAGTGTCAGGCGTGAGACGATTCGCCTTGAGTCAATGAAGTGTGTTTGTACTGCATATTCTGGCCTGGCATTACCATATCATAAAGAATACTAACACACACCCTGTCTTGTCCATTTGGTACACTTATCCTATGTTAGGCATAGTCTGTAGGTGTCGGGAGTGAGACGATTCGCCCCTATCTAACAGTAGTCTTTCTCTCTACCCACCCCCATGTATGATTTTTATAATCTATTCTTGTAGATGCCTTATAAAGATCCGAAATCCCCAGTGGCCTTGGAGAGTGCTCAGAAATGGTCAAAGAGGTGTTATGAAAAGAAAAGACATACAGAGGAGAAGAAGATGTCCAAGAAGTTGTCAGATGAGGTAAGTTTTGAAGGAAATTTAAGGTTTTGTTATCATCATTATTATTTTTATTATGATTCTTAAATTACCTTATTCTTTCAGAAATACAAACCAAAGAGGAAGGGCATTGATGACCTGGACCCAGATCTCCAAGAATGTCGCCGTGAGTCAAAGAGACATAATCATAATAATAATAATAATAATAATAATAATAATAATAATAATAATAATAATAATAATAATAATAATCCCGAAGAGTGCAGGGAGTGGAGGCAGAGCCTGCCCTACCCCTTCCCGAGAAACGGCGTAAGCCAGATCCTGGCTCTGCTCCGTGAGTAAAACATAAAATTTATTTTCCCCCATCTTTTATTTGCAAGAATATGGGCGTTGAAACATAGCTTTATGTGTTTGCTTCATGATTTTTTCATCAATTACAGTCTTGTTGTGGCCTTGCCGTTCTCTCGCCAGAGTAAGGCAAGGGCAATGAAGAAGGAGCTGGATGCTGCACAACAGGAAGTAGCACAGCTACGCAAGCAGCTTGCTTCTGCAGCTGCTGCGGCTATGCGTCAACAAGGTGACTGAACCACTCCATGAGCCGCAAGTGCATCGCAGCAACCAACCACTCCACAAGCCGCAAGTGCACCATGGCAATCAACCACTCCACGAGCCGCAAGTGCACCGCGGCAACCAACCACTCCACGAGCCGCAAGTGTGCCACCACCAACTTAGCAACAACCTCGTCGTCCAGTAGTGAGATTCTTTCATGCGCTGAGAGGAGAGACCCCACCTCCTGGGTATGATGATCATGAACCCGCAGCTCCAAAGCTGATACCACCCCCTGGCTTGGAGGATCATGAACCAGCAGCTCCACAGCCGATCCCACCCCCTGGCTT
This sequence comes from Acholoe squamosa, assembly GCA_949317995.1. Classification (NCBI taxonomy): domain Eukaryota; kingdom Metazoa; phylum Annelida; class Polychaeta; order Phyllodocida; family Polynoidae; genus Acholoe; species Acholoe squamosa. The sequence continues at coordinate 63,016,549 of OX439042.1, forward strand.
GGAGGATCATGAACCAGCAGATCCACAGCCACAAGTGGAAGCTGCACCGGTTGAACCAGCACCAGCCCCTGCATCCCCATTGACACTTACGATGAACAACATGCAGGAATTAAACATCACTCCGACAAGTGATAGGGTGAAGGCCTTCCTCACCCAACAAATTGCTGCCAGCCAGGTGAAGGCAAGTTCCGTTGATGTAAAGAAAGGCCTGTTCCGTATGTGTCCGTAGTGGATCTGTCGATCTGCTGGTTCATGTTAAACAGGAGCCTGTGGCCAGCAAAAATTATCATGGATTACTTGGCTTGCTCGCGGAGACAGTACAAATTTCTCATGATTATATATGGAAGGAGAAAGAGCCGAGCACCACCAGAATCGATAAAACGATAAATTGACTTCATGAAGCGTGGAGATAACGCTTACATGTTGCCAGACAAAAGACACCAAACCAAAAATCAGCAGCGTTACACTCTTGGGGATACCTTAATTAATCTACATAGGCAGTACTGTTTAGAATTCGAGAACATGACCCTGGAGTATTCCACCTTCAGGTGAGCCAGGCCATGGTACATCAAACTCAACCACTTCCTAAAACGCAGCGTCTGCTTGTGCAAGGTACATGCAAATATGTCGCTTATGATGGACGCTGTTCCAACCCTACCGAAGAGCACCACTGCCATGACAAATAACTATACTGATGAGGCCATAGAGGTGGGGCTTCAAAAGATGAACAAGGAGACGGTCTCATACAAGCAATGGGAACGGGTGAGCAAGAAGGTGGAGAGTATAGTTGACAAGAAAACTGTGACCAAGGAAGTCCATCACACTAAACTTGTCACCAAGTCAGAACCCAAGGCCGAGTTCATAAGGGTCTTCCTTGCTGCCCTGCCAGACTTCCGGGCACATTGTGGCTGAGTCGAAGCGCAGTACCGTGAGATGAAGAGGCTGGAGGAAAATCTGCCAGTGGGCCATGCTATTATACTGATGGACTACGCTGAGAATTGGAACTGTTCCTATCTCCATGAAATCACCTCTGCCTACTACTCAAAAGATCAAATCACCATACATCCTATGGTGGTTAAAATCCAGAAGGCCTCCTCATCACGCGCACCTATGTGGGAGTGACATCAGTCACCTCACACTCGTTCCCTACTACCTTCATCTTCATCCAGAAACTGATTGAAGATATTAAGTCATCATTCTCATATGTCACCTCCATCCATTTTTGTACGGGCAGTCCCTCGTCGCAATACCGTAACAGGCATGTCATTCAGATGCTGTTTTGGTTCTCCAGCACCTTCGGCCTCGTCGCGGCCTGGAATTGGCTCGAGGCTGGGCATCGGAAAGGTCCGTGCGACGGGGTCGGAGGTGCTATGAAGCGCCTGGCTGACCACATCATCAAAACAAACCAGATAATCCAATCTGCGGATAACTTCGTTCAGAAAGTGGCACCAGCAACTAAGGTTAAATTTGTGCAGGTCACATCCAAAGAGGTGATTGAGTCGACACAAGAGGTGGAGGACTGGGTCAGTCCAGGTGTGGCAGGGCTAATGCAAATGCACCAAGCATGTGCGTTCCAAGGTGCCATCTATGTCCAGCGCACCTCATGTTACAGGGCTTGCTGCATGAGCACTGGATAGCTTGTCCCGGGGTGTGCCGGATGGTACAAAACAAAGGTTGTGTCTAAGGAGGAGGAGAATGTCTGCAAGGACTCTGATGCAGAGTTTGAATTTGAGGAGGACTCGGGCTATGACACTGAGGATGAGCTTCCTCTAGCCCATCTCCCCAACTCTGACGACTCTGAGGAAGACACCCCTCTTGCCACCCTGAAGGCGAACATGGACGATGATGTCCCTCTGTCTGAGATGAAGGTGCGACTTGCTGCCGACAGTGGTGAAGATGATGTCCCCCTCCCTCAGCTAGTTAGGTCAAAGTCGAGGGCAACCAAGTCGAGGGCAACCAAGTCGACCTCCACCAAGACCAAGGCAAACAAGCAAGTACAAGTCCCTCTCCACAGAAGTAAAGCCCGCTGTACTCAAATATATCATGCTTGTGTACTTGTGTGTCTCGCTCTCATCCATCCTGAGTATTTCTCCATGAGCCTCCACTTGTATTCCCTGATGGACAGGTAGGTCCGGCTTCCCCATTTGTGTGGTGCGGCCAGGGGACTGGTGGAGACTTATGAAGGAATGCTCAGGATGGATGAAATTTTGTATAAATTGGTATATATTAACAGGAGTATCAGTATAATGGCATTGGGAGAATCGTCTCACGCCCGAACGGTCCCAAACTCTTGTTAGAACCGTCCACCTTTTCCTCATATATTTGCTGCTGCAGGCGAATCGTCTCCCGCCCGAACAGTCCCAACCACTTGTAAGAACTGTCCACCTTTTTCTTATATATTTGCTGCTGCAGCTGCAGGTGAATTGTCTCACACCCGCGCGTTTGGTCATTTCTTTGGTGTTAACCCCCTGTAGTAGTTATACCGTTATGGGAGAATTGTCTCACGCCCAAGAGAGGGGGGCTGTCATTCAGCATACAATTAGTTGTTAAGAAGAGTAACGGTGTCACACACCCCTTGTACATTGGAGTTGGGACGAGGAGGGGACATATTGCGTGTATTAGTTGTTAAGAAGAGTAACGGTGTCACACACACCTTGTACATTGTAGGTTGTACCTCTTGCATGTATTAATTATTAAGAGAGGGGTAATAATAATAATAATAAGAAGAAGAAGAATAAGAAGAATAAGAATAATAATCATAATGATGATGATAATGGTATGTTAACAACCATAATTATAATAGTAGTTATTAAGATGGCAGGCAATGTTACACACATCAAGCCCTGTTTTTTCATTCTTAATGTACAACTAGAATACTTGTACACCATAAATCAATTCATATGGGCAGAATGATAGTGATGCACCTTTTTGAGACCCACAAGTGCCAACTTACTGTAGAATTTTAGCTTAACATCAAGTTTTTATACAAAGAAAGCCAAAAAGCATTGAAAATGCAAACTTGGACATACCCAAATACCTTACTCAGACCTAATAATCATGCTCAGACACTAATCTAAGGTGTCTTCTTTCATAAGCAATCACAAAATTAACGTTAGATATTAAAGGGCATGGTGTAAGGTGACACCACAGAGCATGGACTCGTAGGGCTAGGGCGTGAGACGAATCGCCTGTCGGGGCGATTCATCCCACGCCCTGGACGAGAGCTCTAGTGGTCTCATGCTTACAGGCAGGCCTAATAACGATAAACCAAGATGAACTCATGGTCATACCTTACTTATTCATAAATAAATGAATAAATTTAGTCTACTTTACATTTAGTTATGGTATTTGATAGGAAAGGGTGTAGAATATACTGGTGTTTCCTCGTACCACATAAAATAACATTTTCTCTCACACTGCAAAATGATGGATATCAAAGCCAATGTATATGTTTTATGGTCCATATTATCAGGTAAGCCGTCTATTTTCATAATCATTCACAATAATTAAGTTAGATAATATATTGCATGGTCTTAAGGCACCCCACAATACACAGGGTTAGGGCGTGAGACGAATCGCCCTGTCACTTTTCAATCTTGGACATGCCTTCTTCGCCGGGGTGGTGTAAGTACAGTTTTCATATTTAACCTACCCCAATATCTGGATGTTATGGTCCAATCCCTGTAGTATACAACCCAAAAAACTTTTGCATGTGCTACTATATTTATTCTGGGGCCCCTGCCATGCCAAATGACGACAAGTGGTGCCTATCGACCATACACCACTTTTCCCCCAAATCCATGGACATTCGAATTCTGAGGAAATACCCCCCTTTCCCCCTGCTTTTAGTAACGTGCATGGTGTATATTTGTATGCAGAGTGCAGGGACCGGGTAATCAGCTCATCCATAGGTATAGCAACAGGTCTGGCTTCACGTGCAAGGAAGTATATATACTCCTCGGCCACATGGGTAGATCTGGTGGTTTCTTCTGGATGTCACGACATGTAGTCTGCTGGGTTGGTTTTACCAGAGTGATATATCAGAGTCATGTCATATGGGATAAGTCGGAGTGCCCAGTGCTCTACTCTGGCCGATGGTTTAGATTTAGGCTTTCCATATAATCCAAGTAGCGATTTGTGATCGGTGACCACTTGAACTGGCACTCCAAACACATACAGATGAAAGTGTTCGCAGGCCCACACTACTGTGATTGCTTCACGTTCAAGATGGCTGTAACGCTGTTCTGCTGGCGTAGGTCATTATCTTGTAGCCATCTTGGTGCTTCTGGGTGAGGATCACACCAAGTCCTACAGGGCTTGCGTCTACAAAGATGGTTGTCTCTTTAGACGGATCAAAGTATGCCAATACAGATGATGACATCAGATATGCGTTGAGTTTCTCAAGTGCTGTAGTGTGTTCGGCAGTCTATATCCACTCAGCATTTTTCTTGGTTAGGCGACGTAATGGTTCAGTTAGCGTGGGGTAGTCAGGTATGAACTTTGAGTAGTAGTTGTTCATGCCAAGCAAACTTCGGACTTTGCCTGGAGTCTTTGGAGGGTCTATCTTCTCAATAGACTCAGCTTTCTTTGGGTCTACTTCCATCCCCTTTTCCGAGAAGCGATAGCCGAAGAACTCAAGAGAAGATTTGCTGAACTCGCATTTCTTCTGGTTGAGTGTCAATCCGCGGTCACGAATGCGCTCTAGCAGTCTTTCCCGGTTCTGATCATGGGTAGCTTGGTCTTTGTTGCGAACACCTGGTTATCCTGCTAATGCATTCTGGATGGTGTTCTCAAACACTTCAGCTGCTGATGATATGCCAAAGTTCAGTTGCTTGTATCTGCGTAAACCGAGGTGGGTGGTGAACGTGGTGATATACCGAGATTCAGGTGCAAGTTTGAGTTGGTGGTAACCCTGGTTAAGATCAAGCTTTGAGAACACAGATGTACCATTGAGGTCATGATTGGTGAAACCCACGGTGTATCTCCTTCTACATGTTCAATAATGTGAAGTTCTTTGAGGCGCTTAAGCTCAGCCTCGACTTTCTCCTGGAGGTGCCATGGTATACGATGGTGTTTCTGTTGGGACGGTTGAACAGAGTTGTCGATATGCTTGGCACGGTCAGAAAGGTGACAACACATATTTTGTGTACCTTACAAAAGAACATTGCAGTCATTTACTCCTATGTCTGTAGTATGGTGTAGTCTTTTTCTTCTTTTTAAATATGCAATTTTAACTGAAAAAATAGTCTTATTGTTGACTTCCATCCCTCCTTACAGTTTCTGACCATTTCTGGCCATGTCTGACTCTCTCAACAGGGTTTTTTTACTTAAAAGAAAAATAAAATTCCCAATTCTCATGCTAAGTGACAGAGAGAGATGAAAACTTCCCTTTCATCTTCTTTTCTTTTCTTATCTCTCTTTTTTTCTTGATACAGTCAGTGTTCCAACATCAGTTCTCTTGCCCATCTCCCCTTCTTTTTTCACCCATGACTTTTCACTTTCTTCCTGTGCTCAGGCATATATTATTTAACGCTTCTTTTCCCCCACCCCCTCTAGGAACATGTCTCCCCTGCCTTATCGAACTTTTAGCCAGAGTCCCTTCTCCTGACTTTTTATCTTCTTTTTACCTTTCTGACCAGTGCCGGTCAGAAAGGTGACACAAAAACATGAAAAAGACTCAGTTTTCTTTAGATTCTAATATTATTTTTATTTTTCTTCTCTTTTCTACAAGAACAAGTTCCATTCCTCCTTCTCTCATTAAGTTTTCTTTCAGCTTCTTTCTGCCTTTCTCCCTGAAGGCTGTTTTGTTGCCGGTCAGAAAGGTGACATTTCTCATCTGGGGAATAGTTTTTTGGGTATTGTCAAGAGGAAATTGCAGAACATGAATAAGAGAAATGCTGGTATTGTAAAGAAGGGAAAAGAAGGTAAGGATCGAATTAATGACAGTAGGCTCAAAATCTTGTTTCTGACCGGTCAGAAAGGTGACATTTCATATTTTGAGAAAGGGTTTTTAGGATGTTAAAAGGATCAGATATATACATGAATAATAGAAAAGCTGGCAATGTCAAGGAGGTAAGAGACTATAAGGATTCAATTAATAGGACCAAAACCTTTATTTTTCCACATAGAGAATGAGGTGTCACCTTTCTGACCGTTGGTGGTCAGAAATGCCATTTCTGACCACCAACGGTCAGAAAGGTGACAGTTTCTGACCGGCTCAGAGTATTTTAGACCATAGAGGCCACAGAAAAAAAGGGGAAATGCTTGAAAAAGGAGAATGCATAGGGGGCAAGGGGAGAATGCAGACCTGCTTGATTGCAATAGTTAAATATTAAGGAGGTAGAAAAAATTTGAGTTGAAAGAGGAAGGTGGTCAAAAACTTTAGAGGAAAAGACAAGAAATGCTAGACATTATGGACCATGGGGGATGAAGGAATGTAAAAAGGTGTAAAGAATTTAGCACACAGGGAGGACCTCTGTCAGTGGTACATACATGTGAAAAGAATGATAACAGAATTGAAATATTGTGCGAACTACACTAAGCTAATAGATCATGGATATTGGAGCCCACGGGGAGTCTATGCTGGATATACCCTCGCCGCTCCGCGGCTCGGGTATATCCAGCATAGACTCCCCTAGGGCTCCAATATCCATGACCTAATAGGTTTATACCACGATTTCCTCCATTTTGTATTAATTTCTTACCTGATATCCACAGAATATAGCCACGAGAAGACATTTTGTAAGTGCAAGCGATACGGCCCGTGTCCGCTCTGCGTGAAGCCATTGTTTTTGTTCCTTGCCGGGAGAGGTACCGCTGTGTATACAGTCACTTTTCGTATGGAATCCAACCATGACAAGTTTCTTCAAAATAAAGGAGAATCCATTGATTTTTCCATCGTAAGCGCGTCGCAATCCGGCCATTCCCACCCGCCTCCTTGTTCGGCGAAAGTGTGTCAGTGGCCCGGATGTGGATATAGGTCATCCGCTCGCTGTACGAGGAAGACGCCGAAAATTTCTTACCGGTTTGGAAAATCAATGGATTCTTATTTATTTTGAATGTATCTGACATATCAAGCATGGAGTACTCATCTAGAATGTCTAAGGATATGTATGTTTTAATTTGAAAACTTGTCATGGTTGGATTCGATACGAAAAGTGACTGTATACACAGCGGTACCTCTCCCGGCAAGGAACAAAAACAATGGCTTCGCGCAGAGCGGCCATGGGCCGCGACTCGCGTACGATGGAAAAATCAATGGATTCTTATTTATATCGAACAAAATGGAGACAATTAGCACGCATTCCTCGTCTATGGATCCAATACTTCTTGGGATTTTAATATTATAACATGACAAGCTTGGAATCAAGACAAAAACTGAGTGAAAGCATAGGACTAGGACCTCAGGTTAGAACTTATTTATTTTCGCATTGGATTTCATCACCGTTCAGTGTGGCATTATGGCTAAGGCCTTCGCCTACCACCACTGCAGCCGGGGTTCAATCCTCATACGAGTTGGCACGATCTTTCACATTGAAACAATGGCGAGACCAAATTTCTATGTCCGCCGTCTTTCAGCTTACCAAGACCTGAGAAACAGTCTTTGTATTTCTCCAGGACTTGATGGACATTAGATCCAGGTTTTAGGTCAATGACTACAGCTTCATGACGTATGGTGATAAGCTGCAGAGCTTCGGATGATGACTGAGATAACAGTGCATGATCATGTCCATGGGTAACATACACTTTTGTGCTATGCTTAGCATAATTGCTTGATAAGGTGGCTTCAAACATGCCGATGAGTGGTAAGGCTTTAGCGTTGGGTCCATATGGGTACAGCTCGGTATCTGCTTTTAGCAATGGCACTGATGGGGATATCTGGTTGAACGTACCTTCACATATGATGTTAACTGGTGCACCGGTATCTGCGAGCATCTTAACTGGTACGTCATTGATATTCACCATGAAGATAGGTCGTATGGTGCTGACAGGTGTTGTAAGTGAGAATACATAATAGTCTTCTCAGCGATGAGTTTGTCCCGCCATGTCAAGCTGCTTACCGGTTCTTGCTGGGTGGAACTGGCAGCTTCGTCCACATTGTGAACGGGACGACCACGTCCTCGGTGGGAGCTTCGACCTCTCAGAGATGGTTGGTGATCTCTCTTGCGGTACTTTTTTGCAAAATGTCCGATGATACCGCAGTTTTGGCAGGTTGTATTGAAGGCAGGGCAATTTTCACGACCCCCTTCGTGTGGGTACGGACCTCCGCAGAGTCCGCACTTATTATTCAGTGGTTTGTCACCTGTTGACTTTTTCTTGTTGCCTCGGTGGTTGCAGTCATCATGTCTACCGCGCCAGCTACTATCACGGTGACCTTGACCTTGATTTTGCGGTTTGGCAGATGACAGTTTATTGACGGTCTCTTTCTTGATGGTCTTGGATTGACGGATCAATCGTTCCATCACTGTACCATGATCGATAACTTCTTTCAACGTGCGGGTTTGCGCAAGTGACCAGGTTCGAAGTTTTGATGACTTCCCCTTACGGATAATTGCTTCAGTCGGGCAACATAAGCGTCCTTCTCCTGAATGGCTTCTACGAAGTTGTACCGTTCAAACTCAATATCTACCTTGGGTGAGAAGTGATCATTGAGTGCTTTGAGTGAATGCGTATAAATGTCCTGATTATCAGCATCTGGTAATGCCGGCGTGACTGTGATAAGTTCAAATTCATCAGAGACTGCTTCTCCTGCATAGTCTAATAAGAGATTTAATTTAGCATCAGGGTCATCGATTTGAAGGGATTTGGCTCGGATCTCGAACCTTTTAACATATTTCTTCCAGCGTGGTGCAATAGAAGCTCTGTCAGTTAAGTCAAACTGAGGGAACAGGGACATCATATTAGCCAGAGCCATTGCCATGGTGATTTTTTTATTGGTATGCACTGGGTATATATCAACTTCCACCTGGTATAGGTTATGCTGGTATAGCAATAGTGAGTCAATATGTGCACTACACAAAGTTGGTTAACAGTTCTGGATGATAGACAGATGACTTAGGTGACTGACAAATGCCTTTGATGACTAGCAGATGAATTGCTGATAGATTTGTGGCCAGATATTTGCAACAGTGACACTTTTGATTTAGGGCAGATCTAGTCAATAAACCAATGCTAAATCATTCACAGCCGAGTATCAGCTAGGGGTAGATCTAGGTCATTCAACTTCCCAAGGTGATTTCCACCAAAATGGTGATATTTGCAGGTCTGTGGGGCTGTACCTACAATTGTCAGTGTCATTCCAATTTCCTTGTTGCCAGTGTAACATTTGATGGTTCGTTGAACGCTTTATTTTAGTAGATTTACACTGAGAAGTTGTACATGTGTGTCGGCCATTGTTAGGTGGTGTCTCTGTGAATGTTCAGTACCTGTCAGTTTTGTTTTTCTCGCGGGATAACAACACTACATTACTCCCAACCAATAATGATTAAAAAAAATAAGGTAGCCCTGCAAAAAAAAAAGTTTTTACATTAAAAAAACGTTCAGAAAAGGTTGAGAAAACGTTTTTGCATAACTTAAAAGAAGGTTTTTCAGTGTATATAAACGTCATTTTAACATTAAAATAATGCTTTTTAAACGTTATAAAAAAGTTCCCCCCCATTGTTTTTACGACCAGACTTTGTGTTTACAGAAGGTAGTTACACCTACCTCCTGATGTTCATATATCGGTAACAAATAGTTTATTCTATGTGTTCTGGGTTCCTTTATAACCAGAGTTAGTCCTATCAGGATATAGTATACCAAACCTATTTCCTGATGTACCTGTTTCGGATTGATATTACCCCATATAATAATTCTGAATAGATATTTGTGCTGTTACGAATGCTGCCTGATGTGGTTGTACGTGCCTGTTTCCTGATATTACCTGTTCCTGATTACAGGATGGAGTTACCTATTCACCAAGATTGCTGTTACTTATATTTTATCCACCCTTCCGGATCTACCTTTTGGACTACTACTTTGTTATATATACCAAAAAGGACTACTACTACATATTGGCATAGGATTACTATTTACACCATCCGGATTACTTCTACGAACTATAGCACGTCTAGAGGATTATGGGTAGCTGCCCTATTCAACTTCCGTGTTTACATATTACTACATAAAGGATTCAATTGCCTCTAGCACTTACATCCCGTGGTTAGCTGAACACAAATTTTTCTACACCTACACCGGACTCCACATCAGATAAGCTTCTAGACAACATACGACGATTCATCTTTATTATGTATATATGTGCTACAGAAACTTAAATGGAGTAACGAAAAAGAATTCGTATCCATTGCCACGAATAGATGAAACAATTGACTCGCTAGGAGGTAATAGTTGGTTTTAGATCTCCAATCGGGATATTGGCAGGTTGGAATGAACCCAACGGATATGGAAAAAACAGCATTTTCATATTGGATTGTTTCAATATAATGTAATGCCTTTTGGTCTGTGCAATGCACCAGCTACATTTGAAGCAATGATGGAAACTCTTTTGAGTGACCTATTGTGGGAAAAGTGTCTTGTATATCATGACGATGTAATAGTCTTCGGAAAAACATTCGAAGAGTGTTCTAGCAATCTTAAGATGGTGTTGAACAGATTGTTTCTAATGGTCTCAAACTGAAACCTAAGAAATGGGATAAAAGCTGATCCAGAGAAAATAGAATCAGTTACGAATTGGAGTAGACCTAACTCACCTAAAGAAGTGAGATCATTTTTAGGTTTCTGTTCCTATTACCGGGAATTCATCCCTAATTATTCTAGAGTCAGTTACCCTTTGTAAATTTTGGCTAACTGGACTCCAGGATGTACCAAGGAAAGGTTTCCTTGGACGCATGAACAGGAATCTGCTTTTCTAAAGCTAAAGGATCTGTTAACGAGTACTCCTGTATTACAATATCCTAACGAAATGGATCACTTCATATTGGATACGGATGCTAGTAATGATAGCATTGGCGCCACTCTTTCACAGGTCCAAAATGGAATAGAGGTACCAATAGCTTTTGCTAGCAATACACTGAGTAAAACTCAACGCAACTACTGCACGACTAAACGAGAACTGTTAGCAGTAGTAGTATATACTAAGAAGGGGACTGATTTTACTTTATGTACGGATCACTCCTCTTGAAGATGGTTATATTGAACTTCCTAGATGCTGAAGGAATGTTGGGTCGATGGCTAGCCCATTTGTCCGAATACGGGCTGGAACATCGGCAAATTCAGCATAGACCCGGAGTGAAGCATATGAATGCGGATGCCTTGTCTCGAATACAAATTCGGAAGTGTGACAATCCGGATTGTACCGACTGTGGGGCTCATAGATCAGTTCTTGCAGGGATTCGAAGACCTTTTGAACCCCTAGTTGCCAGCATACTGGAATGGTCTATGGATCACATACGACGGTTCCAGGAAGCTACTGCAATTGGTACCAATTGGTACGTCCAGTCAGACCTGAGGTCTCTCTGGAGAATCGAGAAATGAGAAGGTTTCTTGCTCAATGGACCGAGCTTGAAGTCCGGAAAGGCGTGTTATACCGTTGGAAGCCATGTAAAAATGGTAAGAGACTCATACAAGTGGTTACCACATGCAATGAGGCATGACATAATGTATTATTGTCATGGTCATCGGACCAGTGGTCATTTTGGAAGGAAACGCTCATTAGCACAACTTTCTAAAAAATACTATTGGCCCGGCATCTCTCGTGACTTGCGACAGGTAACCACCTGTCCGGATTGTTGTAAAAACAAACCCAGACCTGGGATGGGTAAACTTCCCCTATCTCAGGAACTGTTTGGAGTAAGATTTGCTCGAATCGGAGTGGATATCATTAGTGGATTCAACACAACCGCTAATGATAATACCTGTATGATGGTAGTGTGTGATTACTATACGAAGTATACTAAAGTTTTCCCACTACCGGATCACAAAGCAGTAACCTGTGCTGAAGCCTTTGTAAAAGGTTGGGTACTGACCTTTGGTGTACCACTTGTGCTACACAGTGACCAAGGCAGAGAGTTTGAATCAAATCTCTAACAAGGGATGTGCGAATACTTAGCCATTTGCAAAACTAGAACCAATCCATATCGACCTCAGAGTGATTGATTGGTTGAAAGGTTCAATAGAACCCTCATTCAGGTCCTAAAGTCACTCGTAAATGAGAATATGGATGACTGGGATGAGCAGTGTCATTTCGTGACACAGTAAGGTACATTCAAATACTAATTGTACACCAAACCTGTTAGTGTTCAGAGAGGATTTGATAATGCCTGCGGACTTGATATTCGGAGTTGTGGGTATGGATCCGGAGCTACCTTGCCATGTAGTTTTAGTTGAATGTTTGCAGGACAGATTCAAGAAAGCATACGAATCTGTCTGGATTGATTTAGAAAAAAGTGCCCGCTGGCAGAAAGTAGGGTATGATGTAGATTTGAAAATGCAAAAATTCAAGTCTGGGGATAGAGTGCTGAGACTGCACGAACCACTTAGACATGTTAAATTGGCATCTAATTGGGATGGTCCTTTCACAATAACCCAGGTTATTAGTGATTGTACGGTGATCATCAGATCTGATCTTGGACGACTATATAAGTCCAATGTAGCTAGACTAAGAAAATGGTCTGGGAGAAATGTATGGTGAAGGATTCGATAAGATTCTGAATCTGAATCGAATAATGAACCAGGAGAAGAACCCGATACCAAAGAGAGGCAGGGATAGGCCTAGGAAGGTGTCTAAATCAGTACCGCCAACGCTAACACAGATTAAGCGTGGTGGTGTTAAAAAAGTCTCGGCAGGTGTAGACAATAAAAAGAGGAAGGGTGTTTCGAAGCCTACGAAACACCTAGAGAAGGCTCTTCGAGTTGTCAGGTCTGAAAAGGAACTATCCAAGGAAGGGGTAGTCGTCCACCGCAGCCCTTGATTCGCCCAGACGACTGCAGTGACCTAACTTGTAAACACAACGAGTGTATTGTTTTACATTTAAAATAGAACGGATAACAACTGACCAGAAAGGTCTAATTGTCATCGCTGTATGATGTACCAGTGGGTAGTGGACGGATAATCCAGTGGATTTGCTTAAGCTTTCCATAAACTCCACTTAAAATCCCTAGACGAGTCGACAGCATGAGCGATAATTACCTAAAAACATTCAGTTTGTTTATGTTCCATCCGTAGCACGTGCTTTGCCGCGTGACGTCATCGCGTCCAGTCTCGGTTGACCTCGCGAGCGTGGAAATGACGTCACGGAACCTGGCGTGTCGCCATATTGTTTCTTTAGTAGAGATCGAGGCGGCTGAGGTATCGTCCGTCTGCAGATTACCTACTAAAAAAACCTTGCACAACCCACAGAGTCGGGTCCTAGGAAGGCCGCTCCGCTCCTTGTTGGCCCCTGATGCCGTTACGTCATAAAAGGAGTTGTTGGACTCCCGAATCAATTCCTCTAGTCATGACTGAGGAATCCGTAACTGTAGCCAAGCTATCCGGTGACCCGGATAAGCTGACTCTGACAGCAGATGTTTTCTCGGAAGCATTATCACCTGTTACATAGGCGGACAATGACCTGATGGAGTTGGATGAAACATCCACCTCCATCAAGTCATTGGGATCCTCATCTGGTACTAGTTGTACGGGTGCCGCCATGGAGGTGGATTCATCCGATGAGGATTCCCTAGACGAGTCCTCTGTGGAGTATGATGAAAAAGGCATCCCATCTACTCAGCTGGAAGCAGAGCGTTGGTCAAATGCTAAATCAGGTTGTAAGACCCGAGTGCCAACCTGCTTCCAGGACTGTGCATATGGAGTGAAGAAAGACGGCTCCACCCTGTACGCTTGTCCCGATCCTGTTAATAAGAAGGCCCACTTATTTTGGTTCCTAAGTTTGCAAAATGTTTTTTTCAACATCAAAATAACGTTTTTACATGTACTCAAAAAAACGTTATTTTGAAGTTTTTAAAAAAACGTTTTTATATCAGGTTAAAAAAATGTTTTTTTAATGTAAAAGAAACGTAAATAAAAAACGTTTTTATTTGGTTGAAAATTGGTTGAAAAAGCAAACGTTTTATTTGGTTCAAAATTGGTTGAAAAAACGTTTAAAAACGTTTTTTCGACGTCAAAATAATCCAAACCAAATAAAAACGTTTCCAAACGTTAAAAACACGTTTTTTGCAAAGTGGGGGGGGGAGTCAGACAATGAGGATTGGATGTCTCTTATGGATGAGGATCCCAATCCGAGCAAGGCCTATCACAAGATGTATACCCAGAGGCGGAAGCTAAGATGGGCACTCGAGAAGTGGTACAGTGATACTCAAAAGTCATGTCCCTTCTCTATCTGCCAAGATGCCAGTGATGTGTAGGTCCGGACCTGGAGTACTTCAGCACGGTTCCAGAGACATCTGGTAGAGACTCACTTTCACCATCACCCGGTTTACATCTGTGATCCGAGTTATGGTAAGAAAGGGAAGAAATGCACTACAAAGGTGACATACCACCGGCGTAGAGATCTGGTAAGACACCAGAAGAAGGGACATGCAGAAGGTCTCGATACAGCTCGCAAACGAATCATGGAGCTGCATCAGGAACTCATGAAGGAGTTTGATAGTTTAAGCGTGGATGCTTGGACAAAGATCCAACCGGGGGACCAAGTCCTCTGTGAGGTTCCGAAGTCCAAGGATTCGAAACTAAGAGCAAAGATTGTCCTGACTCCAGGAAAGGGCAAACTGGACATGCACAAGAGCCTATGGCAACAGTGCGAAGAGTCAGGCAAGGATGGATAGAGAGCCAGGGAGAGACTTAGGAGAGACCAGAGCTGTGGTGGACCCGGTAATGGTCAGGGTAAACCATCTAGCACACAGCCCAGGGCGGATGATCATTCCAGATCCCCCCTGGCACGTCACCCACACAAGCAGAACCAGAGCACTCTTGTTTTCAAGAAACCTGGTACTGCCAGCTATGTGAGAGCAGCAGCTAGACTGGGGAAACTGGATAAGGATAGTTTCCCGTCAATGTCCCAAGGTCCTGGACCCGAGAGCCAGACCTTGGTCATTGGAAGAGGGGGTCGTCTTGTACTTCAGAAGGCCCCAGCACCTGCCGCTGCCGGATCCGCAGGTGTCGTATCTCCTCAGCAGATTATGACCAACCCTGAACAGGTACAAATGTATCTAAAGATGGGGATGCAACAAAACCCGCCACCCGGCTACTGTGTCTCCATGGCACCATCGGGTATGTCCAGAAGGCCAACATCCGGAAAGGCCGCTCCAGTAGTAGCAACGCCCCCTAAGAGTGTTGCACTACCCGTTAAACCAGAGGATGCTATTACCATTAAAACCGGTAATGCTGAGATCTGGTTCAAAAAGTCACACCAAGGGGAGGCTGATGTCCAGAAGGCCATCTATACTCATTGGGAGAAATGCGTGAAGGAGAGAGCTACAGAATTCCACCAGGGTCTTCTGAATGACATTCTCCTATACATGAAGGAGGTGGGCGATGCCGAAAAGGAACGCCTGGAAGCCCTGATCCAAACCGAGGTCAAGGCTCAGGAGGAAGAAGCCGTAGCTGCAAAAGAACAGGCAGCTATGGATGTGCATGTCTTGGAGAAACGGGGTTGATATACATGAATGGGACGGTACTCCCGAATCGGCCCTAGACCTTTTAAGAAAGAAACACGCTAAGAAATCCACTTAGTGTGTTCCGGGTCCGCCCCCCATTTTTTTTTACGACCAGACTTAGTGTTTACAGAAGGTAGTTACACCTACCTCCTGATGTTCATATATCGGTAACACATAGTTTATTCTATGTGTTCAGGGTTCCTTTATAACCAGAGTTAGTCCTATCAGGATATTGAACAAGGAATCAATGGATAATTCATGACACGTGTGTGTTAGTGTAGGATAATTACACGAGGGCATAGCCTGAGTGTAATTAGCCTTTGCTAACACACACAAGTCATGAATTATCCATTGACTACTTATTTTATACCACGAAACCAATAAATAATCAATAGAATACCAATAAATTCAAGTTGAAAACAAAAATTATTCCCCCTCCCCGGGACTCGAAGCCAGCCATAGGGTGTGTACACAGGTACATACACCTCGTTGCCTGGCAGCGGACAGCGACAGCGCCCGTCTCCGCTAGGCTTGGCAGAGGCACATGGCGAAAAATAGTGTTTGTACACGGTCGGTACATACACCTCGTCGCCTGGCAGCAGACAGCTAAAGCTTTAAATGAGTCTCACGGTTATGTTTGTGTGTAATACACCTCGTCGCCCGGCAGCGGACAGCGACAGCGCACACAGCGAAAAAAGATGCTCCCGGACCGGGACTCAACCAGCGTACCTCTAACGGCTGAGCGCAATGCGCTAACCACTAGACCACCACGTCGCCTCCTTCAGCGGCTGTCTTGGCTTCATATCTTTGAATGCGAGCAGTAGGGAAAAAAATCATACGCCCAACTGGGACTCATCCTGCCTACCTCTACTATCTAACCAAGCAAACACATACCGTCTCTCGTCAGTCCCTGTGGCGCACTGCATAGGGAGTTGGATTTGGGATGTGAGACTGTAGGTTCGAGCCCTTGAAAATTTCGTGGGTTTTAACATGTAACATATGACATGGAAGGACATGAGAGGCGTGCAGGTTATCCATGGATAACCGCACGCCTTACAAAATTGATGTTACAGCCTACAGGGTGTGCAATATCGACAGGTATGTGCATGGGAATATCCAGAAAAAGCACCCAAAATCACAGAAGTCGTGGTATAAAGTATACTAAACCTGATGTACCTGTTTCGGATTGATATTACCCCATATAATAATTCAGAATAGATATCTGTGCTGTTACGTATGCTGCCTGATGTGCTGGCCTCTGGTGAGCAGAAATGCTACTGATAGATCTGGACCAACTCCATAGACATACATGTATACTATATAGGTCACTGGAACTAAATCCATTTCCTCTATGTTTCTATATAGCGTAACACACAAAAACAGCCGCCTAAAATGTTCGTTGGTAACAATTTCAACCATAGCATGGTTAACTCATCCCTCATACACAATGTGATAGAATGTTGGATAGGCTTAACCCTGAAAATCTTGAATAAGGGAATGATATGTGCAGTGAGTGCCATTCTACCCTATTTTGGGCCTAAAAATCCCCATTGGCCAAAATTAACTTTTGCATGCCTCATAAAATGCCCAAGGTCTGGCATAATATAAAAACACACCTACTATTCCATTTATTAACTATTTGGGAACACCTGTGATTTTTTTTATAATTTTACCAATATTTCTTCTGTCTAATTCTAAACCAATCAGCAGTCAGAACACCCTTCAGTACAGGCCTGAATACCATATGACTCACGAGAGGGCAGCATTTACGTCCACGTAACCTATATATGATGTGGGCATATAGACTACTTTTTCAGAAAAAGAAATCCCCCTAATGAGGTCCTATTTTCAGCCGAAAATATCCCAAACAAGGGTCAGCTTTGAGCAAAATCCCCCTAAAAAGGGTCCACTTTAACCAAAATATCAAAAATCTTATCAAAATGCTCATATTTTCGCTACAATTTTCTAAGTTTTCAGAATTTTTTTTTCGAATCTGAGGGAATATTCTTTGTCATTTCTCAATAACAAAGTTTATTGGTCAGATTTCTCTTTAAAAGCGCATGTAGATTTAACTGTTTTGGTCAAAAGTGCCCTAAGAAGGGTACAGTTTTGGAGTTAAAAAAAACCCCTAGCAAGGGTAAGGGTTGTCAGAGGTCCAGCCGCACACTTATACATGTATCAGAAAAAAAAGGTGAGTGCCCCCCTCCCCGGGAAATGTTCCCGTCCGTTATAGTGGTGTTTTATGCATTTCTTGCAAGTATTTTTTAACGTTAAAACATTTTTATAGGAACTCTTTTTTTTTCAATTCGGCAAGTCTCATGTGCATTGAGACATGTATTCAGCATGCATGACAAATCCCATGCTCTCTGCTTTGGTGTTGATTATCCATGAGTAATTTGTGGCTATGCCTATGGGAAGGAGGCGACTTGCTTTCTATGATGTTTGGAGGTGGGGTTGAGGAGACTGCTATAGTTTATCCATAAAAACCTGAGAAAAGGATCGCGGAGGGGGAGGGGTGCTTAAAGTTTGTATTATACATCACAACGTCGAAGTGTGCACTCAAAGACATTTTCACGTTTAATTTTTATACTTTCATAGAGATATGTAGGTTAAAAATGTCTTTCCTGAAACGTTTTCTGGCATTGCTTAACCATCTTAATAGCCCAAAGGTCTGCACACAAATCCTTTAGACAAAACCGCGTTTGTTTTTGGTTTTCTTTCATTTTTCCATTTTATTTCTCTCTCTCAAAAGGAAAGTTGTGTTATCGTCAACGACACTCTGACTCTCCCTATACCTCGGAGTAGCAGACAGAGTATAGAAGGAGGAGGGGTAGTCCCAGCAGGACGGCTCAGCCACTGCAGGTCATACTACAAGTATAACCCTGGAGTGTAGACTCTGCTCGTAACCAGACACTCAGCCACCACCACTGGGGTATATTCACCTCCTACATCTCCAGTACCTTAGAACACTACACACACACTAAACTACCGTAGCAAGATGAGGGGAGTTATATTCAGTCTGGTCTTAATCTGTGTTATAGGTAAGTGGATTTTCTTGATAATGACCCCTTTGATTTAAATCATTCACATAGCCTAGGTGTGCAGTAAGGATGTAGGATATCTCTATCTGAAGACCTTGTCTTACTTGAGGCAGTTTCACGGAGAGGGGTTATATGATGTAGTCACTTTAAATAGGATTACCTGAGTATCATTACATTCACTCTCGTCTTTCCATCTATGGAGAAGGAGAGTGGATTTCCTGAAATGCAATAAAGCATTACTATAATCCTTTCATGCATTCTTTTTTTATTCGATCATGAAAGAAAGGATAACATGGTCTTCCCGATAATCTTCAATGTTTCATGTTCATTTGTTGAAAATTACAGGGTAGGTGTAGATCTATAGATCTAGATCCCGAATCTAGACATGTGGTGTAGTAGTGGAGTAGGTTCAGACATGTGTTTTTCATGATGGCCTGTATCTAGCATATTGATATGTATGGAAAGGCCTACAGGGTTATGCATCAATATGGGGGAAACATTGCCTTTTAATAGGGGGGGGGGGGTATGGTTGTTCATGAACCTCACTGCGTCCATCATAAGACATAACTGTTTTTTTTTTCTTTGTACTTTCTTTTTCAAATGAGAAAGGCTATATTTCTCTTTGTAAATAAGGCATGAAAGAAGCTCCGGACAATCCAACCCAATAATGTGGGTGTGGACATGTGGTGTGGTGTATGGACATACAAGGCCCCCCTGTGTGCTGGCATCCAAACACACATCCACTCACAGCATGACAAGTATGGCAGTCATTTACTGAGCAGAATGAAGTTACTGTGAGCAGGTTGAATACATGGTGCATTAATGCTATATGACCATTATGCATGAATGCAGCCCAGGGAACTTAGTCCTGTATTATCAGCATCATGATGACATGAATGCAGCCCAACTGAGTACTGCAGTGGTACATGTATATGGGTAACCACATGATGAGTAACTTATTGATGTAGCGACAGCATGCTGCATGAATGCAGCCCTGGTGAGCAACGCTGTGTGGAAATTCAAAGGAAATGATACCAGTAAGCTACATAAATCTGGTGGATTGTAGAAGACGGCAATGGGACAGGGATACTAGATATACCTTTATGCCTGACCAATTATCTCTATGACAGATGAAGAACACGATTCCGAAAGCTTAGTATACAGGAAAATGCGAATGGACTCTCTAAAAACGTGTTGAAACTCATTTGGCTAGGGCTCTAGATGGGGGACTCTCCATTGTCACATGTCGATTATAAGAAATGCCCATGTTTCATGACACTTAAATTCCCAATTCCCTTGTCAATTCTAAGAACCTACCATGTCCCATGTAATGTCGAATTGAAAAAAATCTTCCATGTAGGGTCTCTTTTCTTCCAATGTCATAAAAGGCCATATGTTGATTTAAAGAAATGACCATGTCACCATGTCGAATTTAGGGGTCTAGACCCATACTTAAATGCTGGACAGGGTATAGCATATGGTTATGTCAATGGCTGCAACCCAGTGGTGCCATCTGGAGAGCGTCTGGATCCCACCTGACCCAGATAGCTGACAGTTTTACCCCCCCCCCCCCACCCCCACCAGGAACACATATATCTTGGACTAAGACACAATACCTACTCCACTGACGGGAGATCCATGCTCGTGGGAGGAGGGGGGGGGGGGGTATGTGTAGGGGCCGGCATCATTGTATATATATTAGTGCCGTTCATCCGAGAGACGTGTTCGTGTGGTGCTTGTTCCTTCTATGCTAGCTAGGTGTCGCTTTGCGATACCTCGTTGGTACAAGAGGGGGCAGCACCATGCCTCGCGTCCAGCTCCTACTAAGGAGCCGGACGAGCGGCAGAAGGGGACTGGACATGGTCCAGTCCAGACGCTAATACTTTGTCATCAGAGAGATTGAATAAAGTCCTACCCGAGAGGTAGGGGTTTCTGGGGCTTTGCCCAACCCGAACTACTCGTGTTGTGTTGGTACATCTAGTGGTAAGCGAGCCAAAGAGCCACCCAACATATAAGTCAATACGAACCATTACACTGGTGCCGTGACCAGTCGGTTCGGGGGTGGTGCGCGGCCACATTGGCCGAAAGCCTCGGGCAACCCGAAGCGGATCCCCCCAGCCCTGGGCTAGAGGGATTCGAAGAGGATGATTACACATCCCAGCATCTGTTGTTAGACTGGAAACCCGGTCAACAACAAATGTTTAACCAGGAGGGTGTACGAAATATTTTTTCTACACCCGACCTTAGGGACAATGCCACCAGAGATGGCATCGTAAAATTGTATCCGGCTACACCCCAGACAGGAGTACCGGATACCGGATTGTTCAGGGGAGTGTTGAGACCCCCAACTTTAGACTTGAGCGATTGGTCCCAAGTTATAACTAGTAGACGCCAGCTAGGTCCTATGGTACCAACAGGCTCGGCTAGCGGCTTGGGTACACCAATTGCACAAAGCCCTATGCAGCGTACTGCAACCCCCCAGGGTTCAGCACCCGGTGGTGGAACCGAAGTAGCCCCACTAATGACATCGTCGGATCATGACAGCGACGATGGTAAAACCAAAAGGGACGCAATAGTCCCAGACGCGAAATCAAGAGATAAGCCTAGTGGTATCGGACCGAAAAGCTCGGAAAGGCATCACCTAGGCCGATCTCTAGACGAAGGCTTGTCTGACTCCATGTTTTACCCTGGAGGCAATCGCAAGTCTATCTACGGACGTCGGATGGGTCCCGGGTATAAAAATACTCAGGCCTATTTGAAAGCCAAGGAACAGGTAGAGTTACAGGCAAAGAGGCAACATGAACAATTCATGTTAGCCCAATCCAAAATAGAGGAGGAAGCTAAGTCCCGGATCGGAAAATTACGATCCGTGGAGCAGGAGGCGATTCTAAAAGAATCCGACCTCAAATATCGTCTATCCTCCGTATCCCATCGGTTGGAGCGGAAGGAAAGAGACGCACAGGAAAAAGAAAAGAGGCTGGCTGAGTTGGAAATCGAGGAAGCCAATAAACTTAGAGCAATCGACAAGGCTAGAGCCGAGGAGGTTGCTAAGGCTCGGGATGTAAATAAATTACAAACTGAGTTGCACGCAATGGAGGAGAAGCTTAAGAAACTTCAACTCCGGAAAGCTGAGACAGAAGCCAAGATGGTCTCGGAACAAGCCGAGATTAGGAAGGAGACTACTGAATATAACAGGTCTCAGAAAGAGAAGGGTGAAAAGTACCGCCTACTTAAGGATACTTTTAAGCGAGAGGCAATGATCGCCCAAGAAGAAAGAAACCGAGCTGTGACTGAAAATGAAAAGATTCGATCCGAAATCTTGGCAGAAAACGCACAGCTTAGGGAGGAACAGCGAAACCTGACTACAGACGTAGCTACCCTCACAATAAATAAGTCCACTATGGAGAGTTATTTACAGGAGCAAGAGGAAACACATGCCCCTCCGGCGAGTAGGGTGATAAACCCGAACTCGACGTTCGTGAAACAGGGCGACCCGGTCTCCTGTTCTACACCGAAGAATCCGCAGTATAATCCTTTTGTAAATGATAATGCTTCGCGGAACGTAGATCAAGGGGGTGTTTACATCAGAACCCAGGATAAGCATGGCCGAACTAGTAGAGTCCGGATAAGTGAGGTGCCCATAGTCCACAACCTGGACCCGGACTATATCCCTAGAGAGGCTTCCGACAGTAGTGCGGAGACCAGTGGGTTCCACATTCATGTGGATCCTAGTAACGACCCGGGGCTGGGTGCTGGTAATGACAACACCCAACCGAATCCATCAAACGATGGCGGCCAGTCAACGGGAAACCAGCAATCCGATGGCGGGTACCAAGGCGCGCAAGGGGGGGGCGCTGCTTCGGGTGCCACAAGCCATAGTGGTACCTCGGGTACCGGCCCCAACCAAGGTAGTGCGAGTTATACGAACCACGGTGGTACACAGTGGACGTATACTCAACCTCCACCACCGCCTCCACCTGGCAATTCTAGCTTCGGTGGTATAGGGGGCAATCGGACCTTGAATGAAACCAAGGCGATTGAATGGAGCAAACAGCAATGCACTAGATTGATGTATGCTCCCAATTCTGCCCGAAGGGTAGCCGTTATTCCTAAAGAATATGACGGTACTCGACCATGGAAAGAGTGGTTTGAAGATTTCATCGATGTGATGAACTGTAATGGATGGACCCCATACGAGGCCAAGCCACATCTGGTGAGATGTCTGAAAGGCGGGCCGGGTCGCATGGCTGTAGAGCAATGGCGAACCTGGTACGGCCTCGTTGGGAGTTTTGAGCAGTTAGTAGAAACTGCTAGTGGACTGTTATGTAATATGGTCAAGGAAGACCCGATGGTCCGTTTTAAGAAACGCACACAGAAGCCGAATGAAGCTTTCAGAGCATACGGTATGGAACTCCATGCCCTGCTAAGTAAGGCCAGACCCGGTACTGAAAACCAGGACTGGTATATGGACGATTTGATCACTCAATTCGTCAAGGGTCTAAGAGACCGAGATGAACAAATAGCAGCGAGGGACGCCTGGAAGGAGGGCATAACACTACACGGCATTTTTAATGGTATAGATATGGCCGTGAAGAAGCGAGCTATGTTAGCTGGGGACATACCTAATGCCAGCGGCTTGGTACCCCTAGCATCGGTGACCCAGCAGTCGGAGGTCAATACTCCATCAGACGACTTCGAATTGATTGATATCGAACAGGAAGACGGCACCTTCTGTTCGATGCAATTAAGGAAGAATACTTCAGGTAGGAAGTATATTCCCAGGAAATCTTTCAATAAACAAAGGGACTCTAGACCTCCATCCGAGGTCAAGAGTGACCCGAAGGCTGTCGATAAGGCGGTCAAGTCCATTGTAAGCACTGACAAAGTGAAGATTCAGTCCCCGGACATGACCAAACTTCTGGAAGACATGTGTAAGAAAATTACAGATGCCATCCAAGCCAATCGGCAAAGACCCCGGGTGGATCGCCGAACGGTTAAGTGTTTCAGGTGCCAGCGCATGGGACACTACTCATCTGAATGTACCGCTACTAAGCCGGTAATGGCTGCCTTCTATGAAGCCGAAGACGACGGCGTAGAAAGGGAGAATGCTAGGGATTCCACAGATGTGGAAAACTAGTGGGGGTTGTGTCAACGGCATCTGACATGGCCCCGAGTGGGAACGAATGCCAAAATGCTACCGGGGGTATCCCGGTGGAAGATTTCGAGTCAATTACACCTGGAGGCCGGGTGGCTGAGGGTGCGCACCCCTGCACCTCGGCCGGGGCCAGGGACCCTAGTGTTGATATGTGCAGGAGTGATCATATGGAGGCGAGTGGCCGCACTAGGGGAGAGGAAGGATGGATCAAAGAGTTGATTCGAGTGTGTGGGACACACCTTCCCCCAAGTCATCCGTGTCTGGAATTCCTGAGAGGACTCGGGTTGAATCTTGGTGATTCGGGAGACTTTCACCAGTTTACCAGTAACCCCTCGCCTTTAGGGGGGAGACGGTGGTATGTACCCATATCTGTGGAAGGCCGGGTAGGGGAATTCTTGGTGGATACTGGAGCTAGTCATTCATGTGTGTCCAAAAGATTCTTCGATTCGGTGGCCGGCAGCCATGAGAACCTCAAAACGGGGGTAAATGCTTGCACGGCCGACGGAAGCAGTATGCGTACATTTGGTAGGACGTTTATGCCTATCCATATAGGAGGCAAAGAGTTTGTTCTTTCGCCAACTATAGCAGAGGTTAGTGATGACGGAATCCTCGGATTGGATTTTGCAAGCTTATACGGGGCCGTCTTGGACCCGAGGGACGGTATGATGAGTATACGGAACCCGTATGGCTTGCATGTCCAATGCGTATTGAGACAGGTGTCTTCGGTCGCAGCAGTGGTACATACGGTGAAGATCCCACCGGGTACCACTTGCGATGTCCTTTGTGGCGGATCCATGGCTCAGAGGAATGAAGCTGGAGTCTACGAACCCGACACGGTGTATTTGTCAAGCATCGGGTTAGACTCAGTGGATACATTAGTGGCTAATGCAGCTTGGTCCGTATTACCCATAACTAACCGAAGTGGTTCAGTGGTTTATTTGAGGCGAGGCGACAGTGTTGGAAGGATGAGTTCGGTAGAACATGTCGCCGAGGCTAAATTTAACAAACCACTAAACCCAGTTAGTCAGCATCCTATGGATGAAGAATTCCAAAAGCTGATTGATCAGTCAGATTTAAAGAATACGGACGATAAGGATTGCCTAGCGAGACTTCTACAAAAGTACGAAGGTGCTTTTGGTAGGGAAGGAGGCCCGGTGGGTAGATCCGATAAGGTGTTGCACACCATAGATGTGGGCAGCGAGAAACCTTTTAAAATCCCGTATCGTAGACTTCCCCTTAAAAAGAAGTTAATCTGTGAAGAGCAAATACAGAAACAGTTGGACCTAGGGGTAATCGTGCCTAGCTCGAGTCCCTGGTCCAGCCCTGTTTGTATGACTACTAAGAAAGACGGTACAATCCGCTTTTGTGTCGACTACCGGAAATTGAACGGTATAACAAAGAAGAACTCGTATCCTTTACCAAGGATAGACGAGACTTTAGATAGCTTGGGCGGAAACCAATGGTTCTGTACCTTGGATTTACAGTCCGGATATTGGCAAATACCAATGCACCCCAAAGACAAGGAGAAGACAGCATTCTCCAGTCATATGGGGCTGTTTGAGTATAATGTCCTACCCTTCGGATTGTGTAACGCCCCCGCTACATTCGAGGCCATGATGGAATCCTTACTGAGTGACCTTTTGTGGAAGAAATGCCTGGTTTACTTGGATGATGTGGTCGTGTTCGGCAAGTCATTCAAGGAATGCCTGGCAAATCTGCAACTAGTCCTCGACCGGATACTATCAAACGGTCTTAAACTTAAACCCAAGAAATGTAATTTGTTTAAGAAAACCATTACATACTTGGGAAGGATCATTACTCCTAACGGGGTAAGAGCGGATCCGGAAAAATTAGAAGCTGTAGAAAATTGGGAAAGACCCACGAGTGCTAAGGAGGTGAGATCATTTTTAGGATTTTGTTCCTATTATCGTGACTTCATACCGAATTACTCTCGTGTCAGCTTCCCCATGCAGTGCTTAGCTCACTGGACCCCGGGTAGGGCACGGGACCCATTCCCATGGACCAGCGAGCAAGAAGAGTCTTTTAATAAAATAAAAGATTTATTTAGGAATACACCCGTGTTGAAATATCCCACTCCCGAGGGACATTTCATCTTAGACACCGATGCGAGCAATGATGCGATTGGGGCAGCTCTCTCTCAGGTCCAAGAGGGAGTCGAAGTGCCAATAGCATTTGCTAGCAACACGTTAAGCAAGACACAGCGAAATTATTGTACCACCAAGCG
Organism: Acholoe squamosa; assembly: GCA_949317995.1. Taxonomy (NCBI): domain Eukaryota; kingdom Metazoa; phylum Annelida; class Polychaeta; order Phyllodocida; family Polynoidae; genus Acholoe; species Acholoe squamosa. The sequence goes on from OX439042.1 coordinate 63,042,641, forward strand.
AGAACTCCTCGCTGTGGTGGTGTATACGAAGAAGTTTAAGCATTTCCTTTGGGGAAGTGACTTTACTTTAAGAACGGACCATTCGTCTCTTAGGTGGCTCCTTAACTTCAAGGACGCCGAGGGGATGATTGGACGTTGGTTAGCTCACCTATCCGAATTCGGATTAGAGCATAAACAAATAGAGCACCGACCCGGTGCTAAACACATCAATGCGGATGCCTTGTCAAGACGGCCTATCCGAAGGTGCCAAAATGCCACATGTGAAGACTGCGGGGCCCACAATGCTGTGGTAGCCGGGTTGGTATTTAATTATACCACCCCCCGTATCCCCTGGGAGGAGGCTGTATGCAGCTATCTCGATTGGTCCCCGGAGACCATCAAGAAGTTTCAACAGTCAGACCCCACCACTGCGCGCATAATGGAATACCTACGGTCAGGCATTAAACCGGCAAGGCCTCTAGTTTCCCTGGAGGATAGGGAAGCGAGGCGGTTGCTGGCTCAATGGGCCGAGCTAGAGATCCGAGACGGCATACTATGTAGGTGGAAGACAACTCCCACCAACGGTAGGCTGTTGCAAATAGTGATACCCGCCCCGATGAGGAGGGATATCATGTATTATTGCCATGGCCACCAAACGAGTGGCCATTTCGGTAAGAGAAGGTCGATAGAGCGTCTACAAAGGCGTTACTACTGGCCCGGTATGAGAGGCGACCTGCTCCGGTGGATCGCCACTTGCCCGGATTGTTGTAAAAACAAACCGGGACCCGGCCTGGGTAAGCAACCCTTATCACAGGAATTGTTTGGTGTCAGATTTGCTCGAATAGCGATAGACATCATCAGTGGGATTAAAACGACGCCGCGAGACAATACTTGTATGATGGTCGTAACTGACTATTATACTAAGTACACTCGGGTGTTCCCCCTTCCCAACCACAAAGCCGCCACATGCGCGGAGGCATTTGTGAAAGGCTGGGTGCTGCATTTGGGTGTTCCCCTTATGATGCACAGTGACCAGGGAAGGGAGTTCGAGTCAGAACTTTGGCAGGAAATGTGCCATTACCTAGCCATTTGTAAGACCCGAACAAACCCGTACCGACCACAGTCGGATGGGCAGGTAGAACGCTTCAATAGAACCCTCATACAAGTACTAAAGCCCCTGGTTAATACCCACCAGGATGACTGGGATGAACAGTGCGAGTTTGTAGTACATGCCTACAACAACACTGTCCATTCATCAACTAACTGCACCCCAAACATGCTAGTGTTCGGCGAGGACATCATAATGCCCGCCGACTTAGTGTATGGAGTGGTTGGAATAGACCCGGAGGCGCCCTGCACGGTGCTGTTTGTAGAGTCATTAAGGGACCGGTTCAAACAGGCATACGAGGCCGTTCGGAAAGAACTGCTGAAGAGTGCGAAGTGGCAGAAGGTGGGCTATGACACCAATGCTAAACGAATTCGTTTTAATGTTGGGGACAAAGTACTAAGGTACTACGAGCCGCTGGATAAGCTGAAGCTCGTAACGCCTTGGGAAGGTCCATTTAAAATCGTTCGCGTCATCTCCGAGTCCACGGTGATGATAGAGGACTGCCTGACGGGTAGGAAATGGAAGACAAATGTCGGAAAACTTCGGCCCTGGAAGGGGCGCGAAGAGGCGGAGAGGGAGTTCGGTTACAAACCACCTGAATCTGTCCCTAGCGGACCGAGCGTGGTAGTACCGACGAAACGCCCTAGAGGCCGGCCGAGAAAGACGCCGGGAGACGAGGTTATAGTAAAAAAGAAGACGAAGGCCAGGAAACGACCTAATCGTAAGAAATGGAAGAAAGTCTCGCTGAGTGAAGGCATTACGTATGGGAAGGGTCCCGCTCTGACCAAGCGAGATCCAGAAAAGGCCGTACGTAAAGCCGGGAAAAATAAAATGCTAACCGAAGGCGTTAGACGCAGCCCCCGGTTGAGGTCTGCCGTAACCTAACTCAGTACACAACGAGCTGCTGCGTGTTGTCCGCCATAGGCAGGCAACATACGTTCCACGGCCTGAGATGTCGAACGCGCCCTCCCCGGGTGGCTGTATCCCGTGAGTGGCGGTCGGATTAACCGGTACATTCGCTTTGAAGCGTTGTATACACCGCTAAGCTCCAGACGATAGCACTCGGGTAGTAGGCCGCGTCTCACATGTCGAGTCGAATGTCGGTTCGGATCTAGTTCCCTAGGTGGCGCTGCTGGTGTGGCGGGAAAGCGCGGAACTAGGTCACCGGATAGCCATGGCGGGATCTCGCGAGACGAGAGGTCTGACGTCATACTGGTCATAACTAGAGCGGACTCGTGGTGGTTAGACGCCACCCGTTTTTGCTCTAGTTATTTGTCGGCGGTTATACAGCCTGTAGCTGTCGTGTTAGCCTAGCTAACCCCCCAAAAAGCCTTTCTGTTGGACGAATCCTTCGGGAGGAGTCCAACAAAACTTGCCAATTAATTTTGGAAGTCGAACCCGGTGCCATGGCACAGGGAACGATTGACGCTGCGCGTCAAACAGCCAACATTCCGTTGGAACAAGACGAGGACCCGAAGGTCCCGTCTCGGGTCGAGGAATCTATGGATTCTTCGACAGAGGAGGCCGCCCGGACGCTCACGGCTATGGCCGAGGTAACCGACCGGGAGAGGATGCCACCTCCACCCCCGCCACGCCCGGAGCGCCCGTCAACAACAGACGCTTCGGGTAGCAAAGTGGATGTCCTGGACATTCCAATGTATCCTCCGGGATTCAGGACGCCGATCAGACGTCTAGCACACGTCGATCGCCAGGAAGGTATCGTGTATACCTCCTGGGGTACGTACATCCCTATGCACGCCTCCATGTTCGGATGCGGGCCCATGGCGGTGGAGCAGGGCGTGCCCGAGCCCATACCAGATGAACTCAAAACTATGGTAATGGACTCGTGTAGTGACGAGCTGGCTGACAACATGCCAGTTTCTTGGCTCCGCAACTACCTAAAGTTGGCGGAGAATATGGCGACTAACGAGAATTTAGCTCGAGCCGTCTTGATCTCTGCGGGCATCATCCAGAAGGCCACGGAGTTAAGGGAGTCCGAATCCGACATGGATACAGACTCCACGGTAACCTTGTCGTCGGTGGAAACCGACCGGGTCAAGCGATTGACCCGTAAAACTGCACCCAAGGGTCCTCTCACTGAGAGCGACCTGGAGGCTGAAGATGTCCGCATCGCCGTCGAGAGGTCCACGACCGAGACCGACCCAGCTGCCGACATCCCAGAGGCACCTGGCGAGATCTCTGAAGAGGACATCTCACGCCAGCAGGCTGCTGTAGAGGCAAAGCGAATCGAGCTTGCCAAGCAGCAGAAGGAGCTCACCGCAGCTCGCCGGGCCCATCGCAAGCAGCAGGCCCAACGAAAAACAGAGATCTCTTCCGACTCTGACTCCCCAGTCAGCGGAAGGAGGAGCCCTCGGACAGGGGACAGGAGCCGACGCGAGTCGGATTCCAGTCCCGAAGTTCCGGCCCAACCGACTAAGGTTGTGCGCCGGAAGAAGAAGAATGGAGCGAAAGCGTCTCCGGTAGAGCCCACGCCCCCCACCAAGCCGAGGGGTAAGGGCAAACCGAAGACGCCCGCTCCCACCACTACAACCACCACGGTAGCCACCTCGGTTACTGCATCTTCTGCAGCCAGCACGTCGGGTGCAAAGACGAAGTCCCCTACCAAGGCTCCGACTGGTACTACCACCTCCAGCCGAGCCGGCCGTAGGGGAGCTGACATATACACGGACAGCGAGGAAAGCGAAAGCGATCCAGAGCTGCCCGAGTCTGCCAAATCTGATTTGGAGTCCGTGACAACGTGGGAAGAAATGACCACGGATGTTCCCAAGGACGACAATCAGAAGTGGATGTGGAAGAATGCAGCCGAGGGGTTCAAGGAACGGACTCCCCGCTGCTTCGCGGACTGTGCTTACGACACAGTCCATTATATATGTCCGAGCGCCGTCAATAAGGACGGTGACAGCGATGACGAGGAGTGGATGAAGTCCGGCCCCTCGGATACGCCAGTAGGCAAGTTCTACCTGATTTGGATTGACCAGCTCAAGTCCAAATTAGGCTCGATCTACAGCTACGAGGCCCGGACGAAAGTCCAGTGGGCAATGACCCAATGGGGACCAACCGGCAACCGCCGAAGGTGCCCGTTTGAGTCTTGCCAGCTGTCTCTCACGGGTGAGAAGATGTTCGAGACGAAGCCCCGCTTCGCTCGACACATCGTTGAATTTCATATGCATCACAAGCCTGTGATGATGTGTGTGCTCGGGGACCGCCCGAGTAAACATTGTGATGGCTCGTTCAGCACTCACCGGCGCCGAGACATGGCTCTGCATTTGCAGAAGGCCCATGGCATCGGCCTGGAGAAGACCAGGAAACGAGCCATCAAGTGCTTCAGCGAGCTCCTTGCAAATTGGTCCGCGCTGAGCATCAAGGAAGTGAAAGAGCAGGCATTCGAGACCGGATTCTGCTCGTGGAAGAGCGGCAACTTGCTGACTTACTTCCAGACGAACTCCTCGTCCACAAAATTCGGGATGCCCACCGAGGTGCACCTGAAGGTGAAAAAGTGGCGAGGAGACGACAAGCGAGAGAAGGCCAAAGCCCGCTCTAAAGGTCCAAACGGAGGCACAGTCACGACTACTGCTTCCAAAAGGACCCGAGCAGACCGGTCCGTGAGCCCTTCGGGTGGCAAGGACCAGCCCAGACCAGCCAATCCAGCTGATCGTCGCGAGTCGGGACAACAGGTCTCGGCTCTGGAGATGCCTGGCAACCAGGCCCGCAGGTCGGGTAGCCAGGCGACCGCATCGGCGACTCCAGCCACCTCCACACCTGCACCCGCGGAACAACGCCCGGGCGAAGCCTCTGGCGGCCAGGATGATGGGGGCGAACTGCTCGCTCCCCCATCCGGGTATTCTACTTGGTGGGCTGGAGAGGGATCCTCCGGCAAACGCCCCACGTACAGTGAGTACGCGGCGAAGTTCCCTTCAATGGGACCGGCTGGACCCGAGTCGCAGGTCCTTACCCCCTTGGGCCGGGCCAAAGCTCGTGGTAGGGGCCGCGGTGGGCTGGAGTCCACCCGAGGCTCTCCGGGTGGTGGCCGAGGCCGAGGAGGCATCACGGTAGAGGGCCCGTCTGCTCCTCCAACAGGCACCCCGCCTGTCTCAGTGGAGGCCCCAGCGCCACCACCAGTGATAGTTCCACCAACAGGTCCTCGGGTACCCCTAATGGAACTAATCTCCGGTACCCTGTCAGGTCTTCAGGATCCGAACACGTTCGTCGACCACCGCGATGTCCGAACGGTTCAGATCCAGAATGAGCTGATGGAAGAATGGCAGGCATTGCACCGCCAGAAGTCTATTGACTACTGGCGTGTGATGACTGAAGCCACCGTCAATCTGGTCTACGAGATCCAGAGGCGGGAGGAAGATAAAATCAGGGAGCTGGAAAGGAAGAAGGTCGAGGAGGCCCTCGAGTCCTGCCGGCGAAAACAGAAGGAAGCCGAAAAGCTTAAAGAGTTTCACGAAGCTGAAAACTCCAGATATATCCATCGATTTAAGGAGGCGGACCTCAAGTTTTTCTTGGCATTCGGGAAACATCTGGAGGAGTGGGACGGCTTACCGTCGTCTCTCATCTTCGTTCCAGAGATACCCCCGGATGCCCCGCCAGCCCCGGCTACTCCACCGGTCCTGGCCACTCCACCGGTCCCGGCTGCTCCGCCGATTCCGGCAGCTCTCTTGCTCCCACCCCCCACTTGGAACCGGGCTGTCCCAACTGCCACGGTTGCTGCACCAGCATCCGAGGCAATGGACAGCCCGTCCGCAGTGATGAGGGCCTTGAGCTTGGGGAGCGAGACTCCCAGCGAGGCTTCAGCGGCGCTCTCTACGAGCAGCTGTAGCAGCTCGGCTCCATCTGCCTCAGTTGAGCCGGCTGAGAAGATGGACACAGATCCTGAAGATCTTTGAGTGTCCATCTGTTGGTGTCTCCTGGTACCCGAGGGTAAATGCATTTAATATGCCAGAGGCACTGTTCCTTACGCTGGACTCCTGATACCTGGATCGTAACCTGCAGCGAGGATGGACGCTAACCCGAACACCCAATGGACTACAACATCTAACCGGGTCTCCATCTTCCCATCTTCATCAGGGCACATCATAACAGCAACGTGGTTTGCCACCACACATATGTCGCCGGATGGAGCTGCAGAAACCAGTCGTTCCAGGTTCGCCGGAAGTCCGGTATATTGTAAGGGTGATCCTGCTACCCTGGTAGGACACCTATATTTCATATTTTGTATAAATTTTTTTATATATCGTATATTATATTCTTGTAAGTAAAAGTCAAAATTTTTTCGGGTTATTTACCCCACCTCGGGTCGGTAAAAACATTGTAAAAATTTTTTCAATATCACCTTACTACACATCGAATATTCTTCGTCGCGTCTCATGTTTAATAATAACACACGTGTAATATTATCACCATAGGTCGATGGTCCATAAGGGGCCACTTCCTATTTTTGTTATTATTTATAAACACTTCGGGTTATATACGATGATGCCTTATTGTGTACATATAACTTATAATGCCCCTTAAATGTTCTATATTTAATACGAACTGTGTATATATAGACTTACCTATTTATTTATAACACCACTATATAAAGTCAACAATAGTTACTTGTTAATTACACACAACCCTAGGTAAAGTCTAGTGGGGGTGGTGTAGGGGCCGGCATCATTGTATATATATTAGTGCCGTTCATCCGAGAGACGTGTTCGTGTGGTGCTTGTTCCTTCTATGCTAGCTAGGTGTCGCTTTGCGATACCTCGTTGGTACAAGAGGGGGCAGCACCATGCCTCGCGTCCAGCTCCTACTAAGGAGCCGGACGAGCGGCAGAAGGGGACTGGACATGGTCCAGTCCAGACGCTAATACTTTGTCATCAGAGAGATTGAATAAAGTCCTACCCGAGAGGTAGGGGTTTCTGGGGCTTTGCCCAACCCGAACTACTCGTGTTGTGTTGGTACATCTAGTGGTAAGCGAGCCAAAGAGCCACCCAACATATAAGTCAATACGAACCATTACATATGTATTAGTCCGGGGGTAGACACTAACGCTGGCCCGGGAGCCAATGGCCCATAGTTTTGGTTTTGGGCCTGTAGATTTCTCAAAAGATGCCTTCTTGTGGGCCTGCGTTGGCCCATAGAAGTTAGGCCTCTATCAAAATTAATTTATATGAGTATAGGCATGCAATATATTGTTAAAAGAGATATTCAGAAGGAACTTGGTCATTCTAGGTAATGTATGATGTAGCTTTATAAGGGGTACTTATAATTTTATCTTTAAAACTAAGTAAACTATTGCTCTGGGCCCATAGTTTTAGGTCCGGGCCCATAGATTTCTAAAGCTACAGACCCGGGTGGCCTGTGGCTGGAAATGTTAGTTTCAACCCTCTTAGTCGGATTAAAAGACATTTCTTTTTTGCCAGCAAGATATACCCTTAAAATATGATGGCGTAGGGGATGTGAGGAAAAAAACGTTTATTAATGCCAGGAAATGGTTAAAGGAAATGCCAGCATCCAGTCTAAGTAAAGCTGGTCACGCTGCAGGGCATGGTGCCTCCAGGGGGTGCACTTATAACACGACCCACCAGTACATGCTATATAGACTGTAGGGAGACAAGGCATGGTTGTAAAGTGTAACTCGCCCCTGACTCGACCACAAGGCATATTGGTACCTTAAGTCGACCATCCTGCCTTATTTCAAGTTAATTTCACAATAAATCTGGATTGTTGATGTCAAGTGCAGGATAATCATATTCTAGTTGATGCTGCAAAGTCAACTGGGGGCCATATGATATTTGAAAGAAGTTAACCCAGGGTGGTTGACTTAAGGTACCAACATGCCTAATGGTCGAGTCAGGGGCGAGTTACCCTGAAAGGAGAGTGGAAATAGGAGATAGCAGTCTTTATGAAAGGTTTTTCTTCTGCAGACCCACTTTTTCGTTGGACCGAAACACACTGAAAATACCAGGACATCGTTTTTTGGTGGTAGTCTAATAAATCCAAGAAAAGGAGTCTGTCTTTTATTATTGAGATATAGGAAATCATTCTGAGGAGGATTTCATGAAATGTCAGTGCTTTGCATGATAAATTCGTGATGCTTTAATGCACTTGCAGCCCTAAATGATAACGTGTTTTTTTTTTCAAGGTAATATAGATCTACATAACGTCTTATCCCTTCTGTACTTCCAGTGGCAGTATCAGCTAGGTCTAAGTGTAAGAAGCAGAGACAGGAGGGCTGCAGGTTGTTTAAGGGTCGATGTAGCTGCGAACACGTCAAGGCATGTCACAACCCCTTCCCCTACAACACAGAGAAAGAGTGTCTGGACGATGCCAAAGGTGAGAAATTTCAATTTGATTTATGTGATTAAATGCGAATTAAAAACCAAGTCTACTTTTATACTGGACTAAGTTTATACATCAAAAAAGGCATATGGTTCGCATGAAAGATAGTGGATCCCATATTAACCATTCCTTGTAAGTCCAAATGCAGTGAAAATAAATATTTGACTATTTCGGCGTTTGTTGACAGTCTATTGCCGTGATCGTGATGTTTCCAGCTTCTTGTTTATTCATTATTGATGCACCATTGGTCCTCATAAAGAAACAATATTATCTTCCAGATCCAATCTCATCCAATACATGAGCCTATATTCTCCAGCATCATATTGAAGCACCATGCCGACCATTTGGGAGTGCATCATCCCGGTAGAGTCGGCATGGTGCATGAATATACTCACTGCATTCACTGTCTAGCGAATTGCCGCGAAAAACTGCCACAGGCACAGCGCTAAAAGATGTAAACAAGACAGGCGCTTATTCGAGGTATATTTTCAGTGCTTAGCCCAGCACCCACCTCCACACGCCCCCATGACACTATTCAGGGTACTTTTACATTGTATACCTCTCTGTCAGAGTTCGCACCTGGGTCACTTCAATTTCGAATTTGTAGTTACAATGTATATCTTCATGCAATTTGCGAACATGACATATGTACAATTTCAGTGTGGAGATTCGCCGGGGGATAGGTCTGCCTTATAGTGAACCTACCTTAGGTAGGAAAGGGAGTCTATATTGATATTCCATCTACTTTCCCGGTGCCCCTATACTAGGACCCCTCCATTGGTCATCCCTCAACCCCTAGGGTCTGAGTGACCTAGGACCTGGGGTCAGGGAGGTCAGCCTGCAGCATCAAACATGTACCTGGCGACCTGAGTTACCATGGCAACCTATATTAAACATATAGCCTGTGGTATACTCTATCTTGGATCTATTGGCAAAGATCTTTCCCAATCCACATCCCCATAAGATGGGTCAAATCTCTTCAGGGCAATTCTATTGTGTCTCTCAAAGTGCAGTCTTTCCCTTTTTGTTTCTCTGTGATCCATTAAAATGCTTAATTTTTAATTATTGTGTATTCAACTTCAGGTTTGAATGACCAGTGTGCAGGACACCCTTGTAAGAACGGCGCATGTCTTCAGGTGAAGCATAATGGACGCCGTGACTGGTACTGTGAGTGCGCAGGTACAGGTTACTATGGAAACCAATGTCAGCACCGTGAGTACATTTATCTTGATGGTGAACATAAGGGAGTGGTCATTATTTATCAACAGGGGGGTGGTGGTGGGTTTTCGCGTAATTTTTTACGCCCCCCCCCTGACAGCAGTCAAAATTTTTTGCGCCCCCCCCCCCGCACCGGAGGCGTGGAGAGTTTTCGCGCCCCTCTTTGATCTATAGTAGCGCACGGGCTTTTTTGCTAAAAAGAGGGTGAATTTTTTTAGCCCCCCTCAAGAGGGGTCAAAATCTTTTTAGCCCCCCCTCGGGAGGGGTCTGAAAATTTTACGCCCCCCCCCCTCAAACCCACCACCCCCCCCCCCCCGTTGATAAATAATGACCACTTCCTAACCTTAAAGCGTGTAAATGCCGCATAACCCTTTAATAAACAATTTTTATTGATTAATGATAATATACATACCGAATAACTGTGGAATTACTCACAGAGACCAAATATATTATGATGAATCTAATCATGAAACATGATGACACTGATATTTATCAATATTCCCCTAACTACCCAACATCACAGGTTGCCCTCCGGGTGCCTACCCTATCGCTGAGGACTACCCAATCGCGTGTGTCATGACAGATGAAATTTTCAAGGAGCGCTAATTATCAAGCTCAGGGACTACTCGCAAATATCCCCAGGATCCACTGCAGGGCACAATGGATAGTTGAAACTTTAACCCTTTACGGACCGCTCATACAGGAGGGCTACATACCAATTTGTTGGCATGATGCATCAATTAAGTGTCGTCGAGTCGCATACCGACCCTCCGGACTGTATCCCGATAGGGTCAGCATAATGCATTAAATGCAAGTTTCTTGCCAGGGCTGCATTTATGTATCATGATGACTAGTGGGTATGATGAAATAATACATTAACGGTCTTTAAAGGGTTAACAGCCACACGATGCTGCAAGGTTAATGCTCCTTTGTAGTTATGATGTAAGTGATGGTAAGCCTATTGTCTATTCGCTAGCACTACAAGCTACTACATTGCTATATGGATGAAAAGCAACAATTCATCATGTAGATCATAATGGTAATGAGAAGCGTGTGACCTGCTTAAGTTAGAATTATGGGATAAAGTTATAGGATTCAGTGATAAAATAAGGACGTACCACTGGAGTAACCATATTGTGATTGAAATTTGGATGTGAAAGATTGGCAATCAAAAGGGGGACCAGGTGATTTAAGATAGCTTTCTAACAAATAATTCATTTCAAGCAGCAAGATACAGACGCTACCCAAAAGCATCTTCATGGTGAATTGATGCAGCCAGTTCTGCATTCTTGGATTATTAAGACCAATGGGCGTAATGCATGGAAGTGATCTTCGGCCCTAAAAGATCGAGAGTGCTCAATTACACCTCTAACAAATGTACACATTTTGAGATACAATCAAATCTAGTTCCTTAGGGGGGCTATAACATAATCTTAAGCATAATATATGTCAGGTGCTAATAAGCAATCATACTTTATTCTTCATGAGATTTTGCATTTAATATCACAATTAAATTATATTGTCCTTACATGTACTGAGTTGTCCACAATTTATTGAAAAAAAAACCCAAAACAGCTGTTATACGCACAAGGAGAGCAGCGATGTATTCAACCAGAATTAAAGGTATTTTTAAACTTTGTACTTTGTCTAATTGTTCCAAGATATATTTCCTAGATATCCCCATATGAAAGATTTTTTCCTCGCGAAAAGAAAGAGTTTGCCCTATTATACATGTGACATACTGTAAATCCTCGCGTATAAGAGGCGGCTTATACACAGGGATTACATCATGTGCCCTAATAGTATTTGGGCCAACTCAAGACCTGTGCATCCTATACGTGAGAATCATTCACTAAAGAACAGTACTAAAATGACCAAAATTGAACCCCTAGATGCGTCCTAAAAGATTTAGCCCAACTCAGAGTGCATCCTATATGTGAGGGACGTGTTACACGCAAGGATTTCGAGTAGATACAAGGTGCCATGCTATATTGTGCATAGTGCATGGTAATGTGTCTGGAATCCATAAAAAAACGAGTCAAGTAAATGTGGGTAAACACGGTAAATTGTATGCCCCCGCACCCCCTTGTAGGAGTACCTTTCACCATGTTGATCAGCATATAAACCCCTTTGAGGGTCCAGCCCGTATATGTACATGTATTAAAATTTGAAAGTCCCGACCCGCAAGTCCCGACACGAAAGTCCCATCCATCCATCCAAGACAGTCATTGTTGATCCTACAATTAACATCACAGTGTTGTCAAAGTGATGTGACCTTGTTACAATTCCTTCCTTTCCCATGGGAAAATGAAGTGCTAGCCCATCCTCTTAAACGGGCCACAGCTATCTCATTGACCAAAGGTGGTGCCACCTTGTGGGTATTGAGTGAACTAACCTACCAATATGGCAATAACAGCTCCACAGAGGTTTTTTCATGCCACAAATTTTTTTACGCATTTTTTATCTATCTTACCTTTTTGCAAAGGAAACGAAAGGCATTTGTGGTGCTTTATCCAAAGAAGCTATTTTGACCCTTGGTGACATTGTCCCCTTCTCCTGGGGCCTGTTGCAATTTTTTTTTATATCACACAAAGCCATGGATCTGGAGAATTGGGCCAAAATGAAAAAAAAAAATCACAGCACCCCCCCCCCCCAATGAAAAAATAATTTGAAAACAGTGACAAAAAATCTAACTATGGTCATAATTCCCCCCAAAAAAAATTCATGGACATAGATTGGGAATTAACTGAGATATGAATTTATTTTGTTTCATAAAGCCCCTTCTATAGATGAGTTCAAGTAGAAAAATTGAGATCTGGAGATAATAGAAAAATGGACAATAGTTTTACTTGACTCGTCAAAAATCTTATTTGTACTACGACACAAGTATATCTATTCATTTTAATGCAAAAATCATATAGTCTTCCAATACACTTTACAGCTCAAACCTTGATAAATGCAAGACATGAGCACCTAATTACGACCAATGTGAAAAATTGGTTATAACGCATAACTTTCGATTCATGAATAATAATAACTAAAGAGGTATATTCACCTTAAGTATGACAAACACTTTGGGTTTATAAAACAATTATACTTCTTTATTTGTCCAAAATACTTCTCATTTCACTGGCACTGAGGAGATACCATATTCTCAGTTTATTTTCATTTTGTTAGCAAATTATTTCATTTCTCATAATCTGCTGATATATAATGAGACATGCACCTTTATCTTTATTATACCCGTGATAAGACAGTATCAGGAATCCAGGTGGTATAACGTCAAGTATATAACGCAGTGCTGGTGTGATTTTATATTTTTATAGCTCAATATGCCAGCAGAGCCTCGATTATCAAAACCCTTTAAGTACCGCATAGTTGTTTTCATGATGCATTAATGCATACTTGGCGAGTCTACTCACCAGTGAAACATCCCTTCGGTAGTGTATCAACTGGCGAATAACTCACCAGGGCTGCATCATTGCATCATGACCCATGAGCATAATACATGCACTGAGCGGCCTCTACAGGGCTACTAACCTCACTGATTTCGCTCCCAGTCTAGAGTTATCAGCATATTTTGGTGCCTGTTTAAGATGGGTTTAACTGCAGCGCCATAGTTGAATATGGAACTAAAATTTAACTCACATCTCTGCTGGTTGTCAGCGATTCCCACCTCACTTGTGCTAACACAGGTTTGATGTTTCCTAGACTGTGGAAACCAGCGCTGTCACCCAGGTGACAATATGGCAGCTTACACCGAACGAACTGCCACAGCGCTATATGATGCTCTGCGGCAACAATATTAGCAACTGCTTTATTCACCGAATCTATAACAAATCCCCAGGGGCTGGTATGGAGCATATTTTAGTCCCTCAGGGTTACTTATTAGTTTCTTGTGACATTTATAATCAATGTGGCATTTAACTCAAAGGCTAAGTATACCGCCATGCGGGCACTTTGGTATTGCTATTTAACCTATAGCTCAATCTTCATTTTCGCTCTTGTTCACAACTTTTTTATTCTATCACTCTTGATGACAACTTTTTGTTTTTACCATAAAGCAGATTTGTTCTTACACCATGATTCTTAGGAACTTGTTTCTTTAATACACTGATTTGCAATGTCTGTTTGTACAAATGCAGATATGGTAGCATGATTGGCCCTTACTGAACATCAGTTAAGTAGCATTCAAGAGGCGTTTGGTGACGTTACTCTCTGGTTTTAAACCCAACACTTCATAACAAATATAGTTACGCCATTTTTAAGTATATACTTCTTTTATCATACAGATAGCACTTCATAAGTTTCAGTATTTTTCCTCAGAGTCCATTAACATACATTAGCAAAGGTATAGTAGGCCTACCCTGAAATAGCCTTTACATACTAACCAGTCTATGCCCAATTTTACTTCAAAATGCTCGCCAATTCATCTTCATGATCCACAATACAACACTAGCGAGTAAATCGCTTGCACTACTTTGGTACATCATGCCTCTCACTAGAGAATCTATCAATAATCCCATTGGGGGTTAGCATGATGCATGAGTGTAGCCCTGGAGAGTCATTCACAAGGGTTGGATTCATCAACCATGATGATGAATGGGCATTATCAGCAATTTACTGCCCCTATAGTTTTAGACTATGGACAGCATGGACTTTTCCCCCTAAGTTGCTCATCACAAGTTACTCTATTACAGTCACAATAGTACAGCTTGGGACCCTAGGGTTGGATCTATCTTACAATAGGGGTGTCTAGGAGTTTACAACATCTTTTTATTCTGATACGATTAAAGATGCGTTAACCGTTTAAGGGCCACATGCCATCAATCCTTGCGTATATGGCGCAGTATACTTGAAACAAACCCCAGGTGCCCCTTATATGCAGTTTAATTACGCATAATTTATCTGAAATAGTTGAAATCAACCCAACGTACGTTATTTTCAGTCAGTGTGCGCCTTATAAGCAAAGATTTACAGTATTTAATGCCTTAATGTATCACTGGTAAGTAGACACATTAACACTATAGCATTAGGGCATCATGACGATAAAGGAACATGAGCCTGGAGGCATCATGCAGCCCTTAAAGGGTTACCAGTTTGTGCTATGACTTGGGAGATATTAAACATGTCTGTGTCCAGAATACCATGAATGTGATATTTACATGAATCTAAAGAACTCTCTCCCTTTGTCAAATATCTTGTGGCAAACTTCAAAAGCTGAGAGATGTTATATAACATTAAGACATTAAGTACAGGGCCATGTCGTCATGATGCACGAGTGCGGTGCTGGCAGATAACTCACCAGCGCTTCATTAGCGCATCATGCCAACCCTTCGGACTGAACATCAGTTCCTGCGGATTTCTTAACAGTGCCATTTCTTTACATCATGCCGACAAATAATGTTTAAGTGGACTATGCACACAGCAACCTTATTTGCTGGTGGTTTAATTATCTGGATTACCAAACATTTAAACCCTTGACTGAACAATCATAGCCTTAGCTTCTTTTTCATTTGCGTGACATGGCACAAATTCCAACTTAGCAGAATAGGTAATACAGTAACAGTTCTTGGATGAAGATTTACATAAAATTAGCAAGGGGCTGAGGAAGGAAGCCTTTTCTTAATCAGGTCTTAAATCACCCCCCACTAAATTAAATACCTTACAAATAACATGGAATTGAGACACCACTTCTATTGGCAGTTAGTAAACGTAGCACAGCAGTACGTAGATATACTAACCAATCTTTCAAAACTGAATCTATTGAAGGGGTCGTCTCATTCTCATATTAATGGAATACACTTACATAGCTTTTGATAAACAGAATTATCAAAATTCAATATCACCCAAGAGTGAAACCATCCCAGATGAAGCGGGGACTCATACAATCAGGCATGGGATTGGAGAAATATCTGAGATGGTGCCCTTGTCCCTCCTCTAGGGTCTTTGAGGTGGATCTTATCGGATAGAAGCCTTCAAATGTCCAAGGTTTTGGATATATCCTGAAGAATCCCATGCCTGTACAATGGCACTGTGTTACTTAATACATTTTATTTCCTTTGGTTCTAACAGTAATCGCAGTATAGACCTATTTAGGACAAACTCACCTACGAAGTATTCTATGCCAATGGATTCCATGAAGCAAAGATAGCAGGATTAAACTGCACAACAAAAGATACCTAGATTTTCCCATCATTATACTAACTCTGAATATCACTTATGTGTTACAACCATGGACATTAGCTATCAACACTTTAAGGAAAGCACAATGCCCTTTCGCTAACATATGCCAGCCCTACATCACCACAAATGATCATGGGGCCTTGAGGCATAATGCTGTCTTTAAAGGGTTAACAGGCTGGGTTAAATACTCGGGACATGTATTGTCGTGCTTTAGCATCCCGGTGCTTAGCGATTCTTAGGGATGACGACTGGCCCTTTCACAAAACAAGACGCTTATTCAAGGTCTATTTTCAGAGATCAAATTCATTTCGACTCCTGCCTGATCCCAAGCGCCTATACAAAATTTCCTTTTATTTGATATCCGGCACTAAAACATGACAATACGGTAGAGGGGAATAGGTTTGATAATTAAGCACAAATAGCAGGGTTTTTACATCACACTTGATCTTCCATGAGTAACATAAGCAGTTGGTGCTAGCCAATAAAATTTACTTTGGCGACAGCTACCAACTATTGTAATTGCTGAATATAAACTAATATAACTATATGCTTGGGTTGGTTCTCCGACACATTCCCTTCACATTGCAATGGTTCCTAAAAATACAAATAAGTAACCATATGAATCTCAAATCATAGATAACACATCTTAAATGATGAAAAATAAACATACTCCATATGTGTATACATTGCTATTATCAAACATCCATTGTTCAATTTCACCAGGAAATCAACGGTATGTACTATGGTAAGAAATTTCCTATGTGGGAACGAAACGCTCAGCATTCTTATTAGTATATTCTAAACTGCCAAAAATCCTATGGAGACTGGTTCAGTAAGATTGGTACAAAATATGACAAAAAAGTTGGCATGAACCTAATTTTCCTGACTAGGTGACCAGACAAGATCTGGATGCGCCACCGGTTTACATTCTATTCTAAAGCAATACTGGTAATCTCTGGCAAGTTTCGGGGATCTAAATGTGCAGAACTGCTCAATAAATCCAGCAGAGTTGTTAAACAGTTAAATAATATTACAGACTATATCTTGGTTTTATGGTACTTTACGAAGCTTTTTTAAAACATTACCAGAGAGCGTAACCATTACTGCAGGGGCGTAGGAAAAAGGGGGGCCCCCACCCCCAATCATAGAGGAGGGGCCTGAGCATGTCTGCCCCCCCCCCAGAATTTGCCAAGAATCCATAATAAATTGAACAAGAAGCTACAACTTTGCATCTCAAATTAGATTAATATGGTTATGAGATAGTGAAAATGGGGGCCCTGGCCTCAAATCAGATCTAAAATTCATCAAAAATTACTTTTCCATACAAATTTTATATCGTTATGTATAGGCGCCATTGCGCTTCAGCTAACAATTCAAGGTAGTCCAGGTGGGGCCCCTGTTGCCCCCCCCCCCCCCAGTGAAGATTTGCTTCCTACGCCTCTGTTACTGAATTAAGTTTTCACGCGCACTACCTTACTGATTCTAGTTCCCCGCCACATCAAGAGACTGACAGTGAATGGAATGATTGGAACCACTATTTTCCAAGAGATCGGTGCCATAACTTAGGCGGAATCAAGAGAGGCAATTTCAAGTTTTAAACTTTGAACGGTCGCCCAATGTTGTTGGGTATTTTGAACAGGGTGGTGTCTTGATGGCGTCTTAAGAGAATTAAACAGATCGGCCACCTGTCTCTTAACATGAGACAAATTCGATTCACCTAAAGTGGATAGAATACTCCTACAACAGAAATTGCAGAAATTAAGCATCCTACGCATTTCATAAAGGATAATGAAAAAAAAATGAGAAAAGGAAAGGGCCTTTTTTACATACATCGTGAAATGCACAATGCACAAGATTATGAGATCAGTTTCGCGGAAAAGAAAGTGGCACAACCCATTTGTCCTTCAGTCCTGGTGAAATCAAGTAGGAATTCTTAAAATATTCGGCAATTTTAGTATGAAAGAAAGACGCCTTATGAAAGATATTCTGGCGAAAAAGAAGTTCCTGCAGACATCGGAAACCATAATTTCAAAAAAGCTCTTGTGCATATCGGGAAGTTTTATCTTATCTTGACACATGATTCTATGACAGAGTATATTTCCGTTACAAACTAAGGGGAGTGAGTTTATACATTAGTTTGCACTTTATGACTCATCAACTTTTGGTATTTATTGTTCTATTTCATTGGTATGTGTCTGTGTGTATTACCGTTGCCTTGGTAATTGGGGGTACAAATATCTATTGACCACATCATGGCCGCAGTCGTACAACATTCATCAAACTCTCTCACACAATGACTGTCACCATTAACACATCAACAATTGTCATGCCTAGATTCTGCATGGGCACCAAGCTGGCCCCATCAGTAGACCGGTCCCAGGCCTGCATACTCCGCTCAACGTAGGGACCAGTAACCACAGCTCAACTCTAAACAGCAATCTCTTCTTGACTCTAAAATGTATTAGATCTGGTGCTGGCTCTTCATTTCGAGAAGGTAAAATAACACAGCCTCAGACGCTGTTACAACAATGCTGATGGTTACTTGACCCTACGCCCGCCCTACGCGTCCCAGGGTTGGAACTAGCCCAGACGCTAACTTCAGGGTTCTCCACACATAGGAAGTACACGAGCGGCACTCCGGTGTGCCTTCCACTGCCGAACAGAAGAAAATATTTTTACTTCAAAATCCCAAACAAACCATATATTTGGTCACAATTATCATCTAAATTTTGAAAATTTCGGCTTGGGCTGTGCAATTCATTTGTGGCTATGTTTGTATGTTTGAAAAGTTCCTGTGTGCTTTTCGCTCCTGTGGAGAACCCTGAACTTGATATTGGTGGGCCTGCCATTGTTGCATTAACACATGAGGAGATGTAGGAGCTGTTGGAGTTTGTTGCGGGAAGGGGCCAGTCTTACGTTAAATATTGAAGGTGTCAGTATTAGAGCGGCACATGACTGAAGAGGTAGGAAACCGACTCCCCGTTGTGGGTGCGGCGGATGGCCTCGGACAGCATCATCGATATATCAATACACTGAAACATGGACAAGATTTCAGAGTTAGTAAACAAACACAGTACTTCTTGCTTAAATATTTCATCTAAGGCCACACCAAAAAAATAAGTTGGTCTACAGATTTTGGTTTTGAAAAAATGGTGCGAGCGAGCGTTTTTTTGGGGTTTTTTTCAAAGAATTTGTTGGCGTCCAATGGATTCCTTGGTGGGAAAGTGAGGCAAGCGAACAAATTTTGCCAAACATCACAAAGAGAAAACTTGTAGAAACTGAAGCGAGCGAAATCCGTAGACAATATTTTTTTCAAAGAAAATTTTTTTTTGTATTTCCGAAAACTTAATTATTTGGTGTGGCTTAATCGATAAAATATGCAGCCATATGGTTTTAATCTGCCGAGTTTGCACTAAACGCACATCATTTATCATTTTCTCACAAAAGTCTACAGCAAAATTTTCCCCTTAGTAGCTTTACATAGAAATGTTTTCCCCTGGTTCTGACAATATAATATAGGGGAGCAATGTGCATTGCTCGCAACTCGTAAAAGAAATTAAATTTTTATTTTTACAGCAGATGTTATGTACAATAAATTCTTTGATTTGAGGTTCAGATTATATTTGAATCAAATTGAAAGTGTAGTTTATTGCAAGGTCAGTAATGCAGGTAATTTTGCTTGTATCAGAGAATTTAAGTTAATTGCAGTTAGTTAGACTATTCTGTCCCAAAGCTCTGGCCCATTCCCTCCAGTCCGGCTAGGTCTTATAATTGATAGGCTTTCCCATTACATTGTTTGAAAAATTGACCAATGTTGATACCTCACCCAACCTCCCTATACCTTCAGCACTGAGCCAAAAAGCGTATTATTTCACCTATTATCACTCACATAGACCCTGCCTTACGTTTTCACATATAATTGGAAATATACTCATCTTTATTACAAAATGACTATTCCACCTTTATCCTCACATGCATAGGTTGCAGTGAATATGCATTTGATAACCATGCCGACTTTTAAAACCTCTTTTTTTTTACACTAAGTTGACCATCTCCTCAGTCTTCAACACCCCCAAAACTATTACTACTACCGGTCTACCGACCCCCATGCTAATAACTCTTTTCGAGTTAAAAATGCCATCAGGTAAATGCTATACTTACCCGGATCTTGGGACTCAATTTCATTTTCTCGTCCTGGGGGATGGTGTTGGTAACAACAACACACTCAAACATGGAGTTGTTGATTCTCGAGATGGCGGGACCGGAGAAGATCCCATGGGTGGTTATGGAGTACATTTTACTGGCTCCAGCCTCATGGAGTCTGCAATCAGACGGGGAGGTCAGATGTTTAAACAAAAGTTGAAGTGCTGCATTTCTGTTAGTGTATAAAGCCAGGGATGCCACACACTGATCCCCAAAAATTCGGAAATCCTCCTGACTTTCTCAATTTACCATAGGAAATACCTCTAGGAATGAAAATAAAAAAATCGGAATTCCTAAAAAGTTAGAAAGAGTGGCATCTCTGATAAAGCATATAGAAGATTTTATATTATTCTACAGGGCTAAATAAATTAATAAAATGGTTAAGGTCACAGGCTAAGCCTGCAGCTTTCAGTGACATTCTATGTTCAATGTGCTATATACAATGGTTATAAGGGGTTATGGTATGATACAACCGATTAAACACCATGTTGCCCGTAAAAGGTTATGGTATTGGTGCATGACATTAGATCATGAACGTAGAGGAATTATGCATGATGCACAAATGCAGCCCTGCTGAGAAGACTTCAGCACTGCATTGGTGTATCATGCCGACATTAGAACATAGAGGGTCTGATTGAGCCTGCAGGGGGTGGTGTTATGTCTTTGTATAGGTTGGGCTATGTGCAGCTGACTGTAGTGTAGATATATATCATGACGACATATAGCACTATCATGGCAGGGCGGATCCAGGGGGGGGGGGCCTAGGGGGCACTTGCCCCCCCCCCCTAGACCCCCTGAAATTGGGCCAGGCTATGACTCTTAACTATAGGGAACGTGGCCCGAAAACCCGCATGTGCCCCCCCTAGACCAAATTTTCTTGGCTCTGCCCCCCCTAGACCACCCCTTTTGGATCCACCCCTGCTATGCAACCTCTCGTCTTCGTATAAACTCAGCACAACAACCCAGGCCACTAACAGATCCCTCCACCTACTACGAAGCCAGGACGTTGTGCATGTATATAATTCAATGTGCTGGCTCCCTGACACTGTTGAGGCGTGACCAGGCAGTACAGACGGCCCCGACGCAGCCAGATCATGTGTTAGACCTACTGTAGACATGCTTTATACTGGGGCTAGCTTTTCAGGTTTAACTCTAGTGGTTAAGCCTATGGACCACAAAAACAAAACAATTCTAAGACCCAGAAGCATGTCATAGAAATTCTTTGATCCACCATACAATCAACTATTCAGTGACTAGGGTCACTGAATAATAAGCCACACCAAGACTTTGGCGTGTTTCTTTAAGTTCACGTCTGCAGGAATTTATGGTATCTCTGACAGAGCCTGGACAAATGGGTAACTTACTTTTCGGCGGCATGGGAGACCGTTCCACACGTGTCTGCCATGTCGTCCACCATGATGGCCACCTTGTCCCGCACGTCTCCGACCAGCACCATGGACGAGACCTCATTTGCCTTCTTGCGCTCTTTGTGGATCAAGGCAAAGTCCACATTCAACTTATCTGCGATGGATGTTACTCTGAAAAGCAATTTTTCTTTATGTCAAAACAAAATTTTTCAAAATTAAATTCAATATTTCTTGTTTGATATTCTGAAAATGATGCATTTTATGTGTTTTTGATATTTTGCCTACTTGCTAGACATGCATGATTCACGCCCTTCATGATTGTCAAGTAATTCAGGTCAGCATGAAGCATAAATGTAGCAAGGGCGAATACTCACCAGGGCTGCATTTATGCATCATAGTGCTGACTGCTTGGTACAGTGTACAGAACCAGTATGCACAGTGACCATTAAAGGGTAATCAATAAACTCACCTTTTTGCACCTCCGGCATCAGGAGACACGATGATGCTATTCCGCCACTCGGGGATGTTTTCTTTAATCCATTTCAATACCGCAGGTTCAGCATACAAATTATCTACCGGAATGTCAAAGAAACCCTGAAAGGAGAAGTGAGATTATTATCAATTGAAGAAGAATCTCATGGATAAGCCACACACCCAACTTTGGCGAGGCTATAAGCCACAGTTAAGGCTTGAAAATTGAAGGTTTAAAACTGTTCTTATATGTGAGAGTTTAATTCATTACAGTAATAGATGTGTACTGGTTGCTATGTGTAAGTACCTGGATCTGGGAGGCGTGGAGATCCATGGTGATGATGTGGTCTGCACCAGCGACGGAGAGCATGTTGGCCACCAGCTTGGCAGAGATCGGGGCGCGGCTCTGAAAATATGGACAGGGTTGCATGTTTTCTGATCTTTTAGTTAACTGATCTAGCTGGCTAGATCTAGCCCTGAGTGAGGACTCGTGTTCCAATAGGTAGAATCTAAAAGACTGTCAAAGCATATTCAAATCAAATCCAACTTATAGTTGGGGGGGGGGGCAGTATGGAATAAGGTCCACACCAGGTCTTTTTTAAATATTGATATTTGAGCTGTCTGGCTCTCCAACTATTATTGTAAAAACATATTCAAGTCTTAACATACAGGACTCTAAGCCAGAACCTGGCAATGTCAGAATTCTCACCTGACGGTCAATGACAATCTGACAATATTTCCAAGTATGAATTTACAGCTCTTTAATATTTAAGATGATGTGAAGTATTACTCTCTCTCCAAGTCCAGGAAGTGACCGTACCTTGTCCTTTTTGTCTTGTCGGGCGTAGGGGAAGCAGGGTATGACGGCGGTGACGCGGCAGGCAGAGGCGATCTTGCAGGCGTTGATCATAATGCAGAGCTCCATCAGCATGTCATTCACCTCGCCGCAGCCACTCTGCACGATGTAGACATCCTCCCCCCGCACAGACTCGCCGATCTCCACACTGCAAGCACACAGCAACAACAAATGACTTATGTATTATGACTTGGTTGTTACACATCTCACAAATTAAATGTAATGCAGCGATGTAAATTGCTGATAACTCGAAAAGTGAAAAGCCTGTGATTGGCTCCCATGAGTGGTTGAGTTGTGCACTCATGCTGTTGCATCAGCACTCCCTCACCCAGGTTATTCGCATCACCAAGCCACTATTCGCATAACTCCTGCCAAAAATGAGCTATTCGCACCACATTGTCAAAAAAGGTGGCAAAGTTGATACATGGATCAACATCATATACCTTCACCATTGGAGGCAAAAAGCGTCTTATGGCTGCCAACCAACTGAGTCTGTACAACATTGACAATTTCTCAAAATTTACAAACCTTGGTAATGAAATTTTCCTGCAAGACCCCTACATCTCCTCATTTAATGGCACTACAAATTCATTAAGTAATTCTGCCTCTTAAATATAAAATTTCCATCTCTTTTTAAACTTATTTGCACCACCAAAATGACTGAAAGTGCAGGGCCCCAGGGTGTCTCCTTATAAATTGCTTTTCGCGTTAACAATATTCACTTTTTGAATAGGAGCATTTCTATCATCACAATAGATTCCTATTAAAAGGGATGAAAGCTCCAAAGACTTCATCTCTGTAGCGAATTAGAGCAGAGAGGTCGTGAGAGACCAAGGATATGTATGCAGGGTGTGAACCCTATAGGCACAGCATGAAGAACCTAAGTAGCACCAGCGACCAACTCAACAGTACTGCATTGGTGCTTCATGCCAATCTGCCAGGACAGTATTAACCAATGAGGTCGTCATGATGCATAAATGAAGCCCTGGTGAGAATATGATCTTTCCCCTGCTGAAATGCACTCATACAATGCAAAATGTTTCCAAAGCAGAAATCCACTGCTGCTATAATGTAGTACTATGCAAGCATGAAAGGGTATATGAGGTCGGCATGATGCATGAATGCAACACAAGCCAAATCCCCTAAGGCAAAAAAAATATGTTTGTTTCAGGTAACCCGACCCTACCTAGTAAAACAGGGCCGAGACTAACTTTTTTCTCCGTTTTTTTGAGGAAAATATAGAGTTTTGGCCATGTTTTCAGTCAATTTAGTCACCCCTAAGTCGCTGTGACACCCCCCCCCCCGAGTCACTGTGACTCGTAGCGAGTCTTTAAAGCAGTTTTAAAAAATTTTACAAAATAAAAATTAATCCGACCTACCTTACCTGATTTTTTTCAGCATGTTACCTGAAACACACAACTTTTTTTTTGGGCCTCAGCTGCATTTATGCATCATGAACAAAGGGTATAGTGCACCAAAGTGCTCTTCTACCTCTATAGGGTTAAAGGGTGCTTGGGCATTGTAAATTCATGAACGCCACCACAAGGGGCAGCTTCAACCACCTGTGCTCCACTGATAATCTACGGTTCACAAAAAGATAGCAGTATTTTTCAAATTACCCTCAATCATTCAAATAGAGATGGCTTGTGGGAAAATCGAGGTGCCTAGGAATGAATGCTATGGGAGTTTCCTTTCGAGTCAATAGTGTTGCCACCCTGCTCTTTTATTCATTCTTTCTTTTTTAAGCCAATGAGAGAGGTGGGTAACTAGGGGCTATGTTACATACCGTAGTGTCCTGTTTAAGCGCCGGGTCTTTGAATAAGTACTAGTCTCGAATAAGCGCCGAGGGTACAGTGGTAGCAAAATTGAGAAATACACTGTAAATTATGTCTTGAATAAGCGCCGGTCTTGTATAAGCGCCAGGGATAGAGGTTTATTGAAATACATTAGTGCTGGTTCACTTAAACAGGCCACTACGGTAATGTATAGGCTTCACCCGGCTGCAAATTCAGGTCTATCCAAGAAGCTGTACTTCAGGTTTCTCCGCTGTTTAAGCCTATACAGCCTGACTGTATACTAACAACAAGGTGCCAAGACTAAAAGCATCCTTTATTAGAAAAAGTAATGGTTTACTTCTCATTGGAAGAAGTCACTCTGAAAAATGAGCGAAGGCACGTCAAGACGGCCTCCATCCCTCACTCACCCCTGAGCCAAATTCCCTATTTGAGCTACCGTAATCTCTCGCCTATAAGGCGCGTCTTATACGTGAGGTTTTAGTTCTTTCTGGATCCACAAGGGGGACACCAAGAGCTTTCTTTTGATATGTCACACTCCCACTAAGTCCTAATATGACATAGGGCAGTTCAGGAGGTTCATGGGTGCTTTAGCTACACATAGCTTTTGAAATTCTCAAAATCCATTCAGTAGAAGAAAAGTTATGATTTTTTTTTATTTTTTGGACCATTTTCTAAAACTCTAGGTGCGTCTTATACGCGTAGTGCACCTTATACGCGGGAGATTACGGTACTTAGTATTCCACCATAGGTATGCCTACCTACACAGTTCTCTCTGCCAACCTGTCGTTAGTTGAAGCTTTGATTGCAGTTAATCACTTTCCAATGACTTTGAAAGGGCAATCTGCCAAAGACCCATCACAGCATAACAGTAACACCGACTGAATAAAGAAAATATCCTCCCTGTACTATTACTCAGGACAGAGTAACTGTAATACGGCAACCTTACTCTTAATGGCCCAAGGGCACAGTACCTTAAATTTTCGTTTTAAGTTTTAGACATGGTTGATTGATTGATTGATTTGTGTTTTACAGCACTTTAGCGGCACTAAGTGGCTATCCCGTGCTTCACAGGTTGATAATTTAACAGAGGAATGTGTCAGTGCCCGCGCATATGTGCACCACACACATCCTGAGGGGATAGGAAAGAGGAGATATAGACCCTTTTAAGTGGGCTAGGGAAGCCCGTTTTTAGACATGGGACGTGTCTTTATTTTTTGTATCTATCCCACATTGGTATACGTTCAATTTATAGCACTATCAGGGATGGGAGTCACTAAGGCCAAAAATCCCTGAAATGCTTGATAAGAACCCATCTAAATATTGATTTTGTAAATGAAAGTATAGGACTTTGGGACTTGAAAATCCCTGAAATCAGGGAAATCCCTGCACTATACAGCCTTTGGGCCACACTTTTTTCATTGTTTGGGATACGGGCACCCAAAATGAAAACTTCAGGAAGGAGGACGAAATAAAAGAAATAAAAAATAAAATAAATCCTACAATCGCATCATTTCAACCGTTGAAAGTGTTTGTTTGTTTGTTTAGTTTTACGTCCGGAGGCCATCGAGGAACTCAGACATTCAAGGTTTCTCGGACATTAAGTCCCTTTCTTTTCTTTTTGGACAGATATTTATATGCTGCTTGCCCGACACAGCAGTGACCGAATCTATGAATGACCGAATCTATGAGATGAATGACCGAATCTATAAGGAGGGTCGAGGGGGAAAACCGCTACCGGGGCTTCATTCCCCTACTCTTTTCGAAGGATAGCAAGTGTTCTTTTATTTGCCTGGTCCCATAGGCAGGGCCAGACAAACCACGGCCTTTGATCACTCAGACGTGGTTCACTGAGGGGGAATCCCATGGCAAAAAACAAGCATGTAAGCCCAGGCTCGCGCATATGGACACCAGCTGCCCACATGCTCACCCCAAGACACAAGAAACCCCAAGTTTGTCGCCTTTTACGAATCTGGTATGCCCACTGTTAGTATGGAAGGAGATTTCTCCTTGTGAAATCTCCACAGGGGGTGTTGAAAGTGTTCCTCTGGTAGCCTTATGGGATTTGGTCTTAGAGCTTGGGTGCAGCTTACCATTATGGGACTTGCTTTTTGTTGCATTGTTTTTTTCTTATGTAGGGGATTTAATTATCTATGGTTTAACAAAGCATTTAATGCATGTGACACTAGATTGAATGCATTCCTGACATGACACCTACCTTTTCTATAACAAGTGTTTAAGATTTGCTATGGGATGTCGGAGGAAATAAAAAAAAAAAGTTGATTTTTGAACTTTTATTTTTATTCTGGATTTTGACTTTTGCAGTGCGGGCGGGCCCTAACCCAAACAGTAAAAAAGTGTGGCCTTACAAAACTATGAGACCAATGAAGGTGGGAAGGCAACTTTACCCTCGTGGGAGGTCGGTGGTGGTAGGGACAGGTGAGTCCAATTATTTTAACCTCTCATAGTAACCTTTGTTTATCACGTTCACGTTCCAATATGTTTATTGACTAGAAAAATATTTTATAATGGCATTAACATCAAAAGTCTTCCATATTGCTCTCGTCACTCCCTGGCATGAACAGCAGCAGGGTGACATTTCTTTTCTATTAGCAGTGTCTAAGCCTTTAGGAGCGCATTGCCTATAAATGCACTAAACCCTTTGATCATTATGATCACGATGAATACAAACAACCCTGTCGAGTTGGGGCTAATATGCATCATGTCGAACCTAGGGGATGAATAGACCCAGATTGATGCTTCTATAAAGGAATGGCGAGCTACTCACATGGGCTCCATTATATGTGTATCATGAGTATAAATGAACATGTTTTTGGAAGTGGAGTGTAGATCTAAAGGGTTAAGTAGTGTCTAAAGTCGCTGTCAATTTGACACAGCAAGATGCGCCTTTACAGCTCATAGAGTAGGTCAATTGATGAGTGCCGGACTAGGAGTGCCTACTTATGTACTCAGCCTGCCTCTGACATTATCAGGTAGACCCTTTTAGTGGCACATAGAAATGGAAAAGGCACTGTAGATTTTCATTGTCATCATGCAAGAATGCAGCCCTGGCAATGTAACTTTCCAGCTATGGTTCTAGCCTGATACCATGAATTCGGTTCCATATTGTATGTACCGGGTAGCCATGGTTACAACCTGGTAGAGTGTATTCTGTTCCATAGTGTAGCCATAGTTACAGCCGGGTACAATCTCTTATGTTCAATAGTGTTGCCATGGTTACAGCCTGGTAGAGTGTATTCTGTTCCATATTGTAGCCATAGTTACAGTCGGATACAATCTATTATGTTCAATAGTGTTGCCATGGTTACAACCTGGTAGTGTATTCTGTTCCATATATTGTAGCCATGGTTACAGCTTGATACAGTGTATCCGGTTTCATATTGTAGCCATGGTTACAGCCTGATACAGTGTATCCTGTTCCATATTGTAGTCATGGTTACAGCCTGATACAATCTACCCTATGGCATCTTGTAGCCATGGCTACAGCCTAATAGTGTACTGAAAGTGCACCTAATGCCATCTTGTAGCTATGGTGTACACAGTTATACTCAACATGTCATGGTACAACAGGTTCAGCCTCACGGCTGAAACAATGATGTGTGTCATAATTGGTTGTAATAAACAAAATCCACAGCAGGGCTCCCTTGCGTGGGTGGGTATTGATTTCATTGGGCACCATAAATAACATGACAATGTGATAACGACGCTGTGTTCGGGTGATAAGCTTGATACCTTTAATCCTGTATAAGCTGTTCACAACTTGAAACCAATTAATATGGTCTGGAGGGGTGAGTAAGTGCAGAGTTTGTTTGTTTGTTTAGTTTTATGTCCGGGGGCCATAAAGGAACTCAGACATTCAAGGTTTCTTGGACATTAAGTATTTTCTTTTCTGTTTGGACAGGTTTTATTGTGCTGTTTGCCCGACACAGCAGTGACCGTATCTATGAATGACCGAATCTATGAGATGAATGACCGAATCTATGAGGAGGGGTGAGGAGGAAAACCGCTACCGGGGCTTCATTCCCCTACTCTTTTCGAAGGATAGCAAGTGTTCTTTTATTTGCCTGGTCCCATAGGCAGGGCCAGGCAAACCACGGCCTTTGATCACTCAGACGTGGTTCACTGAGGGGGAATCCCATGGCAAATGACAAGCATGTGGGCCCGGGCCCGTGCATATGGACACCAGCTGCCCACATGCTCACCCCAAGCCACAAGAAACCCCAAGTTTGTTGCCTTTTACGAATCTGGTATGCCCACTGGTAGAATGGAAGGAGAATTCCTCCTTCATGGACTCCCAATGAAGTTATTCTGCTCCTCAATGCCCTCACATGAAGGTCCCCACTCCACAGGGGGAAAGTGCAGAGTAACAAACATCTTTGGTAAGTAGGAGTTGAACAGATGCACCAATATAGTGCTAGCATAGATAATATATACAATTCACCTAGAAGCATCAAGGTTGTAACTGACATTTTGACAAAAGTTTTCTTCTGTTTTAATATCTATTGACCTTTATCTCCCTAATATAAAGGTACTGAAGCTCTATCTACGATAATTGTGCCCACAGGCCCAAGTACAATACCGTACTGTTGTATCAACTTGGTGGTATAGTAATTGGAACACTTCTTTTGCCTTCCCTGCATAAATTGAAAAATGCAATTACAACCTCCAATCTAGGGGCTTATAAAGTTACTTTCCTTCCTAAGGAGTGGAAACTTATATCAAACCTTTAGAAATGAGTATTCTTTTGACTGTTACGGCCATGGGTCGAAACAGGTCTACAGGTTAAGAGAAGTCTTTGAGAGGTAAAACTAGGCCATGCCTGACCAGGTAGTTGAGACCGTGCGGTCGACCATAATAGATACATTATTTATGTGCAGCTCATGAGATTAGAAGAGCGTATGCAGTCATGATAACCCTTTGGAAAAATATTTTCTCAATGGATTTGTGCAGTTCATAGGGATGACCAGTTCCACCCCCCCCCCCCCAAATAATTGAACTCATCTGGAAAAAAAAACAAGCTTAGAAAGCAGGGATGTGATTTGAAAATCGCCCAATTGTAGGAAGATTTTATAAGTCCCAATATAGGGTATTCAATGGCACAAAATATACTTGGAAAAGGATCTTTGCGAATATGATGGGGGTCTGGGGGGCATCCCCCCAGGAGGCCAAGATATTTTTGAACATCTAGAGGCCATCTGGTGCAATCTTGTGGAGTTGTTTAGTACCAGACCCCCCCCCTCCCCCAGTAAAGTATTTTCTCAATAGATTTGGGAAAATCACGACTTTTGGACTCCCAATTAGAGGAAAACCTCGAATTGGAGGAGAAATCACATTCCTGAAAAGGACGATTCCTTTAACCTTCAAATATCAAGAATCTCTTGATATTTCAGTAAAAATCCGCTGCTAGATCTACCACTCAATAGGAAAGCTAGGGACCCTGCGAGTAATGCAGTCTTGGGGACAACACAATCGGATACATGTAGTGAGTGAGAAATGAGGGAGTGAAGGGAGAAGTAATAGGTTATGGAGGTGAGTTGAATGGACAGTTAGAACCACCAGGAGTTGGTCAGCAGTCGGTGGTTTCACTGTGTTGGGTGTAAGGAGCCGCTGGGGAGCAGTAAGCGGCCTGGGAGAGCAGTGTCAGATGTTTGCTGAATGCCAACAGGATTTCATTGATTTTCTTCTGACTGCTGCTGATCGAGGAAGCTGGAGCTGACAAACAAACCCTTCTCTCTCCTTCTGCTGCCCTATTCTCTCACCATAAGTCACTCTGATAGACACCCCCTTTCCTAACCCTTTACTCCCCCATTTCAACCTTTCAATCTTTTTACTCCCTATCTAGTTATTAAACCCCATCCCATCCACTCACCCCCTCCTAAACCAACATTTTATTCTGTTCAAGTGCCCTATCCACACATCTTCATCCTATCCCCTCATTCACTATCCACCAATCCACTAACACCCCCCCCCCAACCTATCCACTAACCGCATTCCTACCCACGTCGCCTTACCCACCAACTCCATTATATCCCTCAATCCCCTCATCCCACCCTACTTAACTCATCCCATCCTTTCCCCTAACCCCCTTCCTATCCACGGACCTCATCCCCATTCCATCCCCTCAATCCACAATCCTTTATCGGCACCTCCCCTTATCCCATCCCTTTACCTATATCCTGTCCTCTCGCCCTTATCCTAACCACCATTCTAGTAATCCTATCCACTCACCCTCTTACCAATCTACCCCCAACCACATTTGCATCTATCCAATCCCATCACTGCCCTCACATAAAATTCCCTCACCCAAATTATACCTCCACACCCATTCACTGCCCTTATTAAATCTCATCCTAAGACCCATTCATCCATGCCATGCCCAACACCAGACAGGTTCTCCACCCTATAACCTTCAGTTATAATGCTTATTACTACCGTAATCTGTCGCGTAGAAGACGCGGTGCACATATAAGACGCACCCCCAACTCAGGAAAGGCTGAGTCGCGTATAAGACGCACCTCTTAGGGGTGATTTTTTTGTAAGATAAGTACATTTCTATAATAAAAAAGCTCGCATATAAGAAGCACCCCCTTCTTGTGGAAATCTTATAAGACGCACCTGGCCGTTGTTTGGCGTATAAGACGCGTCTTATACGCAGGAGATTAGGTAATCGTCACCATCCTGACTTAATTATCTTCACACTCCCGCTCTGACAATTTAGTTCTACAACCACCCCTTCTCACCTATCCATCCCAAGACATTCGGGCATAGGTAGGCAACCTCCCCAACCCTGCCCCCACTGCTGGGTGGACCCCCCCCCCCAAACACACACACACCCACTATCCTTCTGGTCAGTGTTCTCTGAGCATCTCACTTGTACTGACCTTCACCCAAGGTCACCCAAGGTGGCATGGCTCCTGTCCATGCTACCTTCAGATAACAATGGCCGCCCAAAGAAAAACATGGCGCCAAAAACATATACATGTGTTCGACAAACACGTGCCTGTTGAGTCAGCAGTGACTCGAAATAAGTCGAGCGACTACTGATTGTAATCCTTACAAATAACAAGATGGTAAAAATACAGAAAGGCTTTCTGAATGGAAGAACCTCACTAGTGTGGCCAAAATTTAGTAATCACTCTGATACCTATTTTCCTCACACAAGTGAATCACTCTACACGGAAAAAAAAGAATAAAGAATCATATATTTGGTGTTATCATGTACAGTTTGGTATTTTATTTACTGGGAACATTATTTAAAGTGGTTCAGAATAAAGTGTTTATCAAGCTAAAACCAACACATTAAGTTAAATTCTAGGACTAACAACTTAAATGCTTTCATGTATAAAATGTATTCGCTTACATAATGTTATGTTCAAATATAATAAACTATTGAATTGAGTTACTGGGTTCAAATCGCAAAAGGCAGATTTTGGTTAAACTCGTAGGAACCATCAAATCTTTTTCCCCCATTCTCTAGAATATATGAAAAGACCTGGCATTTGAGAATTTTTGTTTGTCTGTTTAGTTTTACGTCCGGGGGCAGAATGACTTTCACAGGGAAAAGAGTATGATATTCAGCTATATTCAGCATCCCCATGGGCAGTATATAGATTTTGATTCCCTTTCTCTACTGCCGGGTAACGTTATCTATTTATGTCCCTGTCGATGCTGTGGTATTTTCCCAGGGGGGGGGGCACTGAGTCTTTGATTAGTAGTACCAACTGCGAAACTACAGCCCCCTTTTATTGCCATTTTACAGCCCCTTAAAATACAGCTAAATTTTTACAGCCCCCCTTTTTTTTTTAAGAAGTCTGATAACAGCCCCCCTTTTTGGACCCTCAACCATGCAAATTAAGGCTCTTTGGCAATAATACTTGGGAATTTAATAGCCTTGGAGTGAATGCATGGAATATTCAGGTTGTTTCCTTTCCATGAAGTTATAACAGTTATTAACAGCCCCCTAATATTAAATGCAATTCAATCAACAGCCCCCCTTTTTACCCCTCGCGGTGTGTCGACAGCCACTGCTCTGCGGGTCAGGACCACAGTTGGTAACCAAACCGAGGCCAAGTGCCCCCCCTGGGGGTATTTTCTCCTGCCTGGAAAATGGTGATGGATCCACGGCAGGAAAGCGGACACTGTCATGCGAAGGTGGTCGTAGATAACGGGGATCGTGACATGAGGGTTTATCCATGCAGAAGTATGGACATCTCTCTTTGCCAAACTCTGACTTAGCGAGGGAATACTTTCTCAAGGTACCGTAATCTCTCGCGTAAAAGGCGCAGCCCACATAGGAGGCGCACCCCCAACTCAGGGAAGGCTATTTCACGTAGAAGGCGCACCTATCTTCCCCAAATTGGTATTTGGAGAAACCCGCGTATAAGGTACACCCCTTACAACTGGGGTGTGTTTCCCGTAGAAGGCGCACCCCAGGATGTAAGGGAAGATCTTATAGGGAAGATCTTACCAAGGTATATATGATTTCAACATAGACCCAACACCCAAACTGGTCATGCTTTTTCTTTAACCAAAGAAAAGGTGTAGTCTAACCCATGGTGCTCTAAATACCCTTAAACTGCTGAATGAAACATGACATTCTGCTCACCATAAAAGTGTTTGGAAATGTGTGTACACCCCACTCACTGAGAGCTTTGTTAATTACACTATTGACCTTTAAACAAGAGAATCCATGCAGAATTATAATCAATAATCCTGCCATACTGTGTGCTGCTAACTGGTGTTATTCTAGGAATCATTTAACTCATTAACTACTATTAATACCAATTGTCTTCATATGGCCCACAACTGATGTTATTTGGCATCATTTTGAAAGGAAATACTGTTCATTTTTTTAAAGAAATAATCCTCTGATTTGCATTATTTGTTAACAAGTTATAGATAAGACAGGTTCAAACCGAATTTGTTATTTGTTCATCTCATACCCTCCCATTGATTATCTAGGCCCACCCTGTTATAACAGGAAAATAGGCCCGTCTTCTAGAGACATGGCATGCTGGGATACCAGTAGTTTGTAATGTAGAGAATAAAGAATGACACAGCTCATACAACACCAGGTGGCAGCAAACACTATGGCAGGATTATTGATCATAATGCTGCATGGATTCTCTTGATTAAAAGGTCAATAGTGTAATTTAAAAAGCTCTCAGTGAGTGGGGTGTACACATATTTCCAAACACTTTTATGGTGAGCAGAATGGCATGTTTCATTCAGCAGTTTAAGGGTATTTAGAGCACCATGGGTTAGACTACATCTTTTCTTTCGTTAAAGAAAATACATGACTCTGTGTACATCTTTCTGGTTTGGAAAGTGGAGGTACCCTGCATATAAGGCGCACCCCCAACTCAAGGCAATTCCCCCCCCCCCGCTTATAAGACCCAGTCACGATCTGATTCGCGTATAAGATGGGCCTTATACGAGGGAGATTACGGTACCATATTACCCAGCGTGTGAGGCGAATCTTGAGTTCGTCCATATAGTCCATATTGTCTACAGTTTAAAAACAAATTATCTGCGGGGTGCAGCATTAGTCCATATTTAACTAAAAGAAATTAACAACTGCTAATAATTCTTTTCAATAGAGCTTCTTGGTGGGAGGGACCAAAACTATTTTACCCTCATCCTAAGAGGAGTAATGTGGAAAAGGCTGTCAGATATGATGTTTGAATTAGGGCTGAAGAAATTTCCAGATGAAATGCTACTTATCTTTACGCCTTGCTGATTTTATATAAGTATAGCTATCATATATCATCATAAACATGGATTCTCAACAACCTATTCAGCGACTCGAGCAATTTTATTCTCATTTAAAGCATTAAAAATCAAATTGATTGAAAAGGAAACCACAGCATTTATACGCAAAGTAGCCTGAACTTAAAAGTATTTGAGCGCATGGTACAACTTGCTAACCCCACCCCACATTCCCCACAAGTTGGGCAGGTTGTGCTCTGGCAATACCCTTCGATGCGTGACAGGCATGGAAGCAGGGCGGTTGCGTCTGGTGCGGGTACATCTGCCTCCCCTGATAAGGTCCAATTATGGCGAGCGTACCGTGAAAGGGGCAGGGCGGTTTGTGAAAGCCACATACTGGGTATGAGATGACTGCCTAGAGTGAGTTTGGGTGATATATGGGTTGGCAAATACAGAAGGAACAAGCGGCAGATTGGACGGCAGTATTAGGATGGATAAGGGTTTTGGAGCCACAAGATTCCTCAAGGTCCATCCTAACTTGTCATCATGATACAGCAATGCAGTCTAAGCATCAACACAGGTGAAAATATTTCAGGACTAAATTTATTCTCTACGGTTGGCAAAATGCAGGCTCTTAACTCACCAGGGCTGCATTCAGAAATAAAAGATGTAAACAGGGCGTTAAGCATTAATGAACAACACAGGGTTAGTCAAAAAGTCTGGGTGCGTCTAATACATTTTTCAGGTTACTTTCTGACGGAAATGGATTTGACAATTCCTAATACATTGCTCATTTCCACTACTCTGACGTCGGGTACAAAAATCAATCGTTATATTTCCTCCAATAGACCATTCGTTCCCACTCTACCATTCCAGCTGGCCGATGTAAGTAGAGGTAGCCCAGAAACCATTCTGACATCTCATGTATCATGTATGGGTGCTGAGGGGGTCTATTATCAAATTGTCTAACTCCTAGTGGGCAGAAAGGTAACTCACTGCCCCAAACACTGGAGTCAAGCTAGTGCTGCCCTGTCACAGAAGCCACCAAGAGGTTCTAACGTGGTTAGTGAAGGTCCCTCACTTATTTTATGTCAGTAATGCTTGTAACTTCTGTTCTTTTTATTTCTCTCTCAAGTAGAGGAACATCTCAAAACTTTAACAACTATACAACAGCAGAGGAACTGCTTTCACTGTACACAGCATGGACCAATGCACACAATACATACCCTAACATTCACAGTATCTATGTAGCCAATTTCCGCTCTTCACATAGAAACTTAGAACAGATTATGTTCAATGTCTATTTTCAGTCTTTTGAGACATATTTCAAGACCCCCACCCTCTACTCCCGGTGCTAATACAGGACCGATGCTAATTCAAAGCCTGACCCTAGAAAAAAAGATAGTATGGCAACAGTTATTATTGCACATTCCGCTGTACTGCATTAGCTGATCGCCAATGAGGCTTGAAGGACCTCCAAAAAGTCTGGATGACACCAGATGTACAATATGTCGTATGCTAACGAATGGCACGTTTGCAATTCGATGTGGGACTCATAGGATGTTCCTAAGTCAGGGTGCAGCTTGTACGCGGGATAGGGTTAGCACGCACGTTGAAATGGTATGGCAGCTATACCATGCATCTTTGCTTATCTACATAAAAGTCCAGTTCTTGTGACTTATTATCAGTGCCTCTTCTGATTCTGATAACCGACATAATAGGACACTGGGGTCAAACTCCCTGTCATTGGACTTACCACTTCACTTCACACTAGGTCTATCTGAATTCAATGAAATGACCTTAGAAAGGTTATATGACTGATCTATATATGTGTGTATCTGAATATATATCATAATCCAAGAGTATAAGCAATAGGCGGATTCATAGTTTGATAAAGGAGGGGGCACGGCCCAAAAGAAAGGACACATCTCTTTTTTCTTTCCTTTCTTTTTTTAAAGCAAAATCTGAGGTCTAGTTTGAGCAATCTAACTCTTTTATTTTAATGTGAGTGAGTGAGTAATGGAGGTTTAACGCCATTTCGACAGCTAAGGTCATATTCATGGCGAGAACTACATTACACAATTTCACAAAGGAATGTGTCAGTGCCCGCGCATATGTGCACCACACACATCCTGAGGGGATAGGAAAGAGGAGAAATAGACCCTTTTAAGCGGGCTAGGGAAGCCCGTTTATTTTAATGTACTGACAAAAAAAAAGCAGAGGGAGCGCGCTGCCCGACTAGATCTGTCACTGTTTAGCCGTGACTTCAATTTGACATTTAATCTAAACAAAAAGACAGAACACCACAAGCCTAGTGACTTTGTAGCTGGTACTGCACCCCAGCATTCAGAGAGATCTGCATGGTGCGTGAGTGAAGCCTTTTATAAACAATGTGAATTCTGTGTGGTGTGGGGGGGGGGGTATTGGGGCACAGGGCTCACACCCTCCCCCCCCCTTATGCCCCGAAACTAGGAGTTTAAATACAAAGGCATCCAAAGGGTGTTAAACAGGTTAAAGTGTTAGTTACTACCAGTATGCCTGCCATCTCATTACATCAGGCTCTTATTACATCAGTCACACAACACCTTCCTAACACTAACTGCAACATAATCAGCCTCTGTGCCATTGCCCAACCCCACACCTCTGAGGAGGGGCCAGCCCAGATTGGAACTCACCCAACAGTATGTCCAAAACAAAATGGATTAACTAACATCTCTGTTGCAGTGTACACCGTGTTGCCCTGAATAATCGCCCCGGCAGGAAAGCGCTGTTATTTATTCCAGGCCCATTTTTATACAAGACCAAAGATTATTCAAAACCTGGCACTTTAAAGTGGTGATATATGGTGGAGAGATATTAAAGAATTGATATCCAGTCAGCCCTTGCTTCCTCAGATATGGAAAATGCAATGAAAAATGTCTGAGGAAGCAAATTATCTGAGGAGTTAAATCCAAATATAAAATTTAATATAAAAAATAGAGAGAGTACTAGATTTTCTGTCTGAGGTAATGAGGGATCTGAGCAATCACAGGGTCGGGGAACTGAGGGTTGACTGTACTCAACAAAGGGTAAAAATACAACACCGTTGAAAAAAAAACAAAAAAAAAAAACAGGGGCTCTTGTCTACTTCACAGCATTGCATTGGTGCAGACTCTTCCTCGTTGTCATGGTCCATGAATGCCGCCCTAGCTATACCCCAACGTATCATAATGACAAAGGAATAAATGCATTAAAGCAACATGCAATACGTACAGAGTTAATATGGTTAGCTCTGTGTATTGATCTCTCATAGGACTGGTTCCACTGTGGGTATATTGTTTGCATGGGGATCATACTGTCATCAATAATATAATTCTATTGATCCTGTTACTTCAGTCCTAATGTTGGGAATAATTCACGTCATACGTTCTTTTCTAATCAGCTTCTGACTCATTCCATGTTGGGCTTCAATGTCAATGTCAATGTCAGTATGGAAGGGGTGGAGAGGCTGAAGGCGGCAGTCAGGAGGCAGCATGGAAGGGCTAAATGGAGTCGAGAGGCAGCATGAAATAGCTTAAGGGGATGAAGGTAGTCAGGAGGGGCTGAAGGCATTCAGGGGGCAACATGGAAGGGCTGGAGGGGCTGAAGGCAGTCAGGGGGCAGCATGGAAGGGCTGGAGGGGCTAAAGGCAGTCAGGGGGCAGCATGGAAGGGGTGGAGGGGCTGATGGCAGTCAGGGGGCAGCATGGAATGGCTGGAGGGGCTGAAGGCAGTCAGGGGGGCAGCATGGAAGGGGTAGAGGGGCTAAAGGCAGTCAGGGGGTAGCATGGAAGGCAGTCAGGGGGCAGCATGGACGGGGTGGAGGGACTTAAGGCAGTCAGGGGGCAGCATGGAAGGGCTAAAGACAGTGAGGAGGCAGCATGAAATGGCTTATGGGGCTGAAGGTAGTCAGGAGGGGCTGAAGGCAGTCAGGGGGCAGCATGGAAGGGCTGGAGGGGCTGAATTGATTGATTGATTGATTTGTGTTTTACAGCACTTTAGCGGCACTAAGTGGCTATCCCGTGCTTCACAGGTTGATAATCTAACAGAGGAATGTGTCAGTGCCCGCGCATATGTGCACCACACACATCCTGAGGGGATAGGAAAGAGGAGATATAGACCCTTTTAAGTGGGAGGGGCTGAAGGCAGTCAGGGGGCAGCATGGAAGGGCTGGAGGGGCTGAATGCAGTCAGGGGGCTGCATGGAAGGGCTGGAGGAGCTGAAGGCAGTCAGGGGGCAGCATGGAAGGGCTGGAGGGGACTGAAGGCAGTCAGGAGGCAGCATGGAAGGGCTGGAGGGGCTGAAGGCAGTCAGGAGGCAGCATGGAAGGGCTGGAGGGGCTAAAGGCAGTCAGAGGGCAGCACGGAAGGGGTGGAGGGGCTGAAGGCAGTCAGGGGGGCAGCATGGAAGGGGTGGAGGGGCTGAAGGCAGTCAGGGGGGCAGCATGGAAGGGGTGGAGGGGCTAAAGGCAGTCAGGGGGCAGCACGGAAGGGGTGGAGGGGCTGAAGGCAGTCAGGGGGGCAGCATGGAAGGGGTGGAGGGCTGAAGGCAGTCAGGGGGGCAGCATGGAAGGGGTGGAAGGGCTAAAGGCAGTCAGGGGGCAGCATGGAAGGGGTGGAGGGGCTGAAGGCAGTCAGGAGGCAGCATGGAAGGGCTGGAGGGGCTGAAGGCAGTCAGGAGGCAGCATGGAAGGGGTGGAGGGGCTAAAGGCAGTCAGGGGGCAGCATGGAAGGGCTGGAGGGGCTGAATTGATTGATTGATTGATTTGTGTTTTACAGCACTTTAGCGGCACTAAGTGGCTATCCCAAGCTTCACAGGTTGATAATCTAACAGAGGAATGTGTCAGTGCCCGCGCATATGTGCACCACACACATCCTGAGGGGATAGGAAAGAGGAGATATAGACCCTTTTAAGTGGGAGGGGCTGAAGGCAGTCAGGGGGCAGCATGGAAGGGCTGGAGGAGCTGAATGCAGTCAGGGGGCTGCATGGAGGGCTGGAGGAGCTGAAGGCAGTCAGGGGGCAGCATGGAAGGGCTGGAGGGGACTGAAGGCAGTCAGGAGGCAGCATGGAAGGGCTGGAGGGGCTGAAGGCAGTCAGAAGGCAGCATGGAAGGGCTGGAGGGGCTAAAGGCAGTCAGGGGGCAGCACGGAAGGGGTGGAGGGGCTAAAGGCAGTCAGGGGGGCAGCATGGAAGGGGTGGAGGGGCTGAAGCCAGTCAGGGGGGCAGCATGGAAGGGGTGGAGGGGCTAAAGGCAGTCAGGGGGCAGCACGGAAGGGGTGGAGGGGCTGAAGGCAGTCAGGGGGGCAGCATGGAAGGGGTGGAGGGCTGAAGGCAGTCAGGGGGGCAGCATGGAAGGGGTGGAAGGGCTAAAGGCAGTCAGGAGGCAGCATGGAAGGGGTGGAGGGGCTGAAGGCAGTCAGGAGGCAGCATGGAAGGGCTGGAGGGGCTGAAGGCAGTCAGGAGGCAGCATGGAAGGGCTGGAGGGGCTGAAGGCAGTCAGGAGGCAGCATGGAAGGGGTGGAGGGGCTAAAGGCAGTCAGGGGGCAGCATGGAAGGGGTGGAGGGGCTGAAGGCACTCAGGGGGCAGCACGGAAAGGGTGGATGGGCTGAAGGCAGTCAGGGGGGCAGCATGGAAGGGGTGGAGGGGCTAAAGGCAGTCAGGGGGCAGCACGGAAGGGGTGGAGGGGCTGAAGGCAGTCAGGGGGGCAGCATGGAAGGGGTGGAGGGGCTGAAGGCAGTCAGGGGGGCAGCATGGAAGGGGTGGAGGGCCGAAGGCGGCAGTCATGAGGCAGCATGGAAGGGCTGGAGGGGCTGAAGGCGGCAGTCATGAGGCAGCATGGAAGGAGATGGAGAGACAGAAGGCAGATGGAAGGCAGTATGGGAGGGGGTGGAGTGTCTGTCAGCAGACATGAGGCCGTATGAGATGGCTGAAGGTATGACTATGCCTCATAATTTACATGTATTAATTACTGCCCTAAGTTTCCCATAAACGTTTAATCTATGTTTTCACAACATTCATAAACTAAAACTGGTTGAGTCTTTTTACTCAGACATGAATGCTTGATGTCAGTCTGTAACAAAGAGTTTATTACGCAGGGTTTATTCTTTCTTGGGGAAAAACACTCAGTTTGCACTGGACGACAATATCTGTCCCAGGGGTGACTTCAAATCTTATCTTAATGAAACAGTGACACCAAATAACAATATCCATGAGAATAATGATGCGTCATTTGGGGCGATAATTCTATTTTAATGACCCAGACCAGACTACACTCAATGAACCATACACCAAACAATATATTAAATGTGACAATAGCTGCAGACACATCAACTATACTTGGGTCCACCGCTTTTGGCCAGGCTGACTACGATTAAAAGATGCTATTCCATGATCAGCAAAAAGCAAAAAACTTCTTACAGTTTGCCTAATTTTCTGGAGGGTGTCATAACAATAATTCAATACAGAAACCTCGTGGGCAATTTTTTTTTTGAATGGTTTTTATTTGGTCATGGTTTACAAAATACTCAGTTCATATTGCTCGAACCATTTGACCCATATAGCCCTAACGTGGCAATTTTTAAAATTCATAAGTAGACTAATATATGACCAAATATGCACTCTACAAAATTTCCGACCTTTACCTGCACCGTGACCAGAGATATGAGGGATTGCTTTAATAACGTCCTACATGTAGTACAGTAGGACTTAGGACTGCTGTCCTTTGAAATTTGTGTCCTTTTGGTTGCCATGGAAACCACAATTCCTGTACAAAAGAGCCTGAAACTGACAAATAGGCTTATATATGGCCATTTATGCCATACAAGAAATTTCAAAGCTTTAGCCATAGTGGATCCAGAGATCAGCACCGTCCTACATGCAGGACAGTAGGACTTTGGGCGTCTGTCTCCTCATAAAAGGTCCAAATCTTTACCAGAAGGTAATTTCCTAAGTACCGTAATCTCCCGCGTAGAAGACGCGCTGCGCGTATAAGACGCACCCCAAACTCAGCACATGCATTTTCGCATATAAGACGCACATTTTAAGGCTGAAATTTGTAAGATTAGTACATTTCTATAGTAAAATTACCCCTCGTATAAGACGCACCCAAAACCTGAGGAAATCCTATAAGACGCAGTAGGGATTTGTTTGGCGTAGAGGACGCGTCTTATACGTGGGAGTTTACGGTAGTAGGTGTTTTGGGACAAGTGTGTAATGTCATAAAAGTACCTAAGAATACCCATATGGAGCATTTTTGGGAGCCTTGGGCCTAGAACTATAGGATGCAACATTTTACTTCCATATCTGTTAAGTTTACTTGCGGATATGGACCTCTTCCCATGATGTCACTTAGGCCATGTAGGACAGCAGGGCTATCTGGGTTAAGAAACCCTTTTTTAGCCCAAACTGCTTTGGATATGGAACCAGGCTGATTATATTCTGTACCGCAACTGTTGGCAAGGCCAAGGGCTGACTATACTTGGTCTACCAAGTGTTGGTGAGAATGAAGGCTAACTATACTTTGCCTCCTGGCTGTTGGTGAGGCTGACCAAACCAAAGATTCAGGGCTGGAAAATCGAGGCACTATGGAGTATGATGCCAAATATACTGGATACACAGACACTAAGTAATCTTCCGCAATATTCTACCGCATACATCGCCTCTGAGTCCATTAATCTCCAACAAGAAAGGAGTTTGCTTATCAATTATGCAGAACCCTTCTTCCGCCACCCAGCAGGATCGTAAGTAACTATATCAATCTATGAAGCCCATTTTTTATAAATGCAACCATTCCAAGGTCTGAAAAGTAACTATGCAAAAACAGAAAAAGGGGCTCGCCAAATGGTGGGAGATAGACTTTACAGAAATACATGTATCCTGGTGGCAGTATCTAGACTACAAGCAGTGACCCGTGATGAAGGGGGTAGACCCATCACTAGGCCCACTATAATGTATACTAGAATATCTGATGGACAAAAGTAGGCAGTAACACGAGAGGTCACTGAGTGGGACTTTTTTTTTATGTTACTGCCGTAATCTCCCGCGTATAAGGCGCGTCTTCTACGCCAAACAAAATGCTGCTGGGTCTTATACCTGGGAGGTAAATTGCCTTGAGTTTGGGGTGCGCCTTATAGGGGGGATATTTTTACTATAGAACAGTAATAAACTGAAAAAATCTGCCCTCAGGGGGGCGCCTTCTATGCAAAAACAGCCTCCCTGTGAGTTGGGGGGGGTGCCTTATATGTGAGCTGCGCCTTATACGCGGGAAATTACAGTAGTCAGGGTTCCCACTATCTATCCGTCAAAATTTTAACTAACTTCTTACTGACTGAAAAGTAGACAACTGGTTGACAAGCAAGGACTTGAAAAGTTTGTCCACACACCCGCATAAAATCTGATTGTCCGCTGTTGTTAAATAATTTTTCACCCCCTAAATTAGGCAAAATGTTAGTTTTAACTGGCCTTTTCTCAAAATAAAATCGTTTTAACTAAACTGTCGAGTGTGAACAGAGGCTTTATCCGTATAATGGGGTGCATTTAAAGATACTTTTAGTGAATTCTTTCCCTATTAGGCCAGACCAATTATATAGGCAGTTACGACGGCCTACTAAGAAAGTACTTTGAGCTGGGGCTGGGGTTTCAGAGTACCCGGCAAAGTATTCTGCAATACCTGTGCATAAGCTGTGGACCATTTCAGACCTTTGTGCAGCTCAATAGAATCATTTTTAAGTCAGGGTGCCGGGTTTTCATTATATATACTATACTGGAATACTCTAGTACTACTGGTATACGGACTTAGCAGGATTATTTATTAGCCAGTCAGATGATCCCAACGATTCACTGCGGTCCTCTCGGGGGCCGACTGGTACCCATCTGATAGGTCTTATCAGTAGAACTCGCTGGTAACAAGCTTCAGTAATGGCGGCACCCATGGCACGACCTGCTTACTCGGAATAGTGTGGAATGGGCTAACTGGACACCTCTGAAGCAGACACCTTGGAAGCAGACTCCTCGGGAGGAGGGACACCTCGGAAGCAGACATTTCAGAAGCAAATAACTTTTTAAAGTAATTCTTAAAATTATAGTTTTTGGCCATTCCAGGATTCTACGGCGTAGGGACAGTATCACTAGGGTTGTAGATTTTCAAATTCTATAAGAAGATCATGGTTTTATCTTCTTCCGATTTGTCTCTGCTTCCCAGGTGTCCTAATCTATGCTTCCGAGGTGTCTGCTTCCAAGCTGTCCCTGCTTCCGAGCTGTCTAGTATTCTGGTATGGCAACCGTTTAGAGGTGCGGCTTAAAACCTTCTCCCAAAGTCTGAGTGTGTCTTGTATGGAGGAGCGCTTTATATATGGGGTAATTATGACATCAGCCCCTCTCAAGGGGCGGGGTCAGAAAATGACCTCCCAAATGTCATTATCATTTTTTACTGTGATGTCCTGTACTCCATTTTGGTACCCGGTAACCATAAGTATTGTCAGATAGATAGACGGTGGGGATGAAGGTGTGAATATATATTTTATAGGACTTGATGACTATAGCCTTTTTATGGAGGC
Organism: Acholoe squamosa; assembly: GCA_949317995.1. NCBI lineage: Eukaryota > Metazoa > Annelida > Polychaeta > Phyllodocida > Polynoidae > Acholoe > Acholoe squamosa. The sequence continues at coordinate 63,086,476 of OX439042.1, forward strand.
CTAGTGAGTCCACCATTGCTTGATCTGTCACCTGGCGAGATAAGCACTGATAAGAACCAGCATGATGGGTACAGGTGTTACATAATGTACCAAAAAATTCTGCATTGGATCCATGAAATGATCTGATTGGTTATTAATGTATCCCGGGTCAACCCTATTGGCCACTAGCTGGTTCCCACCACACACAATGATAAGAACTGATAAGGTGGGACCAGCATGTCCCTGGAAGTGGGTGTTAACCAGGGACAAGGTACCCATCATGGTATATGGCTTATAAGTGGGTTTTACCTCAACCAGCAAAATTCAAGATGGATGCAGGCCTTTTGACAGGGCTGCGCAGTGCGCAATACATGCATTTAATGCTTAAATGTCGCATTTAAATGGCTAGAATGGCCATTCATTTACAGAATGTCGCATTGTTTTTGCTAAAAAGTGTGCAATTGGCGCATTGCAAAAAATCCTGTCAAAAGCCCTGTGGATGCTCCACTAGGCCTCCATACTGAGTCCTATAGGGATCCATCCCCATCCTCCGCCCCCCTCCCCCCTGATCCTTAAGGCTTAACGGCAGACTGGGGAAAAGTTGAGTCCCGTAACCAGGCTGCCAGGTATATTAAAAAATACTGTTTCAAAAAAAAAAAGAAAAAAAAAAACCTTGTATGGAAATTCATTACCAGTACCTATAGGCTATAGTATAGGTCTTTGTCTGATGGAAATAGATCAGGTGTAATTTAACCAAAATTTACCAGGTAGTTGGGTCAATTTTTAATTAAATCAGATAATCATTCAATGAAATTATAATAATTAATGGCCAATCCAATGGCAACCAATCAACCAGAAGTCAATACACATTTGACATTGTGAATTAATGGGTGACATTGCATCGTTTACTGTGGTACTGTTATCCCCTAATGCAATAGTAAATCTCAATCCTCACTGTCCATGAGTGTATCATGAGTGATGGCAGGCTTCTACTCCCTGTCAGGCCTGGATCCAGACCGGTGAACACCAAGCATCAGCCGGCTTAACTGCGCTCTGCCGCGGCGAAGAGGGGAGCGGAGGGCAAAGATGACATCCCATTCTCTTTAGATATCTCAAAGAATAATGAATGTCTTCCTGTGACAATGGCTAATATTTCCTCTCAAAACTTATCCATACGTATGCTATGGCATTGGAAGATGATACATATTCTAAATATAGTAAAATCAAGTCAATCATTCTTTTGGAATACAAGTCGAAGGCAGACTGAGTCAGAGACGGAGAAACATCAAAATCTGTTGCACGTGGGAGAAGAAGTGTCAAAATCCAAAAACAGCACCTACCATGTCTCTTGATTGCTGAATTTTTTTGTGACAACCTTCCCAAGTTCGATACCTAACCGGTCGGCAATCTTCTGGGCCAAGTCTGGATGTGAAGTTCCACTGAATATCTTGATGTTAGGCATTTTTCTGAAGCTATTTGCTCCCCCTACCCTGTGGGTTTGCACGGAGGTAATGTGTTTTCGCGCTGCGCTAGACCGCATCGTACGCAGGTGCGCGTCGATCGAATAGCATTATTTATTTTGAGAATATTATAATTTTTATACCTCATTGAACCGTATCATTCATTCTTTATATACTACATCAAATGATGTATTATTATTTAAATAATATTGCCATTTACTTGTTTCTCATTATCCCGAGAAATTGATTTTCTGCTGGTATTCGGCGCACTTTGCTTTGTATTTAGGAAACGAGAACCATGCACCAGCAAATTGGATCCCGGAAGTGAAGACTTGCGTGCTGTCAACTTCCGGCGACTCGCCATTACAAACTTCAGCTCTGTTGACGATCAGTTAACGCAAAAGAAATTCTCCTGTATCGATTCATAACACAGGCTTACTGTTGAAGACGAGGACCAAAGAATCCTTGGCACACTTACAATATGGCAAACATCGCTGTTGCTCGAATAAGAAGGGAATTTAAAGAAGTAGTCAGTAGCGAAGAGGTATGACGATTGAAGTTCTTTTCGATTTCGACAGCTCAGACATCTTTCAACACAAAGTGATAGTATATTGTGCCTATACATGGGTAAAAAGTGACCCTGTGATGCAGGGGTTTTAAAAAGTGACGCTTGTGACACAGGGGTTTTAAAAAGTGACGGACGGCGACACTAGCAAAAGTTCCCAGTACATTGGCATATATGTAAAAAGTGACGGAGTGACGTGCCATCCTTCCTAAAAAGTGACGATGTGACGACGTCCTTAAAATTTTGAGCACCCATGTATATTACTATAGGCATCATCAGATGTAACAATTGACAACATAATACAAACAATTGAACCATGCAACTCTTTTGATAACTTGCATGTCTACAATTTTGATTTTGATTTATGTCCCCATTACTTTTACTAAGTTTTAAGCTTTTAATTGAATAGAGTTACTCAGTCTCAGTTTAACTTAGAATTTAGGTATGTGAAAAGGAGGGACTGCCATGAATGCGGACCATGTCATAGAAAACGGTGCCACTATGGGAGAGGTTGTGCAGGGACAGCTCTCTGTTATGGCTGTTTCAGTACAATTGATATTGGTTGGATAATGTTTCTTAGAATTTTGTTATCAAGTATACAAGATTTCCTTTCATTTAGTTTTGAAATTTTAGATCAACTCTAATTGGTTAATTAATTACCTGCTTAAATAAGTCAATGTCTAATTAACAGCTCACTATTTGTATGGAGGAATGTTTCAAGTGACTCAAAAACTATTTAAAGAGTTAAGAAATCACCTAAACATTAAGTGTACCAAATATGAAAAAAATCTATCGATGCGAACATAGGTCTCTAGGGTGCGGAAATTGAAGTAATTGATTAATTTTGAGCAATTTAAATGGTTTTCCATGCTTTTTTATTTAAAAAAAAAAAACAACAACATATCTCTGCTTTCAAAGGCCGAATAAGCTTCATCTAAACTGCAATAAGTCCAGAAGGTTATTGGCGTTCAGAAAATGTAATGTTTAGTTGAGTAAAAATGATATGAAATTTCAGGAAATATTATGAGAATGGTCACATGTCAATGTCTTTGTAGAGTTTAATAAGTCAACAAAAAAAAAAGCCCAATCTTCCTCTATTTAAATCGTAATAACTCTGCCAAAAATGATGATAGAATAAAAAATCCAAAAGTATATTGTTTCTAAAATGTAGCTCTTCATACACAGTTGGATGGAAACGGATCTGAGGGTTTTAATATTTTTAGTCACATACCTACTTAAATAGAAATTCTATATATCTAACTGAGACTGAGTAACTCTATTCAATTAAAAGCTTAAAACTTAGTAATCATAGTGACAGATATGGGGAGCGGACAGCCGAATCTGGCTGTCCGCTCCCCGTATCTGTCATTATGATAAACTGGTGTTTAAAAAATATTGATTATGGAGGTTCTACAGGACAGAATTACTTCAAATTAGTATCAAATGAAAGGTAAACATAGCTCTACATAACTAGAACAGTATTTTGCTTTATTCTACTATTTTTGTGCAAATACAGGCAGTCCACTTTTGAGTGAACTTAATGATTCTGTCAGACCACAATGTTTGAGTCACCGGAGTGCCTTTCACATTTTGCAGAGATGCATGGATATTCCCCTTTCTACTAAAATTTAGATGGGATATGACAATGTACATGTGTACCCAACATGTATCCCTACATTTTAAGGGGATTTGAAAAATATGGACTGGTTATTAAGAGCTGGGCAAGCTTGTAAACTTACGGAACTTTGGGCCGATTTTCCTAAAAAAATATTTCTTACAGAAGCTAAAAGAACCAACAGGGCTATTCTACAACATCTTTTCAATCAAAATAAATTCAGTTTATACACCTATACAGCTGCGATTTTGAATCTATGAATGCATGATAACAATTTTTTCAGCAATAAATCATTTAAAGGTTTGATTTCAACTTGATATTTAAAATACTTACACCCCTGGCAATCAAATGACACTTAGACATGCTAATCTACAAATATTTGCTACAAGATGGTGTAATTAGTTAGTAGATCGGCCTTTCCTTTCAGAATCTATCAGTCATTATGTACAGTGTGGCCAAAAGGCCCCCTGCGCAGTGCATATTTTATTGTCGGTGTTATCTGTATATTCCAGCTTAAATGCAAGGAGGAGAGTGGCAGAAAGATTTCTACATTTCCAAAAAAAAAAGTGTCATTAAAACGGTTCTATCGGGTGTATCAACTTGATTCAAAAAGCTATGAATTCCTATTTTTAATCCCTTTCATTTGATATAGGATTTGTTAAATTCTGTTGAAGAACTGATTTTCGGCTGTCTTCCCTTCGATTTTCCTAAAAAAATATTTCTTACAGAAGCTAAAAGAACCAACAGGGCTATTCTACAACATCTTTTTAATCAAAATAAATTCAGTTTATACACCTATACAGCTGCGATTTTCTGCGATTTTGAATCTATGAATGCATGATAACAAACCTTTAAATGATTTCAGCAATAAATCATTTAAAGGTTTGATTTCAACTTGATATTTAAAATACTTACACCCCTGGCAATAATATGACACTTACAAATGTTAATCTACAAATATTTTGCTACAAGAAGGTGTAATTGGTTAGTAGATCGACCTTTCCTTTCAGATCTTTAGGACGGAGCTAGGGGGTTGGTGTCTGTCTTGCAAAAAAAAAAAAAGACCTTTCCTTTCAGAATCTATCAGTGATTATGTACAGTGTGGCCAAAATGCCCCCTGCGCAGTGCATGTTTTATTGTCGGTGTTATCTGTATATTCCAGCTTAAATGCAAGGAGGGGAGTGACAGAAAGATTTCTACATTTCTAAAATAAAAAGTGTCATTAAAATGGTTTTATTGGGTGTATCAACTTGATTCACAAAGCTATGAATTCCTATTTTTAAGTCCTTTCATTTGAAATAGGATTTGTTAAATTCCGTTGATGTACTGATTTTCGGCTGTCTTCACTAGAATGGGCTCAATAGCCATAATCCGGTGTGTAAAGGGGCCCTGGCACCGCAAATTAACAACATGGGTACCGACTGCATTTGTCAGTCCTATTATGCCACCAATCTGTATTCTGCTCTGTGTGCCATTGTGTGCATGACACCTGGGACTATTCCAGTAAGTCTATATTTTATAGAGCTGCTACTTGTGTGATAATGATAATATCATTTGATATGCATGTAACTGCATGGGGGCTTTTGAAATATATGTACACCTCAGAAAGAACTAGTTTATTACACCAATACCTGTATATGTGTACACGGGGAGGTGCTCCTCTTCCCCACCACAGTTACACATTTGTTGTGTGTATATGTGTATGTGTGTATGCATGTATGCATGTATGAAAACACCCTAGGGACACACACTGCATCCTTGTCAATCGTGCCAATGCTACCAAACAGCGATCATGTTGTATTGGCCAAATAGCAGATTTGGAGAATATGGGCTTTGAATAGTTGACGCAGTGCTGAAGCATCCAAATCTGTCCCCCAGGGAAAATGCGCGGGCCGTGCACGTGTGACACGTTACCTTGGATATTTGCTATGTTCCGTGGTTACCGTCCGCACGAATAGGGGGTGCTGTGGTGTGGGTTTGAGGGGAATGGGGCGTAAAAACAGTCCCGTAAAAGGTTTTGACCCCTCTTGAAGTTGAAGGGGTGTGTGAAAAAATAGCCTCTTTTATCACAAAAAAGTGCCAAAAAAGCCCACACGTGCGAAAATAATATGCCTGTAGGGGGGGGGGGGACTCTCACACTATCCATAACCTTTCAAACAAAAATCTCATTTTAAAAATGCAGGTGCAGTTTCACTTGTTAAGAATCTGATCATAGATTTCTGAAATATTGATATATGTAAAGGTCATTTAGCCTTAACATTCACTTTTTTTCCAGGCTGCAAAGTGTCACATCAAAGTAGAAGTGAAAAATGACAACTTCACAGAGCTGCTGGGTCAGATTGCTGGGCCGCCCGACACACCATATGAAGGCGGAACCTTTGTGTTAGACATAAACATCCCAGAAACCTACCCCTTCAACCCACCCAAGGTAAGCTTAAGTTTATCTAATGCTATTTGAATGTATTATAAATACCATAATTTGACTTACAAAATCAGCTTACTGCGCATATCGAGATACTGCAATCTCCTGCATATAAGGTGCAGATTTTAGTACTGCTTTGGAGTAAAAATATCCCGCCTTAAAGGCGCACCCCCTCTTTGGGCTGAGTCTATAAGGTGCAGGAGGGATCAGATTCGTGTATAACACGCGTCTTATACACAGAAGATTATGGTATATGAATCAAGCCTTGCGAGGGTTGCTTTGATGCATACTGCTGACCGTGCAGGATTCATGCACTCCCACAGGGTCGGCATAATGCACCAATACAGTCCTGGTAAGTTATTCACCAGCCTTCTATAGGTGCATAATGGTGAAGAGTGCACAAGAGTTTTAAGGTCATTATCACCTTAGAAGGTGGATATTTTTGCTTACACGGCAAATGACAATTTGTATTGAGAAAAAAAAACTACCCAGATTCTTAAAAATGTTTTTCGTCATTTACAGGTCAAGTTTGTTACGAAGATTTGGCACCCAAACATTAGCTCAGTTACAGGGGCCATTTGTCTGGACATTTTAAAGGACCAGTGGTAAGTACCTTAGTACCCTGCCTATAGGGCACATGGCTATTGTATTATTGACCAATGGGAGGCATCCCTAGCATAAACTGCGGAGTCGGGGGCTGAAGGTGGCAGTCATAGTGGAGTCGGGGTCTAATGGCGGCCCCCAGCTGATAATGGCTATGTGAGCTATACCGACTTTGCTGGTTTGATTATCAGCCAATGAAATGACACCAACTGTTCACTGCGGTCCTCTCGGGGGGGGGGGGGCAGGTGGTACACATCTGATACCTGCTATCAGTGATAACCACTGGTAATCAGCTTCAGCAATGGCGGCGCCCATGGGACAATCTGCTACCTCAGTATAAGGTGCAGCTAAAGGTGAAGCAAAGCCCAACTGCAATATATAGGATGCTCCTGAACTTAGGGCACGCCTTATATGGCCTTAGTGGGCCGACCCCTGCTGAAGCTGATACCTCGTGAGATAAGGACTGATAACAGCGAGCTGATGGGTACCAGGTGTTACGTAATGCACCCTGAAAAGTCGGCAGTGAATGAAAGGAATGTTCTCATTGGTCAATAATGTATCCCGCTAAGTCGGAATAGATTGGGTATGATTATGTATTGATTTTATCAAAAATGTTTTCAAGACATTATTGGACCCTTAAAGAAAAGGTTTAATGACTTATGAACACTTCTTTTACCACCCGTATACTAAATATGTGAAATTAACTGTTTTACTTGTCGCAGGGCGGCGGCGATGACCCTGCGCACAGTTCTGTTGTCACTGCAGGCTCTGCTGGCGGCAGCAGAACCTGACGACCCCCAGGACGCCGTTGTGGCCAAGCAGTACAAAGAGAAGCCAGAGCTCTTTGCACAAACGGCACAACACTGGGCCAACAAATATGCAGGCGGTAAGTCCACAGCAGTTAAATTCTCATCCTGAAGCTAAAGTCTACCATTCTTCACGAATTAATGGATTAGAAAGGAATGCTTTGTACTATAAATGGAAATTCCATTATATCTTGAAGGACCTTCTCTTTTTTCCTTTTTTTTCATAAGTTTCATGAAGGGTTCGTTTCCTGATAATCATGAATGCTATACCCCTTCAAAAATATCCAGTCAAAGCCTCTTCATTAAATTTCAGGAAGTAAGCCGATCTCAGAAATGGACAATAAAGTACAACAAGTTAAAAGTATGGGATTTGATGAGGCAAGTATTCCTGGTTTCTTTCATCACCTAGGTCTTTCATTTTATTTCCTGAACAGATGGACAAACCAGATGATAAAACTAAGATGTTTCATTAAGATGATCGAGCAAATTTAGGGTTACCATAGGTCAGGGAAATTCAGGGAAAATGAAGTGGTTAGGGAATTTTATTAAACTTTGTTGCGAGTCGGGAAAGATCTGCCAAAATGTATCACTTGTTTTTGTCAACTTTGATTGGAGACTAGTCTCTCGAGGGCATTCAAAAAGGCATTTCCAACGAGGGCATTTATTTTCAACAGCTAGGCTTTGATAAGGCCATTTAATTATAATAACTTGACGGATCCGGCGGTGAGATTTTCGGCAATTTAGAAAAAAAAAAATATTTTTTTGCCTCTGACCGATTTGATTTTTTGTTCATCTGATCGCTTGTAGAGTTACTGTTCTAGTTAAACCTTTGGTTTATATTTAACATACTCCTTTAGGAGAATTTCTTTGGTATAGAATCACCTGTGTGAATTTACCTGGAGAATGTACTAAAATTTACAAAAAATTTGTAGGCTTAAGTGTTGATCATTACTTGACTAAAGAAAAACAATCATTCACTTTCAGCACAAATCACGCGTGGCCCTATCCACACATAACTGGGACGTTGAACGGGCAACAGAACAGTTACTGAGCTAGAGATAGAAAATGAACTCATCATTTTTCGACATAAGTCGGCTGCCATCTCATCCACGGATTTAAAACGTGTATGTCACATCAAATTTTTTTTTGTCATCCCACGGTGAGGGACTTGGACACATTGCTTTAAAACCTAAGTGAACTTTTATCTAACATACATATACTCTGTACAGTCAATGTCTCACAAGAAAAAGAATCATAGAATGTCTTCAGGACTAGAAAGTCTTAAATAGTGCTGTTGGCCACTATATATGTTTGTTATCAATTTGCTTTGAGTGATGAAATCATTTCTTTCAATAACCCTATAATACGCAATGTCTATAGGTTCTTTTAATGTCTAATTTCTATAAAGCTAAGTCCCTCCCGTAAATCATCTTCTATAAGTCATGTCAGTGGTGTAAGATATTATGGCGCAAACCTTGTGACCGCAGAGACTCGCTGTCGTAGGCTTGGCCGAAATCAAACCTGGTTTGTTGTACATACTGTTATATTGATTATAAGAAGTGCTTTCCTATTGGTGGCTTGTATCAACCTTTCCCATTGGTCCAGAGTGCTGTGACGAGGTTGGTTTCGTGAAAGTTGTGGCATAGAGACGCAGTATCTTTAAATGAGATGTCAATTAACCTAAGCTCTGCAATGAATACAAATGCTGTAAAATTAGATCAATTATGGATTGACACCATAAAACCTTTTACATAAGCGGACTTTTTACATGACACGAGTTATGTGTCCATTTACACAAAATTCAAAGAATTCTAAACTGATTATTGCCATGAAAAAAAAAACTCCCCTTATGGCAACCTCTCCACCATCATCAATTTTGAGATAATTCTGCTACCGTAAATTCTCTTGTATAAGCTGCATCCCTCATATAAGCCGCATCCCCGACTTAAGAGGGACATGTGAGGTACCTTTCTAGCTTGGAAATTGTAGTTTTATTACTGTTCTATAGTGCCAAATACCCTCCTATAAGCCGCACCCCTACTTTTGGCTGATACTATAAGTCTCATTTCAATTTGGATTCTGGTACTAGCCGCGGCTTATATGAGAGAATATACGGTAGCCAGAGTAGGCTTCAAATCCCCACATGTTCTTGGCTTGGCATGTTAGACAGAATGCCATGTCCATATAACTTTTAGACTTGATCAGAATTGTATCTTGTATCCAAGTCTTTTGTCTACAAGCACAGTGATATGTATTTCAAAATAAATTACGTAGATGTTGAAAAAAAAGGAGTGAAAACCTAGCATTTAGGGACGAGCCATTTATTACGAGTTGGGAGGGTTTGGTGAATATGGGGCTGGGGGCTTACTAAAAAAAAGAAATGGTAGGCAAATAAATGACTCGTCCCTTATATGTGTTTGTGTAAATAGGCTGTATGTCCATACTATATATAACCTCTTTATCTGGGTAGGTAGTGAGCGACATGGCCTGGCGGGCTTTTATGAAATAAATCCTGTGGTAAAATTTGCTCATCCTTTCTCAGAAGATGCATACATGAAATATATATATAACTATATTCGCGTGTACCAAATATTCTGTCCCGTTTGTCCTTTTGTCAAAAAAAGAATAAGTGCACCTGTTAAAGAATACACATTTAAGTTTGTTTTAACCTCATGGCAGTTTTCTTGTCTCCTTTTCAGTATTTTTCTATGTAAAACTATATTTGAAATAAAGGATGACCTCAAGGATGCTCATAGGGATTCTATTTCTAGCACGAGTGTTTTCTATCGAGAGTGAACATTTATTGTCCTTTCAAAATTAGTGACATCCTGTCATCATGATGCAGGAATATAGCCCAGGCGAGTTACTCGCTAGAGCTGCTTCCCTGCATCACGCTGGCAAATTACTTTTCGGCCCTAGAGCATGACAGCAATTGTGACCTGAATACTTAAGTCTGCGATTGGACATATTGGGTATTGGTAGTTCTGTTTAAACACACACAAGCTCAGATGATGTCTGTGACATTCAAGCACTTGCCATCATCAACAGATGGGAATCCTATTTGCAAAAATTGCCAGCCAGACTCAACTCTTGTATCAAAGAAGCGTTTACCATTGAGTGTATATACTTGTACATGTATTTCTCCCGCCGTGATATTCAAAGTACCGGTAGTTAGCGTGTGCTGATAAATCACTTAGTAGTGGCTTACACTTCCTCTCTGACACAAAACCATCCCTAGTTGTGCGATGTAGCGCTGAATTAGATCTCTTAATGGATATTGAATGAGTGAAAAATGTCTTCTTGTGACAGTGTGAATGTATTCTTAATCCCTAACTCTTGAAGGACAGACTATGGGGATCTGACTGTACAAGAAACTGATGAACTATAGAGAAAGTTTTGATTACAAATGTCTCTCTCTGGGTCTCTCACGTTATTTAGCATTGAGTGTTTATAACTTGAGTTTCTCTCCAAAGACGGGGTCATTTAACCTATTCAGGTGAACCTGACGCCTCAAATTAAAGTTATCATAAATTTGCAGTTGCACTATACTAACGCAGCGCCAGTGGTAACACTACATAGAAGTTTCAACCCTGCCTGATCTGCAGTGACGCAGAGTTGGTAAATAACTCAATCGCACTGCATTAGCAGATATCCTAATCAACAAAAGGTCTACGTACATTGAGGCATCTATATTCCCCTTAATAGTTTAACACAAGGCCATAAACTGTGATTTCATGTGTGTTGTATTTGGATGCTTCCATTGTATATCAGCAGTCAAGCGAAAGGTCAATAGGTGAATATTTATTCAAGAGCTATGAAATTTACTATCAGAGTTTCGGTTTCTCAAATAAACAAATGTTTACTGCATATGAAATATTATACACTAGATCTGTTTTAAATGTTGATATATCCGAATTTTCAAAAGAATTATATCTACTACTTGATTTGAAGTAGAAAAAAATAGCATTTTGGAGAATTTTCCTTTTTGTGTGGCCCTCACCCAGTTGGGACGTGACTTAAACAAGCTACACCCCCCCCCCCACACACATTTTTTACCAGTTTTGGACCAAATGAACCAAAAATGTCCTGTTTATGGAGCACAGCTTCTCTCTGAAAGGTAGTGGTGTGGCTTTACATGGGTGCAGCTTATATGCAAAGTTTTTCGGCATTTTTTTTTTCGGGGGGGCAGGGTTGAACTACAGATTCAAACATATCAAAAACAATCTCTTGGTTTTCTTCTTTGAATCCGGGAATATTGTATGTATTTCAATGTGGCTAACACTAAACCGTGCTTTCAAGACTATTTTCAATATTCATTGCAGCAGTGAGCAACAATTAAACTGTGCACACGTGAAGAAACATTCAATAGGAAAATGAGAGAATGAAGCCATGTATACTGCATTAGGCGACTGGCACAGAAATTTATTTCAGGACAGAAGGGAACAAAAGGGGGGTTGTCCCCTCTAAACCTTTAATAAACTGACTTGGCCAAAGATTTTTTTCAGAATTCGTGGGCTACCCACACTTGTGCAGCGGGCCTGTAACGCAAAATAAAAAGTTTGGCCTTGAAGCAAGACAATCATTTGTTCATTTATCACTGCGCTGCCCCATAGGTACTTTCTTTAAAAGATTACTTCTATGGTGATATTAGAAACTGAATTGTATACATGCATATTAAAGGATCTATCACTATCGTATACTTGTTCTTTTATAGGTGTATGCAGGGGTAGTATGTTCAACTATGCCTATAATGAATCAAGCGGGTCTTCGTGGTACCTTTGTAATTAGAAAGGTGATAATTATTTGCGTGCTATGTGCTAAATCGTCTATTATAAACACCAGAATCATAGATTTATACCTTCTGAGTTGGCAGATTTAATAAGGGCTGCATGATGCTGGAAAATGCTTTATTTCTTTGTTGTGACATAGCAACGCAGCACTCTTGACTTGGGTATATTGAAATGTATCAAGTCCAAAGGAAGGGCATGATACCCCATAGCATCATTGATGAGTGCCTCATCAGTGCTGCATTTGTGCATCATGAAGACCACAATGTGTAAAAGTACTATGCAGCCCTTAAAGGTTTATGGCAGTGTTATTGTATAATGTATATAGTACTTTGATGGGTGCCCTTTACTTGTACATGAAATAGAAAATGGACTTCTACCAGTCAGCACTTCGCAGCAGTTAGTGAAGTCGATGACTTTCAGCCCACAGTAACATGTATTGCTACTCAAACTTTGGATTACCAAATAAAGCCATTGATGCACTATATTAGCTTGAGTTTGCTTGTTTTTTCTCGGTAGGTTTACCAATCTAGCAGAGATATTTTTTTGAAAATTCATATTATCATACGATAGGGCCACATCAAAAGAATAAGTTGGTCTACAGATTTCCCTCTCCATATTTTCGGAAATACAAATATTTTTTTTTTTTTTTAAAAATCTCATCTACGGATTTCGCTCGCTCCACTTTCTACAAGTTTTCCCTTTGTGACGTTTGGCAATTTTTTTTTTAAATAAAAATTTTTCGCTCGCCTCACTTTTCCAGCAAGGAATCCATTGGACGCCAACAAATTCTTAAAAAAAAAAAAAAATCTGTAGACGTACTTATTTTTTTGGTGTGGCCTAGAAATAAGAGGTGCGGTTCTAGAATCCACTTAAGTTAATGGACTTCCTCTTTAAGTAAGTTCACAGCAAATATGGAAAATTCTTTCAAAATCCGTTGTCCTACCTCCTGTTAACGCTTCATGGACAACCTTTATTTGGTGTGGCCTTTCACAATTACTTATATCTCCTATTTCAATGTATTATGATCATTTATAATCACAGAACAAGAAGTTGGCTTTAAAAACGACATTTACTTTCATTTTCTACAGTTATACACATATTTACATCTACTTACACGACATATGCTTCAACATATTTCTAAAACATTCATACATACTAACAAAACTCAGAAATAATCATACATCTACCCATGTACACACAGTCAAATCTTGATGTGATTATTCAAGAGGGTCGTTTTGGAATGCTTCCAATCATCATAACAGAATACCGATGAACACTTGTTTTTGATGAGTATTTTTTACATACTTTGAAAACAATTCGGATGATGACAGATGTGTTATGTTCCTATTTACAATCGCAGTTCTATGATGACACACATGGTTATTCTTGCTGTCCGTTGGTCACTCCGATTTCGCTACCTTTTTGTCTTCGTTCCATGCGGCATACACAAACATGGCTAGTACTATGTGGACAGCGACTATGGCAACTATTGCAGCGTAGAAGTAACTGTTCATGGAAGTCATTCCCATAATCCCTGAAAGTAAATAATACATGCTAATTCACGAGGCCTGATTCACGCTTAGGCCAAGAAAAAATAAAGGTGTGTTTCCAGTAACATGACTTGAAATAGTAGGGTCGGTAGGTCGGATTTTCTTCTTTTTGTTTTAGATATTTCTTTACATTTACAAAGGAAATGTTAGGGCACATATCAATGGATGTATCAAATTCTTTGATTTCACTGTAAAATAATGATGGGAAAATGACAACTGTGAGAGAGGGGAAGAACACAAAAAGGGTACAGGAAAAATCCTCAAAAAGTAATATAAAAATTCTTTAAATGTGAAAAATGAGACAAATTTCTTCAAAATTATAAAAAAATATTGCCCGTTTTGCTAGGGCCGGCCGGGCTACTGGAAACAAACCTTTTTTTATCTGGCCTTATGAAGATATGCAAGTTAATTACAGAATACTGCTCATACACTGTGAAACTGACATTGAAATACATCGTTCTCACGATAAGCGAAATGAAATAAACAAAATACGCATCAAAAGCTGTACCAAGATGTCTTTGATATGTGAGAGTACATTTCATATCATTTTTTCAATTCCCAGTAGTTGAAAGAATCACCGATTAAAATTCATATCAATGTTCCTGGGGGTATTATTGCAGTTTTACATATTTGCACAACTTTATTAAAGTCTTTATACCTTGCTTGGAATGTCAACATGTATAATAGATTTCTCACCTTCAAATACGAATGCTTTTGTGACGAAATATAAGGTGATAGGCACAGTCACCATCAGGATTGTAAAGAAGAGCATGGTCTTGAAGACCTGCCACATGTTATCTTCAACCCTGCAATGACAAAGTGGAAATTTTGGTGCATACGGCCCTGGGATGAGGTGTATACGGCCCTCATATAACCTATCATGTGCGTCCACTTCTCTAACTTTATAGCACCCTTCTTCCAGTGTGTCGTCTAAGTATGGATTATTAGAAAATCTGAACACATTCAAGAATAAACTACCCGGTAGATCAGCTATTGAAATTCAATTGGGCGTGGGTGCAGTGCCAGAGGTTCATATATCCCATCTCTCCCCGTGATCGTGTGGATGTCAATTCTAATAGATACAATGGTGCTGGTACAGAATACACCGGTAGTTGCAGTCAACCTCAAAGGTGCAGAGATTCATACACAACTAACCATCCATTGCCATAATCCGTAGACAGTCCGTCATCAATTATCCCGGGGAAAAAAGAAAAGAAAAAAAACTTAACTACCCGGTACCAGCCCCCCCCTTTTTTTTTCTTTTTTTTTTTTTTACTTTGCTACATGCATGCCCTATCAAATAAATTCCCAAGGACCGAGGTCCCTATTCAGCATGCATTTTATCTTTAACCATCTGGGCCCTAGAGGCCGTGCACAGCTGGTATAGTCAGAAACCTAGAATCCATGCAGCATTATAATCGATCCTCCTGGCTGCCATAGCACTACCGTAAACTCCTGCGTATAAGACGCGTCCTCTACGCCAAACAAAATGCTGGGGAGTCTTATAGCTTTCTCTCAAGTTGGGGGGGGGGCGTCTTATACGAGGGGTAATTTTTCTATAGAAATGTACTAATGTTGCAAATTCCATCCTTAAAATGTGCGTCTAATACGCGAAAATGCTTCTCCCAAGAAGGGGGTGCGTCCTATACGCGCACCGCGTCCTCTACGCGGGAGATTACGGTACTGCCACCTGGTGGTATGTTCTGATCTCTAGAATAACGAACCAGGTGACAGCAGTGCTATGTCAGCCAGGCGCATTGATTATAATGCTGCATGGATTTTCTTGATTAAAAGGTCAATACTATAATTAATAAAGCTCTCAGTGAGTGGGGTGCACATATATTTCCAAACACTTTTATGGTGAGCAGAATAGTATGCTTCATTCAGCAGTTTAAGGGTATATAGAGTAGCATGGTATAGACTACACCTTTTCTTTGGTTAAAGAAAATACATGACTCTGTGTACATCATTTTGAATTGGAAGCTAGGGGTACCCCGCTTACAAGGCGCACCCCCAACTCAAGGCAGCCTTGCTCCCACGCACAAGACCCACGAGCGATCTGATTCGCGTATAAGACGCACCTTATACGCGGGAGATTGGTTGTGTTTAGGTATATGAATGGCCGTGTATGACACGGCTGTGTTTAACAGTCTCTCCAAGCTTCACTTTTCAATAGATTAACCCATAACCCTAGGAGAATAAAGATCAATATGTTATGGGTCTGTGGTGAAAAAGAATGTGGTTCTACATGAAATATTCTGGTCAGTAGGGGCAATTTAGTACAGGGTATCCGGCAGACCCCTTTGAAAAAGTAGGACAAAAGTAGGACTGAAAATTTTCAAAAAGTAGGACGAAAGTAGGACAAAAGTAGAAAAATATAACAAAAAGTAGGACATATGTAGAATAAACAATGCATGTGTAACAAACCTATTTATCCTCAGAACCTATTAGGATAATATTCCAGAACATATTTAAATGGTGCTCAGTTTGTACCTGTATCATTGGTATGAAAACATGATATACAGTGGTTTCATGAAGGCATTTACTGTGAGTCTGCTATGTCAAAATAATGTACAGTGGCCATGTTGGAGCACAATGTGTGAAATAAAACAGTAAATTGTTTCTGTCATGAATTGTTGCCAATGTATTAGGATTACTGAACCCTATTGAGATTGAGAAATTGGCTAGTTGTTTCAGCACACTAACAGGTGAAACTTGTAACGATAAGTCTATGGCAAAAGTTTTGCCTCAACATGGCTGCCATACAAGATCTGTGAGGTACTAATTTTGTGAAACCCCTCTATAGAACTTAATTAAGAGACACAGTTTTTGTACAATGTATTCATGTACTACACAGAAGGTATGTCACAATATCACTCTGTATGTATGCAGACCCCTATCTATCACTCTCTCTGTGGACCCCTCATCTCCATCTGACTGAAATTCCCCTTCTATTTGAACATGTGGATGCCTGTACATTCAAACCCTGTCAGATCCACAACCTTCACTCCATAAAACTATTATCCACAGGTCGCCGATTGACCCATTACTATAGGGCCACCCTTAAAAATATGTTTGTTTCCTGTCCAGAGGGTGGGATTTTTTAGACCCATGAGGGAGGGAGGGAAATTTTTTTTTTTAGGAAAATATTTTTATTTGTCATGAACATCGTAAGCGGGGACGGCCTGAATTCGCCATCACATTCTAAGATTTAGTGATTGGAAATCTAGATTCTTATGCTGATGGACATAAAAATAAATTTATTTTCAGAACTCAGGAAATTATTTTTCTCATTCTCACAAAAAAAAATCCACCAGACCTCTGGACAGGAAACAAAAATATTTCTAAGGGTGGCCTAGCTCAATTCATACCCTAAAACCATTGTAATCCAATCCCCACTACTCTAAACTGTTGCCTTGTAAAGGCAAAAGAGGCTTTGTGAAAGTTTGAAAAACTATGTTTCTATGCTCTAGTATTATATTATCTATATGTATGTGAAGACTACACTTGAAAATTACAGTAAGGAATATAAGAATAGAAATAAATCTTATAACAAACAGAAGTCTAATTGTATATCTAAATCATGTCCTAATCAATGAAGACATTCCTAGCACAAAATAAGGCTATAGAACATTTTGGAGAATAGACAATACAAGTTGGACTAAATGAACTTTAAGAGGACCTGGTAGTCTCTTATCATATTAGACAAGTTGCTTGCAGGCTGCCTGTCTAGTCTTTCTGCAGAGTCTAATCCTTTGGTATCCACTTTTCTTGCTTTAACTGGTATTCTAATAATAACTTGAGTAGCACAAGGCAGTACTCAAAACAAGTAAAAGAATACAGCCAATTGGGTCCTACTAGGTTGTATGAAACATGTAAATTTAAATTAACTTTTAAGTTGTAA
Organism: Acholoe squamosa; assembly: GCA_949317995.1. Taxonomy (NCBI): domain Eukaryota; kingdom Metazoa; phylum Annelida; class Polychaeta; order Phyllodocida; family Polynoidae; genus Acholoe; species Acholoe squamosa. Next base: position 63,104,170 of record OX439042.1, read on the forward strand.
CAAGTGGGAGATAACAGAAAAACTGCACTATTTATAAACCATGTGGAGGCTCAATGTAGTAGCGCTACAACCCGAGTACTCAGTTTCTTGCAAGTACTAAAGGAGCGTGCCAGACATGTCAATTTGAGTACCAGATAATAATGCAAATGATATTACAGAATTTGCTATCTACCCAAAGTAATGTTACTAGCCAGTACGAGACTTAATGGATAAAACATATAAGAGGAGGAAAATCGTTCACATGCCATAGTTTTGCTAATAAAATCAGGTACTCCTAAGTAATTTACCATGCCTGTGATAAGTTCCCTCAGCTACCTCATTCAGGGTTCTCCTCACACTGTAATGACGCCGGTGGGCCGCCGGCATGATTTTTACTGCCGCCGGTGTGATTTCATCTCAGAATCACCGCCAGTGTCATTTTAGCTTCCCATAGGTTTTTGAATTTTGCAAATCGGCCAATTAGAACAGAAGTTATGGCTATATTTATGAAAATACTTTCAATTCCTTTGCTAAATTCCCATCTGTAATCCCCACACTGTATGAATGAGACTACACAACCAAATTTAGCCTACCATAAGGCTTAGGACGTTACCAAATCTTACACCAGCTCGCTGCAGGATTTTTACGGTGTGATTTTACATTCTGTGGAGAACCCTGCTCATTGGAAACTACAATAGCCTATGCATGGCAAACATTAAGACTTGAGGGTTGATTTCACTTGACATAAGTTACTAAAAACATGTAGTGACACAAGCAAGATGTGCTTCAAAGCAACTAATGGTATCTTTATATTGCACATGCCAAAGCAAAGTAAAAAAGTAGGAGAAAGTACCGTAAACTCCCGCGTATAAGACGCGTCCTCTACGCCAAACAAAATGCTGGGGAGTCTTATAGGATTTTCTGAAGTTCAGGGTGCGTCTTATACGAGGGGTAATTTTACTATAGAACAGTACTAATCTTACAAATATCAGCATTAAAATGTGCGTCTTATACGCGAAAATGCATGTGCTAAGTTTGGGGTGCGTCTTATACGCGCAGCGCGTCTTATACGCTGGAGTTTACGGTAGTTTTATTTTTGGAGAAAAGGTAGGAAAAATAGCAAAATCATAAAAAAAAATATAGGAAAATGTAGGAAAAGTAGGATCACCGTGCACCCTGTTTGTTTAGTATGGCGATATATGCATGGCCAAATTATCGGCTCTTAGGGCTGGGAGTGGTACACAATAAGGGCCGATCTGTCGGCCCTTAGGGTCTGGAGTAACAACATTGCAGAGCCGATGGGTCTAGTTTAACCCTGCATTTATTATTTGGTCTTTGCTGTCAGCATGGCCAGTGGTGGGGGGGTTTAAACCAGAGGTGGATATTTCGGTCTGGGCCTGGAGAGGCCTGAAATGTTTCCCTCCCCGACAGTGGAGTTAGGTCCTCAATTCAGTGCTTCTGGGTATTACAGAGATGTCAGTTGGGTATGGGCTCAACCTCTGAAATTTTTGGGTCTTAGCAAAGCACCCATTTCCCTCAATTTATTATACTAAAAGCACCCATCTCATCTTCATTTCAACCTGTTCCCCTCATTAAAAACCTTTAAAACCATCTCTAGATTGGAAGGTGATAGAAAAACAATTAAAAGACTGCATTTGAATTTCAGCCAATCAGAAGCCAGCTTAGATTCATGTCCTCTGAAATGAGATTTCAGAGATCCTCTGATCTCTGAAAGGTGGTTTGTCTAGAAGAGGCTAGAGGGCAGCACAAGGCATGCTTAATTTCACCTGCTGAAGCCTGGATAATCTCAGCCTTATGCTCCATAGAAGTAGAAAGGGCATGTTGTAAGGGTATCTATGATTAATGTAATTCCCTCTATCTATATTATGAATACAAGATGGAAGAAGCCTCTGAGATGTCTGACTTTTGGGAAAGTTTGAACATCTGAAAATAGACAGACCTCTGAAGGTCTGACATCTCTGGTATTATAAAGGAGGCGAAAGGGGCCCTTTTGCCAAGTTTTTCTCTATACAAATATGCAGGCTTTTTTGTTCAAATGCCGTAATGGGTTATCTTCTGTCACACCCCTCCCCCAAGAGATTTCTCCCCCTCCCCTGTTAAAAAAATGACATTTCCCTGAGGGAGTTGTGATTATTCATCAATAGGGGGGAGTGGTCGGTTTTTGGGAAAAACATTTACACCTCCCTCGATGGCAGTCAACATTTTTTTCCACCCCCCCCCCCCTGCCAGAGGCCCGGAGAATTTTCACGTCCCTCTTTGATTTATAGTAGCGCACATGCTTTTTGGCTAAATTTTTTTACACCCTCCCCCTCAGGCTCAGGAGGAGGTCAAAAGTGTTTGCACCCCCCCCCCCGCGCTGATGATAAATAATGACCACTTCTATTCTAATAGAGATGACACATGATTTTTTTTCAATTGTTGGGCAATCTGCTTGTGGCATACATCAAATGAAAGCTATTGTCACAAGCATTTCAGATCTGTTTAGATCTTTCTATCACCATTAGTTAAGATTTTATCATCAATTGAAATTTCAGAAAAAAGGTGTCGGACCTGTCACATTTTCTCGCGCTTCGCCTAATTTAACATCCTATTTTTGCCTGTCATATAGAATGATCCCACATAGCGGTGTAATACATTGAATTAAAGCAACACAAGCAGGAATAGAGATAACTTAATCATTTATTGATATCATGGCCAGTTCTAAGGGAGTGGTCATTATTTATCAACAAGGGGGGTGGTGGGTTTGAGGGGGGGGGCGTAAAAATTTCCAGACCCCTCCCGAGGGGGGAGCTAAAAAAATGTTGACCCCTCTTGAGGGGGGGCTTAAAAAGTTCACCCTCTTTTTAGCAAAAAAGCCCACATGCTACTATAGATTAAAGAGGGGCGCGGGGGGGCGCAAAAAATTTCTGCGCATGCGCGCGAAAACCCACCATCCCCCCCCCCCCCGTTGATAAATAATGACCACTCCCTAATCACATGACAATGACGCACGGGCCCGGCGCACGGGTGCGTCTCGGCCAGAATCGGGGGAGTGTGTCAGCTTGGGCTTGGGAAGCTGTTGGGGCGTGATCTCAAAACGTGGAATTGTGACATGATTACAGTGTCTAGCATATTGACACTCTGCATGAAGTTCGGCAAGGTTGTAATCTATAAATTAAGTGATTTCCATTGCGTAAGCACTCAGATTAACAGGAAGAAAAGACAAAATGCAGACAGCATACTCACGGTGCAAGTCTTGTTTCCACCATCTTGATTTAGTACTGCAGTAACTGGGTCAATAAATATAGAATGCTAAAATGCATCGTAAAGTACCAGTTAAAAATATCATTTGAAATGTATAATCATTTATCATTCATTATTGTATCATCAGTTTCAAGAAGTAACTATAATCCAATAAACAATCATTTTTTGAACGAAAAATCCCCATTGCTGCAGAGCACCGGAAGTATTTGTCTGTCAAAAGAAGGCGGAAAATTTTGCACTCCCAAGAGGCACTAAAATGTCTATAATTCAGGTGACAGATAGTAAAAGGTCGGGAACTCTCGTCGACAGAACGTCTTTTATAGGATCTAAAGTTCCCGATGAAGTTAAGGCCATGGTGAAGAATTTAAAGCACATAGACAGGCCCACATTTCGAAAACTCTTACAAGGTATTTAAAAGCTTCGGCCTTGCCCTTGCCTTGGGCTTGGCCCAAGTAGGCACTTAAGGGAGTGGTCATTATTTATCAACAGGGGGCGGGTGGTGGGTTTGAGGGGGGGGCGTAAAATTTTCAGACCCCTCCCGAGGGGGGGGGCTAAAATAATTTTGAACCCTCTTGAGGGGGGGGCTAAAAAAATTCACCCTCTTTTAGCAAAAAAGCCCGCGCGCTACTATAGATCAAAGAGGGGCGCGAAAACTCTCCGCGACTCCGGTGTGGGGGGGTGGCACAAAAAATTTTGACTACCGTCGAGGGGGGGGGCGTAAAAAATTTCCGCGCGTCCGCGCGAAAGCCCACCACCCCCCCCCCCCCCCCGTTGATAAATAATGACCACTCCCTAAGTCTTACCTAGTTTTTCAAAACTTTATATTATCTATTCTATCTGCATACTATTGGATAGATCTCAAGAAAAGAAGTGGATTTGCTTTTTGAATGAAGTCACTATCTTTAAATTATTAAAGTTATGACCATCCAAAGACCACAAAATGACCCCAATAATCTGCCACAATAACCCATTCGTACGGACGAAAAGCAAGCTAAATGAAGGAAAAGTTGTCTGCACCTTGTTGCAACTGGTAGAACCACCATTTTATGGAGGTGAATGCTTACGCAGGCCTCCCATGGGAAAGGTGCCATACTGGCATCCTACACCAACAAAATTAATCATTTTCCTATGCTTCCTCTGGTCAGAATACTTGCAAACTTCACAGACAACTAATTCAATGTATAATGACGACTCGCTGAAAGTTTGCTCAAGGTATTGTGAGGAGAAGTGCCATTTTGGAATCATTTAACTTTGGGTTTGTGCCCTGCGGGATAGACGGAAGAGAGTTGCACTGGAATAATAATTTCAAAATTCATTCTCTTAAAATATTCTCAATAAAATTCATTTATATTCACACACAATATCTATCAACATCTAAAGGTCATTCGCTAGAAGTCTCAAGCATTTTGATGGAATAGTGTTTGAGAAAACTAGGCCAGACGATGACAGCCTCTCGCTACCGCTAACGGCTGACAGCAAAGGTGGATTATCCATATTTTGATAAAATCTAGAAATTTGAGGCTGTGAGCTGGACTTTGGCACAGTGCCAGGCCAAGCCTTTTGCTGCAGCCAGCAGATACAAAATAGAGGATTATAAGTCAATCAAAGCTCCAATCTTTCCATCTAAGCTCATGTGGCAAGGAAAATGTATCATAATTGTATGGCTAAATTTTGAAAAGCAGACATAAATTGGAAGTTTGTTAACTTAATTATGTTCTTGCAGTACTTAATTGTCACTTTCATTGCATTGATTATCCATATTTTGATAAAATCTAGAAATTTGAGGCTGTGAGCTGGACTTTGGCACAGTGCCAGGCCAAGCCTTTTGCTGCAGCCAGCAGATACAAAATAGAGGATTATAAGTCAATCAAAGCTCCAATCTTTCCATCTAAGCTCATGTGGCAAGGAAAATGTATCATAATTGTATGGCTAAATTTTGAAAAGCAGACATAAATTGGAAGTTTGTTACAAATCATTTGGTACCATTGGTACCGAATTTTAAACTACCACAAAGGCATCTGCGCTCTGCCGCTCCCGGTAGGAAGAGTCGGCAGTGAGCTATTCTATCTGCATACTATTGGATAGATCTCAAGAAAAGAAGTGGATTTGCTTTTTGAATGAAGTCATTATCTTTAAATTATTAAAGTTATGACCATCCAAAGACCACAAAATGACCCCAATAATCTGCCACAATAACCCATTCGTACGGACGAAAAGCAAGCTAAATGAAGGAAAAGTTGTCTGCACCTTGTTGCAACTGGTAGAACCACCATTTTATGGAGGTGAATGCTTACGCAGGCCTCCCATGGGAAAGGTGCCATACTGGCATCCTACACTAACAAAATTAATCATTTTCCTATGCTTCCTCTGGTCAGAATACTTGCAAACTTTACAGACAACTAATTCAATGTATAATGACGACTCGCTGAAAGTTTGCTCAAGGTATTGTGAGGAGAAGTGCCATTTTGGAATCATTTAACTTTGGGTTTGTGCCCTGCGGGATAGACGGAAGAGAGTTGCACTGGAATAATAATTTCAAAATTCATTCTCTTAAAATATTCTCAATAAAATTCATTTATATTCACACACAATATCTATCAACATCTAAAGGTCATTTGCTAGAAGTCTCAAGCATTATGATGGAATAGTGTTTGAGAAAACTAGGCCAGATGATGACAGCCTCTCGCTACCGCTAACGGCTGACAGCAAAGGTGGATTATCCATATTTTGATAAAATCTAGAAATTTGAGGCTGTGAGCTGGACTTTGGCACAGTGCCAGGCCAAGCCTTTTGCTGCAGCCAGCAGATACAAAATAGAGGATTATAAGTCAATCAAAGCTCCAATCTTTCCATCTAAGCTCATGTGGCAAGGAAAATGTATCATAATTGTATGGTTAATTTTGAAAAGCAGACATAAATTGGAAGTTTGTTAACTTAATTATGTTCTTGCAGTACTTAATTGTCACTTTCATTGCATTGATTATCCATATTTTGATAAAATCTAGAAATTTGAGGCTGTGAGCTGGACTTTGGCACAGTGCCAGGCCAAGCCTTTTGCTGCAGCCAGCAGATACAAAATAGAGGATTATAAGTCAATCAAAGCTCCAATCTTTCCATCTAAGCTCATGTGGCAAGGAAAATGTATCATAATTGTATGGCTAAATTTTGAAAAGCAGACATAAATTGGAAGTTTGTTACAAATCATTTGGTACCATTGGTACCGAATTTTAAACTACCACAAAGGCATCTGCGCTCTGCCGCTCCCGGTAGGAAGAGTGAGCTCGGCCTAGAGAAAACTAACATTTTCCGAACCCTCACAATCTGTCCCATGGACTGTCAATGGTGAGCAGTGGTTTGTTATTCACCTCCAAAGTATGTCTACAATAGGTGCGTGGTGGCGCCCTCTATAAACAACTCTTTGCTTTTCGTCCAGACCATATTGGTCTGGACGAAAAGCAAAGAGTTTAATCAGGGTTCCAATTTTGTGATCATGCTAGTTGTGGTCAGAAATGCCTGGAACACTTAAATCACTGTTTCTCAGAAGATATTAACACTAGGAACTTGAAATAAAAACTTAAGAAAAGGTCATTAAGGGGTGGTTCATATGGCCTGACCTTGATCTAGGTCAGGTCAAGGTCATTTTAAGGTCAAAAGTCAAATTTATTGATTTTTTTTTTGTAAATGAGTAAACATTTGTTAATATTTAGCTAGATGAATGATAGAATCAACATCCTCCATCCTTCACTGTAGTCTTCAAGGGATCTTGTCTTCTAGGCATGATGCTGGTGAAGGATGCATTCCTGTCCTCCCATCCATATTTAAGGGGGACTACTGATGTCCTATTAGTCAGAGATCTCCTGGCCTAGGCCCAGGCTAGGGGAATGTTCACCTGACTAGAATGGACTTCACCCAGTCTCAGGGAGCAGTACCTGGGGCCTTCCCCCCTCTCATCCTCCAGGTGGCCCCTCCAGTGGTGGCAATAGGTGTGCTGCAGTGGGGGAGGTGTTAGAGCTAATCTCTCACTCCCTCACAGAGTTAATAGGTCATGATTTTGTAGTTGCTTAAAAAACATACTGCTGCCTATTAGAAAGAAGAAAACTAGACATTTTCTAGTCCTTATTTAACCAGGTAATATGTGAGTGCCATTTTTAACTATGTGAGATGCATACTTCATACCATAAAATGCTCCTGAACTTAATGTTTGGGTTGGGAGAAACATGATTTTTTTCTCTCTTTAATTTATTAAACAAATACATGCATATTGAAGCCCTCTTCAAGCCCGTTAAAATGATACCCTAATTGTCCAAATCCACCTGTAAACAACTTCAGAATCAATAAGTAAAGACATGTCAACGTCAGCTGCTCCATTTTTGCTAAATCACACTTTTAGCCTTCGCGCACGGCAGACCCGCGCACGGCAGTTATGTCAGTGCCTATATAAGGGCCCATTGATTTGAAAAAATGGAGCATTCTTTTGCCTAGGAGTGCCCCATTTGGCCCATTGCAAAAAAATCCTGTCAAAATTCCTGCACCACAATGATCATTTTTAGACACAGCTACCCTGTCCAGTGGGGAGTGACTGCCAGCGCTAACGTGCTGTTTAGTTAGCGCTTGGCCTTTAGTAACTCAGTAGGTACTTATTAAGTCTTTTTAATGACTTATACATAAAATTCTCAAAATGTTTCAAAATTTATAGAATTAACTCGGCCATATAGATTTATCAGATCACTTTTGAGATCTCTTTGAATCATCTTCCTATCTTGCATGGATCCAGAGAAATACACAGTTGTAGGCACTTACCTAGTTTTCAAGACTTTGTCCCATGCAATTTATCTTTTAAGCAATGGATAGATCTCATCAAAAGAAATGGATTTGCTCTTTAAATGAAGTCTTTATGCCAAGTATAAGGGAAGTTATGGATGATCAAAGACCCCAAATCGAACCCAAAATTCTGCCACTGTTAGGAGTTTAAATAGGGCCCAGATTTGTGATCAAGCATATCTGATACAGGAGTGGCTACATCTCTTAAATCATTATTTTGGACTATTTTCTTTTCATGTATGGAAGAGTTTCCCATAAAAGGTTGAAAATCAATGTATCATATCAAAATTTAACAATTTAAAGGGATTTTATCTTGACCTAATATCATTTGCGGTTTAGTGATCTCACAGAATTGGCGTAAAATTATGGAGTTGATATGAGATCTTTAATTGGTCAGGATTTCCCTTTAAATTGATGTAAAGACTTCATTTAAAAAGGAAATCCACTTATTTTTATCAGCTCTATCCATTGCTATATAAATGATATACATAGGCAGGGCTTTTGACAGGATTTTTTGCAATGCGCCAATTGCACACTTTTTAGCAAATACAATGCGCCATTCTCTAAATGAATGGCCATTCTAGCCATTTAAATGCGACATTTAAGCATTAAATGCGTGTATTACACACTGCGCATCCCTGTCAAAAGCCCTGCATAGGATGATATTCTAGCAAACAGGCAAGGACCTAACATGGAGAAGCTGGTGGAAGGGTGATAGCGAATGGCACGCTAAAATTTTGTTGGGGTCTGGAAAACATCCTGTTCCCCTATGAAATGAAAAAACCTAGACAGTTTCTAAACCATTTTTTTCTGTAGAAAGTGTGGGAACTATTCTCTTTTATGTGAGATTTGGCCTTTATACCAAAAAATGATTTCAAAGTTATGGGGTAACTTCACTTGGGGAGAATGGGATGTTTATCTGAATCAATTATTTCTCAAATAGATTCTTATTAAACCCCTAATCAATCCCTTTAAAATGAGCCCATGTTTGTTAAGATCCTCCAATAAATAGCTACACAATGAGCTTGCAAAAAAAGGAGAGTTTAGCACTCCCCAGTTTCAGCTTTATCACAGTTTCACACCTCCACTGCAGCAGAACCATGCACTGGGGGTAGGTAAGTGCCTAACAGTTGAGATTAGCTTAGAATACTAAACTCTCATCTCTGTACCGCCGTGAGAGTTTAGAAAACCTTCTGTTTTCAGGTGGGTGACTGCTGTGTATCTGCTCAAAGACCGCAGATTTTCGGCCATTAATACTAAAAAAATTTTCGAAATTTTGAAGGTCCCTGCAAAGGCTTATCTGTTAACTACACACTCACCGATTTTGGAAATTGGATGGCTTATAATAAATATTTTAGAGCATGGTTTCTGAACATGCCTCTTGTTATTCTGCCACCTTCCCAGCTGAGCGGGAATATGGTGGAGATGAGATATAAATAGACTTGAAAGTAGGTTGGAGCTCTGTGGTTTGTCCCCTCCAGACTGGAGAGTTCTTCACCCACCAATAAACATCCAGTTTTCTAAACTCTCACGGCGGTACAGAGAAGAGAGTTTAGATTTCTAAGCTAAGTTGAGATGGATAATGGGATTTTCTCAAGGGAAAACATGCCAAACTTTTATTTTGGATTTACCCAGATTTGTCTGGACGAAAAGCAGGGTTTTGTTTACAGGGGGCGCCACCACGCACTCACGGCAGACATACTTTGGAGGTAAATAACTGACCTGTGCCCACCATTGGCAGTTGTATGTTGCAAATCATGGGGGTGCAAGAAATATCATTTTTCTCTGGAAATCTTCTATCAAATCATTTGAAACTTTTAACGAGTTGCTTAAAGGTATAAACTGATATTGTGTGTGAATAAAGTTATTTCCCTTGGTAGATTTTGATAGAATGAATTTCGAAAACATTCCTCAATCACACTTTTCACCTGACAATGCCGCACAATCCACACCTTCACTTTCCCAATGAAAAATGGCAGTTCTACTCATAATATCTTCACCAAACTTTCAGCGAGTTACCATTACATAGGAAACTAATTGTTTGTGAAGTTTTAAAGCATTCTAATAAAGGAAAATAACAATTTAACCCAATGGTTAGTGCCAGCACTGCAGCCTGCGTTTGCATTCACCTCATGGAGGTGCTACCAGTTACAACAGGGTGCAGACAACTCTTACAACACTTAGGTTCTTTTTTTAGTCTGTACCAATGATTTTACATCACCGGGAAGCTGGCAACTTGAGTAATTTAATGGTGTTTAAATTGTCTTTATAATGGTACTAGAACAGAAGTTATGAGGCATTGAATGTGGAATTTCTATAATATTTTCTGTCAGTGGATTTCCAGTCAGTGTGGGTCTTATCAGTCCCTGCCCACTGTGCACAGGCTGCACTGGTTCTCACACATTCCAGACCTTGCTTTACTTAATTTCAAATTTAATTTGATTGAATGATCATAGAGGTTAACCAATTACATCACTGTAAGCACAACAGTTTGGGGATTAATGGGCTATATTTTGCATCAAAAGGAACTAAGATAAGTATTATAGATCATGTTGGAAAGTCAAAATTTTCTAAATGGCAGTGTGATAAGCAGACCTGGAATTCTTGGATTTTTTACTCAACTCTCTTATACTATATTAGCTTTGGGCTAATTTGGACTAATAGATAATAAATAGCTGATTAAAGATTCTAAAAGTACACACTTTTGTGGTCATCCCATATAAGTTTAAAAAAGTTGATATTTTCGGGTTTAAGTCAAAACTCTTCTGAAATATATACAATCTGTCCAGATATTTCATTCTTTCTCCCTCTATGGTAACTAGTAATGTCTTAAGCTTTCAATAGAGGTCTCAAATGTAAAAATTGACCAAGAATTATTAAAAATATCAACATTTTATATTTCAAGGTTTTATAGAAATTACAGTCTGCACACACCAATACCCCTTGAGAACTGATAAGATATTAAATTAATGACTGGATTTACAGTAAAATGACCCACAAATTCTGATTCCTTGGTTACTTTTACCCTTGGTACATGAAAATAGTTAATGTTGACAGTGGAAAAGAGCCCTAAAATAGAAAATCATATTGATCGATTTACTATAGGGACTAGCAGGAGTGGGTGCAGGGGTGTTATTCCTTTATGCCATGGCTAATATCGACGACACTATAGATTAGTTCTACTTACGCCGTATTCAATGGGGGGGGGGTGGAATACGATCCTCGCATATTCAGCGGCGCCATTTTGAAATATAACGGCTTTGTTGAATACGGGCAGCCCCACCTTGGTGAATACGCTGTAAAATTATTCACTGGTCGTGGACATTTGCTTATATATTCTTGGGAGCAGATATATAGGGACCTGGCAAAGGGTCAAATTACATAGGCAATGTACTAGAAAAAGTCCATATGTGCGGGCCCGGGTCTACATGCTTGTCTTTTGCCATGGGATTCCCCCTCAGTGAACCACGTCTGAGTGATCAAAGGCCGTGGTTTGTCTGGCTATGGGACCAGGCAAATAAAAGAACACTTGCTATCCTTCGAAAAGAAATGAAGCCCCGGTAGCGGTTTTCCCCCTCACAACAGTATTGTACTTGGGCCTGTGGGCACACTTATCGTAGATAGAGCTTCAGTACCTTTATATTAGGGAGATAAAGGTCAATAGATATTAAAACAGAAGACAACTTTTGTCAAAATGTCAGTTACAACCTTGATGCTTCTAGGTGAATTGTATATATTATCTATGCTAGCACTATATTGGTGCATCTGTTCAACTCCTACTTACCAAAGATGTTTGTTACTCTGCACTTTCCCCCTGTGGAGTGGGGACCTTCATGTGAGGGCATTGAGGAGCAGAATAACTTCATTGGGAGTCCATGAAGGAGGAATTCTCCTTCCATTCTACCAGTGGGCATACCAGATTCGTAAAAGGCGACAAACTTGGGGTTTCTTGTGGCTTGGGGTGAGCATGTGGGCAGCTGGTGTCCATATGCACGGGCCCGGGCCCACATGCTTGTCATTTGCCATGGGATTCCCCCTCAGTGAACCACGTCTCAGTGATCAAAGGCCGTGGTTTGTCTGGCTATGGGACCAGGCAAATAAAAGAACACTTGCTATCCTTCGAAAAGAAATGAAGCCCCGGTAGCGGTTTTTCCCCTCACCACTCCTCATAGATTAGGTCATTCATCTAATAGATTTGGTCATTCATAGATTCGGTCACTGCTGTGTCGGGTAAGCAGCATATAAATACCTGTCCAAAAAGAAAAGAAAGGACTTAATGTCTGAGAACCCTTGAATGTCTGAGTTCCTTGATGGCCCCCGGACGAAAACTAAACAAACAAACTAGAAAAAGTAGCCTTTTTGCTTTTTTCTTTTCAAATATTGGGATTTAATAATGCATCAAGTAAGTGATGCAAATTTTGAATATCTTCCGATTTTAGAATGCATTTTGCTGTACGATGTCTAGATCTTTTCTGATAAGGGTTTTAACACCTTTTTCTAGTACATTTCCTATGTAAAATAACCCTTCATGAGGATTCTTATCAGTAGGGAGATAAGCCTGATAAGGGCCGCGCTGGTTGCTATGACGTCACTGCTGCTTCCAAGAATTCACCACTGTGATCACAGCCTACTGCACAGGCAGGCAATGCAGTCATTGTTTACCCTACCAGGGGCCACATGCAGAATCAGAATTCGTATCGTAAATAGCTAAGATCATCCTAAGCTTTCTGGAGTTGCGAGGATTTTCTAATTTTTACGTGCACAATATTTTTCGTATTGTAAGACCGTCACAAGTCCACCCTTTCCCCTCGTAAACTAGGCCCTACCCTACGAAGGGCCCGTAGGCAGCTCATATCCAGTTATGATGTTTCATAGCTGAAGAAAATGGCAGAGCTATTAGCTGGGCGTGTACGAGCTGAGAGGCAGTTCTTTAAGAGAATTGATCCCTTCACCAAGTATAATGACGAGAAGTTCAAAAGATGATACAGACTCCCCAAGGATCTTGTCCGCAGGTTGGCAGCTGACTTCGGTGAATCCCCTTTTGCTGTTCTTGGATCAAAAAGAGGAAATGGAATTTCACATAAACTAAGGGTAGGTAAACTGAAAATCGCCTGTTTAAACCAAGGAAGTGGTCATTATTTATCAACAAGGGGGGGGGGGTTGGTTTGAGGGATGGGCATAAAAAAAATTGGACCCCTCTTGAGAGGGGGGGCTAAAAACATTTACCCTCTTTTTAGCAAAAAAGCCTGCGTGCTACTATAGAACAAAGAGGGGCGGGAAAATTCTCCACGCCTCTGACGTGGGGGGCGCAAAAAATTTTGACTCCTCTCCCTAACTCATAGCTGAAATAAAATAGTCATTGTCATTTCTCAAGAATCCCTGAAATCTGCCAAACTCTCTTGAACGCAGATGATCCAGTAGTTCTTGACAGGAAGTCAGGAAACCTAATGTCTTCTTTTATCTCAAGTTGAATACGAGAGCCCCATAGGCTTAACCAAGAAACTCTGTATCACACCCCACAGTGTGATAACCCTTCCCCGTATCACACTCCCTGGGAAAATATCCAAAACGGTCAAATAACTGATGATAAAATCATTTCTAATGCCAAATAAATCGAATTTTGAACATATCTGACTAAATTAACTTGAGATAAATACAAAGGAGCACTTGAATTGGTCAGCACTGAGGGTTATCACACGAGGCGAAGCCTCGTGTGATAACCCTCAGTGCTGACCAATTCTCGTGCACCTTTGTCTATTTATCTCAAGTTGAATACGAGAGCCTCATAGGTTTAACCAAGAACCTCTGTATCACACCCCACAGTGTGATAACCCTCCCCCGTATCACACTGCCAGGTAAAACATCAAAAATGAATAACTGATGATAAAATCATTTCTAATGACAAATAAATAGAATTATGAACATATCTGACTTAATTAACTTGAGATAAATACAAAGGAGCACTCGAATTGGTCAGCACTGAGAATTATCATACTTGGCTTCGCCTTCGCCTCCATTAGCTGATTGGGTCGTCATGATGCAGCAATGAAGTGCTGACAAGACTGCTTGCACTCTTATGGGGGGGGGGGGGGTTGGCTGAAGCTGCTTTCAGTTTCACAGAGGTCGCCCTCCCCCTCCCCTACCCCACCCGGTCCCATCAGATGCCCCCACCCAAGCCCCCCACCCCACCTACCAGCACCAGGGTACTGGCAATGGCACCCTGCTGTGACAGAAACGCCTTCTCTGTCCATACTAGGCCTATACAATGTCTACCAGAAGCAGGCAGCAGGCAGGGAGTCCAAGAAAAGGGCCTGGTAGATGACCCCTCCCCCTCCCGCATACCGTAATGGCCCATTTAAGTGCTGGGGTCTCAAATAAGCGCCGGTCGTGAATAAGCGCCCGGGTATAGGGGTACTAAAATTTATCTTAACCACTAAAAACAGTATTTAAATAAGCGCCTGCCTCATATACCACCAAGGGTACAGTGGGGTTGAAATCATTGAGCGCCCGGGTGCTTATACGGGCCACAATGGTGTGTAAATGTCAAACTGTTACCTTCTGACGGGGGTGTGCAGTTGGGCCTCTGACAACCCTTACCCTTGGTGAGAGGGATTTTGGTCAAAAAGGTGCACGGTTAAGTCTTGTATCTTGAAATTTACCCTCAAAACTGACCATATTTGGCAGAAATTCTAATGAAAATTCCGAAAACTGGCACTTATTTGGTCAAAATATGAGAAAAGTGACCCAAGATGAGAGGGATTTTGGCTAAACATGACCCTTGGCAAGTTGCTGAGAGGGATTTTGACCAAAACTAGACCCTTGGTGAGAGTGATGTTGCCCAAAAAGTGGCCTTGCCAGCTGCACACCCCTGTCAGTGCCATACAGAGTATTACAACAGGGATTTTGACAGGGCCGCGCCCTGCGCCATACACGCATTAATATCGGCAATGGCGCATTAAAATTGGTAGAAATGCGCCCTGTGGCACATTGGATGCTCTGTCTTGTTTGCAAAATAGTTTTAGGACAAACTGGTAGGCCCACAGAAATGGCAGATCCCTCGTTAGAAAGATAAAGCTTGGACAAATGGATATCATATATCCCAAATTTAGTACCGGGTATTAGTTCCAAAATGCCAAAAATACTATTTAAAAAAAATATTTCAAAAGCCTTAATCTAAAATTTTCTATATGTTTTTGGTCCGTCTAGTATCAAATTCCATCGAAGGTATTCAGTTGGAAACTCTAAATATAGCATTAGAACATAACAATAAAGACCGATAATTTATCCAAATCTACATTTTTGGAATAAAACTTTTCATTTAAGGCCATGATGGACCATTGATTTTTAAAATGGCGCATTCTTCTTGCATAGGAGTGCGTCATTGGCCCATAACAAAAAATCCTGTCAAAATCCCTGACTGAGTAACGGTACATCCCAGCCCCCCGCACACCCTATGCTTACTGACACCATCCTCGTTAGAGGAATTGAAATATGACCCCTTTCCACAGACTTTTGAGTGATAAAGACACCCTATTTTGAGTAAAATCACGGATTTTTGTAACCCAAAATGTACCCCTATTTTCTGATAATGCAGGCTCTTTTGGAACATCACTCATCTAAAAGGGAGGCATCCCCACTGAATACAGCAAATGTGAATGAGATATTTTCCGTAAAATTTCTCGTATTATCCGTATCCCTCATATAAGCCGCACCCCCCACTTTGGGAGAAGCTTAGAGTCATAGCAAAACATTATTATAATGCGGTAGGACAGGGATCGAAATAAAAATTCTGTAAAAAAGGGAAAAAAATGTTGCACACAAATCCCCAGAGCCAGGTCTTTAACCATGTGCAATAGGCACATGCTCATATAAGTCACCTAATTTCCATGTCCTTACTGACAATTAATAACTCCTTTACTAAGCCAAGAACAGAAAAAATACCTACCGTAAATCCCCGGTCATAAGCCGGATTTTTTTTTCTACTTTTGACCAAAACCGGCTTATAAATTTCTCCCAAAGTCTACCCCCGGCTTATGACCGGGGTTTTTAAAAGTTTAAATTATTTTTAACCATATTTCAATAGTATACAATAGAAAATGTCAGCTTAAAAACCAGAGACCCTCTATTACTTTAATATGTATGATTTTTTATCATACACGTTCATTTCAATGTGTTTTCTATAAGAAATCAATAAGATATTGATCAAAATATGGCTAATTTTCCTTAAAAATTGGTGAGATTTTTTGGTGTAAGGGGGGGGTCAGGGGGCTCAACCACCCCCCGGCTTATGACCGGGGTTTTTGCAAAAGTCTAAAATGGACCAAAACCGGCTTCTATATTTCTGCTGAACTCACCCCCCGGCTTATGACCGGGGGCGGCTTGTGACCAGGGATTTACGGTACATGAGCACATAGAGCCCTTGTACCTCATGAATGTTTGACATGTTCTTGATGGATCATGTTGATGGGTTCCTTATTATAAGCACTTTCATGTAGTGATTTTGAGCATAAAACCCCTCCACCCCCCTACCTCCCATCCATGGCCCCTTATCATTCCCCCCTCCCCGCCCACACACAGGCAGCATGATGGAGGTCACATCTCTGGAAAGCTTTCCATGCATACCGGTACAGTTCTTGTAATTACCGTACATAGACCTGTGAATGGAGAATGAATCTTCCATGGCTCTCTCAGCCATGGAAGATGTTTAAAAATATATTTTAAACCAATTTTCAATGTTTGTGTTTTCAACGTTATAAAAACGTTTTGTATAAACATTTTTATGTTACGTTTATTTGACGTCAAGAAACATTTTAACCTGAAATAAAACAAAACGTTTTTATAATATGTGAAAAAATGTTTTTGAGTACATGTTTTGACGCTATTTCAACATTGAAAAAGCATTTGGCAAACTTAGGAGCCAAATAAAACATTATTTTAACGTTAAAAAACGTTTTTTAGCCAAGTGGGATCCCTTAGTCTACTTACCAAGTAGAGGTTTAAAAACGTTTTTTGGAGTACATGTATATGCATTTAAAACAAACTTAAGATGCTGAAATGAACGTTTGTTTTACATGAAAAACATTTTTTGACTAAGTGGGATAGATCCCATATGGCAAAAAAATGTTTTCAAATGTTTGAAATGGGTTGGGTAGAAAAATATGCAAAAAGAAAAATGTTTATTTTCAAGTTCAAAATATGTACATTTAAAAAACGTTTGAATATAATAAAAAGTCTTCTGATATTTGTTTTTCAACATCTGTTTAATGTTTGTAAAATGTTTTTTAATGTTTCTTTTTGTATTTCACCTAACATAAAACCTTTTGATATAACATTAAAAAGTTTTTAGTGCATGTTTTAAACAAACATTTGAACAATTTAGGAACCTAGAGAACTTTTTTAACATTAAAAAAATGTTAATTTGCCAAGTGGCATAGCATGAGTGATATGCAGCATGGGGGATAGGAAGAGAGGAATAGACATCAAGAAGGATGTGAAGCAAGTTGGATGGAAAGCTAGCATAATGATAAGCATGGTAGGGCATATAAGCATGGTAAGCATGGTAATTCAAGAGACTGAGGGATATGTAAAGTAAGCATGAGTGATATGCAGGCTGAGGGATAGGCACCATGAGGGATAGGCAGGCTTTATGATAGGCATTATTAAGGTAGACCTGTAGACTTAAAATAGTAGACGCATTAAGGAATGCACTGTTAACCATTAGGACTCAGATGAACAACATGGAGTAGACATATGGGCCTGAGGGATAGTCACCATGAGGGATAGGTAAACTGAATGATTGGCAGATTGAGGATAGGTAGACTAAGGGAAGTAGGCACAGAGAGGATAAGTTACCCTTACTTAACTCAAGTTGCTTTGAATTCAAGAGATAGGCAGTATGAGGGATAGGTAGACTAAGGGATAGACAGTGTAGGGGCCAGCTCTGGCTGTGAGTCCATGGCGGTATGCCATCTGTCCCCGTTCCAGTTGCACCAGCCCTCAGGGGCTGGTCAGCCGGTATAAGCTACCCCCCGTAGGTAGGGAGGAGTGTAGGGGCCAGCTCCGTTTCTGGAGATCCCAGCCCCCAGGGGCTGGCATCCGGTGGTAGCTCCCCCTACGTGTGTATTATACCGATCCAGATGTAGATGGAAGGTAGAGAATGTCAGACGGGGAAGTAGCTCAGCGGTAGAGCTTCCGCCTGCAGGTTGGAGGGTCCCGGGTTCGACTCCCGCTTTCTCCAGGACATTTTCCGCCGACCTCTACACTGGTGGAGAAACCGAGTTGGTCCTGCCCTGCAAGGGGGGGCTACGAGAACTCGGTGTAGGTGCCTGGAATGGTATAATACAGATACGCTTCGACCCTGGCAGTACTGTGTACTGGTAGGTCAACTGGGAAGTCAGGAGTGCCTCACACTGCTTGATAAAGCCCAACCGATCTGGTTGGGAGGAATGCTTGGTGCTGGTTGGCCATGGTTGAAGCTGGTTGGGAGGAATGTAGGGGCCAGCTCTGGCTGTGAGTCCATGGCGGTATGCCATCTGTCCCCGTTCCGGTTGCACCAGCCCTCAGGGGCTGGTCAGCCGGTATAAGCTACCCCCCGTAGGTAGGGAGGAGTGTAGGGGCCAGCTCTGCCGTAAGGCCAGCAGCCCCGTTTCTGGAGATCCCAGCCCCCAGGGGCTGGCATCCCGTGGTAGCTCCTCCTATGTGTGTATTATACCGATCCAGATGTAGATGGAAGGTAGAGAATGTCAGACAGGGAAGTAGCTCAGTGGTAGAGCTTCCGCCTGCAGGTTGGAGGGTCCCAGGTTCGACTCCCGGTTTCTCCAGGACATTTTCCGCCGACCTCTACAGACAGTATGTTGGATAGGCAGAGCGATGCACAGGCACAATCCTTGCCAGATTGAGAGATAAGCAAACATTGGATATGTAGATTGGTTATGAACTTTGGTTTATGTGTTGTAGCTATAAAGAATTCCAATATTTTTCCAATATTGTTTTTGTACATTTTCAAAATATTTTCATCAACAACACTCATTTTTGGGCAATTTTGATCAATTTCTGAGAATCAAGACTATAAATTTTGGATTCAGCAGAATTTTTTAATTAGTTGGTACCTTCTTACCATCTGGTATCAACCTGATAAAGGCGCACCACAGTTCCATAAACCACCTAATCCTCTATAGGAATCAACACTGAACACACAAAGCAGCCTACTTTTAAGGGGGGGGTGGCCTGTTACACTCTTCCCATAGACTATGCTCTCAGTAACACATCCTAGGGAACCTATACTATCCTTGTTGATATGCCCGATATACTGACAGCCCATAAGCTTAACACTGAAGCTCCATATCTTACACCCCCATGAGATAACCCACCTCCGTATCTCACAGCCACTAAAACCACCAAAAATGACCAAAAAACATATAAATATTCATCTTTTTATGCCATATAAGAAAAAAAGTGTTGACCATTTCTGACTCAGATAACATGAAATAAATACAAAGGTTCACTCGTAGTGGGTCTGACTGAGGGTTGTCTATATCTGATTACTTTCCTTGTACTTTACACTTCACCCAAATTTCTGAAGAAAAAAAGTAATAACAGTAAACCCAAAAATGATTTTTATGGTGCACTAAAGGTAGGCATTGAGTGACCTTAGGTGGACTTTACTATTTGAAGGAGCACATTCACAATTGTCCCCCATTTAGCATGATTTACTTTTGTAATTTCTTTGCCCCTAGGGAGGATTTTGCCGCAAGAGCCTTGACCTTTGCTGGTAAAGGCATCCCGAGGATATTAGGAATAGTTGACAGAACCCATGTCGCCGTCAAAGGCCCTTCTGTTAATGAACATCTGTATGTAAACAGGAAAGGCTGGCACAGCCTTAATGTCCAGGTAAGAGTTTATTTCACTGAATCTTGAAACTTGTATTTATATTCTACCACATACCTTAGTACTCCAAGTGTAAGGAGTGCCTTATATGGGACTAAACCTACATTTAGCCTCTTTGTATAGTTTACTGTGGTGGTCTCAGCCTTATTTACTGTCTGTAGATATTCTCTAAAATTTATGTCTATATGTTGATTTCCAATGTTTCCAGGTCATCTGTGACAAGGAACTGCGATTCATTCATGTGGACGCCACACAGACAGGGTCACAAAATGACCAGTGGGTCTTTAAGAATTCAGCAGTATGGATGGCTGCTGCATGTAATGAATTTGATGGGTACTGGCTCCTCGGAGACAGTGGGTAATTATTAATGTCACCTATCACTAGCCAAATTTCTGTTATTATTCTACATCACTTTTGCCTATACCTACATGCATGCAATCCATAGAAAGATAGAAAAGCTTTTATGGACAGACTATGGCACTACTTGCATCGTAGATACACAATTAAGCCATGGATGATGACAGCGTTTGATATCGAGACTAACGAGAACAGAGCTTACAACATGGCACACAAGAAGAGGAGGTCATGTGTTGAACGAGCTATCGGGGTCTGGAAGCAACGATTCCGGTAAGCCTTTCTATGTAACTTAATGCTTGGAATGGCAATTTGTGAAGATTAACAATAACTCACTTATTGGCAAATGTTGTCTGTATAGCCAATAGAATGCTATTGCCATTGGCTAAAATCCCATGACTGAAATATTGAGTTTCAAAATAAAATTAAAGAATTAATGAAAGATTAAAAGGTCCTGTCACTTAAATCAGTATGGTGTAGGTGCCTGGACAATTCTGGGGTCATGCTGCAGAACCCACCCGCTGCCTGTAGCAGAATCATACTTGCGTGTTCAGTGCTACATAACATAGCAATCACCCACCATCTAGAGGAGGAGGAAGATGACAATGAAGAAGGGGATGGCTACAGGCATCTCTATAACAGGGTTCAGCCAGGTGAGGATGAAGAGGAAGGACAAGGTGATGAAAGACGTCAAGGTCAGAGGGGTCCAATGGACCCTGAGTACCAGCTCGATCCTGAGGACAAGACGTGAGTGAAAGTTCTCGAGACGTTAATCAAGACAAGGTTTGCTTACCTTGGAGTAGCTGGCAGGCAAGGTCAGCCTCGCTAACAGGTTATGTACTGTGTGTTTACTCTATTAGTTTGATGTTGTTTTGGCCTTGTTTTCTAATTGCTGCATATAGATGTGTCAAAGTATGTTTTGGGGTTTGAGCTAGCTCCTTATAAAGGGTAGAGTGTGCCACTACCTTAGCCCAGTACACATATCAAGCTGTGCAGTGATCCTACTCAAATAAAACTAGTGAGAGATACCTCCTGACTGAAGACTTTTATTGATTCCTCTCCTTGGCTACTCACGCATCAAGCACTACAATGGTACAAAGGTTCATCAAAGGCTTCGGCACTCTTCCGACGATAAACACTCCGTCATATCCTTTGGTTAATACAGTCTGATCGTAATAATCTTTATTTCCTCTTCATAGTAAAGTTCATTAGCAATAACTCCCACTTCCTAAAATCACATATTATCACACAGCAGGCAAGGCAGCAGGCAAGTTTGGTCCAATTCAACTTCTAATTAAGCAATGCAGTGTACTCACATGGAGAGTCTTAATAGTTGTTATGATAGTCCAACTTTAATGTGGATCCTAAGTCCACACAGGGATGATCCCTGCATGGAGAGGGAGAGGCCCTTCTCAGGCCTGGAGTCCGTTGATGTTAATTACTGCTATTAATTCCTATCTCCATTTTGTATTAAGTTCATAAGTTGAAACCCTATCATTCCCAGGCAGTGTTGTTCTAAGTCCCAACTGCTTATGTCTGAGTAACTTCTAGATCTACTCAGCTGTGAAAGGTGAGGATGTTACCACTAAAGGTGCATGTTGAATCTCCACTACTATAATGCTCCTTTCCTTAACATGTGTAGGCTGCTCCCTGTTGTGATCTAATAATATCTAGCTGTTAACAGCTTAGATATGAGTGCCCAAATTTCAATGCTGTCTCCATGCTCCCTCTGAACGAACTCCCCGTCTCCCACTCTGAATTCCACAAATATATAATTTGAGGATTATTGTCATCTCGGCGCGCCTGCGCAGAGACATGTATTTGTCTCATGACATTACTATCTCATATTTATTTCCCTTTTATTGCTCAACTTTGTAAAGTAGTTCTGTCTTAATCTAATATTCTTCTTCCCACTATTCATCATTAATCCCTCCAGTTCTACTGGTCCTAAACTAATTATCTCTTTCATTTTCAGATGGGATTTCGGAAGTTTATCTCCTTCATCTCTCAACTGGAGCCATCAAGCCTTCCGTCTCAAATCTCATTATAGACTTGAACATCACAATTTATACCCTAATTCCTGTGGAACACGCCATCAACTCATTTCGTTTGTCAATAAACATTAATCACTTTGTCTTGCCTTACTGCCCTTTTCTTCGCCTCTCTATTAAATTACTTTACATATCCTATCATTGTCGGCACTGCTGGTCACACATTATTATCCATTATGGATTTCTCTTATACCATCGTACAGTTACAGTGTTAAGGCCATGCTCCCCCTGATCCCTGTCAACCAAAATATCATGTTTTTATCAATTCTCTAAGAATATTATATAACTTGATTTTGTCAGATGCCTTAATGCCTCAAACAGAAGACTCCTCTCATGTACTGATGCACATCTAAAGTTGAAATCAAAGTCCACACACCTTGACTTTAGAATGATTACTGTGGTACACTGTGTATGCCTTTCAGAAACTCCCAAGGTCGGCATAGTGCCAGGGTACTAGCAACTTATTCATAATAGCACAATGTTGTTTTAAAAGATTTGTATGAATTGATAAGAGTGATAAATATGTCAATTTATTATAGATTGATAAAGATATGTCACATTGTAGTAGGTACGACACTTCAGGAAAGAGGAGAACTAGTGTAATGTGTGGATCCAAGTGGATGTGGGGGGGGGGTGTTAGCAGGCTACACATAGCCGGGACACGGAGGTTGGGTAAGTTGTCAGTACAGCTGGGATAGGGTAAGTAATCATTGGATATTTGCTAGCCTGGACAAGAAGAGTGTGTAGCTGTATGTAATGGGGATGATTAATGGTGGACTAAGGGTCGCTAAAGGCCCCTCGGTAACTAGGGTAGTAGAGTGAAGAAGCTGAAAATAGGGACGGTGATCCATGGGTTATTGAGCAGTGGGGGGCAAAGCTAAGGATGAATCATGCTTAGCATGTAAGGGGTCATGTTATTCGATAATAATGATATTATGTGTGTGGAGGTTGTAAGTTGTGAAAAGGGGACTGGAAGGCCATGTTATACATGTGAGAAATAAAGCAGTTTTTTCAGTTATCTGGAGCTGAGACTTGTGTTCATCTATCCTGGGTTACACTGGTGTCAGGTACCAATTACCGCCAATTGTATATGGTCAAGTACAGACAATGGCGCCCATCATTGCCCTCAATACGACCCCAAAAAGAATTGTTTACATGTCCATAGATATGATTATGTACAATCAGAAAGTCTAATTTCATATACTTATTGTAAGGCCACACCAAAAAAATAAGTTTACAGATTCCCTTGCCATATTTTCGGAAATACAATTTTTTTTTTTTTTTTTTTAAATCTCATCTATGGATTTCGCTCGCTTCAGTTTTCTCTTTTTTACAATAAAGTTATTTCGCTCGCCTCACTTTTCCAGCAAGGAATCCATTGGTCACCAAAAAATTCTTAAAAAAAAATATATATTTCGCTCGCTCGCACTATTTTTTCAAAACAAAAATCTGTAGACCAACACTCTTATTCGCATTGGCATTTGCTGGTACACAGGCCTGTCATGTGCAGTGGGCAGAAAAAATACATGAGTATTTCATGTCTCTTTGGGCACTGCTCCTCATTGACCTAAACTTTAAGCCCTTTACAGGGTCAGTTTACAACATAATATCCAATACCCACAAGTTCCAAATTTCTCCAAATCACATTATTTCATTATGTCCTTTAACATGTTTGCCCATACCAACAACAAGTGTACAGTTTATATATTTCTCCTCAAGCATGATTATACTCAGGTTAACCTCCATTCTCTTCTGGTGAAAATAAGACCCCAACCACCCATGTAGCCCAAATATTATGGACAGGAGGGTCCTCAGAGTGAGATAAGTCCCTGGAGGCTCTGAGAGAGTACATATCTAAACTGGGACCTATGTGAGAGAGCGGTGCTCAGTTATGTAAGTGCCTACCTTCAGTTCAAGTTAAGGAGTTGTCATTATTTATCAACTCGCGGATGCGCGGAAAATTTTTACGCCCCCCGCCCTCGATGACGGCAGCGGGAGGCACTGAGAATTTTCGCATCCCTCTTTGAGCTATAGTAGTGCACAGGCTTTTTTGCTGAAAAAATTGTCCCTAAGAGGGGTCAAAAAGTTTTTATTCCCCCCTCTGAATTTTTTACGCCCCCCCCCTCAAACCCATCACTCCCCCCTGGTGATAAATTATGAGCACTCCCTTACCAACTTTGATAGCCTTAGGAAGTGGTCATTTCTTTCAGTCCCATGAGGCCTACGGCCTTAGGACGTTAAACAAATCAATCAATCAATCAATCAATCTTTAACAACAGGGGACGGGTGGTGGATTTTCAGGCAGGCGCATCAAAAAAATCTTGGCCCTCCCCATTGGAAAGGTCAGAAAATTTTCGTCCCCCCCTTGTTCAATAGTTATGCACAGGCTATTTCACGAAGAAGCGGTGAAATTTGTTCCCCCCCTCACCCAAGAGAGGTCTGAAATTTTTTTTGACCCCCCCTGGTTCAGAAATGAAGACCACTCTGTACACAGCACAACCACACTCAATGACCCAGTGGTACCGTAATCTCCTGCGTAGAAGACGCGCTGTGCGTATTTTTAAGACGCACCCCAAACTTAGCAAATGCATTTTCGCATATAAGACGCACATTTTAAGGCTCAATTTTGTAAATTCAGTACATTTCTATAGTAAAATTACCCCTCGTATAAGACGCACCCCCAATTTCAGTACATCCTATAAGACTCCCCAGCATTTTGTTTGGCGTAGAGGACGCGTCTTATACGCGGGAGATTACGGTACTAAAGGTTGCTCTACGGTTTTCGATCTCTTTATAAGTAGGGAAGTGAAACGAATTATAACCTTCAGTCCCAGGCTCAGGAGGAAGTAGAGGGTGGCAGTCTGGGTGGGGTAGAAAAAAAAGAAAAGAAAAAAGATGTATGAGTAAAACGAACTTCCATGTGTCCATGCGAAAAACTATTCCCTTTCGTTGCTAAAACAGTGGTCACTCTGTAAGATTCGATAAGATTAAATGTATTCGTGATATGATTCTTTTCATTGTCTGAAAGGACCTAAGAAAAGCTTATTTTCTCTCAACCCCCTACAGTGGCGTTATTGTCGATGGAGGGTAAGTCTGTAGAGTACCACCAGGTGGCAGCATTGCAGAGTGAGCAGCTCGGTGAGGAGACATTCGCCTTCATCTACTCAGGTCTACTCAAACTGCTACAAAAAGCCATGCGCCTCCCAATAGTCTCCATGAAACCAGAAGTAAGTACTCAATTCTATTGTTTATATTTTTTATTGCTCATCATAGAGTTACAATGTACTGTAATCTCCCGCGTATAAGGCGCATCCTGCGTATAAGGCGCACCTAGAGTTCATGAATATGGTCAGAAAAATAAAAATTCATAACTTTTGTTCTTCTGAATGGATTTTGAAAATTAAAAAAGCTATGTGTAGCTCTAGGCTTCCATACACCTCTGGAGCCCTCTATCTCATATTATCACTTAGGAGGAGTGTAATATATCAAAAGAAAGCTCTTGGTGTCCCCCTTGTGGATCCAATGAGAACTAAAACCCCGCATATAAGATGCGCCTTATACGCGAGAGATTATGGTAGTCTTCCTGACTAGTGTTTTCTCCCACCTTAGACAAATTGCAAGTTACCTATAAAAAAAAATATGTCACATATAGAGGCAATACGGCCATAACAACTTCCCTACCCCTTAAAAAAGTGAAAATATGAAAATCTATACGGATCTTTTAGGTTATTGCTTGATGATTCATGTGTTGAGTTTTAGTTGTGTATTATTGACAGCTATAGAGGATGTCACAAAAAGTGCCAAATACGCCGTTAGTGTGCAGTATATCAATGTTATGCTGTAGGGGAGGGGGGTGCAACAAGAACAGCAACTACATGTACCATACAAAACCCTTCTTTCAGGGATTTTCAAGTTCAAAAGGACTATACATTTCGATACAAAACCTACCGTATATATCAAGGGTTATAGTTGAGCATTTCAGGGTTTCCCTGTGCTCAGTAAAATTCTTTCATCCCTATTATAAGAAAGGTAGAACTGTACAAAAAAAAACTATTTCTTCTGAGTTTTGGTCAATAAACTTCGGTAAATAAAATCGTGTCACATAAAAAGTGTATGTAACCGTAGTACAGATTCACTAATTCTTCTCTCCAGGTATTCAAGGAAGACTTGCAAGAACTAAAGTAAGTATGAAAGAAAGTTTGTTAGAAAAGATTATGCTGCTTGCAATCACCAAATGTAGTTTGGATGTGTACTGAGGAGGGGTAAGGGTAAAAGCTGACTAAAATCATACTATAGAATAAAGGGGAGGAGGATTTTCACGCCCCTCCCATGGGGAGACCCGGAAAAATGTTGACATGCACATTCTAAAATCCATCACACTCACCTGTTTTTTGTTTTTTGTTGTTGTTTTTTTAAATGACCACTCCCTTACAGGGATGGAAGTCTTCAGGGTATTTTCCTGAATTTGGGAATTTTCAAATTCCAGAGACCTATTTAGGGGGTTCTGATATAGGATTTCTGGGATTTTTTCGCGGAGTGACCTTTATCACCCCACCTCTGTTGACGCATGTGCTTAATGACCGTTCCCTTTAACTGAACACTAGTGGAAAGTATACACTCCTCTTGGTGACCCAACAGTAATATTTGTGATCTCATTTCAGAATTCCAGAAGACTTTGTTGCTGATATCTCCTCAGTAGTTTTCAAAGCAAAGTAAGTGATGCAAATCTTTTTTGTGATTCTTGTTAACTCTGGATGCAGTGGCTATTAAGTCTTACGAAGAAAATGAAAATAAGGAAAATAAAATAAACTTTGTTCAAATAGGTAAAATAAACTTGTAATTATAAAGGTCATATGTGACCTTTATATTTCCGTTTCATCTCCACTATTCTAGTGAATATGGATAGGAAAAAGCAGTTTTTAAGCCATGTCGGTACAGATATATCATCCAGTGTGAGGTGATATAACATATATGCAGAGTGAAGCAAGCAAAATAACAGCATTCGACCACAAACTTTTTTCTTAGACCACACCAAAAAGATAAGTTGGTCTATGGATTTTGGTTCTGAAAAAATGGTTTTTTGAAAGCATATTTTGGTGTCCAATGGATTCCTTGCTGGAAAATTGAGAAGAAAATTTGTAGAAAGTGAAACGAGCAAAATCTGTAGACAAGATTTTTTTTTTTTCAAAGAAAAAAAAATTGAATTTCAGAAAATATGGGTAGGGCGATCCATAGACCAACTAATTTTTTTTTGGTGTGGCCTTATGATGCTTTTATTTCAATGTTCTACTTACAACCTTCTTCTACTAAGATGAGGAAATATCCCATATGTTATCATAGTCGATGTTTGTAATACCACATACCTGTCCCTTTACAATAAAACTTGCATATTTATAAGCACAACTGCCATCTAATTTTGTATATAAGCTTGTGTTTAAGGTTTTATGTTAAGTTGAATGGGTGTGCCTAGAAACCGCTCAAGCAAAAATTTGTCTCTCTCTACTTTTGAAGCAAAATAATAGTTCAGTTATTTCAACACAGAGGGCGCCACTTGTCTCTACCTGCCTACCGGTAGTCTTAATGTTCAACAATATACATTGTATGGTGCTTGTATGGTGGCGGAACTGTAGAGATTATACATGTAGTAAAATATACCAGAATTTTCTCAGCTCAACCCTACTCATTTGGCTGCTTCCCCCTTACTGATTTGCCATAGGTCCAGCGACATGACGTATTATCGATTTTATAATTGCACCACCTGAAATGTATGTATGCACAATACCATACACAGCAATACTTTGCTGTTTAAAACAACAACAACAAAAAACATTTAAAGGTTGTGGGGGGGGGCAAAGCTACTCGCCCTAGTATGCACATATGGGAATAAAGCAGTATCGTGGAACATACTGAGTCATGTTGGGCTCACAGCTGCATGTCACTTGTTCACTGTAGTTCCACTTTACCCCACAAGATGCCCCCGCGCTGCTTTCATGGTATTTGCTTGCATTCTTATATGGCGTTACCCATCATTATCAACCCTTGTAGGTATGATATGCTTTCTTGAAGTTTGGTTTAGAAATTGTTGGATGAACCTTTTCTTTGGGAGTTGTAGCAAAATACAATTCCTTATTGGCGGCTATAGTTAGGACTATTGGGCATGATTCACACCTGCAACAGCGGCCCCTAATTGGCATGTTCTTCAGGTGCAAGTTCTGGAAACTTAGGTACCGTAATCTCCCGCGTAGAAGACGCGCTGCGCGTATAAGACGCACCCCAAACTTAGCACATGCATTTTCGCGTATAAGACACACATTTTAAGGGTGATTTTTGTCAATCCAGTACTGTTCTATAGTAAAATTACCCCTCGTATAAGACGCACCCCCAACTTGAGAGAAAGCTATAAGACGCCCCAGCATTTTGTTTGGCCTAGAGGATGCGTCTTATACGCGGGAGTTTACAGTAACTTATTTTTCCATAAATAAATTGCAGAGATTCCAGAGCAAATACAACAATCAAGTGTTTTATAACAATTCAAAGGTGCCTGGGCTGAGATAACAGTCAGGACAAAATAACTACCTGGTACTCTGTAGTGTAGTAACTCGTATAGAAGTTAGAACTTTAAATGAAGCCATATAGGATGTGTTTTATTGGCAAGGTATATTTCCATAACTTTGGCATCAAACAATTGAAATTAAATTCCAAGCACTCCTTGTATGATCCTCGCAAAGTCTGCATTGTCACCTTATATTCAGGGCTTTTCGGTATGTTTCATAATGGCAGAGCAGGAGCAAAAGTTCTACAATATGACCCCCATATTAGGTAGGACAAGTTGCTGTGTTACAAAACGTTGACGTCTATTCAAAAAGCTAACTTAAGAGGTCGTGCCGTGTCTACTTAACACATTAACTCCCCAGCAAAGTATTGGTATATGATGACATCAAATGTCAGGAACACCTGAGACATTATGTGGCTATGTCAACAGTATTAATCAACTGGCCAGAAGTACATCAGGGAATTATACCCAGTGCATCATGCCGACCCTCAATAGTGTCTTAACAATGTCGACTTCACATGGGTGAAATGATGAGACTGCTCCATTAAAGATGTTCTTACCAATTTACCATGTCCGGAAGAAGCCTCTTGTGCATACAAAGGGCTTACCGGTGAAATGAGATATCTGTCTTGAAAGACGAGTGTTCAGTTTTTAAGGGGCGAATGCATTAACTCATAATGTGTTCTACCTACCCTCTTAATGGTTGATACACTTTCGCCAGCGCTTCATCGGTGCATCACGATGCCCAGTGGGCATGATGCACTCCTATATCAGTGCCACTTAAAGTGATAACCCCATCCGCTCCTTGCAACCACCTCCCTAAGTGCTTCTGAGTTCATTGCCAAGCTAGCCTCCCTCTATCAATTTCCTTTGACAGGGCGGTCTCTAACGCAATAATTCAACATAATCAACAATGATGCATCGTCACCATAGATACCCAAAACATGTTGTGTATCCCTAAGGATATGGAGTGTGAATGTTGTCCAAGCATTCGGTTCGAACTCCAAACATTTATTTATTTGGAGTGTATTGGAAGTTTTTCAATTTGGGTAGGAACAAAGTTTTAATCCCATTGGTTCTCATGAAGTTTCAAATGAGATACAGGTAAATAAAGTCAGAAAATAAAGTACTCATTCTGGTACACAAGATTGTATAACAAATTTTGTAAACTGTAACTTGTTATTGGTGGTACGATTCATAAGAGGCCATTCGTGTGTACTGCCCCACTAGACGGCCCATACCAGCAGAGCAACATATGTATGATGATGTCGATCTTCGTCTGTCTAGGATAAAAAAAAAGATTTGATCGTGAATTAAAACAATTCTTATGACACTGTCTATATATACACCGTATAGTTTCGTACAATAGAGTTGTATATCAGGAATAAACATTTGAAATACCGTAAACTCCCTCGTATAAGTCGCGTCCTCTACGCCAAACAAATCCCTACTGCATCTCATAGGATTTTTTCAAGTTGGGGGGGGGCGTCTTATACGAGGGGTTATTTTACTATAGAGCAGTACTGGATTGACAAAAAAACACCCCTAAGAGGTGGGTCTTATACGCGAAAATGCATGTGCTGAGTTTGGGGTGCGTCTTATACGCGCAGCGCGTCTTCTACGCGGGAGATTACGGTAGTACACAAAATCTCTGTGAGGGCTGAAACAAACAATGGATGAAGTACTGTCTTTATAGACCACAGACTATATTTGACAATGAGAGAAACTTAAACATTAAGGCTTTAAACAAACGACTCCTAACAACCCATGGCACCCTTCTCCAGGGACATAGATTGAAATTAACTGAAACTACTCACTGCTGGTCTTGATATTTTTAGTCTACAATGATACTGCAAAAGAGATGGGTGTCGCCTTTCTCCTGTAGGGTTTAAAAGAGATGGGTGTCGCCTTTCTCCTGTAGGGTTTAAAAGAGATGGGTGTCGCCTTTCTCCTGTAGGGTTTAAAATATAAATACTGGTATATCTCTCATTCTCTCATTCCTAAGCGTCTACGGGGGTGGTAATACTATTAGGATTCTGAAAATAAAGGACAAACCCGACAATTTATAATTTATAGTGTTTATGTACCATATCAGGACGGTTTACAGGCTGAATGATTTTATTGGTACTGGACCCATTTTAACATTTGCATTATTATTTTTATTTTATTTTTATTTTTTTGCAGACAGTCGCAGGTCGGAAAGAATGTCATATCCAATGCTCCGTCATTACCAAAAGTGCAGTCGTTCAGATGGAGGCTTGACGTAGCCATATCTACCAGGTAAGAACGCTGTTACTAATGCAACCACCATCTGCTAAATTCCAATAACAATTAGTGGATGTAAAATCAACCAAACCAAACCGTAATATCAGCAATGAATCAATCTCACCATTTCGCCTTCATGAAAAGAAAATTGATTAATGTATTTGGCCTTTGGAGGAAAGTACAAATGTTGAACAATTTGAAATGCCCCATATTCCGACCTAGCGGGATAGATTATTGACCAATGAGAATATTCCGTGCAGACTTTTAGGATGCATTACATAACACCTGGTACCCATAAACTAAATGAAAGCTTTTTTTTTAGCTCCTATACAAAGGAATAGCCAGAAAAGGAAACCAATTGATGAGGTTTAATAGGGTACACTTTACTTTTACATTCACTCCATTCAGGGCCAAATGAAGCCCCCAGGTTCATGTTCCTTTATGCTCACCTTATGGTTAGGCTACTCACCAGTACTGCATAGGCACATACTGTAATCTCCCGCGTATAAGGCGCAGCCCCCATATAAGGCGCACCTAGAGTTTTGGAAAATTCTCAAAAAAATGAAGAATTCATAACTTTGGTTCTACTGAATGAATTTTCAAAATTCAAAAACTTATGGGTAGCTTGGGCCACCTTGTGCCCTCCTGGGCCCCATTTTGTCCCATTATGACCAAGGGGATATGTAAGATATCAAAAGAAAGGTCTTGGTGTCCCCCTTGTGGATCCAATGAGAACTAAAAACCCCCGTATAAGACGCCCCTTATACGCAGGAGGTTACGGTAGATAGAAGCACCATTTGGGACTGAATTAACCATAGAAGGTTGGCATAATGAGAATATTTTGCCCTATTCGGAGTAGATTTTGCCCTCCTCCCCTTCTATTCTTGAAAGTCAATTCCCTCAATTCATTGTGTTCTTGTTTTGTCCGCAGTGTATTGAACCGAGCGTTAGAACCAGCCATCCTCATGGAAGCAGTGCTTAGTGATGGCTCCATCCAAACTTTTGAGGTAAGATATTACCATAATACCGCGCATATGATGCACACAGAGATGTCACCCCCAGAGGTTCGTCTATTTTCAGAGGTTCAGAGGCCCCTCAAATTTAGACTTAAGTGCAGTTTCATATCTTGAGAAATCCCTCCACTTATAGAATATTCAAGGGCCATAGAGTTTTGACCAACACCCAACTGACATCTCTGTGCACATCTCACGTATAAGGCACAACAAAATGCCATAAGGAGCACCTGGAGGTTGATTTCTAAAAGGCTAACTACCGTAAACTCCCGCGTAGAAGACGCGCTGCGCGTATAAGACGCACCCCAAACTCAGCACATGCATTTTCGCGTATAAGACGCACATTTTAATGCTGATATTTGTAAATTCAATACATTTCTATAGTAAAATTACCCCTCGTATAAGACGCCCCCCCAACTTGAAAAAATCCTATAAGACTCCCCAGCATTTTGTTTGGCGTAGAGGACGCGTCTTATACGCGGGAGTTTACGGTACTACCGTAAATTCTCTCGTATAAGCCGCACCCCTCGTATAAGCCGCACCCCCGACTTTGGGAGGAGCTATAACTTATAAGCCACATCCAAGGCTTGAAAAATGAAGGTTTTCTACTGTCCTATAAGATTAAATACCCCTATAAGCCGCACCCTGATTTGGGCCATTTCTATAAGCCTAACCTTCATTTGGATTCTGGTATAAGCCGTGGCTTATACGAGAGAATTTATGGTAGTACTTTTCTGTAGTAAAAGCAACCTGCTTTCATCAAATTGGGAGCCACCTCTAACAGTCTAAGCCCCAATCAGCCTCAGATTTACATATAAGACCATTTTCGTATGGTTATGATTCAGGGAACTCCCTCTCTCGTGTTTGGGGATGATGGTCCCCATTTTCTGGGGAAGATTACAACGCGAGGTACCTACCTACAAATTAGCACTACAGCAACCAGCAGGAAAAACTTCTTTTACTCACAAACGCTAGGTGCCAGAGACAACACACTAGTGGTCGGGCTGGGGCCAGATTGATATAAGACTTGGCTACTCGAGATGCATGCACTATACTGTGTCTTATGCAAGATTGTAAGACCTTACAGTTCACCATTTAATCCACTTAAATAGAGTTGCACCAATGCTACCTGAAAAAAATTGAAAGACGTGCATTGGCACAGTGGGCTCAGGGCGACTTTTCCCGCGTTTTTTGAAAGGCTTCCAAAGCGTCTCACTTTTAGATGCTGTTTTCGAACCAAATACAGAGATGTAAGTTGTCGGGGATTTCCCTGAAAATGGAATTCAAAAATGTTAAAATGTAGTCTGAATAGGTATATCCAGGGTCTTCAGGGATAGCATTTATTCACAGTGTTTTTTCCCTAGTTATTTTCTTCACACAGACCCAGTCCTCAGTTGTCTAATTCAACTAGGGACTTCACTAAGCCTCCCTGGTGTAAGCAGAGGGACTCACTGGTCCAGGGGAGACTCTGAGCAGGGAATCTCAGGGGCAGACCCTCCTAGGGAGAAATGAAGGAAATGCTGCTCTCTGATTGGTTTAAAATCATCAGGCAGCAACATAGTATAATTGTTTAACACCAGGGGGTGCCATGATACTGTGCTGGTCAGAGTCTGTCCTGAACACCCTGCTTATAATACGAGGGGGCCTGCAAACTCTCCCAATGTCGCGATAACAGCTTTTCAGGGATTTTCCCAGTACCTGACTTACATCTCTGCAAATAGAAACAAAGAGAGAAAAGTCCAGCCCGGAGGTAAACCTATGGAGGACTGGATTGGAGAAGATATTTTTATGAAATGACTTTTTTCTTTATTTAATTTTGTATGAACTCATGGATGGATTTTTGAATTTTTTTTTCTTTACTGTAACTAAAGACTGATATATGGACTACTCATGTATGGTACTTTTATTTGTTTACATACTTTGTTTCTTGTAGAAAATTGAGATTGAAAATTGTATAACTGACTTTTTTTCCAATGCCACCACCTACCCGGCAGTATAGACTCAGGGTGGTCCCTGAGCCAATAAAATTACCTTTTTTTTTTGATAGGCTAATTTACAGTTGGCCCCCCTCTGAGTATTAACGCTTTAGTTACCGTAATACTCTGCACATAAGCCGACCAGTCATATAAGACGTACCCTGATGTCTTTTATTGTAAGAGGGGAAGATGTCTATACGACCTTCTCCCTGATTTGTAAACCTATAAGCAACATCTTAAGCCTGATTTTGAGCATTCCTTGTTCTGCCCCACCAATAGGGTCTAAAATTCGTTGTCTCCACGTAACGCTGTCTACCTATGTAATTTAATTTGCCAACTTACTCGTGTTTTTTTTTTCCATCGCTCGCACCATTTTTTTTCTAAACCAAAATCCGTTGACCAACTTATTCAATTGGTGTGGCCTAAGGGGTTTCCCTACTTTAGGCCAGTCTTACACTTATAAGATGACGCTGGTTATTTTCCACATTTTGATACATGTGTCTAAAGTCCCTCTTTTTATGTGGTGCACTACGGTAACTTACTTTCCTGAACATGTTAATTTGGAATTACAATCATGATGTTAACACCTACAATAAGACTATCGGTGGGGGTCGCGTTTTATATTACTCGTAAATATAACTAAAAAGCATACACTTATCAGCATTGACACTCATAAAGTCATATAACTTTGCTCCTATGCCTAGTAACATTTATGCCTATAAGGACCGAATTTTTAATATCTTAATTCATGATTGGAAGTATCAGCCCCTTGGGGGTCGGCATTATGCGGGAATATGTAGTATGAAGTTTTTAGGGTTAAGGTCACAAACTGTCTCTAAGTTATCAGGTAAGGTATATTTCTTTGTGTACTTATCAGGGCAGACATTTTAATACCTGGACATTTAGGATACAGAGCAATCATCCAAATCCCTTATCCTACGTTTGGTCACATTGTGCATTACACTTTTAACAGCCGCCAATGCTTTAGTGTATCATGCCGATAGGTACATCATGCCAGCCAGGAGTATCTTAACCCAGCTTGGTCGTTATGATACAAAAATCGAGTTACCCAGCATGATGCCTCAAAGCTCATCATGATGGCCGCCTCATGTATCACGCAAAAAGTATCATACCGACCCGAGAGGGTTTAATCCCTTTCGAAGAGATGATGAGGATTGCATCTTGCATACATTTTTCAAGGTAACTGTGGCCTTGAGATAACGCCAATGGATTGTTACATATAATGTCTAATTGATTCCACAAGCACTATTTAATCTCTGAAAGGCCACGTACTGCTTTAATGATACATGCCCATCAGTAACTCATCCATAATTTAGCCCTGGCGAGTCACTTATCAAGAAGCATAGGTTTGGAGTTCATACAATAACAAAAGGTCGACAAAGGTCAGATTTTTTTCGACCCCTTGACCAGGAGGGTCAGAATCTTTTCGACCCCTTGATCAGGGGGGTCAAAATAATTTCACCTGTTTTCAGCGAAAAAGCCCGCGCTTTAAAAGGGCGCGTTCGCACACAATTTTCGGCCCTTCGGGGGGTAAAAAAAATATTGACCCATCAAGTGGGTTCGGAATCTTTTTCGCATGTCCACGCGCAAACCCACCAGCCCCCTCTGTTGTTAAAAAATGATCACTCCCTAAGGCCTAAAAAGAAGGTTTGTTTCCAGTTACCCGACCGACCCTAGCAAAAGAGGGTCAAAAAAAACTTTTTTTTTATTCTGAGAATTTTGGTAATTTTTCAATAATTTTTTCGTACTTTTCATGTTTTTTTTTCCATTTTTCATAAAGAGATCATCTTTGTCTGTACAGTTGAGGGCTTAGATATATATATCTTTTGCATATTTTTCACTTGTCTCGTAAGTATTTCATATCATATTATAATTTCAAACAAAAAAAAAAAAAAAATCCGACCTACCGACCCTAGGTCTTGGAGGTATGTAACTCGAAACACAATTTTTTTTTTAATTTTAGCCTAATGTTGGTAGGCTATATAGAGTATTATATATGTCCAATGGAGACGAGGTGTATGTTCATATGTTATCATGATGCATTAATGCAGTGCTGTAGCGAATCCATTCATCAGCACTGCGCTGATGCATCATGCCGAGAGTGTACCAACCCCAAAGTGCCTTCATGATGCATGAATGTAGCTGCAATGAAGTGCTCGGCGGCCCTTACACTTTAAAGGGTTAAATGATTCTATGTCAAGGTAACCGTGTGGCCTAGTAACGACTCTTACAAACGTTTATATAAGCTGCTTCCTACACACTCACAGACACGTGAAGGAGAAGGAGACATAGGTATATGTATTAACATCTGGGTCGTGGGGGATATGTGCACACTGAAAACCAAAACGGCATCTCAGTTCTCTAATACTTTTCTCTCTGGCAGATTATATCGAGGATTTTAACATAGACTTGTAGATTAGAGGAGCCCTGAGATGGACTTGGAAATTCAGCATCCATTCATATGCAGCATGATTTTTAGAGAGAGTACCGGTAGATACAATCCAGCTGGTTCAAAATTGACCAACAATTTTTCTTAGTAGCTTTTAGAGATGTTAGTTTGATGCTTAGGTAACATAAAGAAAGCATAAAAACCATAGGTCACAGGGTCTGTTTTTCCACTGGAGGGTATTGAATTTAGGTGGTCTTAACTATGGTTGCCCATGAGAATTCCTGTTTTCCTACATTTAATTCCATAGAAAAATATCTTCTAACAATTTCTCAACCAAACATCATGTATATATATCTAAGATCATTAGGAACATTTTGGAACCAAAACATAGGGGGTCACAAGCAAATTGAAATTTTCCTGAATAAACTAAAATATTAGATATTCCTTTAGTATAGGAATCTATGGGTACAGGAAATATGAAATACAGTGATAAAGTGCTGATAAAGATGAGTTATGTAATACAAATTAGGAATAAGAGCAAATATTGTCAAATTTGGCAGTTTCATATTTTGCCACCAGGAGGCATTTGAGTAGATCGTGTCTACTCACTTTAAGACTTAATCATGGAATTGGAAAGGACTCATTGCTTAACCAAGAACTTCCATATTACACCCTGAAGTGTGATAGCCCTACCCTGTACCACACTGCCAGGTAAAGCACCCAAAAATGTATGGTCGTATAATTACCGTAATCTCCCGTTTATAAGGTGCGTCTTAGGTGCAGGGCGTTAGTCCTCACTGGATTTGCAAAGGGGACACCAAGACCTTTCCTTCGATATGTTAGCCTCCCCCTAAGTCATAATAGGACATAGGGGGCCCAGGGGGTCGGCAGCCTTTGCTGCATGTAGCTTTTTTGAATTTTTAAATTCCATTCTTAGAAAAAAAGTTAGGAATCTTAAACTTAATACAATATTCTAAAACTCTGAGTGCATCTTTTATGCGGGATGCGTCTTGTATGCGGGAGATGAGTTTAGTAATAGAAAAAAAAATAAACGAAAATTTGTTCATATCTGACTTCATTAATTTGACTTTGGAGATGCATACAAAGGAGCACTTGAATGGATCACCACTGAAAGTTATCACACTTGGCCTCACCTCGTGTGATAGTCCTCAGTGGTTACCAATTATCGTGCACCTTTGTCTATGTATTATCATTAGCCAGAATGTTCCTCGATCTCCATTGGCGAATGGCTAGAGCAAACCCTGAGCCACCAGGTGGCAATTTCGTAGGAATGTACACAGCCAAAAATAGCTTTCTTGATTCGAGAAAATAAGATAAATTATCTTACGTGGTAGATTTGTCCACCAGGTAAGACTATTTAAGATTCCAAGAATTTTTGCCTGTGCAGGTAAATTCACCACTGTTTCAACCACTTCGAGTTTCTAGACCCCTCAATTGAGATTAACAGGACATTTTTCCGAAGAAGCTAATGTGTCACAATAGAGAGTTTTAGCAGTCCCGACGTGAACGTATCCATATTGCGTAACCAGGCAACCATGTTGATTACGTCATCAAAGCGTGTGCAGTCCAAGAGCACTACGTACGCCCATCACATAGCAAATCATTTAGATACGTTCTGTACGTACGTAGCTCCGTAGTGGAGGTGCGTGTATGGATACACCCACGTTGGCTTTGCCAAAACTCTCTAATACCCTTGAATACCGTTTGGAATGCTTGTAGGGCTAAATTCCATTGCATATCTAGGTTCACGAGGATTTTATAATTGGGTCTGACTGCAGCGTATGTTCGTGACATAACCCTTAGTCAGCTCCAATCCATGTGAGCCTTTTATTTATTTCATGTTATCTTAGCCAGAAATGGTACCAATTCTTTTAGAATAAAGACACAAAAAGATGTTGATTAAATATTTACATTCTTTACGGACAGGTGAAAGCCCTTGTCCCAAATAGGGACTTAGCATAGCTCCTGGTTTCATAACACCAGTACTTGTACTTACACAATTACTTTAACTGATCATTAGTAAAGGCCATGCGGTGTATGCTCAGTTTTATAATCCAAAATATATGATAGGTCCTGGCTCATAATTACTAAGGCTGTTACCTGCTGATAATTATCGCAGTGATGATGTGCTTCCTGGATGATTATAAAATACAAGTTTGTGCCACCGTGTTGTTGAGGAGGCGTCTTTTGTAAGAATTATGTAAGCTCTTTTAGAAATATCTTACAAAATAGGGTGATTGGGTGCTGGCTGTGCAGTCCTTGTCCAGTTTTATAATAAAAAATAAAGTGGGCTAAGACACTTGTTTGTACATCCGGAAGAAATAACTATGGTAGCCCACATACAAGGCTCGACTTATACATGAACATAAAAAGAAAAAAAAAAGAGAGAAAAAAAAAAAATCGCCAGGGCTACATGCATGCATCATGATGGCCTTAGCAGGTTTGATTATTAGCCAATGAGATACTCCCAATGATTCACTGCGGCCCTCTCGGGGGCCAACTGGTACCCATCTGATAGGTCTTATCAGTAGAACTCGTTGGTAACAAGCTCCAGCAATGGCGGCGCCCATGAGACAACCTGCTACCTCGGAATAGGGTTGAGCCACAGTTTGAAGATTCAGCATGATGCCCCAGGAGAGCGCTGACTTGCCAGCACTTCAATGGTGCATCATGCTGACCAATAGGCACGATGCATTAATTGATTAGCTATCGTTAAATGATTTAAGGCAAACAGTACCGTATTTTAATCATGTAAATTAATAGCTTTTATATCCAAAAGAAAAATAATCGGACATAGTTTAATCATGATAGAGCATCTGATGGCAAAAAAATGCATCAGATGCTGCATTGCTTATGCATAGAAGGTTTTACAAAGGCGGTTTAATTGGAATAGTGAGGAAATGATTTGGAAATGGGAAACTTTTGTGTGATTATTTTATGGGACGTGTCGAAGGAATAGATAAAACATGTGAGAGAAAGAGCTACAGATTACATCAGTTTGCATCCTATCAGTGCTGTGCAAACACTACTGGGATGCATTTGTGCAATCGTGACGTCATCTGAAGCAGCGTCGGATCCAGGATTTTGAAAAGGAGGGGTCGCGCCCCTTATTTAAACCCTAATATTGGCTAAATGCTTGGTTAAAAAGGGGTGAACTCTTAACTACAGGGGAAAAGGAGGTGGCGCACACCCCACGCCCCCTATCTAAACCCGCCACTGTCTGAAGCATCAGATAAGCCTCCGGGTTTCTTCTATAATGATTGCTATTTCACAAGCTATGTCAGAATAATTTCATCTTATATAAAAGTTAGGGAGTTTTATATAAGATTTTTTCAACAGCAGGGGGCGGTGGATATTTTGTTCGCAGACGCCCTAAAAAAAATTTGACCCCCAGTCAAGGGGTTGAAAAAAATTCAGTCCCCCCCTTCAAACCCACCAGCCCCCTCCCTTATTGTTGAGAAAAGGATCGCTCCCTTATCAAAATAAGCTATCATGAAACTAGGCT
Source organism: Acholoe squamosa (assembly GCA_949317995.1). Classification (NCBI taxonomy): domain Eukaryota; kingdom Metazoa; phylum Annelida; class Polychaeta; order Phyllodocida; family Polynoidae; genus Acholoe; species Acholoe squamosa. The sequence goes on from OX439042.1 coordinate 63,144,268, forward strand.
AGCTTTCGATGTCAAAAGTTGAAGCCTTTTAACTGTAACCTCCTAGAATGTGGTACACAATGCCGTGCTGTTGTATAACGCTCGTTTACCTCACAGGGATTACCGTAATTGCTCTTGTAAGGGCAGGGGATTAAAATTTCATTTCAGCACTGGGGTAGAATTTCATGAAAACCAAATTATCTGTTTAAATTATCTCACAAGAGCGGAGGTCCTATATATTTATCACACAATGGCTAATGCGTACATTGTACTTGGAAATTTATTAGTGCTGGTGTGCTGAAACACGCATTTAGGGCATGTTTGTCAAGCCACATATTTATGCATCATATCGTCCATATAGGCCCTAGTATGGACGCTAAGTGATTCCGCCATTGCTTGATCTGGTACCTAGTGATAACTGATAACTGCCAACATGATGGGAACAAGCCGCACCCTGACTTTAGGAAGCGTCTATACGCTGCAATAGCCTAAACATAAGCTATGGCATATATCAGACATGTCAGAGTTTCAGATGCCTGCAACATTTCAGATGTTTGAGGTTGATAATTTAGTATAGAAAAAAAAATGTATAAAGAATTTTAGATGATTATTTCATAGTTTTCCTTATTGGTAAAGGTGTGCCCTATCCCAAAGCATCCATTTTTAGGTGTTTTGTTGAGATACATAGGGTATAAACCCCATTTATTAGTCCCCTAAAATAATCTTCAGATGTTTGGCCAATACTGAACTGACATGTCTGATATATACCATTTCAGATGAAATGGTATATATGCCATAACTTATGTATAGGCTTTTATAGTACCTAGAAATTCAATTTCAATTCACAGGTAAGGTACCATATCATCGCGTTTTAGAGATAGGTTCTGAATAGTACCCCTCTTGTATATGTGCTTGAGTAAGGGGGGTTGACGAAATAACCCTGGACCATTAAAATTGGACCATGACTAAGCACTCCCAGATCTATTAAAGGCAGAGCCTAAAACGTAATCATATGGTACCCGTAATTTGCCAGAGTTGTATTGATGCATCATGACAACAGATAGGTATGATTTGTTACAATGGTGTCAGAAACAACGACTTTGCTCAGCCAAAGCACCAAGAAAGTACATTTTGAGGTTCGGATCGTAAGCGTCACAGTTGAGGATTTCCCAGGGGAATTTTTGACAACAATTTGCTTCTCTTTCAGACCAATCTGTTAGTAATTAGTACATGTATATTGGTTTCCATATAGTGTCTCCATACCTGGGATGGGGAAGGGCATATTCCGGCTCTCCTGCTTGTACTATATAGGAGGCCTAGTGGAGCCACCATTTTAAATTTCGCTGGTTGAGCTAAAACCTACTGATAAGACATACCATGATGGGTACCTTGTCCCTGGTTAACACCCACTTCCAGGGACATGCTGGTGTCATCTTATCAGGTCTAATCAGCGTGTGTCGCCGGAACCAGCGCCAGACCAGCTAGTGGCCAATAACAACGATATGTAGCACTAAAGGGTTACCAAGCCGACACGGTATGTTTAACTTAAAGGTGGGTTAGGAGCTACCTCTTTATGACATAATGATTTTCATGACGTTTATATAGTTGCTAATATGGAAAAACATGGAAATGTCTATAAAGTAGCGGCTATATCAGGGGTTTCCAATGTTGGCTACAGGTGATATGACTGAGCCACTATCAGAAGTTCCCATTGAATATGCTATTGTGTAGGACCATCTGGGTTGGAGCCCTCAGAGGGAATAAGACGGGCCCCCATAGAATTAATCTGAGTACATAGTGTTTACTATTTTTCAGACGTTTATACTGAACAGGATGGTTCAGCACACATTAATAGTTACATTACCAAAATAATTTACCCTATGAAAAATAGAAAATTGACCATAGGTTAGCTCCTATCCCATCTTTATCATCGACCTTGAACATAGAAACGAGATATGCGTCTTATTTCAAAATGTAAACAGATTAGAAAGTACAGATCTTTACCCTTTTAATATGTGTAATTCAGTGCTTTCTTTAACGCACTACTCGCTTTGATCGCCATGATGAGTAAATCGCCATTCCTTTCTCACATCATGCTGACGCTCTGAAGTTAATACAATTCTAAAGAGTCGACCTGATGCTCCAATCTACTGCTGGTGAATTACTCTCCAGTGGTAAGTTGCCACATCATGGGGACAAATAGATAGAGTGCTTGTGCACTGGTGCCCTGTAGGTATTGTGGGCATATACCCGCAGGCCAAGTCTGATGGCTTTTTCCCCAGATCCTAGGGAGAGCTTCACTAAAACTTTATTAGATGGCAGTTTTAGATCTCCAATCACAGTTTATATATCTAAACATCTGTATAGGAGAGACATGTGTACCTTTGGGGTGAACAGGTGCCCACTTGTGAGTAAGTGTGAAAACAGGGGATGATTGACAGGCAACTTCTTAGGCATGGCCTGCCTGTATACATGCCCGCAATAATATACAGGCAGGTATCCAGCCTAGAGTGCATGAAGCAAGCTATGCCCCTTAAGGGTTAATTAATTTGATATTTTATGTAATAACATGTCTTTGTGATTAAACATCCCAAAGTTGAAACAAGGCCTAATAACCTCCAGCCCTAATACAAGGCAGGAGCGTTTATAAATACATGTACAAGGCAGGCCCTTATCTAAAGTTTGATTACAATATATTGCTTAAGATACATTTCAGTACTCTTCTACCCCTTACGCTCATACAAGACCGGCGCTTGTTCAAACCCCACTGCTTAAATGTAACAGTACCTTTCAATGCTCATGAACCTTATCTTAGCAATGTGTTAGTTTGGAGAAACGGAATGGATTTTTAGGACCATATGGGTTCTTACCAGTGCCAGCTTCAGAATTTTGATTTGGGACCTACTGTAATCTCCCGCGTATAAGGCGCGTCTTATACGGGGGGTTTTAGTTCTCATTGGATCCACAAGGGGGACACCAAGACCTTTCTTTTGATATCTTACATGCCCCCTTGGTCAAAATAGGACAAAATGGGGCCCAGGAGGGCCCAAGGTGGCCCAAGCTACCCATAGGTTTTTGAATTTTGAAAATTCTTCCAGTAGAACCAAAGTTATGAATTTTTCATTTTTTTTGAGAATTTTCCAAAACTCTAGGTGCGCCTTATACGCGGGCTGCGCCTTATACGCGGGAGATTACGGTATTTCTCCGGACGAGTCCTTGGGTCGATTGGACTCAGAGGGTCTGGTCTATTGTATAGTCGTTTAACTAACACTGTTATCGGATTTCATATCAGATGTGCTCTTTATTGTTATGGCGAGTTTCTAAGTGTTAGGGATTAAAAACATGCCAGAGAACGAATTTCATAATGGGTCATAAAAGATCATTGAACATGGAGAAGATAGTAAAATCCATATTGAATATCCAAGACCGTTGAAAAGTATAAAGCAACTTCAGAGAAAATGGTTATCAACTCAATGAAGTTATAACATTATTACGATGCCCGGTTATTGTGCCCTTTAATGTAAGTCTATACTTATGTCCCATGGGGGTGTCAGTCCATAGGGCTGGCGTGACGCATGAATCTAGGCTAGTCAGAGACTGCAAGTGTTGCATTCGTGTATTATGATAGCAAATAGACATAATTAGGTTAACAGATGATCCAGTTTATAATATCACTAAAAAGCCTAAACCAGTTACCTTTCTTCTCTCCTTTAGGTGCCGGTGTCAAAGTTTCACGAACTGCGGTATAATGTGGCATTCATGCTTAAAGAAATGGAGAATCTGGAGAAGAGGAATATTCTTAAAGTTCAAGACTAACTTCTGTTTAAATTCCAAGGGCCACATGTTGCCCTAGCCTGATGGTTCTCCCGGTGGTTCTCAAAGCATAGAATGGGGAGAAAATGTAAAATCCTTGTAAATAAACCTATAACACAGAGAAAGACATTACTATTGTATACATCCAACATTTTATCTTTTGCTAATTAGTATTAGATTATATTTGTACATCAGCACAAGAGTATTTGTAGATAGAATATAATAATGTAATGGAAGGATAGCATGATAGGATGTAATGAATTGAGGTGTACGTCTACGCCAACTACAATTTATGTGTATGTTAAAACTATGGTGCAATAAAATATCAGAAAAGATATATGTTGAGAAAAATCAATATCATGTGTGTGTTTTTCCATTATCATATCTTTTACAGGCAAATCTATTTAAGGGTCCTTTACACTGGGGATAAAATGCAACCTGCTGAGGATGCAGTAGATACAGCAAATCTGGCTTACAGCAGAAATCAAACGGAACGAATTTCTGCTGCAAATGCAGCAAACTAATTCGGGCACAAGATTTTTCCGGAAATGACTGGGGCATGCCCATTATGTTCATATATAATATAAATGTGTGAGGGGAAATAGTCATTTTATCAGGAAATTGTTAGGCATATTTTAGCGGGGGTAGACACTGCGATTTTGGAGCTTTCGCCTCCCAGGCCTGCAGTCCTGTATATAAACTATAGCTATCTATCTAAGAAAAAGATGTATGGGCCAAACTTGCCCTTATGATGGAATCTACAGAAAAATCACGGCCCCGGACCTTTAATCATGGACCATTGACCCCGGGCCAGCTTTAACGTCTACCCCTGTTTTGGTATTTTACGGTTAACCAAGAAGTTGCAACTTGAATTGAACTAGATGCATCAAATGGTATCATGTTATGAACATATTGATTACTGACTATGGAAATGGTTAAAGAATTACTGGATAACATTGTAAAATGATACTGCCCTGACGCATAAAGATGACACATGGGCAGAATACATCAATGCATTAGGCAACCTTTACAGGATATATTACAAAGAGCTATACTCAGTAACTTGTTTCTTACCTGAGCCATGTAGAGCAAATACCACGGAACCTGACCCTGGACATTATATATCACACGGCTTGTATATAATGCAATCACCAGTCATGAATAAGCGCTGCGGATAGAGATATTTCATGATTTAGACAAAAAAAAAAAGATAAAAAAGTCCAACTTTTTTCAAATGCCTTCACGATATCTCTACTTTGGAAAGGAAACCAAGAGCTCCCATGATGTGAAAATCTGATTATGCTGACGTCGGCACTTAGTTTATACCTTGTCAAAGAAAACCTCAATAATTTTGTCCCACTCAGTATATAAATGCCAAGTTAAAACAATTATTTAATGTAAACACTAAGGGCATAAGGCACCCCCCTTCAATGACAAGACAGACAGGAGAGCATATATACGGTCAAGACAAAATAGTAACAAAAAAAAGAAGACTCAGTAAAGGGAAATAGTGATGGCATTTTATTTTTAAGCAAAAGACACTTATGAACTGGTGGATATTGTGGCCTCTTTCCATGTATACATGCATGTGGTCATATCATGGTTCGAATAAATTTCTTGGACGGGACATGAAGCAAATGTCCAGAAAAAAAGCATGGCGAAAAAATAATTGATCTACACCACGATAAATGGAGGGATACTTCATGTTCATTGTCCGGCATTTATTCTTATTAATCCACAATTCTGAAAATTCCAACTGCTCAAGGCATTAACAATGTTGAATCTACCTCGGACCCCATGGTCTCCCATCAGTCAAAGTATTTGAAAGAGCTAAAATACCATTTGGCATTGATGAAAATTTCTCAAATACTGGTAAGCTTCAACGAAATATGAATTGTCATCTGGGTTATCTTAATCTTTGACATTTGTGATCGTGTTATGAAACACTTATAACCTTGAATGGAGGAGCTGCCATATGATACTTGTATATATAGGTTTCATAGGTAGCCTTTCATAACGAGGCTACAGTGTCATCCGGAGAAGGTGTTATCTGCAATACAAGAATGGCTATACCTTTCAAGACAACGTGATGTCTCAGGTTCACGGCCATTAATTGTCCTCCTGATCTGAATATATTGCTGACGAGCTTACTGCGACATAGTCAATGTCATATTGCCGTCATGATGCATGAATGCAGCAGCGAAATTGATGACCAATGTTTTATTCATGCATTATGATGACATAGTACACACACATGTACATCAGCACACTGTGCACCACTTAATAGGTAAACGGCTGCACTCTGTGACTTGTTTCCTAACCTGGGCCGTGCAGAGCAATCACCATGGGAGCAATTTAATACCACTGCATCGTACCTAGGATACCATTTTATAATCCCACTTGGCGGGAAAAATTTAAAAAGATTATAAGATTAGCTATTGACCTGGCATCTATGGACATATGCCATCTACTAGGGTTTGGCAAAATAAAGCACTTGCAGTGATATGGGGAATCTAAAATCAATCTAATTACTATTGTAATCAATTTGACAGAATAAAATAGTCAAATTGAGGACCTAAAGTCGTCTGCACAGTCTTCAGGGTGGTTTTGAGTATGTTTTGTACGAATCACCATGCATATGGTCGGTGAGTATAGCTAGCAGTATATGCAGAGGGCTTGGCTTTAATTGCTGTTAACATTGTTTCACTTTTACTTTGTTTCTTAGAGAGTTTAGGACACTTTGGAACAAGACACAGTTAATGGGTAAACGTTTGTATATTAAAAAGCTACAATAGTCTTACTCTACTGTACTCACAGGGATGAGTAAGTGGAACTGGGTTAGCGATAAAAGTAGAAATCTAGTGCATCAATTGACCAACTAACTTGTTGGTCGTCGACGCTTATCCACCCCTATGTGTAGGAGTATGCCTAGATCTGGCAGGAACAACTTCAGGATAACGTCAGGATCATTAAATACACAATACAGCTTTGGTAAGCAGACAAGATTTGTAACGCAGATATAGATACCTGAATTCAACCCCTAAATAAAAAGGGTTTGTGTGATACATTTAATAATCCTTTAGAGGCCGCGGATGCAGGAGTGCATCATGCCCATTGGTCAGCATGATGCTCCAATGAAGTGCTGGCGATACTGCACGCCAGCACTTTATTGGAGCATCATGCCGACCCATAGGTCGCGGCCATTGCTGAAGCTGGTTACCAGCAGTTATATCACTGATAACAGTTATCAGATGGGTACCATCTTCCCCCGAGAGGTCCACAGTGAATAGGTGTGATTTCTTGTCTTCATTGGCTTTGGAAGGACTGCGACATGTTGCCAGTTGCCAATTGCCATGTACGTGTTGCCATTTGGAAGTTGTAGGTTCCCAATGCCTAGTTGCCATTTTCATTTGCCAATTACAATGTCATGCCAATTACCAGTTGCCAATATACCTGTCTCACCACCTACCTACCTGTCTCACCACCTACCTACCTGTCTCACTACGTAACAACCTGTCTCCCCTTGACATGTTGACATGGCCATTTCTTAAAATTGACATGTGACATGGGCTTTACTGACATGAGGCAAAAAAATTAGTGACATGACATAGGTGTTTTCTTAAATTTGACATGGGACATGGTAGGCTCTTAGATGGGACATGGGGATTTAAGTGACATGTGACATGACCATTACTTAAAATCGACATGTGACATGGGGGACCCTCCATCCACACCCCCTACCTATACCTGTCCTCAATCTACCTACCTGTCTCAACACTTAACTACATACCTGTCTCACTACCTACCTCCCTGTCTCCCCATCTCCCTGTCTTCCAACTTACCTACCTGTCTCCCCCCCCCCTATATACCTGTCTCACAACTTACCTACCTGCCCTCCACCTACCTACCTATCCTCCACCTATCTAACTGTCTCACCACTTACCTACCTGTCTCCCCACCTAAATACCTGCCTCACAACTTGCCTACCTGTCTACCCACCTACCTACCTATCTTAACACCTACCTACATACCTACCTGTCTGTCTCCCCACCTACCTACCTGTCTCACCACCTACCTATACTTGTCTCCTCAGCTAAGTAGGTGGTGAGACATGTAGGTACTGTATTCAACACACCGGTATTATATACTGTAATATGCGCACTCTTGCTCATACTTTAAACCAGAAATGACCCACAATTTTCCAAATTTGAAGCCCAGTTTAACTCGGAAGTACATGTACTAGGTATACATATACTTCAAGATGTTGTATACACACAAAACCAGACACTGTCAATTAATTTTTATATAAACTTAAATTTGTAGAAAAGCATGTAGAGGTATCAACGTTTCGTCTTAGTTATATGAGACTTCATCAGGTATACATTTTAGATATTTTCTAAGTACACCATGCGTTAAATACGTCGAATATACATGTGTGTGTGGTCACTTTTTTTCGACGTTCAAGTGAAAAAATATACCAAAAGATTACTAGATATTTGTCGATTTGATAACACTCGCTTTGATAAATTGGTCGGTGGAGTGGGGGAGTCATGTAACATTTGGAGTGGGTCCATTTTATGAAACACCCATGTATGTACCACATAATATATCCAGCTGTACGTCATGCAGGAGGTTCATGCCAGGTAGACCTAGCCCTGCTAACACAAGGACGGGGCCCTGGATGGCAGGTCTCCTATGTCACATGTCAATTTAAAAAAAATGGGAAAAGATGTCACTTAAAGCTCCATGCCCCCTGTCACCTCTATTAAGAACCTATCATGTTCCATGTCGAATCTATGTCATGTAACTAAATACATACCTCATATCATGAAACTAGTATTTCCTTTAAGATGTCACTTTTAGAAATTGTCATTTTCCCATGTCAAAATGAGTGGTCCAGAACCATAAGGACTGGAGGGGGACTGGAGCGGGAGCTGCAGACACGAGAGCTGTGCACACGTGGTGAACTCAGAACCGTCGGTCAAAACATACATCCCAGTAGGTGCCTTTGTCTAGGACTGGAGTATACGCGGGTCAATGCCAAGGGTCAATGTCAAGGGTCAATGTCAGCCCTACCTGTTTGTCTGCCTGCTTATATACGGCACTAGCATATTGCTAGTACTGAGAGAATCAGCTTGGTGGCTCATGTAGTCGGGGGCTAGATCAACAATTGGCCTCTTTGTATAGTTTACTTTGATGATTCCTTCCTCATTAACTATTTGTAGCTATTTTCTGAAATTTATATCTCTGTATAGCAAATACTGCCAACTTTAACTAGATAAGCTTAGTTTAAACCTACTAGTTCAAATACAGCTGTAAGATTCCAATAAAAGGTCACATATCACCCACATTGAGTACAACCAGACCATTGTCTCCCTATCAAGTTAATCCACTCTCCTCACACCTGAAACAATAGGGAGGTACTTAAGGTGATTAAGATAGGGGCAGGGTGCAGCTTGTCACCCTTATCACTGTTATCAATCACCATTGTTTAGAGGTGTGAACAGTGACTGATAAGAAATTTACCCAGAATGCACTGCTGTGGAGTCGGGGGCCTACCCATGATGGAAAGCAAAATGGCAGCCTCCATGACCTGATATGCTACTGCCGTATATCGCTTAATACTTACCTTAAGTCCTCGCGAACAGGACTCATCTTGCATATAGGACGAACCCTGAATTGAAGGGAATAAGGTGCAGATGGAACTTGATTTTGGATAGTTTAATACTATTTTATAGTATAAAAACCTCGCCTATAGGATGCACCCTGAGGTAATTTCTGTAAGAGGCACCTGAGGTTATCCTTGTGTGTAAGCCGTGTCCTAAAGTAAGGATCACAGGGTAACGGCAGTAGGGGGCGGGGGTATGCCCCTAGAAAATTTTTAAAATGGTAAGTCCTAATGGTGCATTCTAGTGCCTTTTTAAGAAGAATTATGCATAGGCCGAGGCTATATGCCCAGGTAATGAAAGTAAGATGATTCCCTTTACGAATCTTTACAAAATTCAAGAGGGGAGGGGCCAGGGGAGGGCTTAGGGCCATGTCCAAAGGGATCTGAAAATCTACCCCCTCAGGTGAACCAATGGACTCTACTTATCACGAACATTGATCATGAGCTTCTCACCCCCACAAATATCACAATTTTGGTTTCTGACCTTCCTTGGGAATTTTTGAATTAAAATTGTGCATTTTTTTTGGTGAGTTCTCGTGAGTTCTACAGGCATTATTAACTGCTATATTGGCCCTGGTATGTTGGCCGTTCCTGGTGGCCCCTCCCTAGCTGTCACGTTTTTTGCCAAATCTGCAATGCTGAAAATACATATGGAAAATTAATTCCGTCACTCCGAGCCTGACCCCCTGACCCCCGTCCAGCGTGACGTCATTTGTGGATGGCCCTTGATGGGTAGCTTAGAAATCCAAACTCTCATCTCTGTACCACGGCGGTACAGAGTCAGAGATGAGGCAAAAGGGTCACTTCTTGCAGAATTAACCTGGCCCTCCGTGGAGACGAATGTTGACGCCACCGCAGTTCCTGTGGTGCCCGGCGAAACTGGGGTTCGGGGGCAGAGCCCCCGATCAAGGATTTATGCCAGAACTCATCTGAATTTGAACTACATTCAGATGAGATCATCTGAAACTTATGGAAACTTAAATGGAAGATTATTATTCAAATGAGATCTCATCTGAAAACAGTCAAAAGTGTGTGCGAGCATGGTCCCACCACGTTCCTGAGGAACTTAGGCGGCGTGAATGTTTGTCTCCAGTGTGAAGTCATTCTACTTCTGGCCAGGTTAAAATCCCAAGAAGAGACCCAGATGCAGAGATGAGAGTTTATTATTCTAAGCTATTGATGGGAGAGCGGGGGGGGGGGCTATTGTGATAACTTTTATCATAGGCCTATTGTTGGGGGGGGTCTCTCCTCAAAGAAAAAAAATGACCCTTCCCTCCGTTGTTAATACATGATCATAAAGTCACTGTCCTTTGTTATTTGGGCTTCCCTAGCCCACTTAAAAGGGTCTACTTCTCATCTTTCCTATCCCCTCAGGATGTGTGTGGTGCACATATGCGCGGGCACTGACACATTCCTCTGTGAAATTGTGTAATGTCGTTCTCGCCATGAATATGACCTTAGCTGTCGAAATGGCGTTAAACATCTATTACTCACTCACTCACTCCTTTGTTATACCTACCTACAGGCGAGACAGTGTAGATTTGTCGTTACCAAAACTTCCCAACAGTGGGCGGGAAAACAACCGGGTCACTCTAGGTTGTATAACACGGACGCTGCTCTCCATACACAGACATTGGAGTGGAGAGTGTATTAGCGTCAACCAATCAAGATAGCGATTTCAGGTCATGTGATGGTTATACAATTCGGTCGAGGTTGGCCTGAGCGGAGCAACTATCCTCTGTCTGAAAGCTGTTTTCAGCATTTAACACATATTAATCGACAGTCTTGGTCACTGATGAGAGGCATAGGACATCAGGATGGTCGATGTAGCTCAACAGGCCTTCTCGACGAAGAATTATGACCTTGCAGCAGAGATATACGACAGGAATATCCGGGAGCACGGGCCGAGCGTGGCCCTCTATCTCGGTCTAGCGGACTCATACGCGAGGGGAGGCCGTCTACAAACGGCGTTGAGGGCCTACGCCAATGCCTTCCGTTGTGGCAGTGTTACACCAGATCAGTTGACAAATCTTGTCACAGCTCTTGTGGATAAGATGGCAGAGACTGATGACCTCAAGTTAGAATCAAAGGATAAGCCAGAGGACCAATTATTTGCCTGTGATGTGTGTAAGGGCATCTGGAACGAGCCCGTCACGATAGCCTGTGGACACACCTTCTGTAGGAAATGTGTTGAGAAAACTGCTCAACCCCAGAGTCAAACTCGAACCTGTAAAAAATGCACTCTTGTACCAAACCCTATAAGGTTTTCTCATTTAAAGACAAACGTGTTGTTATCAACAATAGTAGATAAATGGTTTTCACACGAAGTCAAGGCTGTGAAATTAAAAGCTGAAGGGAATGCCCTTTTCTCTAGCCGGAAATACGAACAAGCCATTAATATTTACTCTCAGGCATTTGCCCTAGGTAAGTTCATATTCAATTTGATTTTAAAACCAGACTTTTCATCAAGTCATTATCTTGAGTATTGATTGTGGATGCAGCTCTAGTAAGTGACTTGCCAGATAGCATCCATGGCTAATACCCGGGCTAATACCCCTCTCGATCCTAGCCTGCTAGGCCTAGCACAACGTGTGCTGTGCGATTTACGTAATTCTATTTGGCTCAGTCAGTCAGTCCGTGTATCTACTCAGTATAGTCTATATAGTATACGATATGAATTCAAAATTGTGCTTGGACTTGGAAGGTGTATGGATATTGTCTGTAGACCTATATATAAACAGTAAAACCCAGAAATACAGACTATTTCAAGCCATGAGACTTCATAGTGCGGCTTATTGCCATGAACTCATACTACAATACCGGTAGTCTACAGAATAGTATCCATAATGCTGCAGACCTTTAATAATAAGGAATGGGGATTATTTCAAACCCCTGGGTCTTGCTGCGACTTATACTAGTATCCTAGGCTTAATTCAGGGTGTAGCTTATATGCTGGTGCAGCTTATGCGCAGGGTTTTTTGGTAGATCTAGGGTTCTGGTCTGATAAAAAATGTACCCGGTACCGTAGGATAATAAGCATTCAGGTATATATTAAGGGGTAAAATGCGGGGGGGGGGGCGGTAGTAGGTTCGGTAGATAGGAAGATATTTTAAAATAATTGTTAAGGCTAGCTGTAAATCTTTGTGATTTTGAGACACGAATTTGATGTCTCGATAAGTTCCAAAAATTAGTTTTCTTTCCCATAAAGTTAATAAAATATCCATTCATCAAATAATGATGGTTACTCATTAAATTAACTAAACGGATATGGCAACCTAAAGCACAGTTAAGCTCAAGGTAGACACACTCTCAATTTAATTTCCCTTTTTCACGTTTAAATGAATGTTCACTTGGTTTTATTTATTTCACATAATCATGAATTTATTTGCTATCATCCATACAATTTAGACCTCTTATTTTTTAACAGCACCAACAGATCATCTCATCACCAGCAATAGATCATTTGCATATGCTTCACTCGACCATTACGAAGAGGCGTTACATGACGCAGAACTCACCATCAAAATCCGTCCAGACTGGGCCAAGGTAAGGGCCAATTTTCCCATATTTATATTTTTTGCTATGGAAGTGATGTAAGGTACTCTCTGAGCCTTGAAGGATATGCTTATTTTTCCTGATAGTTATTCTTTATAGACAGGAAAGTAGGGTGATTGATATATTACATACAATTGTGAATTAAAGTATGCTCAATAATTGCTCCCTTGAGCTGTTCCCCAAGTGTAAGCATTGCAGAGCCAACAATGTAGATAAACTTAAATCTATTTCGCTTGTATTTGTTGTCTAGGGATACTACAGAAAAGCAACAGCCCTGGTTGGTCTCGGCTGTCACGAGAGTGCATCGATGGCATACCTCCAATGTCTGATGCTTGATGGAAGTGTTACCTGTGCCCGTACGGCACTAGCCAAGGTAAAGTAGAGAGAACAATGAATGAACTTATCTTACAGTGAATCACATGTATCCATAAGATAGACTCTCAAAGGCATAAAGCGGTTTTAATCCACTTTGCAAGAATTTTAGTCAACCTTGAAATGTCTTGCCGATTTGTAAAAAGAAAAAAAATATCACCCTTCATTTGTACCGACATTTTTCCTTTTTTTAGACACTACACAAGCTTCTCAGTACAGACCGAATGGGGGACATGAAAGTTGCGGGATTACAATCAGTCATCCGGTCCTTCAATGTCCAACAACCCGCTGGTGCTGAAAATACGGCGCTCATCGCTGCCGTAGATGAGGATTTACTGGAGCAGATAAAGGCTCGTCTCAGGGAAACACTCCTCCAGAGCGGATTACTCGCAACTCAGGAGCAACAACAACAAGAGAGCCAGGTAGGTGGACAGTTTTGATACTAGTAGCAGAGTAAACCTTTAAAGCTCGCATAGTGCCTCTGACAATGTACTTTTGGTCGTTCCAATGCAGCCCTCAAGGGACAGCACGATTCTCCAAATCCAATGCAGTACTGTTAAAAAGATCACCCCTTTTCTGCCCAGGGAAAATAAGGGGCATCATGCGATCCTTAAAGGGTTGATGCTGTAAGGAACAGTCAAACTTATGACTGATGTGGCGTTGTGGTAAAATGCCAGTCTTTTTGATAAGTGCTGGTCGTGTATAAATGCTGAGAGTATTTGGGTCTTGAAAATAATTCTTCAGTAAAGTAGTTGATTGTATAAATGATTGTGTTGAACAAGGGCTGGAGATTTTCAGACCTTCTAATATATTAACAACTGCCAGGACGCTAAATTGCAGTGATCTGATAGAAGTTCTTTTGAATGATAAGTCTGGTGTACCTTAAATGTTAGGTAGTTGAAACAATTACAGTACAGGTGAAAAGTCAGAATGTGCCTTAAATATGTCAGAGATGAGAGTTTATGGTGATTTTCCTGATTGTAGCCTGTAAGGATATCCAAAAACTTACATACTCTTATGCAAAACCTATATATTCAGGAGGTTCTAGGAAGGTATTTCAAAGATTTCTTGTGCACAGGCACTTCCATATGTCCAAGCTGTATTGTATAAACCTTTATTATAAAGAGTGTAGACCTTATACAACCCATTTCCATGTCAGTGATGTAAGTGGGTGGTGGTTTGATCTGAATCCCCTGTGTCCATGGCCTTGATATACTTTGGTCCTGTTTTAACCAGGATAGCCCGGATCCCAGTGTTATAACGCTGAGGTCCAGGTAGCAGTAGGGGACCGGGTTGGATTAGCTGGACACAACACGTGTATAGAGAGCACGTGTCCAGCCTATGTATACACAAACCGTGTGCACACCCAGAAACACGTGGGATTTGGGGTGTATCGACCCAAAAGGACTGGCCATTATCAACAGGGGGTGTTCAGATCTTTTGTGGACACGAAAAGATTTCGCCCCCCCCCCCCCCCACAGTAGTCAAAATTGTTTGCCACCTTCCCCGGCCCAGGGGTGCATTTTTGGCATCCCTAGCTCTTGGAATTTTCTTGTTTGGTTTTTGTGACATTTGGAAAAAAAAATTATGCGCTCTCTGATGTCAAATTTCATGCGCCCTTCTTTGATGAGAAATGATCATTCACTCAATCGTTTAACCCTTTACTGGGTAGGCTCTGTTGGCACCTTTGTCCTCTCATAGACTTCTAAAGACACTGTACTGTGTATGTCTATGGTCCTCTTGACTTTATGTTGCTGGATGGTGGGTGGGGGGGGGGGGCTGAAGTATCCATGAGTATTAGTCAGACAGATATATAGTATTCATTGGCTGAATAATGTGGTTAGGTTTTATAAGACGAGAACCTTGGTTCAGAATACCAGCCTTTTACTTGTGAAGACCAGTACTCAATATGTTAGGTAATATAGAATTGTAGAAAGGTAGGGTGGGGTGGGGGTGGTGGGCTGATGTGGGATAGTGTTGTAGATCTACATGTGGGTAGCTGTGGACAGCCTTTGTTCTTGGTGGGAGGGGGTAACTGAGATCCACATCCCCAATTCTGGATCGATTACCGTATAAACTAGTGTGAGCACAAGGGTTTGAATAAGCATTAGTCTCTTGAATAAAAAGTGAATAAGGAATATTGAGCAAGTAAAATACCTGTAGTACTCAAATAAGCGCCTCATATGAAGGGTTTTACGGTAGTACTAGTTCTGGTATTGCAGAAAGGGGGTTAGAATCAGAACCCATACAAATATATCACGAACTTCACCAAGGTGAACAACCTACAGGTTGCCTACCCTATTTCTAACCCTAATAATTTATACATGATTCAGACGGTTCGCCTGGAGATTGGCCAGGTGCCAAAAGACAAGGCATCTGTTGTTGCCAGTGCAGAGAATATGCTCTGAGATCTACGAACGGCCCCACGGACGCAGCCATCGTTACACAATGATTGTTATGAAAGGGGGACCGGGCGGGGGCTCACCTTGGCCTTGCGGGAGGGGCCCTGAAGGGGGATCCACATGGGGCCACTACCTGTTTCCTATGCATGTAGTCAGGTGTAGTTTTGTAAGCGTGTTCCTCCCTCAGAGGTCACGTTCTTTTGCAACACATGGCACTAAGCTCAGTTTTGACCAGAGAAACAGGCTTCCCTGCTAGGCAATAAACTAAACTATAACCTCGGGCAACACTAAAGTGCTGGCTTCACCTTACCCAGGTATAAAGCCTCAGGTTATTTCACAAGTTAAATAATAGCTAAAGAGGAATAAAGTTATGAATCTAGATTACCCATTGGCATTATCTGTGCATTAAAACTGTTTGTGGCCATGAAATGGTTAAAGCGATATGCGGCCTTTAACCCTTTAAAGGGCCCAATGCATTTATATACTATGCCAATTGGTCGTCATGATGATGCACCAATGGAGTTCTGGAGAGTCTGCTCGCCTGCCCTTTGTTGGAGCATCATGCCGACCTCCACCCGGTAGTGTATCAACCCCATAGGGTCGACTTTGCATCGTGAATATAATGCATTAACGCATCTGCGGGCCTCAGAGGGTTAAAGGTATACGGTTAGTACGCCCACTATAGCGGCAAAACGGTATCACTTATATAACTCGCCATACCTCAACATTAAAACCGAAGAAAAACATATTTAGAATTGAAAATTAAAAGGAAATAGAAAAATTGAGTCCATCTCATGCAGGCACAGTCACTAAGTTTTATTGAACGGATTGTCGTTTAAACTTTTACTTATACTTAAACACTTATACTTAAACACACCGTAGACACAAATTGAATAAGTTAGTAAGTAAATTAAGTTTTAAGGAAATTAATAACCGAGACAAAGGAGAGAGAAAAAAGAATTGAAGCACCAAGAGCAGAGTTTGAATGAGTGCGAGGGGCCTTGGCCTGCAGTAGTCCTGAGTCACCGTTTTGTAAGCTCTCCCTAGTTTACATAACTAGTCAGTGGTTTTATGTGTCTGTTTCACTTTCTCCTTCACATCAAACGTCTATTGATAGACGGTATAATGACAAAACTACAAATTATGGTTACAATTATCCCTTGCATAACTCTTTATGACGTCAGAGGAGGGAGGAGTCGAGAATCCGTTTTAAGTGCCTGGTGGATAATATCATATCTGATGTGGAAACAGGACAATTGTTGAAATGATATGCCCATGTTTTTGCCACGCCCAGCTAATACTTTGTTAATCCTTCCAATTAAGTTTCACATACTCGTATTTGCTCTTTGGTCAACCAAACAGAGTTGATGCTAACACAGAGCAGATCTACATGATGTTTTTTTAGAATTTTTTGGCATCCAATTGATTCCTTGCTGGAAAAGTGAGGCAAGCAAAAAAAATTTTATTTAAAAAAAAAGTTTGCCAAATATCACAAAGAGAAAAAATTGTAGAAAGTGAAGCAAGCGCAATCCGTAGACGAGATTTTTTTCAAAGAAAAAAAATTTCTATTTCCGAAAATATGGAGAGGGAAATCCGTAGACCAACTTTTTTTTTTTTGGTGTGGCCTAATGCAGAACTGGTTAGTACCGTAAATTCTCTCGTATAAGCCGCGGCTAGTACCAGAACTCAAATGAAAGTGCAGTTTCTGGGAGGTACCGTTTATATGAAGGTATTTGACACTATGAAACAGTACTAAGATGCCAATTTTCAAGTCTTCCCAAAGTCGGGGGTGCGGCTTATACGAGGTGCGGCTAATAGGAGAGAATTTACGGTAGACCTACTGGCACACCACGCCTTATATGCGAGGATGGACCCCTAGTATACAGTATAGACCTTATAGGATTGGTCAAAGACGAGAAAACTATGCTAGAAAACAGCATTAAACTCCTAAATAATGATGTGCAGAGCCCAATGGTTTGGTAACATCTGTGCACAGCATAGACTTAAGCGGGGTCTGCCCTTTATTCCTCAAGTGAAATGTCCAAACAATATGTAATTCATGTCCTCACTATTTCATAATGTGAGACTGGTAGAACTGACATATGATATCACCTGTTCAGAACTCAGTTTTCATTTTATACCTAACTACTGAGTTTCTTTTTCAGGTTCCCATTATAATTGCTTTCTAAAATTACAGATTCTGTTTAGTTCTTCTTCCCCTTAAGTTTCCTGATCTCATTCTGGGAAATACCATAAATAGTTTGCTGGCAGTTTACCCTGAACGTGCACTCTATGCACATGTGCCGAGTAGGCCCATAAAATCTGCATGGAGAGTGACTTCAGGCAAACTAGGTCATAGTGACCTGGTTGTATAAGGTACGTTATGAAAGCACGCCGTATGGCAGCCCCCCCCCCCCCCCCCACCCAACTAATACCTCCCACAGTTTAACCCATTAATGCCCACATCAGGCCTCCAGGTCAATGATCTTTTGTGTGTACCAGTATGGTAAAACGAACACTTTACAGAAACATATTTTAATGATTCATATTGATCTCCAATATGTTCAAGGAAAATAGCTTATTAGTTATCTGTGCTGAGTTTTGTCATACAGAGATATCAGCGGTATGTCAATCATGTTATATAAGCAAACACTCTGTATGAGGAAACAATAGTGATAGCGATAACTGCTTTCTGAGTCATATTAAAGCCAACAAGACTGTTATACAAAGAGTTCTACAGATTTATATAACCTGCAGGAGTGTGCTGGGGGGGGGGTGGTTACAAAATCGTCAATAACTTAATGGTTTAATCTTGATAATGCTATCATCGTAAGGGAGTGATCATTTTTAACAACAGGTGGGTTTGTGTGCAGATGCGCGAAAAAAATTTCGACCCCCCCCCCTCTCGAGGGAGTAAAATTTTTTTAACCCCCCATAAGGGACAAAACTCGCACGCCAACTTCCCCTTTTAGCCTATAGTAACCCGCAGGGTTTTCCACTGAAAACAGGTGAAATTATTATGACCCCCCCATTAGAGGTGTTGAAAAAAATCTTGCCCCCCCCCCCAAGGCCTAAAGGTAAAAAGATGTCTATAGTGAAACTATATCTTCTGTGTTGCGTGTGTGTGTGGGGGGGGGAGTGGTAACTGCGCTTGTGGCCTGGTAGTTACCCAGCTAGCACTACTCGTGCAATTTACATCATTTTTACGTGAAAACTCATGCTATTTACGTAAAAAAGACGTCATTTGGATGAGTTGTGCTAGCAGGGTAGTTCATTGGTAGAACACTTTTTTTTTGGGGGGGGGGGGCTCATAAAATCTAGGTACCTCTTATACGCGATGGTGCCTTCTATGTTGGGTACTACGGTATGTACACATAGATATGAATATATTCCTATCTATGTTGACAGATATACCTGTACGTTACCAGTACGTACACCTGTACTAAGTTAGAGCCATCAATAGGTGACATTGACCTATCTACATTTACTAGGTACAATGGGGAGTGGGCAATGATAAAAGCATGGGGCCCCTATAGGAGCCAGTCCACTGTTGGCTATACATGTATGTATTCCTACTGACAGCCCTTTATAAAATGTATCATTATGGTGGATCTAGGTTCATTAATCAGAAGTCCAGTACTGGTGAGCCAGTGGTGTGCCTAAACGTATTAAACCTCAGTGAGTTACTCGCCAATGCTGCGTCCATATAATATTGCTTTATTCGTGATGTAAATCGCGTAGCTTGTTGTTAATTAAAAAAAAAAAAATCAAAAAAAAAAATCAAATATGGACATAATTCAAGGTTCTTTTGGACTTGAAATATGATGCTTTTATTGTAGAGGTTTCTATGGAATAGAGATGCTTGAAAATCTTGGTCCTCCCTCCATTAGTTAGTGCAAAAAACGTATATTTGGGTATCATGATAAGGAAATGGTACATTAGAAGTGTGAGAGGTATTACGGTAGTACATGTACTTTAAGTGCATGATTAACGGTAGTTAAGATCGGATGACTGATAGTGATAAAGTTCTCAATAAAGTGCAATGGCCGGGCCATTGGTCGCTACGTGCAGTATAACACGGTATCCATGTCTTCATGGCCTTGACATATTTCCTTCATGTCAGCTTTACAGCCTGTATCATTCTTAAACTAAATAAGGAATGAATATGGCTTTAAAAGTATCAAGCGGCCTTTAAAGCCTTAAATAAGTGTGTGGCATTTATACAGTTAAGTACATTCCCTTGAGTGTCTACTGTAAAGGTGTCAAAAGAGAACTGTATTTAGTACCATGGTCTAAATTAGTCATACATCTGCAGCACCTGAACTCTTTTTATATGGGGCACAAACTGTGTCTGAACCATAAATTGTGAATGTGCGGCTACCTGTATCTATTTAGGTGTATACATGCTCTGATAAATATTCAAGACGTTTGAGGGCTGCAGAGTCATTAAAGCCGATTCCTTACCAGGTATACGCTTTAGTTGCCATAATGCATGAATGTGGGTCTGGCGGGTAACTTGCCAGTGCTGTAATCATGCGTCATGTAGACTCTGCAAGATTGGTTTGCTCGCACTGGGTCGGCTTGATTCACCGATGATAATACTAGTGGGTTACTCACCCAGTGCGCCAGTGCATCTTGACGACCGAGGGGCATAAAGTAAGGGTTGTTATTAAATGGTTATTCTACCTCGAACGAGGAAAATTGATCCAAAAATAACTAATAACACTCCACACATTGGCGTCATAATCTAATTAGGTTAATGTGATCTTTTTTTCTTTTAAACTGTTATAAATTGCCGTTTAATTACATCAGCATAAAAGCCGTACTCTGAGGTCAAGACAATATTATGACACTAGAGTATACGGCTGCATCGACTTAAAAGAATGAAAAAGACACCCATCACCCACACTTAAACTTCAAGCCAACTCTTAGCCGCATCTCTGACAGCACTGACTTCACAATAAAGGGCAACTTATATACAAGGTGCAATACGTCAAAAAGATAAAGAAGAACTTGTCTCTTCAGATTTAATATACATGTACATGTGTATTATAATTTTCTTCTTTCAGAACGAACCAACAGAAAAGACCCCGCTCATGGCCCTCCAAGCTGAAAACACCAACTCAGAGCTAAGATGTAAGTTTGAAATTCTACTTAAAATGCTTAAGGAAATTACATTAAATATAATCCGTAATCCTTATTGGAACGCCATCAATTCATCAAATATTTACTAGCACTGGACCATTTCAGTCCCTGGAATTGTCCATCTAAGGAATGTTTTAAATCTTTAATATGAAAATAGGTTAATCTTAAATTATTTGTTCTACCTATTTATGTTTTCATAAAAAAAAGTTGTGTGATAGAATCGAAGAACTATGTCGTATTAAATTTTAAACATACTTCTTTAAATCTACTTCTAGGTCTTTCTGCACCAAATTCAAGACCAGGGTCTCCAAAAACCTTGATGCGGCGTGGTTCGCTATCTACACTTTCCTCCTCTGAAGAAGACTGCCGAATGACTCGTAAACGATCCTCCGATGATGTCCGACGGGAAACTGTGGCACCTATGCCACAAAGAGAGGTTGCCAGTGGTTCTCGGAGCAAGGCACCACGTAAGTTGAGCCAAATATATATTTCAGACACGAACATCTTTTTATTTGTAATAGGGGAAAATGAATGAAAAAAATGCAGACAAGTGATACGGTAATCAAGATACTGATAAACAATTTTTCGCAGTTCAGATTTTACACATACAGCTTATGGTTAACAAATGCTTTAACAGAGGGTCATTAGATTATTTCTTTAATGCTTTCCGTGTGTTCCCACTATCAAATCGAAAAGTTTACTAATTCCTCTCTCAACACATGTTTTAGGTTCATCACCAAAGTCTAAAAAGATCAAGGAAGTCAAACCAGAACTACTGGAAAAGGACGACTTCGAGTGCTCTTTGTGTTACAGGTTAGTAATGTAGTTTTTTTACTCGGGATATGAAACAAGAAATGCGGTTGTGACCGCGTAAAAAAATGCCTCCCGCCGTTAAGGGAGTGATCATTTTTTAACAACAGGGGGGGGGGCCGGTGGGTTTGAGGGGGGGGTCAGAATTTTTTCAACCCCTTGAACGGGGGGGTCAGAATTTTTTCAATACCTCTGATGGGGGGGTCAAAATAATTTCACCTGTTTTCAGTGGAAAACCCCGAGCGTTACTATAGGCTAAAAGGGGACGTCCGCGCGCGATTTTTGTCCCTTATGGGGGGGGGGTCGAAAAAATTTTACCCCCTCAAGAGGGGGGGTCGAAATTTTTTTCGCGCATCCGCGCGCAAACCCACCAGCCCCCCCCCCCTTGTTAAAAAATGATCACTCCCTAATGTCAGTATACCAGTGGTTGATGACATGCCTCATAAAAGCAGCCATAAAGAAGATTTCACAATTATCAATTTCTCTATTCAGTAATTTTGTATTGTGAGACCTCATCACATTGGGCAAATGCAATCATCATAGCGCACTCCCGTACCGCTTCGCGGTACCGCCGCTATGCGGCGTGGGAGGCGCTAAAAAAAAAAACTTTTGCCTTCAGGGTCAGTATTGTCTCCCTTTTTTAAAAATAAACTCTTGTGGGCCAGCATGCTGCATGCACGCTGAGCTCGCAATGTACTCCCCAATGTTGTATTGATGCACCTTGATTGATGATGATTGGTTGATTTGATTCAACAAGTTGCACAATTTACATTATGAAAATTGAACAAGTTTGATATGAATATAGCAAGATAACGAATTGTATGACAGTCGAATGATAAATAGAATTCTTGACCATTCGATTTAATAACAAAACCTATTTTTCAACTTGAACTTTGACAGATTTTACTTTCCCTTTACAGGTTGCTTCACTCGCCAGTGACGACTCCCTGTGGACACTCCTATTGTAAACAATGCCTGGACCGGTCGTTGGATCATAACTCCACCTGTCCCCTTTGTAAAAGCTCGCTAGTGGAGGTAAGAAAACATACATACTTAGTGTAAATCGTGGTGTATATACCGCTTGTAACTATTCCTAGATTCATCTTAAAAATGAGGTTTTTTGCATGAATTAAAATTAGATGTAGTTTTGTTGTGACCCTATACTAAATCGATGATAATTGTGTTTCAGTATTTGGCCGAGAGGAGACAAGCCACAACAGATGCCATTGAAGTTATCATCCAAACCTATTTTCCTGAGGACTTCGAAGAAAGACAAAAGATATATGAAGAGGAATTGGCTACACTGTCAAGGTAATAAAGAAATTTAATTAATTTTGGAAATACCCGAGCTTTGAATGAATATAATCATGTTCAAAATGGAGAATGTTTCTGTGATATAAGAGCAGAGAATATGTCATGTGTTAATAGTTTTTAGAATTGCTTTCGTGGTAATAAAATCTTTCGAAAATTACTTTTGTAGCATCATAAATGATGTGCCACAGCTTCTGAAAATCAGTATCTGTATTTTTTTCCAGGATGGATGTGGATCAGATAGAGATTCCTATCTTTGTGTGTACATTGGGTTACCCAACCATCCCTTGTCCGCTACATATCTTTGAGCCGCGATACCGCCTCATGATCCGACAATGTATGGAGTCCGGCACCCGCCAGTTTGGCATGTGCATTCAACTCAGCAGTGAAGAGTGAGTAAATCTTTTGCTGATATTTTGATTGAAGATTCACATTAAAAATTGTTGCTCTACTTGTTGCTCAGACTTTCTACATGCCCCCTTTTAATGAAAATGGGACGCTCCAATATAGATCATAAAGATCTCTGCTGTATAGCATTGTATATTCTGACGATGACAATCTATAAAAAGGAATTAGGGAGATAGCAAACCTTGTAATCATGTCCATAGATTATAAAGAACAGTTATCATTTTTTTCATCAGCACTGACTTTGCTGACATCGGGACGATGCTAGAGGTCCGGAATGTGCAGTACTTCCCTGATGGTCGGTCGGTGGTGGACACTGTTGGTGGACGACGCTTCAAGGTGATCAGTCGCAGCCACCGTGATGGGTTTAACACAGCCAAGGTTGAATTCCTCAAAGACAGAGAGGTCGCAGAGGGAACAGAACAAGAAGGTGAGAGTTTGAAATGGTCGAACTGATCAAGAACATGACTGAATATGAAATTTGATTTCTGACTTTTTCATGGATTTAGATATTTATGCCTGAAAAGCCCATAATGGGAAGAAGAAGGTGAATACTCAGAGGTCTCAATTACTTACCCCGTCTCCTTGTTTTCCTGTACAGAATTGCAGCAGTTACTGACCGAGGTCTACACCGAGGCTCGGGACTGGTACAACTCCCTCTCCACCCCCACACAGCAGCGCATCCAGCAGCACTTTGGCGACTTCCCCGAGCCAGAGGCAGATCTGCAGCGTTTGTCCCAGGGCCCTGCATGGCTCTGGTGGGTCACCGCAGTCATGCCACTAGAACAGCGCGCCCAGCTGACAATCCTGGCCATGACATCTCTCCGGGAGCGCTTGGTCACTGTGCGCCGGGTGTTAGCTTATGTCCGACGCCAGACACCGCGCTGACTAGCACTGGGCGAGCTACTCGCCACTCGATCCATACGCCGTCTTCTGCTCCTTGGGTTGCTCCTTCTGCTCGCTGCCTTCCTCCACTCACTCGGGGGCGGGGTCACCTTTCATGGCAGTCCATCAGGATGACAGACATGGCCTTGTGCTAATCAACGAACTCATGATAGCAAATTTCTCTGCCAGTCAGGAGACAATTTTTCGTTGCTATCTCCAATGAATCAACGAATAAACTGACGTATAGTCAAAAAGACAAAATTCTCTCTTGGTCATGGTGGGAGTTCAAAAGCAGCCCACCGCGTGACTGATAACGCCTTGTGCTGTTCAACGAACTGCTATATATGCAGGGGATGACTTGCTCTGTCAGGATCAATTTAATAACAGTGGATGATTACTTGTTGAGTTTTCATGAACTAGTTCCTTGTACAAGCTAGTACTAGTTAATGCACAGTGTCACCATAGGACCTGAAAGCCGCTGATTCCTGAGTCCAAGACTCTAGAAGGATCAGTGTCAGGAGTTGGCATCCAATCCAAACTGTTGACTGTTAAGTAGGAAAATGTCACTGCTTAGTATAGAAACCTTGCTAGGGGATTCTCCTAACAGGGAGGAAAATACCACTGCTTGAACCTGTATTGGCCATATTGCGCCTCTGGGTTTATGTTCCTTTTTTGTCATGATGTACCAATGCAGTGCTAGTAAGTAACTTGCCAATACTACAATGGTACATTTCGGTGATCTGTCCGAGTGTTTTCACTCGGTAAGCTATGTGTGATGCGTGAATGTGATATTAGCAAGACAGTCTGCCATGTCGCATTCATGCATCATGACAACCAATGGTCAGAGTGCATTATTGTACTAAGGCCCGTCTAGCGTCAAACACAGACAGAAAGGGAAAACTATACATAATTATGTAAATAACTTTTATTACCAGAATCTTACCTACCTCAGGTATTTCCCTTTTAGTGTGTGTGTAGTATGTACTTGTATTTATAATTATGTGAATTATTAGTTCTCCAATCAGGGTCCTCTGTGGGCTAAATGTCTCCTGTTTATTGTCATGTCTTCTATGTACACTGACATGTTTTATTCTATTCTAACCCTTTAAGGGCTGCATAGTGGCTAGGAACATTATATCCATTGGATGTCATGATGCATCAATGCGCTCCTCATGAGTCTACTTGCAAGGAAATGCTGGTCACATAGGGTTGATACACTCCAAGAAGTTGGCATGATACAAATATGCAGTCCTAGATAGTAGACTAAGCAGGACTGCATTCTGGCATCAAGAGGGGAAATGGACATAATGCATTAGTGCGTTATACTGTCATTAAAGGGTTATTGACTCGAGGATATTTACATATAGCTTCTTCTCAATGTTTGTAGTTAATACATATACACACGTATAGCTACAAATATATGATCATTTCATTGTTGAAATACACCAAAAACACTCTAGATCTAGACCTTCAAAACTGGTTTGTCTGAAATGAATGATGATGCTGTGTCAGAGAAAAAATAAATCTGATTTTATGTAGGATTCCTGATTTATTTTTTATTTTATTAATTGCTCCGGTTACACTTGAGGTATCAAACAAGAAATTTATAAATGGTGTTAGTAAAGTGTGATGTGTCGATAGAAAACGTGCAATTCTATATTTTTTTCCTTGGAGTCTTCGCAAAAACTTATCTGTTCCCACTTCCATAACATCACACTTAAAGGCGCCAGTCATGAAAGATTTAACGTGTGATATATATCACATATGGCCCAGGGTCTACTATCCCCCCCCCCCCAATATAAAAATTGGGCGTTGTGCATTGAAGCACAGGAGGCTCAGGGTAGGTACCATAAAACCCTCTATCAACCCTGTAGGGTGACAGGAATCAGCACTTGCGACTAATTACTTACAAATAGAGACTATTATCTATACATGTACTGACACCAGTCTGGCATAATCTTCTCTTACTAAACCCCTTGGACCGCTGGCCCCCTGGTGTGCTGGCCCCCCGGACACCTGGCCCCTGGAAACCTGGCCCCCTGGACACCTAGCCCCCACAGAAAACTTTATCCTCATGTGACGGTGTGGTACACCTCTGTCCACATCGACACTACCTAATCAAATGAGACTGTTGCTAGTCTAGGCCCATAAGTTGCTATGGAAATCTCCCCACTTCCTGTATCAAAGATTACAGGAAGTTACATCACAATGGGGTCACAGCCAATCAATGGCCCCTACCTACCGGAGGAGTGACTCTCCCAGCATTGGTATAATTTGTCCAGCCATATCTTTTGAACTCTAATCTAGGGACCATGTCCCTGGGTGATGTGTTGTTAGGTTTCGACCCCTAGGGTCTCATCAGGTGTCATATAAAGAGAGGTGCTAAATTAGGCTTGTGACAGTGTCACTAAATTTTCAATACCATTATAATGGAATGTAATAGAATATATGAGGATGAAAAAAAAAAGAAGAAAACTTTATCCTTAGCATGCTTAGTTTATCGCTCAGTCCCCAATGTGTGTGTATAGCTTGGACACTGTAAACATTGCCTGCTGAAAAAAAGTGTCACTTGGTGATTACCCATAGGACTCCATGTGCTAATTTCATTGCCAAAATCTATCTGACCCATAGACCCAATGGTTAAAGAACTTGTAGTCAGTATAGCTCCCAAAAAAATGATGTAAGTACAGCAGCTTTTTTTCGTAGAGAAAGACATCACTCACCATAAAGGACAAAATGTTGTCTGATAGATGAGATTTGAAACTTTCCTTTGGCTTTTGAAAAATGTGTAAACTAACAGTATATCACTGAATGATTACACCCTAAAGTTGGTGATTACAAATTTGTGGATCTGACTGAAAAGCCGGCTCCAATAGCCCAGGGGATACCCTAGGCCAATTATGCCCCAAGCACCGAAAATAGAGCTAAATTATAGGTGCCATAGGTAATCATCCCTCCAAGTCTAAACGCACCGGGTAGTTACTCACGATGATGCATTATGCACGTTCTAAAGTGATGACTAGGATTCTACTTGAAAACCTTTTCCAATGTTCAGCATAAACATACAAACTTCCTATTTCTAGAGTTTTGGTCTTTTACAAATTGATGCTTCCTTTAACTTAAGTCAAAAGTAGTCATCTGCAAAGACGTGTACTGCAAGAAGAAAAAACAAGTTATAACTATCAATTATATTGCACATAACTTACAGCTATATATTACACATTGAAGCACAAAATAGGATGAAGTGCACTCACCAGGGTTGCATTCATACTTCACTTTTATTGACTTGCATGTAAAAGTAATAATAGCCAGCATGCAATGATTGGCAATAATTATTTATTAAATGCATTCTTCGGGTGCTTATATGGTGCAAATGTGGAATGCCTGAGTTGATAAGACATTCTCCAGCTCATTTCCTATAGGGCCACACCAAAAAAAAAGTTGGTCTACGGATTTTGGTTTTGAAAAAATGGTGCGAGCGAGCAATTTTTTTTTTTTTTAAGAATTTTTTGGTGTCCAATGGATTCCTTGCTGGGAAATTGAGGCGAGTGAACAAATTTTTTTTTTTAATAAAATATTGCCAAATATCACAAAGAGAAAACTTGTAGAAACTGAAGCGCCCGAAATCTGTAGACAAGATTTTTTTCAAAGAATAAAAAAATTTGTATTTCTGAAAATGTGGAGAGGGCGATCCGTAGACCAACTTATTTTTTTGTTGTGGCCTAAGTCAATTAGTGTCAGGAAAGTACAATTTCCATCCGTTATTAAAGCGCCACATGCCATCTCCAGATTCATATTTCTTTGTCCTCTCTTATGCAGAGAGCATCTTCGATTGTGCCCTTAAACGAAGACATCATTGACGAGTCAAGTTAGACAATATATCAAACCAATCAATGGCTAATGCCTTTTAACTTGAACTCCTCTGTAGAAGGGACTATCACAGAATCAATTTTTGTGTCCCATTTCTATGTCTATGGGCTTAAGTCTCTAAAAACAGCGTGGAATAATGATTGAAAACAGCTTTGCCGTCTGTGAAAATTATTTTAGTGAGATATGTTTATAAATATATTTTTTGAATTTTTTCCCCAAAAAAACCATAAAAATGCAGATCTTAAGAAAAAAGGCTACTAATAACGCTGGTTTACCCTTTGAGAAAAGGCCTCATTCTACACAGAAAAACAAATGAAAATATCCACCGTCCTCTTTGGAGTCTGGACAACATTTTCATTAATAAATTTTGAAGAAAAGTGATTTTTTCTTCTGTTTCAGCCATTTTGAATGTATCTAGATATGGGCAGGTGATTTATCTTATTTTCAGTGTTAGTTCATAGGTTTAGTCCTAGAGGGCGCATCAGTACAGGGTCTTACCGTGGGCACTAGTGTGTAGAATTTAGAGGGACCTACTGTGTTTTATAGACTGACACAAGTCTGTCCCGTTCTACCTTGCTAGGCCTACAAGAATGGGAGCTGCAGCAGATCGCCAGCTAATGAGTAATAATGTATTTCATTGACAACAACAAGAGGCCATTACTGACCTATGCACAATAACTTGACTCGTCTTTCAAAGGATTTCAGACACTCTTCTATAATAATAGTTTCTATGAGCACTGCACCTTGTTATTTTTTTGGGGAGTAAATGTACTTCTGCGAATGCCCCTATCGAATCAAACCATTGTAAAAATAATCTCCAGTGTTGTTTGTGATGCTTTCACAAAAAGTTTATCAACAATTTCTGTTTTGTCACTTCCTGTAATTTGACTAGACCCAGCAGAGAGAGAGACTTTATAGTACATGTATTGTACGGTTGTCTTTTGCCAACAAATATTCTGGTACTAAAAAACAAAATAAAGAAAATGTCCTATACAATTGTCACTTGCGCTTAGAACCTAAAGGTTGATAATATATTTCCTTAAGCATTTAAGTGCAGCGTTAGGAATTAAAGCGTTTCCATTATTTATTGCCATGATGCCTCAATGAAGTACTAGAGAATACACTCACAAGAGCTGCATAGGCGCATCATGACGACCTTTTGACTTTAAATCTGGATGCATCATTTGGTACTTAAAGGGTTTAAAACATAAGAACTTGCATTGATTAACTGTCATTAGCTAAATACATGTACCACAGGCCATTGTCCTTCAAACTTCTCAACTTATTATTTGACGCAGGTGGTAGGAATGAACATTTATTAAGACGCTGTTAAAAAGAGTGGCTGAATAATGTCAAGAACTTGCTATTACTGATAAACAGCTTTTCCACCATGGTAGGGAACCAGCCCTGGGGTAATGCTTCACCATCTTACTTCATTGGAGTCACCTTTGCAGTGAGAACCGCTCCATGTGTAAGTATTTAAGGGAGTGGTCATTATTTATCAACAGGGGGGGGGATGGTGGGTTTGAGGGGGGGCGTAAAAATTTCAGACCCCTCCCGAGGGGGGGGGGCTAACAAAATGTTGGCCCCTCTTGAGGAGGGGCTAACAAAATTTACCCTCTTTTGAGCAAAAAAGCCCTGCGCTACCATAGCTCAAAGAGGGGCACGAAAATTCTCCGCGCCTCCGATTTGGGGGGGGGGGCGCAAAAATTTTTGACTGTCGTCGAGGAGGGCGTAAAAGATTTTCATGCGTCTGCGCGGAAACCCACCATCCGCCCCCTGTTGATAAATAATGACCACTCCCTAAGGTCTGCAGGCTGCTCTGATACATAAAACTTTGAATTTAGTCATGGTGATGGATGAATGTAGCCCTGAATACTGGAGATTACTTCAGCGGTAGGCCTACTGCATCCAGGTATCATTGATTCCTACAAGGATGGTATAGTTAAAGGTAGGCGGATGTGCAGGGTTATATCATAGTCGATCATAGGCATCAGTGTTAAAATAGTATTTGAGTCAGAAATTACAGAATGGCATTTGTACCAATAATAAACTGGTATCTTGCCCTAGCTGTATTGACTCTCTCTCTCTCTCTCTCTCTCTCTCTCTCTCTCTCTCTCTCTCTCTCTCTCTGGGGGTGTGGATGGGGGGTCCCCCATGTCACATGTCAATTTTAAGAAATGGTTATGTCACATGTCACTTAAATCCCCATGTCCCATGTCACCTCTAAGAACCTCTCATGTCACATGTCGATTTTAAGAAATGGTTATGTCACATGTCACTTAAATCCCCATGTCCCATGTCACCTCTAAGAACCTCTCATGTCACATGTCGATTTTAAGAAATTGCCATGTCACCATGTCAAATTTAGTGGTCCACACCCATCTCTCTGTCTCTCTGTCTCTCTCTGTCTCTGTCTCTCTGTCTCTGTCTCTCTCTCTCTCTCTCTCTCTCTTTCTCCAACCAGACACCCATATCAAACTGAAACCTGGTCATTAAATCAGTCAAATAAACTAAGACATCAAGTGCAGACTATTCCCTACATCCTATACCATGGGAGGCTATAAAGGATAACATTTAAAAAATGTATATAGTCAGAACATTCCAGGTATCCGTGCATCAACAACTAGTTAGTGTACTTACGTTTACAGACATGTAACCACCAAACACCCACAAATTCCACACACAGCCCAGGATGCTATAAATAGATTGGGAATTTCCCACCACCCCACCAGTGAGTCACTCACTCGAGCTGTGCGCATGCTGAGCGGGTCACGTCTATTTACCCCGCGCGTCTGTGTGACCTAGTTTCACCCACTCACCAGGCAGTGACTCAACCCTCACCTTCTGATTACCAGAATTTCTACGCAGTCTCTTCCTCACCAACACGATGCTAAGCTGTGATGGTGACACCTCCCTACAGACAGACCAATCAACATGTAAATATTTAATTACTGAGAATTAATATCTGGATATTTTTACGCTTCATCTACAAAGGGCATCGCCTGCGTTAAAGTTCCAGAGTCTACTTATCGTATACTACTTGCCTCCCGCATTGACAGGTGTGGCCATGGGACTGACTGGCTGTTTGTGATGTTCAAGTCAAGGTGAGTTGAGCTGTGGGAGAGTTAACTCTTTTGGTCTTTCGGGCCACTGATGATACACTCCCAAAGCACCATTGCAGTGCTGAGGACTAAATCACATCCTATATTTAATACTGCAATGCTCACATATTTAATAGGCATTTAATACCGCAATGCTCACATATTACTCCAATGCTCACATGAGCGACAGTTTAAGAGTCTATGCATTGACTACGGCACATCATGATGATTAATGAAAACATAAACCTGGAGCAATCACACCACCCTTGATGGGTTATGGGTTGATAGGCCAAAGGGTGGGTTTATACAACCACAGAGTAGGCCTATAATTATCTTGTTCATAAATGAAGCACATGCAGGAGGTCCTAAAGGCCCGGGGTCTATAGGGTGAAATAAACATGTTATTTAACTCTTGTACAAATCCAAATAGTCATATATAAAGGACTCAAACCCCTACTATGATATACTCAAAAGAGCCACAGGGTACATTCTCATAGATCCTACCAAACACACTTCTATTATAAAATGAGTATATCATTTGGATATTTTCAAATGTGGCCAGTTTATGAATGACCATTCATAACTATGTTATGGAATACCCAACAAATGCATTAGAAATATGTAAAGTTAATATCATCAATCATGTGTGACCAGTAGAATCCTATATATTTAGATGAGTTAGGTTTCCAAAATATGAAATATTTAATGATACGAGGTCAGGTTTTCAACATTTTTATAATCTCATTCAGAAAACAAGCATTGGCATGTTTTTTTTGTAATTTCTAACCCTCATAAAAACACCTTGTGGCTGGTATCTTTTCAAGTGAAAATCCAAGTCAAAGGTGACTTTCAGTTTGATGCTGTCAAAGTGAACTCATGCAACCTGGGGCTGAAGTCTTCTGTGGAGAACTGGAGGGGTGATAGTAGGGGTCAGATTTCAAAAGGTGTGAATTTTGCTAGAAGGATCAATTTGTCAGAAAATGCCTATTCAGGTTTTTGAAAGAGTCAAATTCCTAAAATAATAATAACAAAAAAAGGTCAGGGTTTCAGAAAAAAAAATCTGGAAATTTGAGTGATATGAAGATAACATTTTGACTTTTTAAATTCAAAATCCAGAAAAGAACAATTTGAAAAGTTAAAATGTCCATTTTCTGAAGAACTACCCAATTCAGGAAATTTTCTGATAACTTGAACTGTTCCTGAAAATTTAAGTTTGCAAAATCCTGAAAAAGCAACCCTAATCTGAATTTTGTACTTGGAAAGTCAAAATGTGCATTTCCTGGCCCTTTTTTGACATTTGAGTTTGAAAAGCCAAAATGTGCATTTTCTCACACTGACAACCTGACTCTCTTCCCAAAATTCAACTTTTTCAAAACCTTAAATAAAGATTTTCTGACAAACTGACTCGTCTTGCACACTTTTTGAAAATCTGACCCCTAACTCCGCTTCCCCCAAATATACTGCATGAGTTGACAGATTGACAGCATCAAATTAAAAATCACTTTTTTAACATTTTCACTTAAACTGTGCAAATTTCCAAACACCATGAACATACCAATCACAAGCTGTTTTGAATGAGTTGACAGATTGACATCACCCATTTTCAAATTGAAAATCACTTCTGATTTTCATTTTTCGAAAATTGTTTCACAGAGCACCCAGAGTGGTCAACACAGTGCATGGGAATCTTCTTTAATGCCCCTCAACCACCCTTTTGGTATTAAGCAACATTTGAATGTCCCCTATGTTATTGCAGTGCTCGGTATGAGGGTAGTGAAGGCGACCTATCAGGCACCTGATGACAAGTCAGTAACCCGCAGGTTTGAAACTAACCTTGATGTGGCCTCTGACTACCAAAGACTTGTCTCTAAACTGACTCAACTCTTCCCTGAGCTTGGTGCAGGCAACTTCACAATACATATTCCAGGTGAGAGCAACTTTTAGGTGCTGATTAAAAATTTTGAGGTAATTGTATGGACATAGGCAATCAACTAGTACTTTTTCCTTATGAAGGTGGATTTTATAATGGATGTTCCTTCTATCAATAGTTGATGATGATGATGATGATGATGATGATGATGATGATGATGATGATGATGATGACAATGATGGTGTGCTTTTGAAGTATTGCTGAAGAGTACAGGGCAAACCAACAATTTCCTTGATTTGAGGGCAATTAGGGCTAATCTTCCTGACAAATGGGTCTTGAGGACATTTCCTTCTATTGATGGCTATTTGGGATTGTAGGGCTTATTATTTATGGGTACATCACTCTGAACAACAACTCCCATATCTTAATTATTAGATATTCAATGCCGTTGAGAATGTAGATTTAGATATATGGAAGCCCTTGTACTTGAGTTATGCTGCTTCTTATAGTCTAACATCTTGTTTTCACAGATTCAG
Source organism: Acholoe squamosa (assembly GCA_949317995.1). Classification (NCBI taxonomy): domain Eukaryota; kingdom Metazoa; phylum Annelida; class Polychaeta; order Phyllodocida; family Polynoidae; genus Acholoe; species Acholoe squamosa. The sequence goes on from OX439042.1 coordinate 63,177,993, forward strand.
GAGGAGACACGGTTATTGCAGCGACTGAAGATGACATCTTTGTGGCGCTAGGATCAATGCCTCCAGGAGGCACACTAAACATAACCATTGAAGGTACAGTTAATTCTGGCATCATAATGATAATCTCTATGGAAAATAAGCAAATTTTGGGACAAAATCCTCTTTCTCTAGACATGAATTGTTGCTGTCAATGCTGAATTTTGAGGGGTCATGGGATGCAACAACTTTTCAATTTTAAATATGGTGGAACTGAATTGAATGAAATGGTGGAAAGGGTGTAATTTTCACTACAGAAGTTGCAATTACTGACTGAATTCCTTTAAGGTCCAATGATATATAATCTTGCAGAAAAGAAACGGTCGGGTGATTCGACGTCAAGCCCAACTATAGTTTGTGATAGCTGTGGCACATCTATATACGGTCACCGTTACAAGTGTACCGTGTGTACAAACTTCCACCTGTGTGTTACATGTGAGCAGCGTGGCCGGCACTCACACCACCCCGTCATGAGGACCACCACTGATGCCCTAGATGTACAGGTATGTATTCAAGTAGATCTGATTATTGATTCTTTGTTATCCAAATATAGCTTCCTAAAGCTTTTGTTTAGGGATGTAAATATACATAGTAATGCATGATATCAACCGATTGGGCTGGTGTTATGTAATGTTATTATTGTATCAAAATTTTCCACAATAAAAGAAATTTGTATGTCAAGAAAAAAAGATTTGGCAAGGTGTATTATTCATACAATGGACAGGGAATGAAATTATCACAATGTAGCTGAGATCTGATATCTTGAAATTATTTCTTGATTTCAGAAACCATCCAGTCAGAGAACAAGGCTTTGGGACATGGGATGTCACAGGCACAGCCCCTTGTTCGAGGACTATGGGTCAAGACCGAGGACAGCAAGACCATTCGGTTCAGGATTCTTCCACTGCCTTAATCCTTCAGCATTTGAGGAATTTCACCAAATGGCAGCTGACCTTACCAGGGCTTGGTGTGGTTCTATGCCACCACCAAAATCAAATCCTCATTCCTCCAATGTGCAATCTTCACAACCGGGCAGTGGAACCACACCAACTCAACCATTGAATACTACGAAACGCACAGACACTCAACAAGGAGATGCTGGTTACCATGGTTACACAAAGAGTGAGCAATTTGATCAGGGTTTATTTACACAGATGGTAGATGAAATGACTGAAAAGATGAATTCCACAATGGATTCCATTGGTGCAAATCATAAGGTTAGCAATGGCCAGACTGTAGGAGATATTGGCAGGCGTCATCATTCTGAAAATCCTCCATCTGATTTTGTGCAAATGACAGAAATGCTGTCACCAATGATGAAAAACCTAATAGGAGCTGTAGGTGGAGACTGTAATACACAGCAGGATGTTCATAAGAAAAATGGTTACCAGGATAATCAGAACAAAGATACTGTTATGAACAAGAAGGAAGTTGAACAGACTAGACCTCATGTGAATTCTGATACACAATACACTCCAGATGTGACTTCTAGGTTGAAATCTAGTCCATGCAGCAACAACAAAGATCCTAATGTAGACTTAGGTTCAAAAGTACCTACTAAAAAGCAATCGATTCAACCAGCTAAAAGAATTCCTGGGGCAAAGTTGGGTTCACATGAAGGATCTAGCAAGCAGTCTAGTCTGTCTTCCAATATCAGAGCTCCTGGTGCAGACTCAAATGTTCCTTCAAAGAATCCTGATCCAGGATTAAGTTCCCCTGTAACGTATAAAAGGCAGTCCAGTCCATGTGCTAATGAAAATTCTGATTCACAGTTAGCATCAACTGTAGCTTATAAAAAGCAGTCTATTCCATCACCAATCAACAAAAGTCATCCTACTACAAAGGCTGACAACAAAGAGCAATCTATTACATGTACATCTGAGAGCATCAATTCTATTCCATGCACCAAGGACAAGGCTTTGCCTGATCCACCACAATATGCTACAATTCAAAGTGGATTAAAGCTGTATCCTAAGATGGACCTCACCAACAGCAAGACCAGCAGCAAAGAACATTTGGTTAAATCTCCCATGAATACAGGAATACCACGATTCAGCGCGGCGAGCATACAAAACATGAGTTCCAATACTGTTGATGATAAACAATCTCATCCTTCTTTCTTTAATAAAACACAATCAGTTTCTAAAACAACAAACAGCAGCCAATCAAGAACAAAGTCCACCTCAGAAATATGTCTCCCTAATTTTAAAACAGAGGTCTCGTCTAGTTCTTTTAAACAGACAGGAAAAGCAGGGTCATATAACAGCAACAAAGAACAGTCCTCAACTAGTGGACTGTCAACTCCAAGTAACACTAATACAGAGCACTCAACTCCAAGTGACACCAAATCTAATTCAGAGCTGTCACCTCCAAGTGACACCAATACTAAAACAGAGCAGCCAACTTCAAGTGACACTAATACGAACACAGAACTGTCAACTCCAAGTGACACCAACAGCAATGCAGAACTGCCATGTGATACCAACAATGTGCTGTTAACTCCATGTGACCCCAAAAAGGCACTGTCAACTCAAAGTGGTACTAAAAAGTCAACTCCAGATGTTACCAAAGAGGTACTCTCAACCCCATGTGACATCAATACAGAATTGTTAACTCCATGTAACTCCACTAAAGGAAGAACCAATGAATGTAACTCTACTGGAAAACCATTTAATCATGGGGATAGTACAGAAGAGGGATCTAGTCAATGTGGTGAAAGAAAGGAACTGTCTGACACAAAAGCCTGCAAGCAGGGGCAGCCATCTGCAAGCAGGGACAAAGCTAAACATATGGACAGTTTCATACAACCAGAGCTCTCTGTTTTTAGGGCAAAAGAAGGAACACCTGATATAAGTGATTGCAATTGTACATATGGAAGTAGCAGTAAAGGATGTGGTACAACTCTAATGCAGGATGAACAGATGTCTGGACACCCGTCAGAGGGTACAGAATCGAACCAAAAATGCACCCGAAACAGCATCCAATCTACTTCAGTGGACTTGCACCCAGGGCATATCATTACAACACCTCACACAAACTCAGTGGAAAAGAAGCACTGTCAAGAGCCAGTCAATAATGTCAATTGCAAACAATCTTGCTCTGGCAATGCCAAACATCGACCATCAAGTATCCCCCAGCTTGCTGCCAGGAAGAGCCTCTCATCAACTTCTGATGTGAGCGATAGCGGATACACTAGTGCTCACTCCACTCATATTAGGAGGCCCTACTTTGACCCGCGGCGCGGTTCAGCAGCTAACAAGGCATTTACTAGAGTCCGAAAACCCCCTACTGGTGACACAAAGAGGGGAAAAACTTGTTACTGTAGTAAGTGCAATATCTACTGTTATCTTTTCTGTACATTATTCTCTTGCATGGAAGAACTATAACTGACCCAACAGGCATCATACCACCTTCCAGAAAGACATAGGATTTTTTTTATTACATATAAGCAGATATAGGATTTTTTTTAGTCTTTTGTTAGTGTAAATATGAGGGTTAAAGCTCTGAAAACATTTTATGTGACAGTTTCAATTAAGATAATCCCTTTTTTCAAACTATCAATTTTCCGGATATTTGTGACACACTTTCGAAAAATCAAAGAGGAGAAAAGTGAGGATAAAATACATGATTGGCATAAGGTTCTTGGCCACAGGATTGACATGCTGCTGACAAGCAGTCTCTAGCCCTAATTTCCACCAGTAATTTCGTTTTAATGTATCAATGCAATGACAATTATACTTATGTCACTGTAGTACATGTCACCCTTAAATTCATACATAAAACCAATAGGAATTTGTTATATTTAAAAATCTTGGTTATTTCAATAACTTCTCAATTTCATTGTAGGTAACCCTTTCAATACGAAGCTGATACACCAACTGACCAGTCCATGCTATGAACCCAAACCGGGAACATCCAGTATGCCGGATACTGACACCACACCTGCCGCTGATGATGACAAGAACACAGAAGATGAAAGTAAGTTCTGGGTGTAATTTGGTGTGAATTATGGCTGTTACTGCCCTTAATTTCACAACATATATGATTGTCCCTAAAATAAAGTCACTTCCTCACACCCGGGCTTCCCTAGCCCACTTAAGAGTCTTAATCTCCTCTTTCCTATCCCCTCAGGAGGACGTCAGTTCGATATTTGGCGAAACTCTGAAAATTATTTTTGGGCACTTCAAAAGTGGGGTTATACCCTAATCAGAGTGACAAATACCTTCAAAATTAATCACTTAGGGTTGGGTGTATCTTTAAGGATTATCAGAATTATAAAATATTCATTTTAATTTTTTTTTCATATCATTTCTGTAGTAAAATATCACCTTTGAAACTCTGAAATCAGAGAAAATCTGAAACTCTGTCGGAGGTGTGTGGTGCACATATGCGTGGGCACCAACACATTTCTCTGTGACTTTGTGTAATGTAGTTCTCGCCATGAATATGACCTTAGCTGTCGAAATGGTGTTAAACAACTATTACTCACTCACTTCCTCACACCACAATTTCTAAACTATATATGTAGAACAACCTACTTTTTGTTGCGGCCCATTCAATCTACAGAGTTATTATTAACAGTTAATTCGGGTTTGGGCCTTTGTTTAATTTACTCCTGGAAATTTCGTCGCGATAGAACACTGCCTACCTACAGCTGTCTAGATCTGCCCTTCAGATTCCATTGGAGAATCCCTTCCAACACAAAAAGAAACTACTCTTGTCTCATCTGCTTTCAGAACTGGCCAATGCCCTGGATTCACTGGAGTCAATGGGGTTTGCGGATGTCGGTGGTTCACTAACGGAGTTGTTAAAAGAGGAAGATTACGACGTGTGGCGCGTTCTAGAACGTGTTCTTACCTACTGAGGTTATAGATTTTACTTTTAAAGGATGCACAATGCCTCAAATTCAAAGGTTGAATTACTTAAAAGTTTTAATTACTTGATCTTTATAATGCATCAATGGTGTCTTGGCAAGTCTACTCCAGCACCACATTAATGCATCATGACGACCATAGGAGTTTACATTCATATCGAGAGTGGAACTTTTGAATGTAAATAGAAATGGATTTCAAAATGTTATCTTATATACTCTGTCAACCTACAGTGTTTTACTGTTATATGTAGGTAGGAGACCCTGGTGGTAGGCCTATATGATAAAGAGTATTTTTGAGTCCTTTAGGGCACATGTACAGAAAGACGAATGCTAGATGTACTTTAGTAGATTATCAAAACATATCCTGAATTATCTATGATGAAGCCTACTGCATGCAGTCTGATCGTTAACAAACTATCATCTGTTCGAGGTATGCTATCTTTTAGTTATCATTCATTGATTGGACATCCTTCCAATCGGATATGTGATTGCCAATTGCGGGAGTGACAATATTCGACATAATTTAGCGCCCACTATGTCAGATAGTCATGATGCATGAACGCACTACGTTGTCCTTGAAGGGTTAACCGCAATATATGTACAAGGTTGTGATGTGTTAAAATCTCTTTAATCTTATGACTTTTCATCTTATGTGTCAATGTCATCTAGATCTGTTACCCATGTAGGGTAGATTCGCCCAGAGTCGAACACATACCTGGAGTAGGCCACTTGACCCTATAGCTATTTATGAATACTAAACCTTTAAAAGGCGATATACCTTCGTGTGATCCTAATCCATACCCCATCCCTGTCTCACATACAGGATCCCCAGGGCAATGGGAAGAAATTATAATAAGGCATGTTATTGCTGTTTTTATGTGTTAACAAATTTAAGACAGTATGAGTAATGAACAACTGAACTTCAATTGTCGTCTAGAAGTATATGTCCAACTCATGGTAAATCTACCCAATACCCTGGCCCCAGTATAGTCTTGGGATGCCAACATAATAGCCAGGCGTATATCAGCTAGATAGTCGTCAGTGATAGCACAATTGTATCTGTGATGTGACATCTTGCCAATTCTATTTTCATGAATACTCCCTTATATTCATATTGAAAGCATATATCAATGCAGTAGTATACATTCGTATGGACTGCAGTTGAACCGAGGCATTGGTGTATCATCACTTTTGAATAATGTGAAGGATATCAGTTCAGAAAGTCGGCAAGCAGCATGAATGTTTAGTACAGTAAGAGTAACATTCATACACCATTACACCTTACAGGATTAACTTAGAAATACATGCACAGAATGGTTCAGCGTGAAAAAGTTTTCATAAGTGTCTTGTTTTAGAAATTTCTAAATTCGATATAACTAGATTTTCCTAAATTTATTCCTTTTTTTTAATCAGTTTTTATACTTTACAAAGAATGCTGAACTTCTTCAGAATGTTTTATTTACACTCCGGCCTACATTCCTGTTGTATAGCGTCACACGTACAAGTATTGACCTCAGCTCAAGGTTCTACCTATTCAGGGGTGTGAAATCCCAAAACCTATTTCCTCTGAAGTGTAATATATACGGCTTGCTAGCTAATGTTTCAATGTTGGATAAAAGTGATCTATATGTTCTTTGGGCAGAATATAACACACTCTGTTGTACAAGTATGTTTGGAACTACCATTGGGATGCCCACATTTTTCAATCTGGAATGGTATTGGCAGAAATTCTAAGTCAGACCCCCCCCCCTACAAATGGTAAATTCTTTTCTCAGTGGATTTGCATAGATCTCAAGAATGGTCTTTCTGAGCATCAAAAACGCGGATTTCCGCGGAAATTTCACACCCCTGCTATTATTACAAAACTAACCTACCGTAATCTCACCCGTAGAAGACGCGTTGCGCATATAGGACGCACCCCCTTCTTGGTACAAGCATTTTCGCCTATAAGACGCACCTCTTAGGGCTCAATTTTGTTAATTTAGTACATTTCTATAGTAAAAGTACCCCTCGTATAAGACGCACCCCCAACTTGAGAATAAGCTATAAGACGCACCAGCATTTTGTTTGGCGTAGAGGGCGCGTCTTATACGCGGGAGATTACGGTAGTTAACTCTTGTATCATTTGTGAAAGTTACCTATTGCTAAGTAAATTTACTTCAGTATTGCCCCCTGGTGTTTGTTTCAAGTTACCGTGCTACCACCTAGTGCTATATTACCACACTGTTACGGCACTGTTTATGCTCCACTGAAGTTGGGCATGTTCCCTCCCTCCACGCACTGGACGTATGAACACAATGATCTTCAGTATCTTTATGCCTCCCCATATGACTAATAGTGCTCAAACCCATTGTATTTTACACCGAATGAATAATGAGTGTATTGTTGGAATAAAATACCCATATGGGTTATTTGACTGGATTCATAACTCCTTATGTAATGAACTATATCAAGGATGGAATATGCAGTTTCATTACGCTAAGGTCAAGGTGAACGATGAGGAGTCTTCGGCAACAGTTTCTCCACGAGTATGTTTGCGCTGATCCAAAAGAGGCCGGTATATTGGCAGACACGGATGGAGAAGCTAGGAGCCAAATACTGGTCAGAGTTCACCTTTACATTTATTTCAAGGCGTTTCAATTGATACTTGATCAATATCTTTCAAAATAAACCCACATTCACCTGTCGTCCACCCACAAATGCTGTGCACTGCCATCTTGGATGTTTACTTTTTACTGAGGTCACATGAATATTATGTCATTGCTTTATGACAAATGTGCCTCAAAGTGTGCTCTAAAAATTGCGGGGTCACAATATGCGCAGGGTGCTATACTAGTAAGTATTTCTTTCAGTAATTTACTAAAGATTAATGAAAAACAGAGACATACTTCCACTTCGCGCAATTTTTATTATTTTTTTTGTACAAGTTTTTCTCGTGCTTAGTCTGTACAGCATCTGGAAAGAGAAAAAATAGGACAAACTGTAAGTATGTATAACATAACCAGGCAACATACAAAAGGACTAAAAACGTTATACAGTAAAACCAAAGTCAGAAGTCAATTTTAACTCAGGACTGGACCAACACTGACCCACAGGTTATCCATCCCTGGCCAACAGGTGGGGGGGGGGGGGGTTAAAGTTCATTGGCAAGTTTGTGGGAACAGGGGTATTGGCTGATTTTTCGCAAAACAAGAAGTTAGATATATTACTATCGTGCAAGTCAGCATGAACAGTCGGAATCATGTGTTTTGTCATAGCCCAATGCTCATAATCTCATCATACTTGCAGTAAGTTGTAGCATATCTATTTCAAGGTATTTTCCATCCTCACTTATAAATGTCAGAGGATGGTCCTAATCGTTCCTTGTAGAATGTACCTAATGGCGCGCCATGCAAAGACTTTTATGGTACAGTACTCACTCCCTAAATTCTCCAAATCAGGCCCAAGAAGCTGTGTAGTATTTCCATCAAATCGGTGGATTCACGCTAATTTTGGCACTGTCTAGTAGATCATAGAAACACTAAATAGCTACACACAAAATTAGCTAACGACATCTACCCCTGGCTTTTGACTACAGGTCGGCTAATAACTGGGGTTTATGCATTTGTACCACATTTAGATCTTTGTCTTAGTGCAAGTCAGCATGAACAGTCGGAATCATGTATTTTTTCATAGCCCAATGCTCATAATCTCATCATACTTGCATAAGTTGTAGCATATCTATATAAGGTTTGGATCATACATTAGGTTTTGTTTGCTTGATTTTACGTCCACTAATAGTACTTAGAAGTTAGCAGACATTTCTGTGGTTCGCGGACATCAAGTCCTTTCTTTTCTTTTTGGACAGGTTTTTAAAAGCTGCTTGTCCAAACAGCTAGACAGGTATTTATATGCTGCTTGCCCGACACAGCACTGACCGAATCTACATTTGACAATCTATGAGGAGGGTTGAGGGGGAAAACCGTCAACCCTCCTCATAGATGCAGTCATTCATCTCATAGATGCGGTCATTCATCTCATCGATTCGGTCACTGCTGTGTAGGGCAATCAGCATGTAAATACCTGTCTAGCTGTTTGGACAATGAGGATCGTCCAGACGTGTTACAGAATATACCTAACCAAAGGGAGAGCCATACTTAAGTATTCAGATTCTTTTTTTTTTTTAACCAAGCCCAATAAGCCTTGCAGTATTTCAATGCCTTATGCGAGCCGTGTACATGACGATTTGCACTAATTTAAGCACTGTATAGTTTTTTATAGAAACACTAAATTTTACCATGATAAATTGGTAACAACATCTACCCCTGGCTTATGACTACAGGTCGGCTAATGACTGTGCTTTCTGCATTTGTATCTCAATTAGATTTTTGTCTTAGTGCAAGTCAGCATGAACAGTCGGAATCATGTATTTTTTCATAGCCCAATGCTCATCATACTTGCAAGAATGTTGGAATGATAAGTTATTTTACATTTAGCCTAACTCATTTCACTGGATGCACTTCATGCTATTGCTCACCTATTGGCCGAGGGCCGGTGCGGGCCCGCTGGGGATGGGTCCAGGTCCTCCAGGGCCGGGGGCAGCAGCGGGTGCAGGGCCACCTGCAGCGGCAGCAGCAGCAGCATCTGTTGGCTTGCCTCCCTTCTGTTCGCTGATTGGCTGAGTTGGCATAATCTCCTCCTTGGGCTCTACGATAGAGACGTGGTCGGGCAGTGGGTTCTTGGGGCCGGTCTTGCCGGTGGGATCCCATGGCAGCATAATCTTAACCTTAATGCCGAGCACACCTGCAAAGACAATGAACATAGCATATTTAAAATATTATTTATAGTATAATTTATCTACACCAGCAACTTTAATTGAAGATTCACAAATTCTTTATGGACTGCATGGAGGATTAATGCAAGTACTGATTATAGAAGTTGTCATGAGGTCTAGCGAGTGAAGTTTTACATTCTTGCATCACAACAAAAACAATTTATCTATTTATTATCAGCAGCGCACAAAGGATTCAATAATTTCAGCAACTTAGTATGGTGGAAGCAAGTCAGCATGAACAGTCGGAATCATGTATTTTGTCATAGCCCAATGCTCATAATCTCATCATACTTGCAAAAGTTATATCAGTCGTTGAAGACAAATCATACATTTAAAATGGACGTTTAACATGAATACACTTATCCTTATTTGTTGCTGTACCAAGTAAACATTTCTCAGCGTCTAACTTTCATTGGCAAACCTGAGACACTGTTTGATTTTTGCTTAAATACAAGTCAGCATGAACGGTCAGAATCATCAAATTCATAGCCCAATGCTCATAATCTCATCATACTCGACATACTGAAACAAATCACTTCACCAAAATATAATTCTGTATCATAAATCCTTCCAGCATCAAAGCAAATATTTGATAACTATTTGCCAGAATGGAACTCAAGAGGAAATGAGAACACTACCATAGTACCTCGTTTGCCAGTAAAGTTTAGCATTACATATGCTGGGAAACCATAAGGCGATCGATGTCTTTATTTTTCTAGGGGATGGGGTTGCAGTTTTGCTTGAAATCAGCCGACATATACATCCAACACATATTACGTTGAATACAATAATCGTTGCATGCACTAAGGTTTCAGTGAGTGAGTGAGTAATAGATGTTACGCCATTTTGACAGCTAAGGTCATATTCATGGCGAGAACATTACACAATTTCAGAGGAATGTGTCGGTGCACGCGCATATGTGCACCACACACATGGTAGGGGATAGGAAAGAGGAGACCCCTTTAAGTGGGCTAGTGAAGCCCTAAGTTTTCAAAGTGTCTACCTATCTCTCCACATGTCATTGTTGCTGAGTGTTCTGATTGACGGATGCTTCAGGCCTATCATTGAGATTCATCGAGTCACTCACTTTTGGCTAGTTTTGTCATCATTAGCATCACGTCACATTTGGATCACCAAAATGCATACATTCTGAATTTGTGGTTCAATAGTGCAGCATCTCCTTGTCTCTGATTATTGCATCACTAATGCCCAAATCCCTTTTCTAAATGATCATAACACACACAAACACACTTAACCAGGCCCTGCTCATAAAATCAACCAAGGTATCAACCATAGGATTATTGTGAAACCTGAGTGTCTGCTAACAATTTCCCTCTTCATTTGCTATCTCCATCTGCTGTATAACAGATCCCATCCTGGTTTGTTTAGGAGAGAATTACCGTATTAAACGCAGTTCTTTGTTGGTGGAAATGAGCACGTGAGGTGAATTCTGGCAAATTGAAAAAAATTATATTTTTTTTTACCAATCCCCAACGGGAATTTCGCACTATTGGACCAAAAAAAAAGAAAGAAGTAAAGTTGAAAAAAAAATCTATGTAGTTATTGCACAACCTTCCGTTTTTTTTTTGTCTTCCAATGGTCGAAATTTCTCGATATTCCTTTGTTTGATGTCCAAAAATTGGATTTCCATGCCACTTTTTTTTCCTCCCTCCCGGCGGTGGGTATAATCGGTAGTCAGATGGGGGGGGGGGGGGGGGGTCAGTGAGCTTTTTTTTTTTTTTTTAACCGATGCCCGACCTTACAGATAGGTGAAAAAAATCCGTAATCCAAGTTATCATAATTAAATGGCCTTATGTAGGAACTCACTTAAATTGTCTCACGCACTCTTATGTTTGTCTGGGCCACTTTCACGTGACCTAGCCTAGTTAACCGGGTGACTGGAGCTGGTACATCCAGGCAGTAGCAGTGGTGTATGATAGATGGGTACCGCCGGTCGACCGGGTTAACCCAGTTGGGTTGCGCCTAAGTGGCCCTGGTCGTTGTTGTAGGAGTGAGTGAGTATTAGATGTTGAATGCCGTTTCGACAGCTAAGGTCATATTCATGGCGAGAAAGACATTACACATGTTAACAGAGGAATGTGTTGGTGCCTGCGCATATGTGCACCACACACATCCGAGGGGATAGGAGTGAGTGAGTAATAGATGTTTAACGCCATTTTGACAGCTAAGATCATATTCATGGCAAGAACATTACACAATTTCACAATGTGTCAGTGCCCACGCATATGTGCACCACACACATCCTGAGGGGATAGGAAAGATGAGAATTAGACCCTTTTAAGTGGGCTAGGGAAGCCCGCCGAGGGGATAGGAGAGAGGGGCGTTGTTGTAGGAAAATTGGGGTTTGGCAAGTTCATCAGGCTACATATAGTTTTTAATTAGGCAGACATGCTTCAGGCCTATCGATTGATTATCATCACTTATCACCGTAGGAATTTTGTCATCACTAGCATGTCAGAACAGTTCTTCACAAAGTAAAATTGTCAAGCAGACTGCAGTAATATTCTGAGCTCCGAAAAGAAAGTGAATTCAGTATATAATTTCACTGGCAATGATAGAGACATGAAAGGTAAGGGAGTGGATCAACCCCTGCTAGTCATTGAAAGCTAGTCAACTAAGTTGATCAGGGCGGCAAAGTTGCATCATGATGACAACATACATTTAAGTGTCGTGTAGCCCAAGGGTATTATGGCCGATAACTTCTTCCCTATTACCAGTCCATACTATTACTCTCTGCTAATAAGCTACATGTAGTTAACCCTTTGAGGGCAGAGCAAAGATGGTCGCCCTGGCCCGGGGGCAGCCTCTGAGAAAACTTTATACGTATATACCCATTATCAATCTAGTCAGTTCAATTGTGCATGTTTATGGAAAATGGAAGAAGGCAAGTCAGCATGAACGGTCAGAATCATCAAATTCATAGCCCAATGCTCATAATCTCATCATACTTGCAATACAGTTTTTTTTTTTTTTGACTAATGGGATACTTAACAATAAAAAATTTCACTATCTGGGTAATTGTTTCCCTTTCATTTTCTTTTCAAAAGCAAAAAGACAAGATTTACCTGGGAGCATACATTTATAAAATCCTCATCAGCTTCTAGCGAATTTATGTGGTCAGGGATGCCACTCACTGATCAATGAAAATTTGGAAATCATCCTAATTTTCTTACTCCCAATAGGAAATACGTACAGGATATAAATCTCAAAATTAGGAATTCCTAAAATGTCAGGAAAAATGGGCATCTCCTTGTGGTAGTTAGTAGTGGTGGGGGGGCTCTAAAATTAAATAGAGGAGGGGTATGGATATCGCCATTTCTCTTTCTATTTGCACATGCTTCATGCCTATCGATTGATTATCATCATTTATCACCTTAGGAATTTTGTCATCACTAGCATGCCAGAACAGTTCTCCACAAAGTAAAATTGTCAAGCAGACTGCAGTAATATTCTGAACTCTGAAAAGAAATTGAATTCAATACATAATTTCACTGCAAGGATAGCGACATAGAAGGTATGGGAGTGTATGAACCCCTGCTAGTCCTTGAAGGCTAGTCAGGGCGGCAAAGATGCATCATGACGCCAACGTACATTGCAGTGCCGTGCAGCCCAAGGGTATTATGGCCGATAACTTCTTCCCTATTACCAGTCCATACTATTACTCTCTGCTGATAAGCTACATGTAGTTAACTTATACCCATTATTAATCTAGTCGTTTAAATTGTGCATGTTTGTGGGAAATGAAAGAAGGCAAGTCAGCATGAACGGTCAGAATCATCAAATTCATAGCCCAATGCTCATAATCTCATCATACTTGCAATACAGTTTTGGTTTTTTAACTAATGGGATGCATGTACTAAACAATAAAAACTGTACTATATGGGTAATTTTTTTCCTTTCATTTTCTTTTCAAAAAGACAAGATTTACCCGGAAGCATACATTTATGAAATCCTCATCAGCGTCTAGTGAATAAATGTGGTAGTTAGTGGTGGTGGGAGGCTCTAAATAGTGAATGAGTAATAGAGGTTTAACGCCATTTCGACAGCTAAGGTCATATTCATGGCGGGAACTATATTACACAATTTCACAGAGGAACGTGTCAGTGCCCGCGCATATGTGCACCACACACATCCTGAGGGGATAGGAAAGAGGAGAAATAGACCCTTTTAAGTGGGCTAGGGAGGCCCGGGCTCTAAGAGGCGGGGGTATAAATATTGCCATTTCTCTATTTGTACATGCTTCAGGCCTATCGATTGATTATCATGTGGTTATCACGTTTTGGAATTTTGTCATCATTAGCATGTGATCAATAAGAGACAGCGCAAGTTGAAACACTAAAAACGCTTATCACACAGCTATTCAATATTTACTATATGTATTAATCACCTTTTTTTCCATACAAATTTTAAGCATTTTATCTACCCCATTCAAAAAAGCAAAACACGACGATAATTTTTCCTTTGTCTACAATTTTTCAATTACTTATTTATATCAGGCATCAGTTCTCCAAGGTGATCCCCTCTCACCGTATTGTACTAGAGTAGGGAGGTTAAGAGTCATCATTGCTTGATCGATACATTTTTTTTTTAGTTGAGCGAATGCATTATCTGGACGCAATAGTGTAATGAGAACAACAGTTCATATTTAATTTCAAGACATCTGATCCCCCCCCCCCATTTAAAAGTACATAACATTAGAAAAATCAGCTTTTTTTGTCAACGTATTATCTATAATAGGCGTCAGTTCTCCAAGGTGATCCCCTCTCACTGTATTGCACTAGAGTAGGGAGTTTAAGAGTCATCATTGTCTGCTTGATCGATAAAGGATGAATAAATGTTTATATACATATCTGAACATATCTTTAGACATCTGAACCCCCCCCCCCCATTCAAAAGTACATAGCATTAAAACGATCAACTTTTCTTTGTCAACATATTATCTATAACAGGCGTCAGTTCTCCAAGGTGATCCCCTCTCACCGTATTGTACTAGAGTAGGGAGGTTAAGAGTCATCACGGCCTCCTTAATTGATATTAAAGGTGAGGAAATGTTTTCTAAAAGCACTTGTAAATGGGCTGATCCTATTGCCCTGGACTCCCACAGACAAATTGACTGCTGCCCACGGCCAACAAAGGGGGACGCGTCTTTGTTCGGCTTGAAATAATTCTTCCCAGAACTTAGTGTAACCTTTGCACCTAGGACCCCCCTCACTCTAAAACCCCTTTTTGTTGGGAATGAAACTCTCGGTATACATTTTTCTTTGATGACACATAGATTTAGATTCTCAAAAACGCGACGTTTGTTGTAAACCAATGACTCTTTAATTTGTCAAGAGTGATACATGCTTCAGGCCTATCATTGAGTATCATCGAATCACTCACTTTTGGCTAGTTTTGTCATCATGAGCATGTCAAAAATTTAAAAATATTGCACCCTGCTCATCCAGACCCTACATTGTATTTTGCATGTTCAGTGCTACTAACTTTATTTCGATCATTGGAAAAAAGCAGATGATATTATCGATCTATCATATTCTCCATAATGATATTAAATGACACATTCACTGACCTTCTTGTTTATGTGAAAAAGAAAATTTAACAAATTTCAAAGAAAAACATGACTATACAATTTTTCGGGGCTATAAGGTATGGGGAAAGATCTCTCTAGCATAGAAAGTATAAAGCTAACCCAGTCTAATGGCTGGAAGCGGAGTGGAGCTGGTTCTGGCAACATGCACTGATAAGATGGGACCAGCATGTCCCTGGAAGTGGGTGTTACCCAGGGACAAGGTGCCCATCATGATATGTCTTACCAGTGGTGTTTACCTCAACCAGCGACATTCAAAATGGTGGACCCACAGGACGTCCATATTAAGCCCTATAGACTGTGTGTATTTTCTGTTATACAAACCTTATGCTTCAGGCCTATCATTGAGTTTCATTGAATCACTCACTTTTGGCTAGTTTTCTCATCATTAGCAGGTTTGTCCTAAAGTCAAATGCTTCTGAAAGTTTTTAACTATTAAAATGACAACTGTCAGGTAACTCTGTGCCTAGTACAATGCACTGCCGACTTTTTTTTATGTCACAATGCATAAGTGCAGCCCAGGCATGGAAAGTGAGTGAGCACATTAATCTTTAAAATCATGAAAAAGACATTGAGCATAAATACAGGTTTTGTACAGGTATGTAAAGGTTGTTTCAACTTGAAATCCTGAAACCTGGGAAATCCTGCAGACTTCAATCCCTATAGACGTGACACACTTCAGGGTTCATCCAAGGATACTCTACGCTTCTTGGTTCAACTATGATTTTTAAAATTGATATACCTGTACTCTCAGTAGCCCTATCCACTGCCCTCGCAAGGGTGACTTGAAAATAACCGAACCGCGATAGAAACATCTCAAAAATACTTCAACACCAGATCAGTATGAACAGTCGGAATCATCTTGATTTTTGTCATAGCCCAATGCTCATAATCTCATCATACTGGTGTGGAAAAAAAAGAAAGCCAGACTTTTCTTGGGCTAACTTTTCCCATAAAAAAATTGTGTTCATGATATATCCTGTAATATTAAATGAGAAACTGCCAGTACTTACCCTGCCTGAGGAGTACGTGCCTGACGGCTGTGTTAACGTAGTCGTGGATTGGCTCTCCACTGTGGATCATGAGACCGTCAACAAACTTCATTGACTTGGCACGCTGACCTCTCAGCTTTCCGGACACGACGACCTCGCAGCCCTTGGCGCCGCTCTCCATGATGAAACGGAGAACACCATAGCAAGCTCTGTATGCAGAGAAAGAGGGATGGGTATAGTGATTAATCTTCGTTTTTTGAATCATGACATGTATCTAAATGTGCAGGGATGTAAGTCAAGGTGTATGAAAAATTCTAAAGATACACAAGATTTCTGAAGATACACAATAAGTCATTGGAAAATACTTTTATCTTAGAAAGGAAATATACACATGTACGTATGTCAAACTCAGAAAATCAAACTAATAACATCCCTGAATGTGAGGAGACCCTCCCTACCAGTTTGTTGAACCAGAACTAGGAATTTAGAATTTTGCTACTTCAATTAATTTGAAATATGCCTTTGAACATTGGATCTCAAACTTGATACAAGCTTATTCATTGATCTTTAGAGCATTAAGTTGTGCTAGCCTGTGTATTTCTTTCTAGCACGTTGCCAGAAACACAACTTTTGCTAGGCATTAGTGTGACACACGGAGTGAGTGAGTGAGTAATAGATGTTTAACGCCATTTCGACAGCTAAGGTCATATTCATGGCGAAAACTATATTACACAATTTCACAGAGGAATATGTCGGTGCCCGCGCATATGTGCACCACACACATCCTGAGGGGATAGGAAAGAGGAGAAATAGACCCTTTTAAGTGGGCTAGGGAGGCCCGTGTGACACACGGATCATTAATACATGTCGCATACCTGCGGACAGCCAAACCTCCGATCAGTTTGTAGCGGAGGGACTCGGCCTGGGCAATGGCACAGAGACCACGGGTGGCAACCTTCTCAGCATACAACTGTAAAAATATCAAGTGTAGAACAATGTCATTTAAAACCAAACCTTAAATGTCAAAATGTTTTATCAATTTATTTTTTTGTAGTTCGTGAACATATCTAAAATGTTTCATTTTAGGAAGTTTTACGATATAAAAGCAAAAGTCGACCTTGCATGAGACGTCCTGGGGTTAATATTGTTTCTACATGTACTAGATATTTCCATTCATTTCAACATTACACGATTTAGCTACCGGTATTCATATCACATGTATTGTCTGAGAGCTGCTTACAAGCCTATGAACAGGGGTCATGGTTTGTATTAGTATTCCCATATTCATGTGGCAACAATCTGAAACTCTGTACGAACTAAACATTGTACAGTGTACTTTGTGCTATGTTGCAACTTGTAGTTTTCAACTCGAAATAGTCAAGGAGAATGAATGTAACTGAATTTATGTTAAAGTACATTTGTTACATGCACTGGAAGGCTTTGGGTAACGGACATTAAGAAAGAGGTCCACCCGATCCTCATGCAGTGCTGTGCAGTTTCTCTGCTTCCCTTGCACCACCCACACCTACACATTCCCAGCCCAGCCACCGAGAGGCGCCAGGCGAGGGATTTGGGTGGGGCACAGTTGTGCAGGAAGCTATTTCATCTTATGTTAAACCACACTTATATTTCTGTAAGTCCATAGCTTAGAATTCATTGTTAAGACTTAACCTCTATATCACTATTGGAGGCTCCAAGCGCTAAGATACACAAAACTATACACAGGGTCGCCCCTACCGTTATCTCCTGCGTATAAGGCGCAGCCCACGTATCAGGCGCACCCCCAACTCAGGGAGGCCTGTCCCATGTATAAGGCGCACCCGTAAGGGCAGATTTTTGTTAATTTAGTACTGTTCTATAGTAAAATTCCCCCCCCCCCATACTCAAGGCAATGTCCCTCCCACGTATAAGACTCAGCAGCATTTTGTTTGGCGTATAAGACGCGCCTTATATGCGGGAGATTACGGTAAGTGGGCTACTACGGTACCTATCAAATCTGTGGCTTTACCTGACATGGGCATACAAAACTGAGAAATGTCCCACACACTGACAGGATTTGGGTAACGGACATTAAGAAAGAGGTCCACCCGATCCTCATGCAGTGCCGTGCAGTTTCTCTGCTTCCCTTGCACCACCCACACCTACACATTCCCAGCACAGCCACCGAGAGGCGCAATGCGAGGGATTTGGGTGGGGCACAGTTGTGCAGGAAGCTCTTCACCTTTTCGTGTAACATTGCCTTTATATTTCTGAAATGTTCTTATTGTAGACCAAGAGTAAGTTCAATCACTGAAACTGAACTTATACTACGCACACACTGTACTACTAATGGAGTCAGACGAATGGCCAGGAAATAAAACCTATTTTCAAATAGAAACTACCAAAACTTGTACCTTTATTGAGGTCAGCATTACATCTACAAGACAACTGCATCAGGCTCAAAATATCAGACACCCCACCCCAGTAAATACTTTTAAATTTTCTCAATGGATCTGGGAGATTGAGGTCACATCAAATGTATAGGAGATTCTGAAGATTTAAGAAACTTCAACCATGAATTCTGTACGAGGTAATGTAGTTCTACAACATGAAGTTGCAAATGTTTAACACTATTCTCGATTTTGTTGTCGCAACATGATGAAACAGCAAATTGAATGGACAAAGTGCTGGCACTTTATGTTGCAAATTTAGAGCAGTTTCTCAAACAAGATTTATCTGACTATCATGAATACTGTACCTCGATGGTTCCCTCGGGGAAGTTGAAACGCTTCTGGACAACAGAGGTAAGTTCCCTGATACGGCGTCCCTTCTCTCCGAGCACATTCTGGGTACGTGTGGCCAGGATGATGATCTCGGTACGTGTGGGGGTCACACGCACCTCGACACCAGAGTAACCATCCTCGGCAAGCTCACGAGTGAAGAACTCGTTGAGCTCAGCCTTGAAGACACCGTCGGCGACGAACTGCGGGTAAAAAGAACATTTGACATTAGCTATGGCTTAATCGCTACAATACCTCACTTGTGTGATACTAGGAATGCAACCATAGAATGGATGTCAAAACATGCTAATGATTTATCTGTGATTGGAACAGGGATGAAAGTCACAGAGCACAAAAATCCCTGAAATAGTCAAATATTCGCCCAAAAACCTGGGTTTTTATATGAATGTACAGGGCCTTGTAACTTCAAAATCCCTGAAATCAGGGAAATCCCTGAGGACTTTCATCCCTGTTGAAATATCATACAATGTTTTGCCTGTCAAATTGTCGCTTTCTGTCAATGTCAACAAATATCAATATTGATGTACAGTATAGCAAATTTGTAATTGTCAGATGAAGATGATTGTGAGGAGCTGCATATATCAATGTTTAGTCTCTTTAGTCTTAGAAGTTAGAGGCAGTGTCATTCTGCTCAGCCTCAGGAGGTAAGCTTATACTAGTTATAGTTATACGGCATCTAGTACTTCAATATTTACTCTGAATGCATTAATTCATAAAAGAGATTCATAGCTTGTGCATTGACACTGTAGTGAATCTAGCATGATATACCGTGTATTCAATGATTTAACTGCACTCTGCCACTGGCTGAGTGACTGCCACTGCTGACTGACACAGACAGTGACACTGCTGTCATAATGATAATATGACTTCTATCCATTATTTCATGTAAACAATACTAAAGCTGGGTCTATTAGCATGAGCCAAAATATGCCGTAAAGCGATTTTATAGCCCACACTGACAGATTCTCCAGTTAGTTGAATTCCTCATACTATATCCCGAATTCCAGTGGGTAGGGGTGTCCCATCGGCTCCTGACGTCGTCGACTCAAAACATGTGTATTCAGTCTTGTTTAGGTGCAGACATGCCTATGTCAATCCATCTCAATCAGAGTATAAAATGGCAATCGGTACGCCAATTTTAGTACATCCTATGGAAAACATATTGGACATTTGATTTCTCTTTTTTTGGGACTGTAGTGGTGTAAAAAGATATATTATTACCTTCCTTTTTTTGGAGATCTGGGGCAGAATCTGCGTCGCCATCTTGCACGGCTTGTTGAAAGAGGAAGCGGAAGAGTGATTGCGTTGCACTCTGGGATCGATCTGTCATGTCTACCAAAACAAACGCATTTGCTCTCCTCCTAATTTGCTTCTTTACAGGGGTTTTATGCTTTAGACATCCTCCATTCCGACGTCCAAAACATCACAGGGATATCCATGCACAGTTTAAGAAGTTTCACCACACATTTAGGAGGCCATATCACCATGGAACACCGGAATATTCACATCGGTTTGAGGCATTCAAGGTTTGTTGTGAGCGATAATAGAGAAGTTGGCTATCTGACAGTGTGTGACTGAGCGACGGTCACTGTGAGTGACGGTCACTCAAGTCTCAAGACAACTGCACAGTCTGCAGAAATTGTCACTGTACTGACTGATATATAAAATAATTAATTTCACAATGTACGTGAAAGAACTCTTATAGACGTCAGTTTGCCATGCATGATTGTAATAGTATGAGATAGCTGTATCAGTGTATGTGAAATGTCCCCAGTCACAGTGGAAGCTTTCAACTACAGCAGCTGCCGTAACTAAGCTGAGTAAGACCTAAAGGAGTCTTCCTACACCTAGCAGTTGTTAACTGAGTTCCAAAATCATAACATGTATGATGATCACTAGATTAGTACTTTAATAATGGCATATAAGTGTACCTCTGGTATCTAGTTGATATGGGGCTACAACTTTTTAGCTTATGGCTGGCAGTAAGACTGTAACTAACTATCCAGCTTTTATAGCTCTTGTGACCGATAAATTGACTTTATGAACGCTAAGAAACTCGGTCCTGAATAGCTGAGGTGTGGTTTATTGTGATATGTAATTTAGCCTAACTTTAGATAGGCCCCTATTGTAAGGGGACTTTAGGTAACCACACCTGTCCCAGCTGGTGCTGGGGGAATGGATAGGTCTTGTGTACTTACTGCCGGCACCAGGGTAATCTAAATAAAACGAGTTAAAAAAAAAATGATGGTGTTGGAGATCTGCCACTGGCCACCCTACTCACGCTTCCATAGAGAATGCACTGTGCCAGTCTGTGGCAATCTACTGCCCTGTACATAATCTTGATTTTCTCCTAATCCAGCAGCTTGATTAAAACATCCTTTTCAGTAGTAATAGTACAAATAGAGGAGAGTATACAGAACTAAGAATTATGAATGTACGATTTACATAAATGTTAAAAATCTATTTATTGGATGTGTTCTTATGTAGATAGAGCATATTTTTGCATGCTTGGGAGTGTAAGTTGTAACACTTCCAGTTGTGATGTGTCGGAAAATCCCCAAACCTCTGATCCATATAACAGGATTGGGATAACACAACTGTCGAACAGCTGATATTCTAAAAAAAAAAATTTCTACATCAATAGGTACAGTAAAATCTCTTTACTACAAATCCTTTTCTAACGAAATTTCGGTTATAACAAACAAAATGCTTGATACCAAATCATCATCATACATTTCTATAGTAAAATAATTCCTATATAATGAAGTTTTGGCACCAGAATTTGGATATAACGAAGTAATTTTGTCATAAATACACCTTTTCAAATGATATCAAAGTGTACAGAATACACAGGCCATATGCAATGGGGAGATCTGAGAGGTGTGAGTAGCTTTGATAGGGCTTCTTCAGCCACCTCCCTTCTCACCTGGGTGGGTGGGGGAAGATCTGAGAGGTGTGAGGGGGTGTGTTAGGATATCTACAGCCACCCCTCTTCTCACCTGGCCAGCCATAGATGTCAAAGCAGTACGGGAGTGCGCTATGATGATTGCATTTGCCCCATGTGATGAGGTCTCACAATACAAAATTACTGAATATCGACATTAACGGCGGGAGGCGTTTTTTTACGTGGTCACAACCACAAACAAACAAACAAAACAAACGCATTTGCTCTCCTCCTAATTTGCTTCTTTACAGGGGTTTTATGCTTTAGACATCCTCCATTCCGACGTCCAAAACATCACAGGGATATCCATGCACAGTTTAAGAAGTTTCACCACACATTTAGGAGGCCATATCACCATGGAACACCGGAATATTCACATCGGTTTGAGGCATTCAAGGTTTGTTGTGAGCGATAATAGAGAAGTTGGCTATCTGACAGTGTGTGACTGAGCGACGGTCACTGTGAGTGACGGTCACTCAAGTCTCAAGACAACTGCACAGTCTGCAGAAATTGTCACTGTACTGACTGATATATAAAATAATTAATTTCACAATGTACGTGAAAGAACTCTTATAGACGTCAGTTTGCCATGCATGATTGTAATAGTATGAGATAGCTGTATCAGTGTATGTGAAATGTCCCCAGTCACAGTGGAAGCTTTCAACTACAGCAGCTGCCGTAACTAAGCTGAGTAAGACCTAAAGGAGTCTTCCTACACCTAGCAGTTGTTAACTGAGTTCCAAAATCATAACATGTATGATGATCACTAGATTAGTACTTTAATAATGGCATATAAGTGTACCTCTGGTATCTAGTTGATATGGGGCTACAACTTTTTAGCTTATGGCTGGCAGTAAGACTGTAACTAACTATCCAGCTTTTATAGCTCTTGTGACCGATAAATTGACTTTATGAACGCTAAGAAACTCGGTCCTGAATAGCTGAGGTGTGGTTTATTGTGATATGTAATTTAGCCTAACTTTAGATAGGCCCCTATTGTAAGGGGACTTTAGGTAACCACACCTGTCCCAGCTGGTGCTGGGGGAATGGATAGGTCTTGTGTACTTACTGCCGGCACCAGGGTAATCTAAATAAAACGAGTTAAAAAAAAAATGATGGTGTTGGAGATCTGCCACTGGCCACCCTACTCACGCTTCCATAGAGAATGCACTGTGCCAGTCTGTGGCAATCTACTGCCCTGTACATAATCTTGATTTTCTCCTAATCCAGCAGCTTGATTAAAACATCCTTTTCAGTAGTAATAGTACAAATAGAGGAGAGTATACAGAACTAAGAATTATGAATGTACGATTTACATAAATGTTAAAAATCTATTTATTGGATGTGTTCTTATGTAGATAGAGCATATTTTTGCATGCTTGGGAGTGTAAGTTGTAACACTTCCAGTTGTGATGTGTCGGAAAATCCCCAAACCTCTGATCCATATAACAGGATTGGGATAACACAACTGTCGAACAGCTGATATTCTAAAAAAAAAAATTTCTACATCAATAGGTACAGTAAAATCTCTTTACTACAAATCCTTTTCTAACGAAATTTCGGTTATAACAAACAAAATGCTTGATACCAAATCATCATCATACATTTCTATAGTAAAATAATTCCTATATAATGAAGTTTTGGCACCAGAATTTGGATATAACGAAGTAATTTTGTCATAAATACACCTTTTCAAATGATATCAAAGTGTACAGAATACACAGGCCATATGCAATGGGGAGATCTGAGAGGTGTGAGTAGCTTTGATAGGGCTTCTTCAGCCACCTCCCTTCTCACCTGGGTGGGTGGGGGAAGATCTGAGAGGTGTGAGGGGGTGTGTTAGGATATCTACAGCCACCCCTCTTCTCACCTGGCCAGCCATAGATGTCAAAGTAGGGTTGGAATAACTTTTTAACCTCTATATTCCTTTGTTTGGTTACTACGAAATTCGTTTACAACAAATTTTTTTGCTTGTCCCAAGCACTTTGTTGTAACGGAATTTTACTGTAGTTGTAGTTTTCTAACCTTGCTGGTGACACCATACATTGCTCGCCTTGCTTGCTGTTCTTGTTTAGATAAACATTTGTTAAAGGATCCATTATAATTAAAGGTCACTCCAAGATAGGTGTACTCTGAGGTGGTCTCAATTATATCTGGACCAAAGTGCCTTGTTGGTATCTTTCTTACCTTACCTCTGATGAAAACCATGACCTTTGTTTTGCTTGTATTTACACTGAGTCTCCATTTCTGACAATAATTGTAAAGAGTGTCAAGCGATCGCTGAAGATCAATTTCAGAGTCTGAGAGTAGTATTGTGTCATCAGCATAGAGTAGAGTGAATAGATTAACAAAGGTATCCATATCGTCAGTCTTATTTTCTACTAATATTCCATTACATTTGCTCTATAGGTGAGATTCAAGGTCATTTGGGTATAAAGAATTTAGTAGAGGAGATAGATTCTCCCCTTGCCTGACCCCCATCTCACATCTAAATAGTGATGAGGTTTGGTTGTTAGATTGAACACAGGACTTGGTGTCAGTATAGAGAGTTTTTATCACATCGAAGACTCTTCCAGATATACCTAAACCCAATAGCTTACTCCATAAGTTAGCTCTATCTACCATATTGAAGGCCTTTTTATAATCAATAAATGCACCAGTATAATCTCTTCTTTTGGGTTAAGAGGTAGTCAATTACCAGGTTTAATGTTAAGATGTGGTCTGATGTGGCATATCCCTTCCTAAACCCTGCTTGCTCTTCGCCCAGGAGGCTATTGGATTCTAGATAAATGCTCAGACTTTGATTAAGAAGAGATGTAAATAACTTACCAATGCAGCTGAGAAGTGTTATACCCCTGTAGTTGTCTGCATCTTTGGGTCTTCCTTTATGTTTAAAA
This sequence comes from Acholoe squamosa, assembly GCA_949317995.1. Taxonomy (NCBI): domain Eukaryota; kingdom Metazoa; phylum Annelida; class Polychaeta; order Phyllodocida; family Polynoidae; genus Acholoe; species Acholoe squamosa. The sequence continues at coordinate 63,202,936 of OX439042.1, forward strand.
AGGGGAACTACAGTGAAACTTGGTAAAAAAAAACAACTTCTTTATAACGAAATTTGGTTATAATTCCTTTACATCGAAGTACTTGGGACAAGGAAAAAAGTTCGTTATAAACAAATTTCGTTGTACCCAAACAGCATCTTAGACAGCCTTGAAACTCCAACAAATATCCCCTTTATTCCTTTTACATATAGAAGTGACTTATGCAAGAGCATTAATTAGAAAAGTTTATTGAATTATTCACAAATCTCAGCAAAACTACATTAGGCCTATAAAGAGTGATGTATCTCAGAAGCATGAGGAGTGTATTCAACAAATACATGTAACTTTACATTCATTAGAGACAATAAAGAAGGCCACATTCAGGGGAATGTGTGAGGGATTAACGGCAACACCTGCCCCCTACCTACCCACACCCTTACCAGCATCAAAAGGTCGGTCTCTACACACACACCCTCCCCCCCGGTATGGGGAATGTGTGAGGGATTAATGGCAAATCCTTCCCCTCATCTGCCCACATCCTTACCACCATCAAAGAAAAAAATCAAAGGACCTGCCTATCCTATGAGAGTTACAATGTTTTCCACTCATTACACTATTGAATTGCCGAAAAAATTCGTTGTAAATGATTTCAGGCAATCTGAAATTCGTTGTAAATGGAGTTACAATGTTCTCCACTGATTACACTATTGAAGTGCCGAAAAATTCATTGTAAACGATTTCAGGCCATCTGAAGTTCGTTGTAAGGGGATTCTTTTACTATAGAAATATATAGGAGTGATTTGGGACAATGATATTTGTTTGTTATAAACGAAAATTCGTTGTAACAGGATTTGTTGTAAAGTAATCCCTATTTTCCAGGCTGAGGGTATCTCGCCTGAGGAGAGAACTAAGTTGAAATAGTCTATAATATGGCTGACCAGCTCAATAGGACTGTTTTTGATGAATTCATTAACAATAGCATCAACCCCACCAGCTCTCCCATTCTCCAGTTTTTCAATTTGTCTCAACTTCCTCCACTTTAAAGGAATCGTTTAATGTGCATGTCTGGGTTAGAGTACCAGGCATGGCTGGGGTAGCAGATGTGTCATCATTAGTCGTGACTTCTGTTTCGTAACTTTGTTGAGACCTTTGAAATGCTGCCTAAAATCATCTAGTGATACCTTCTCACCCTCTTTCTTCTTGGGTATGGCATTGTCAAGAATACACCAATAGTCTTTTAGGTTAGAGCTTCTAAGGTGTCTCAGTTTCTCATGAAGGTTCTTGTGATAGGTCTTGTAAGCTTTAACCATAGATCTCTTAAATATATCGCTTTTAGACTTAAAACTTTCAGCATTTGCTTAGCAGTAATTCTTTTTCATTCTATTTTTAGCTTTGAAGAATTCTTTCCTGTGTAACTCACATTCAGTATTATACCAGGGTTTGCTGTCAGTTTTCCTGGTTCTCTGCCTTTTCTTTTTTCTTTGGCTACATTTTACCATGCCTGTAGACTTACCCGTTTCTATGTATATTGTATTAATTGCATCAGTTATACGGTAAATACCCTGTTTATCTGTTGTGCCTTTCGAAACAATACAAATGACCTTTGCTAAGTTTTCTAAGGCACTTGGGGGAAGGCTTTTTTGAAGTCAGACCCTTTGCTACTGTCCCAATCTACCCGAATTGTGCCCTGTCCCTCGTGTTCAACATTATTCATAGATTCAGTCGGGACCTCTTCGGTTTGTACAGCACCCTGCATAGCTAGACTGATAGGACAGTGGACATCACTCAATAGGTTAGCAAACAGATCTACCTTGAAGTTCAACATATATTTAAAAATGGCAGGGGAGGCTATCATATAATCCACTACACTAGCAACCTTGCAAAATGTTTCGCCAAATGAGTGGTCTTTTCCTACTCTGCCATTAACAATCAACAGACCAGAGCTTCTGCACGTAGAGACCTTATATCATTTTCACTATAGAACAGGTCATTTTGCATGTCAGGTATACCAATATTCTCCACTATGTGAGAGTCTAGCTGGACTAAGTCTCTCTGCAAGCCAGCCCTAGCATTAAAGTCGCCAATTAATAGAATTGGGAGATCGAATTCTGCTTGCAGGTCAGCTATATCATTTTCTTCTCCTTTGTAGTAGTTTGAACCTATTGGTGGGACATATATTGCACCTATAATAACATTAAAACCAAGAACTTCTTTATCAATTTTGGCCCATAAGGCATAGTCATGTTCAGCACCTTTGAGTTGATAAATGTAATCTGATAAATAGTCTCTAAAGTAGATGGCTATGCCCCCAGATCGTCTTTTGTATTCATTGCGATGGCAGAATAAAGAGCTGTATCCGTTTATAGTGACATTTGGCTCATCACACTCATCAAGTTTTGTCTCACTAAGACATGGGGGATCCACTACTGCGGTTCCCCATGCGACTGTTGACATACAACAGATAGTCTGACAGCTGTTGCAGATATCAAAAGTTGTTGATATCTACGAATCCTGTCGAACGTCGCTCGTCTTTGTCACAGTAGTGGATCTGCTGCTGGGACACCCTGTCTGTTTTCCCACAATACGACAAGAAACGCAGCCTTTGTCGCAGTAGTGGATCCCCCACTTAATTTGGGCTCTATAAAGAACAGACCCTTTGGGCTTTTGGGAGGGGGAGCAGACTCCTCTGTGGGGGGGTGGGGTGCACAGAAAAAAATTGCACCCCTTTTCAGCGAAAAAGCCTTCACAAAAGGGGCTGGGCGTAGGGGTAATGGCATTCTCCCACTTTAAGTCGCTAAAGAATAGATTAAGTCGTGATAACTATTGAAAACTAAAGAAAATTAGAGGGTGAATAGAAAAGATGGAATCTAAATGAAGGAAATGAAATGGCTTGTTCTGTGTATTCCTCTTTAATGTGAATGTGTTAGTGGTAGAAGGGCATTCTTAACTGAATAAGGGTCATCTTGACTATTGTTAATAGTTACTGAATAAGGGTCATTACCCTTATTCAGTAAATGTTTGTAATCATGAAGATGACCCTTATTCAGTAACTAAAAACCCATGATCTAGTTCTATTTGAAATTTTTTTTATCATCCTTATTGAGTTGCACATATAAGATAGAATGGAAGCTTGCCTCGCAGGGCTATCAAAATGGTATAGAATAGAAGCTTGCCCCGCAGGGCTATCAATATGGTATAAAATAGAAGCTTGCCCCGCAGGGCTACTAATATGGAATAGAAAAGAAGCTTGCCCTGCAGGGCTATTGAATTTGAATGACTAGCCCTGTGGGGCAAAATTCTATTCTATTCCATTAAAGTAGCCCTGCGGGGCAAGCTTCTTTTCTATTCCATATTAGTAGCCCTGCGGGGCAAGCTTCTATGCTAATCTATTCTTCTGTTTAAGTTTCTTTCTTTCTTTCCTATATATTACTCCTATTTTAGGTCGCTATTAAATAGGTCGCTATGTGTATTTGAACCTCTACATTTGCCATGGGTAGAACTTTTAAGTCGCTATATACACAAGGGGTCTACATAGGTCTAGCATTTTTCCAGTTGTGCAAAACACATTCCTTATTTTCCAATGCGACCTAAAACAGGATTAGGCCGGGGTGATGAGGTGATGAGTAAAAATGGGTGCGAGGTTGATCCCAAGAATACTTGACACCTCAAAAGCAAGGAGAGGTCAGAAGCAGACATCTCAGAAGCAGGCAATTCCTCTCCTCAACCCCAAAAAAATAGAGAATTACCTGGGTGACTAGTGGCCGGTGTGCTTTAGTGTCCCAGCCTTAGAACATAATGGAACTCTATCCTAGACCCTCATATGAGACCAGCGCTTATTTGAATACTGTTTTCTATGCTTAAGATTGATTTCAATACCCTTTTACAACAGGCGCTTATTTGAGACAGGCGCTTATGGAGTGGTTGTTATTTATCAAGAGGGGGCAGTGAGTTTTAGCGTGACAATCCAATTTTTTGTGCACACCCCCCTCAATTTCCGTGCCCCTCTGTGATAGTAGCACAGGGGCTTTTTCGCTAACAAGCCAAAATTTTTATGCCCACCTCCTCAAACCCTCCATCCCCTGCCCCGTTGATAAATAATGACCACTCCCTTAGCCCCTCCCCCCACCAATTAAATTAGCAAAACGGGGCTGTCCCTGGAATTTTTTCTTCATTTTTGAAGACATTTTGTAGTCCATTTAGTCTTCCCCAAGTCACTCCAACTTGCCACATATCTTTTTAGTAGCTGAAAAAATTTACAAAATAAAATAATCCGACGTACCCTACCCACCTGATAATTTTCTTAGCACGTTACCTAAAATACACAACTCAGAGACCCTGGCGTTTAATCAGGCCACTATGGAATATTTTGGCTACTTCAGTATTTTAAGTGTGGCTCGACATTATCTCAAAGTCAGGGCACTGCTTATATGCAGAGTATTAAAGTAATTAACTATGTCAGACTGCAATGGTCAAAATCACCTGAAAGTCACAGGAAAGATGTCAAGCTGGTTGAGTTCTGAATGAAATATGACATTGTATTGAACCCATGTATCAATAAATAGATTTCATTCCATTAGTCAATGTGGTCACACGGGTATGGCTTCATGAACAGGCTAAATGAACAACATATGACTGATGGATGAACTATCTATCCACAGCTGGTATGAAACTTCCTTTATTTTTTTCCTCAACCCAAGTTCAAGGTATTCTCGTAGTAAGCTAACAAATCTCTGTGTTTCATTTTGTTGTTGTTTTGTTTCCACACTACAAAGAGTTTTACTCATTTTCATGATATAACAACAATATAAAAAAAATGTCTGATTAATGAATTTGTTTCTTTTTCCTCCAGATAAATCTTGAACTTATTGATAAGTTCAACAGTCTGAGAAAACACAACAGCAGCGCGCGATATGGCATCACCAAGTTTTCTGATTTAACACCAGACGAATTCAAAGGTGAGAATTCAATGCGAGATGATTGTCCGACTGGAATACCATTGACAAATATTTCCATATGACCCAAGGATTTGATTAGCACGAAACTCTTATCAGCATATTCAAACAATGTGAATCAGTGAAAATTCAATATTTTCAGGGCTGCATGATTCTTGTGGGTTTATTAGTTTATGTCCCTATGTTGTCATGGTACAGCAATGCAGTGCTGGGAGAGTGTCCCTACAGTCCGAGCCTCTCCTGACCCTTAGGAGTGTATCAGCTCGATAGGTTCAGCTTGATGCATGGTTGAAGTTACACGCCAGCACTGCATTCATGCATCATGATGATAAAAAGGACACACATTGTTTGTGCATTATGTGGCCTCTAAGGGTTAAGAATTAATCAATACTGCTAGAAGTGATGTAAGCAACATACAGCATGACTGGATCTCTATGAACGATTAAATGTGCATTTAGTCAAAGATAAGGCAGTCACCTCTGGGATGCGTCAGCTACACAATTATTTAACCTGTTGTGTTGATCAATGCATTGTGCTTGGGGGGGGGGGGTGAAGAAAGTTAAGACTTTGGTATTATTTTTAAGTCTGGAGTTTGAAATAATGGCTAGATAATTGAGACGGTCAGATGACTTACCCCGCTTCCGCCATTGTTGAATGACCGACATTCCTTTTAAAGGGTTTTTGTTTTTTAGTCTTTTCTAATCTAATAAATATGATCTTTAATGTATTGAAATATTAACATGATTAATTTTGTCCGTTTACTTTCATTAGCCAAGTACTTATCCAGTCTGCACACGACCCATTCTGGCCTTCTGCACAGCACACAGAAAGCCGCTAACGACAACAAGATCCTACTGACAGGCAAACTCTACAATTCTCACTCTATCCTTAAAACTCCTGCATCCACAAGTATACGAACGGGACTGCCACTCAAAGTAGACCTGTGAGTAACAATGTTTGAATTCATCATGTGATGAAACCTTTTTACATAATTACTCGTGATATCCATGATGAAATTTAAAAGTGTTTGACCTTGACATTGATATACAGTTTTACTATTTAGCTGTAAAGATACGTTTTTATTTATTCAGTTACCGGTATGTATTTTATGTTCTGTTTGCATAGATTACACATAATACATGTGACTCTTTTGGTTTCTTCCCTGGAAAAACAGACGAGGGAAGAATGTTTTAGGACCAGTGAGGAACCAGAAGGCATGTGGAGGCTGCTGGTAAGTTGTTAAAAAGAACAAAATAAAATATTTGGACACATATTCAATCAATAATTTGAAACTAGTCCTATCATTATGCTTAACTTATAAAATCCAAATAAGGATTATAGAGATTATATCCTAATTTATAGTGACAAATCTTCAAAATATGCTGGGCAAGGGATGTGTGCTAATGCTAGGCTATATGTAACTTATTTGCATTTATCTGAACCAGGGAGGAAAGAGTATACTTCTATATTCATGCCTAAACTGAATAAAGCGCCATGAAAAAATGTTCCAACAGGGCGTTCAGTGTGGTAGAGATGGTGGAGACGGTGGCAGCGATGCAGTCCCAGGTCCAGGTACCGCTCAGCGTGCAGGAGGTCATCGACTGTTCCACCAGCTTTGGAGGGATCCTATGGGGATGTAAGGGTGGCGACACCTGCCACGCCCTCACGTGGCTCAAGAAGGTACTGTATATTAGGACAATGATTTAATCAAATTTGGAATTTACAGAGATAATCAAATAACTGCTACAAGAAGTTAATCTATTATCCTGACGTACAAATGGAGGTAAACTACGGTGTTCTAAAGGCCTATGTAGTCCAATTAAGATTTTTACCGTAAAACTTTTTTGGCAGAGGGAAGAAGGATCATCATTCCGTTGTCCCAAATTTCCACCCTAAAGCATGTCAGCCTATTTTTTTAATACATTACCATCAGGGTCAAGATTGTTGTAAATTGTTTCACATTTTTTTTTGCAGACACAAAAGCCGCTTGTGCCTGAGGCGCAATATCCGCTGGACGACGAGTCTCAGCCATGCCAGCTCCCTAACAGTACCAAAACTGGGGTTAAGGTGGTCGACTATACCTGTGAGGAGTAAGTACAGTTTACCTGTATAACACTAGCCCCCATTAAACCCTTAATATTAATGCCCATTTGTCAGAATGATGCACAAAAGCAGCCCGTGGGAGTGATTTAGCAGCGGCGTGCCTACACTAATGTCGTCCTGGGAGCCAATGTCCTGTCAATTATGGTAAAGGGTCAGTTTTGTTGATGTAGCCCACAGGAGAAGATAAAGGCAAAAAATTAAAAGTCAAAAGTTTCAGGAAAATCGTTAAAGGACGATAGTGCATACAATCCTGGAGAGTTGGTATGAGATACCATTTGCGGTGTGGGCAATGAGACTCGCTAACATTTCAGAAGTGTATCATGAATAGAGGATTAAATGTTCTAACTTTGTCCCACAGTTTGACTCAGAATGAGGAGAAGATTCAGCAGTACCTGGCCACGCAGGGCCCCGTGTCCGTGTCGGTGGACGCTACTATGTGGAACAACTACATGGGCGGTATCATCCAGTTCCACTGTGGGGAGGTCGGAAATAACCATGCCGTCCTCATTGTCGGCTATGATAAAACAGGTAGGTTTTACCTAGTATTAAAGGCCATGCTATTATAATAACTTGGAATACGGCATTTTTCAGCTGATATTTTGGGCGGCCAAGAGTCAAAATTTCCCAGCGGCCAAAAGCAAAAAGGCAAAAAAGAAAAAGAAATTCCACTTATAATGCCCGGGTATACAAAAGGACCTTTTGACAAATAAATATACTTTTTCAGGGAGTATATATGATAAAAGTCGAGAATCGCTGTTGACTAGATTTATTTTTTCAATCTTCTTACCAAAAATCTTGAAAAATCTGAGCGGCCAAAGGTAAAGAAAAAAAAATTGTTGATTTTGCCTAAAATCTCGGCGGCGGATCCGTAATCCAAGTTATCATTGGTAGTCATGATGCATGGATGCAGCCCTGGTGAGTGACTCGTATTGGGGGCTTCTCTAGCATCAAAGTGGCAGAAGGAAACGTACATACTTGATGGAGGCCCCTACTAGATTATATCTAAGACAATATGCATACTTTATCATTGCAGGTGACATCCCATACTACATCGTGAAGAACTCTTGGGGCACAGATTTTGGACACAAAGGCTACATGTACATCATGATGGGTGCTGGTGTGTGTGGTAAGGATAATTTATCATTCAGTAGTACCCTGAGTATATTAAGATGCACCAAGATTTGTGTAGATGATAGAAAAATCTAAAATGACAAACCGCATACTCCTGTGTATAAGCTCAGCAGCGCCCTGAATTTAGAACAGTCCTAAAACCTGCAATAGGCAATTTCATTCCTGCTCTATACCCGTTATACATGTGTAAGCCGTACAGTGACGTTGAAAACATCCTATATAATTCTGTAATACGTCTTTGCTTCGCATGTAAGAGGGGATCTTTAATAGGCTTTGGTCCTGATCTACACAGTTATCTCGATATTACTGAGAAAAGACTTTTAGTTCTGTCTTTCCTTCAATACTCAGGCAAATCCCTGTGTTTATACAATATATGTATTTTATCCCTAATATTCTATTTGTTGTTTTGTAGGTATCACTAAGGAGGTGTCCACGGTGAAGGTCACAATGTAATAGGCCAGCGTTCATAAGAAACTGCCTGCAAATAGTACCCCACATGTCTCATCACTTATGCACCTGCAAATGAAAACCACAAGTTGACGACAGGAGAAAGATCATGAAAAAGTTAGAGATTGGAAGTGGACCAAACAGAGCAAATTGTTACCTATGTGTCAGTTAACCCTATAAGAGCTTCATAATGTCCCAGAGCTTTATGTTCATCTGTCTTTGAATAGTTGTGCACTGATGCCGTGCTCATTAGCAGTACATTTTGTACATTGGTGTATAATACAGATCCTTTTGGGGTGTATCAGACTGATGGTTAACCCTTTAATGACTAAGTGGATTAATGCATCATGCCCATCGCCTGTCATGCTGCATGAATGTAGCCTTGGCGAGTAACTCATAAGGGCTACGTTCATGCATCATACCGCACTGCAGGGTTGATACACTCCCGGAGGGTCGGTCAGCCTGATGCCCCAGTGCTGGCGAGCAGTCTTGCCCCCCACTTCATTGGTGCAATAGGCTGACCGATGGGCATAGTTCACATATGCATTGATGGCCCTTGAGGGGTTGAGCAGGATGCAAGAATGAGGCATGGATGAATATCTAATTCATGCATTGTGCTAATAAAACAAAATGTGGCTTCAAGGGGTTCAAATTTAAAATGTTGAGACAAAGTGGGTTCCAGTCATAAAACTATGACAAAATGGTGAGATTAAAACCCGAAATAACAGGCCACGAAACTTAGCCAAGTTTTTTTAAGTCAAAAACAATGTCATAGTCAAGATATGAGGCCCGAAAGCACATCTTTTAGTTTACATTTTTGACTGGTGCTGATTCTAGATGGATCAGATAAAGGATTGTAAGGATTAATTTCAATTTCACACGATAGGGTCGTGCTGGTGTATGTGAATAGTGCCTTTCTCCTCATGATAGAATATATTATTATATACAATACGCTACTATGCAAATCACTATCATGTGATTTACATTTGTATGATAGATATATGTAGAGATCTTTTAGAGCTGGATGAATTGATACTTAGATATTTACTACTTTTTGTATTGACTGTAGAATAACTTTACACAGATATTGTTGATAACTGTATTGAAAGGATCATGTCTTAAAGTGGAATCTGGTATTCCCTCTCGTTGAATTATTTAATATATCTATACGTCTACATGAATTTTGCGACAACTCTGTAACATTTACTCAAATACTAGATAACACTTAAGCTTCCACCTGTAATAAACATAAACTTTAATTAAAGTTTGCATGTCCGCTATCACAGTATGAAATTCGGGGGTTCTCTTCTATCAACATCGCAACCATGTGCAAAAATATCTAATGATTATATGAAATATTTCTGCTCCATAACAAAGAAAACCAATGTCCTTTATTTATTTCTATCCTTGTTATAAATCAGGTGTGTCTGATTTCATATAGAGGGAGCCTGTGTGCTGTGGATGAATAGCCAGTCCTAATTCTCAAGGTGTACTAACACCACTCAAAGCCTGTCAGACCAGCTAACAGGTGGCATTGTGGTCGGCAGGAATTTATGGACTTAATCCAGGTACTACTGAAGTATTGGTATGATGTATGAATGCAGGGCTGGCGAGTTGACTTTCTAGGGATGCATTTATATATTATGACGACTAATGGCCATAGTGCAAATACATTTTTTTCTATATATTAAGAGGTCATTTATATTTCACTTTTATCTATATATTTTCTATGAACATATACTATCGTCCAAGATACAGAGGGCATTGTAGAGCCGCTGAGGCAGTCAACCTTTCTAAGTGATATTCTTAATGCAATCTAGGATTATTGGAATCGTTGCATTTATACAAAATCTGTGATAAGATAAACATAAGATAAACAATTTTCTACTAATTTTTTTTACATAGCTCACCAAATGTCAGAAAAGCTCAATCGATATTCATATAATGTATCTCAAAAAGCAATGTCATTCATAACTTTATCAGTCCATGAGCCCAGAGTGTTTTGAGTGCCAATTATGTGCAGTAAACCTGACAAAAAATTCAGTATTGCAACATGTCTGGGGAATCCGATTCTATTTGCTAGACATAAAGGTCACCCAGCTGAGGTTTAGAATCTTGCAAGATGCATGTATAGCGCTGCCTCGGGACAGAACTGATTCCCGGGAGTGCCATGTGCATGCTGAGATCAGTGACCTCCGGACCTGATATCGTGCCCACATCTGTTCCTGGCAAGTCAGGCAGTTTGGAAGTGTGGAACCCGTCTGAATCTTGCGAGAAATGCCGGGGACAGAACTTACCTGGCCATGCACACAAAAAAAAAATATGAAACCTCGCTATAGCAGCATAAGTGATAGCATACTTTGTATATGTGATAGTGCGGGTATCCGACATCAGGTAGCAGCAACCTACACAGGGACAACCAGCTCAATTTGTAAGGCTTGCCATGTTTAGCACTGTTCTACTAAATCTCCTGGCTGTCTAGCAAAGTAATTTGGGTGTGCTAGACATATAGCAATCCAATAAGTACTGTCAAGGTCACTGCACAAGATTGGTACTTTGGACCTTTAAATTTCTCATCTGAGCTCAAGGCCTCTATTTATTCTATTACATTCATATTTATCTTTGACCCGTGTACATTTACATACATTAGTTCTCTCATGATTGACTGGATATTTGACATAATAAACTCACATTATCAGTTTGTTGTACTTTTGGAAGGGAAGGATTGTGGACAATTCTTTTGTATCTGAGAACATAGCAATAAAAGATATACAAAGCTAAACAACTTTTCCTTGTATTTGATTTGGTAAACCCTACACCACTTTAAAAATAAAACACATTTCTATATTATGCTACGTATTCAAACTCCGATCAAACCTATACAGATTCAGGAAATTCACTTTCCATTGAATGGAATCTGTAGAGGGGTAATCCTATGTGGTTGCAATTCCCCAAGTTTAATTTTCTCATTTAGTAAGTAGCGGAGATGTCACTCACAAATCACGAAAATTCGGAAAGAATCCTAATTTTCTCATTTTGCAGTCGGAAATGTCTTATAGGAATTACGGCCCGAAATTTAGAAAAATTGGCATCTCTATATTAGATGTAATGTGTCTAAAGGACTTGCCTACCTCTAACCCTGAAAGCTTTAATAAACTACGTACATGAAAACTCTGGATGAGAAAAAAAAAAACAGCCCTAAAAAGTGATGAGACTTTTCCTTGGAAGTATGAGCAAACAGTGAAAATTGGGGGTTCCCCCAGAAAACTTTTTGAATTTGGAGAAGTTAAAGTTGGCACAAGACGTGAAATATATAGACTTTTTGTTTTGGGCATATTTACAATCAGCCCACATGCCTATATGCACTGTTGACAGCTCAACCAATTCTGAGAGTTTTAACAATGCTAATCTCAAAGAAATAGATGTCTAGAGATAAAATTCTTGACAAGCACTTAATTACCTCAGCTCAGCGGGCCTCCCTAGCCCACTTAAAAGGGTCTATATCTCCTCTATCCTATCCCCTCAGGATGTGTGTGGTGCACATATGCGTGGGCACCGACATATTCCTCTGTGAAATTGTGTAATGTTCTCGCCATGAATATGACCTTAGATGTCGAAATGGCGTTAAAAATCTATTACTCACTCACTCACCTCAGCTCAGTGGTGCCACCTATAGTTAGGAAATCAGACTGTGGTGTTCTATGGCAATGATGCCTTCCTAAGGGAAGCATGCAGGGTTGCAGACTGCTCAGTGCTGCCATGCAGTGACTTTGATGAGAACTAATTAGCCAAAGCAGTTTACCATCCCACCAATGCAGCAAGCATAGTTGAACATTGAATTTCCAGCTGTATGTATTGACACTCACTCCTTACTAGATTAAACACCAGGAAATTAATTGGAAAGGAATGTATAATCCTTTGAGATAGAAATCAGAATAACATAAATCACGTGTTGTAGCAGCTTCAAATGGTGCATTCTGTGGATGGCTGAAACCCTTGTATCAAAAGTTTTTCTAAGACTACCCCCTATATAAAGGGTAAAATGATATCTCATTGGATCTGGATGAATCACAAGATTGACCATGATAGATCATAGAAAACTGAGGAGTTTGCATGGATGAAACTAGGCGCCCTGGGGTCCATCAATACTGTAGGCTAGGCCTGGTGCACGAGTGCAATGCGGGCGAATAAAAATCACCATCAATGAACTGATGCTTCATGACAGAACATGAACCGAGATGCCGCTCCTTTTCAAATTAGGAAATTTTTCTGATTTTCACAATTTTCAATAGGATTTTCTTAGAGAAATCACTGCGAAGAATTCGGAATTCAAAAAACTTGGTAAATGTGGCATCTCTGTTATAAGGCACTCTTCGGTAATTAAATGGTTGGTGACTTATGAATGTATTCCAAGATTGGTAGAAGAATGATTCATCTGAGGAAAACATTACAATGATGGCTATTTAATAAAATTGGAAAAAGAACACATGAACAAGATTTTCTTTCCAATAATCAACTTTTACTTAATGTCAGCATTATCCGTGGTTATTATGCAAGCAGCACCGTATTGTTCAACATTGTCTAACATTCTTAAAATTTCATCATTTTGGGACATAATTAAGATTTGTCAGTGCTTCTTGGTGAATTCATAAGTTATGAGATTTATGACACATAATAATAGTATCCTCCTTTTCCCAACTTAACTCAAACAAGAATATAGACATAACCGACCGATTTTCTACTTTTTCCAAGGGGGGAGGGGTTAGAATCGCTCGATACAGGGGTATTAGATAATTTAACCATCGTGGTCCATTTTAAAAATGTCGAATCTCGATACAACTTTGCCAGCAGTGCTTAATCCATGCTGGTGCTCGAAGACTCAGCTCTTGAATAGGGAACTTAAATCTAAATCTTGGACTATATACATAAGTATATGCATAAATATATCTTGAACAACAATTCATGTCCATTACCCGCCAGGGGTATAGCACCAAGCCTGAACACAAACAATAAAAATTTAATAAAAACAACAACGAAGATCACGAAGGGATTTCAAATTAATCACTTAAAACAAGTTGAATGATGGCAGGAGTTGTGTGGGAATTAACTATTTCTTGGATTTTCGTCGTGAGGGTCCAAGGGAAGCTTGTCTTTTTGTTTGTCTCTGTTCCTCACCATTGTCACTTAACTGTCGTTTTACCCGGCCTCTGCCGCGTTTGGATTTCTCTGAGTCACTTTCAAGTGATTGCGCATTATCATTATTACAGGCATCGGTTTCATGACATTCCGAATGCCCTCCTTTTGAAGACCTATCTAAAGTTGAAGATTTTGAGTCAAAATCAGACTTAAGGGTGATTGCCTTCTCATCATCTTCATTGATCACTGCAGGTATAGTGTCATCACAGTCTATTTCAATAACCTGTTTTTGCTGCTGGCCCTTCTTGCCTAAGGATAGGCTAGATCTAGAATGAGTCCGCGATACAGCTTTTGTGTTGGATTCTGCGCAGGATACCGAAGTCTCAATCTCCGGTTGTTTACTGTCACTTATCGCTTTAGGTTCAACTTCAACCTCCTCTTCAAATGAAAGCTTGCGACCAAGCTTTTCATTGTCTGAGTCTGTTTCTGTAATCGCCATCTTCATTTTGTTTGTACTGTGCCCCTTCTGGGCCAAATTCTGCTGCAGTGCAGGGCTAGCTGAGTGTGACACTGAAGACGGCATTTTGAATGCTGATCTTGCTTTTGTTGATACACTACTGTTGAGTGGTGTTACTGGGGTGTCATCAGCATACATAGATAACCGCTTGGCCTTTAACCGCTGTAGCGCTCGCTTCTTGGTAACAACCGGGTCAATATCCACCTCCCCACATGCACTACCTGGTGCTTCTATTGGCGTCCATGTCTTTATCATACCTAGATCCCCGTCTGATTGTTCTTGCCCCGTCCTATAAGGTGTTACTTCCATACTGCCATCTGCACCAGAACTGACGGCTTTCATGGGTTCCGGGTTTACTACTGTTGGTAGCGGGGCATCGCCTTGCCCGCCCAGGGATACTGTAGGAGTGGAAGCGCCAGGGTGCGGGTACTGGGGAGTACGTGGGTGCCTCTGGTGTATAAAAGACAGAGTTGTCAGAGGTGTTCTACTGACAGGGCCTCTCTGACCAACTCCCTGCAATGACATTAGGAGAGGGTTAAATTTTGTGTAACAACCTTTAGATTATAATAAAAATCACTGATGTATACTATTATCAAATGTCACTTATTCTAGCACATTCTTAGGTTCCTCATTTACTCAGGCAGAAGATTTAACACTGCCCTTATGATTTCTATTATATTTGGACTTAAACCTGGGCCAATTAATATTCTCTTTATTTTTCAAATTCGAGTAAGTTAGGTCTGACTGTATTTCCCTTAAATCCTTAATTTAATCGTTAATCCATGGGTCGTTATGATTAACTCTGAAAGAGTTCAGGGATTTGGGGGATAAATTTTTTGGTGAAAAATTCCACTATACCTGTGGTGTCGAATCAGTTCGTCGGGGTGTGGTTATATGACCGTGAAGTTGTTCCTTCATCTTTGATACGTACACCTGCACTGCCTAAATAATCAAAATGGGAAAAAAATCTTTATCTCACATTATATGCTAGTCGTCACATATAAGATGCGCCCATGTACTACGGGGCTGTGTACAAATGACGTCATGCATTTTTGGACCATTTTTGACCCCCCCCTCCCCCTTGTCATGTTTCGTCATACAACACTTGACCCCCCCTCAGCATGACGTCATGCAGAGAGATACACCCCCCCCCCAAAGTGCATGAATAGTGAAGGCCTATAGGCTATAAACAAATTAAAATAGTTCAAAGGGACATATAGTGGGTGTGAATTGGCAATAAAGGATAAGACACATGCAAAGTGAAAAAAGAACTAGCACTGATCAACAAATGAACAGAGAAACATGCCAAACACTGTCAGCTTATATAATGCATGGGTCCCTATATGCAGGCTGTACCATTTCCGTGCCTTATAGTTATACACGGAGTACTATGGTAGTGATCATACACAAGTATTTCCTGTCACAAAAGTGCTTAAAAACTGTCTAGATCAATAGTCCAATACAGTTAATAGTCTGCCTTCTTTGCAGCGAAAGCTGTACACTTGCCAGCGAAGAGAAAATCGAGAACAGTTATTATTAAGGATCATATAGTTCAAGAGCTTGAATGTATTGATATATTGAATGTATTGATTTAAACCATATACAAGTGTACTAGAAATAGGTTTCAGGCAGAACACTCTGAATTTAGTGAGTGGCCTAATAGAAAAAAAAATTCAGAAAGCATCACAAATTCTCAGAAGACCATCGATTGCAATCATAGTTCCAATTTATGATCTTACAAAGCAATCGAGTCACCTCAGTATTTTACTGTATAATCTGCAAATAAGGTGAGTCCGATAGAGTTCCATTCAGACAAAGATGTGGAGAGTAAGTTTGGGGGAGGTCCCCTTTACATCTCCCCAAGCATCCCCTCAGTGAAAATAGCAACAGGGTGGTGGAGAGCTCCAGGGGAGTGTTCGTTACTTATCAACAGTGGGATTCTGGGAGGGGGTGGATTGGGGGAGCAGCAAAATAATTTTGACACCTCAAGGAGAGGGGGGGGGAAATATCACACCTTTTCAAAAAGAAGCCTGTGGATTACTATGGATGCTGCCCTGAGGCAACAGCAGCAGTTCAGGGGTATTTTAGGTGCATAATTTTAGATCCTGAGGGCAGCAGTGGCCCTTTTCAAAAAGGGTTAAATTGGTATAGGTAGGATAGAGTAGTAGTGCCCCCCTATAGTGGCCTGGACATCACCTTGATTTTACACTGACATTGATGGCAGTGACACTCATTGAGAGGAATGCATGCATGTAGGGCCTATAGGTAATAAATTTATATCAGATGAATGCATTAAACTTCCCTACCTTTACAAATCTTTTTACAAAGGTTTTTGTTCTTGCCAAAGCCAAAGCATATTGTGAATTCTTGATGACATGATGTCATGCAGCCCATGACCCCCCTCCCCCCCTTGTCATGCTTGGTCATGGCAAGTGGGACCCCCCCTCCCCCCCTCCTGCATGACGTCATTTGTACACAGCCCCTACACATATAAGATAGGTTGAGGCTACTCCTACAGGTGCTCCCCTCTAGGTCTTTCCTAAAAGGAATACATGCTTATTAACCCTTTAGGGGCTAATGAAGTGCTGGTGAGTGGTCTTGCCAGCACTTCATTGGTGCATCATGACGACCAATAGCCACATCAAGGGGCATCCTGATTGTACAATCATGGTTCTCAACCCTTTTCCAAGTTCTATTAGAAGTGAGGGATGCAATCATGTTCCCTTTTTCTGTGGGAAAAGATTCTTTTCTATCTTAATGTATAGAACTGTGGTACAAGATTCTTTTCTGTCCTTAATGTATAGACCTGTGGGACAAGATTCTTTTCTATCCTTAATGTATAGCCCTGTGAAACAAGATTCTTTTCTATCCTTAATAATGTATAGCCCTGCGGGACAAGATTCTTTTCTATCCTTAATGTAAAGCCCTGTGAAACAAGATTCTTTTCTATCCTTAATGTATAGCCCTGCAGGGCAAGATTCTTTTCTATCCTTAATGCATAGCCCTGCAGGACAAGATCTTTTCTATCTTTTATGTATAGCCCTGTGAAACAAGATTCTTTTCTATGCTTAATGTATAGCCCTGCGGGACAAGATTCTTTTCTATCCTTTATGTATAGCCCTGTGGGCTAACCATGATTGTATCCCTCACTTCTATTAGAAAGGAGGGATACAATCATGGTTCTAACCCCTTTCCGAGTTCTATTAGAGGTGAGGGATACAATCATGGTTCTAACCCCTTTCTGACTTCTATTAGAAGTGAATGATACAATCATGGTTCTAACCCCTTTCCGAGTTCTATTAGAAGTGAGGGATACAATCATGGTTCTAACCCCTTTCCAAGTTCTATTAGAAGTGAGGGATACAATCATGGTTTTAACCCATTTCCGAGTTCTAGACCCATTAGAACCATGACTGTATCCCTCACCTTAAATATAACTCAGAAAGGGATTAGAACTATGATTGTATCCCTCATTTTTAATAGAACTCCGAAAGGGGTTAGAACCATGATTGTATCATTCAATTCTAATAGAACTCAGAAAGGGGTTAGAATCATGATTGTATCCCTCACTTCTAATAGAACTCGGAAAGGGGTTAGAACCATGATTGTATACCTCACCTCTAATAAAACTCGGAAAGGGGTAAGAACCATTATTGTATCCCTCACTTCTAATAGAACTGGGAAAGGGGTTAGAACCATTATTGTATCCCTCACTTCTAATAGAACTCGGAAAGGGGTTAGAACCATGATTGTATCCCTCACTTCTAATAGAACTCGGAAAGGGGCTAGAACCATGATTGTATCCCTCACCTCTAATAGAACTCGGAAAGGGGTTAGAACCATGATTGTATCCTTCCTTTCTAATAGAAGTGAGGGATACAATCATGGTTAGCCTGCAGGGCTATATATCAAGGATAGAAAAGAATCTTGCCCTGCAGGGCTATACATAAAGGATAGAAAAGAATCTTGTCCCGCAGGGCTATACATTAAGGATAGAAAAGAATCTTGTCCCGCAGGGCTATACATTATGGATAGAAAAGAATCTTGTCCCACAGGGCTATACATTAAGGATAGAAAAGAATCTTGCCCTGCAGGGCTATACATTAAGGATAGAAAAGAATCTTGTCTTGCAGGGCTATTCATTAAGGATAGATAAGAACCTAGCTCCGCAACTATACATTAAAGATAGAAAAGAATCTTGTCCCACAGGGCTATACATTAAGAATAGGGGAAGGGCAAGATTCCTTTCTATTCCTTATCCCACATATAGGGAGGCACCTATAACTGATTTGTTCTAGTGCTAATGGTTATCACTAGGTGGTGCTTACTTACCAGAGAGGAGGGAGAAGGTGGGCCAAACCACTATGGGAATAGGGGTGTAAGGTGTAGTCACCAATCTGTGGATACTACCCCAGTGCCCCCTACCTAACCTTGGATATCCCATGGGGTACTATGCCCAAAAAAAGGACATCTGGCGTTAATAACACATCTATACACCACACCTTGCAACTGGGTGTGCTGTACTACCGGGTATGATACACAAAGTGTACAAAAGAAGACAGAATTTTAGAGGCTATGTCAACTCCTCTGCTTACTCAAGAAATACTGCATGAATTATCTAAAATTGGTATGATAAGTACCTTTATTTTTGCCTTGAGTTGCTCCAGGGCAGAGCGGAGATGAGATTCCTTAGGGTTTGTTGAGACGAGAGTAGCCTCAGACAGGGTGAGCGATGGCAGGTGACCGGCCTGGGTACGGGAATTAGGACGCCACTGCAGATTCCCAAATGCCACGAGGCTCGATGGTTTTAGAACTTCCTCCAGCCCAAAGGTCTGAAATTCCCAAATGATGATCTGTGCCAGTATTCAACTTTGGTCATATCATCATATTTTATTTTGGTCGTATTACATGAACATGTAGACAGTACTATTCTTGAGTTTTGTTCTTTGTCAATTTTCTGTCAAAACTATGAGGTGGATAATTTCATACATCAGATTTTTAAAAACTTTAATTGAGACAGTGTTTTTCCAAATACAGCTTATGACACACTATGGAAGTCTAGTAGAAGCCTGAATTGACCTGTGAAAGTGGTGAGGTACTACCGTAATCTCCCGCGTATAAGACGCAGTGCGCGTATAAGACGCACCTACAGTTTTGGAAAATTCTCAAAAAAATGAAAAATTCATAACTTTGGTTCTACTGAGTGAATTTTCAAAATTTAAAAAAACCTGTGTGTAGCTTGGGCCCCCTGGACCCCCTTATGCCCTATTATGACAATTATGGCATGTGACATATCAAAAGAAAGGTCTTGGTGTCCCCCTTGTGGATCCAAGGAGAACTAAAACCCCTCGTATAAGACGCATCTTATATGCGGGAGATTATGGTACATGTTTTCAAGCATGGCAATCAAGACACAATGTTCAAAGTATGGGGGATTGGGCATTTTTGAGGGTGTAGACTTGAAAAGGTGCATTCTAATGCATTCTTTCTGAACATATATCAATTCTAAAGTACCGTAATCTCCCGCATATACGGCGCGTCTTATACGTGAATCAGATCGTGGGCAGGTCTTATACGCGGGAGGGTAATTGCCTTGAGTTGGGGGTGCGCCTTATACACGGCGTACCTCCAACTTCCAATCCGGATTGATGTACACAGACTGATGTATTTTCTATAACCAAAGAAAAGGTGTAGTCTATACCATGGTGCTCTATATACCCTTAAACTGCTGAAGGAAGCATAGCATTCTGCTCATCATAAAAGTGTTTGGCAATATGTGTTAACCCCACTCACTTAGTGCTTTGTTAATTATATTATTGACCTTTTAATCAAGAGAATCCATGCAGCATTATAATCAATAATCCTGCCCTAGTGTGTGCTGCCACCTGGTGTAATGTTCTGATTCCAGAGATGGAAGTCTTCAGGGATTTCCCTGATTTCAGGGATTTTCAAGTCATAAATCCCTATACATTCATATACAAAATCATCTCTGTGATTCCTAGAATAGGAACATGTCCTCCCTTCACAAATAAGAAAGCCCTTGAAGAGCTCTACCAGAATTATTCTATACTGGTGTATCAATGAACACCATATAAATATGCCAAGTTAGGAGTGTATGTGAAGGACACAACTGGTGACCGCAATACAAGATCCTTTGGCAAGATCAAATTTAATGTAAAGCGTCCAAAGCGAGACTTTTTTAAAAGGTCTCCGTTATACAGGGGTTCAATAATGTGGAACCACCTCAATACCTGGTACCAGGAAAGCGAGCAGAAATCACAATTCAAGGCTCGTATCAAGAAGATCAAGGATCTGCACATGAAGAGCGAGAAACCCAAAGATGAGACCATACTAGATGGAAGCCTGATGATATGTGACATATCTACTGACTCGGACGATGATGGAGACTACAACCAGCACTAATACTATCATTGGATGCCGAATGTTATCTACTGTACTATATGATTGTGTCAAAATATGTAGGGAGATCCTAAATGGGGAATTCCCTGGGACAGGTTTCTCGAAGTATGCTCTTGTTTTTCTAAATCTAAGTCCTGTTTGGCTATAACCAGCGAAATAGTGCTATACTTGTATCTGTATTGTACTATATGACCAACTTCAATGGCTTGCCATATGTCCACTTGTGACCAATTAATTGGTACAAACCCCATCTGCCTTTGAATGTTTCTTTTAAATTTATTTATGTAGTGGTTGTCTAAGATTGTTTTATATATGTTTTTCAAATGATGGTTGATTACAACCAAAAACCACCGTGGACAGCGGCATATTCCGAGATGCTATGTGAATACTGGCCTGGAATGTCCCCCTGATCTATATCTTGTTTGATTTGATTATTGTTATAAAGTGTGTCTATGTATAACTACTTTGAGAGGCTTTAATGACCCGGGAGTTCATTTCTCGGAACTAGCCTTAGCCGTGTAAGCTTGTCTGCAAATCGCAGATTGGATAATCTTTTTCTCGACCTCATCCTGTAAATACTCATCTTTATTTCATTCTTAATGGATTTCACTGTTATTACAATATAATTGTTACTACCTGAGAAACCTGATCCCAAATGAATTAGCTACATTATTATCACCTCCTCGAGTAGTGGAGAAGTTAATAAACACTTCTTTAAAGTAAAAAAAAATAAAAAAAATATATAAAACTGAACATTCAGATTAAGCTTCTAGCATTTTGAAGCTTGGGACGTTGGGGGCTGGACCCCCAAGGAAATTTTGTAATCCAAGACTCAAAATTGTGCATTCTGAGGCATTCTGGCACACCATATCAATTAACATGTACTCTCCACCCCCCGTCCCAAAGAACATTGTGAAACTCATTTTTTGATACAATGCATTTTGATTGCATCCTTTGGCAAAAGTAAACCATTCTTTGTTAGGAAGTGTTCCAAGTTGTAGTCTGGGGGGTACCCACCAGAAAAATTTTGAAACTCTAGAAACCAAATGGTGCATTCTGGTGCTTTCTGGGGATAAATACCTTCCACCACTCTGGGGTTAAATAGATGTGACAGTCATCTGACTAAGGCAGTCACATGTTGTTTTTTTTCTCTTTTTTTTTTATTTTATTTAATCTAAAAAAATAGGAGTATAGGAGCAGTTTTACCCAAAAAATAGGAACATAAGAGGAGTCCTAGCCAAAAAATAGGAGAATTTAAAAAAAAAAGAAGGAAAAATAGGAATTTTGGCCCCAAAATAGGAAAAAATAGGAATCGCTTGACAGCTTGAAATACGTACAGCCACACTGCCCCACACGGTTATAGCCACCAGGTGTCTCTCACTGTCTGCGATGTACACTGTCTGAACGTGTCCTTCATCACCACTGAAACGGGAGGATGCAGAAGTCATTATGGACCCTTTAGGGATCATTAATGTATCATGCCCATTGATGGTTATGATGCATGAATGCAGAGTTATTCACCATGGCTACATTCATGCAGCATAATGAGTGTCTTAACAGCATAGGGTTACAATGATGTAGCACTGGTGAGTTACTCAGTGGGCTGGATCAATAACGGCAACAAATGTGCTAAATTGTATGACTCCTATACAGCCAGCCTGAATAAACATTGCAATGATTTATGATTTTATTAAGCAAGCGAGTGAGTGAGTCATGGGCTCCATAATAGCATTTAGAGAGTTAACATCGAGAAAACTATATCAAATGTGAGCTTGGTAAATGAATATGTGTCCACAAAGTGGGCAAAGAAGAGAAAAAAAAAGTCCCTGTAAGAGAGCACAACCCTGAAGCATGATGCTCCCCTTGAAGGGTTAACCCACACCGTAGCAAAATAAAAAGGGGAGGGGAAAAGTTTTAGTGAGACCTACCCTGCTCTATCAAAAGACGAGGTGGGCGTGATATGTACGACCACACCGACCGTGTCGACCTCTCCATACTGTGGCTGGAACTGGGCGCAGAGCTCCGTCAACATGGACACCTGGAGGTGGTATACAGAGTCATGGAATACTAATACCTTTAATCAGTACACAAATTACATACAATCATGAAAAGGTAGCACACACAGATGATATACTGAGATAATCCATCAAATGGCAGCATATGCATAGAGATAAAATTGAGAAATGGCCTCATAAAGAGACACCCTGGGGGGGGGGGTCACAGCATTGGTGTATAAGGACAACTTATTAAAGAGTTCACTGATCCCATAGGGTAGGCATGATGATGGCAATCTCTTGAGGGGAAACTCCAAAGGGTGGGACAATGCATAAAGAGAAGAGGTTCACGGAATCGCCAGGTTGACATTCAATGCAACAAAAGCTTTGAAGCATTAATGCGCTTTCTGGCACTGATATGGTTAATGGATATTACTAAAGATATCATATCTGTAATTGAGAATAGAGACCAACCTCTCTGGGTTCGTAAATTACATCCAAGAAGTTGGTGTCCACAGGCACCAGCTGGTAACGGGTAGAACGCTGGGCTGTCAGGGACACGCTGCCTCGCGACATACGACCTCTGAAATCACAAAGTTGCATTTCATTCATTCAGTTTTGAAACTTATGAATTTACTTCCCTAAATGAAAAGAAGAAACTTTTACTTGAGTCTGAGACCTTGGTAGATTATGGTATGGTAATGGATAAGGTTTTGGATTTTTTTTTTCATTAGTAGTATTAAAATTGTTTGAAGACATTAATCTTATTATCATAAAATGGTGTGACAATATGAACCATACATCAATCCATCAAAATGAATTCAAGTTCCGGATATGTAACAAATGATGACACACCTTGCTTCTGCAGCCCCCAAGTTGAAGACTTTGAACCGCTTCCCCTCACCGAGTGTCTCTATGACGTCATCTGATGGGCGCCATATTGTGAGCATGCAGTCTGCAAAGGATTAAACAATTGTCATCAGGAATGTCTCAAACATAGACGTCCCTTGCTGGCCGAAAAAAATATGAAATCTTTTGATTAGACACAAATATCGAAAGTCACTAAGGCCATACTTTTATTTTTATTTGGCTTACGGGCCCGCCACTCAACAGAAGAATCATCTTCTTAGCAACATTTTGACGTTTACAGGTTGTAAATCGGAAAAATATTAAGGATTTTATGGGGCAAAATCCGACTTTAATTTTTATCTCCGCCGACCTGGAATATTTTTCTGGGGTGCCCGTAACCCGAAGAATAAAAAAAAATGTGGCCTTAGGCCACACAAAAAAAATAAGTTGGTCTACGGATTTTGCTTTTGAAAAAATGGTGCGAGCGAGCGATTTTTTTTTTTTTTTTAAAGAATTTTTTTACGTCCAATGGATTCCTTGCTGGAAAAGTGAGGCAAGCGAAAAAATTTCATTTAAAAAAAAGAATTTGCCAAACATCACAAAGAGAAAACTTGTAGAAAGTGAAGTAAGCGAAATCTGTAGACAAGATTTTTTTCAAAGAAAAAAAAAAATTTGTATTTTTGAAAATATGGAGAGGGAAATCCGTAGACCAACTTATTTTTTTTGGTGTGGCCTTATGTAAGTAAGACCTAGTATCTGAAGCAGGAAGGTTGGATCATTTATTTACACTTACTGTGCTTAGAAGCCCATAACTAAAAGGCCTATTACTAACATCACATACCCGTTTTTGAATCAATGTCACTCGTCGAGCATCCTGCTACTCTGATCTTCAACAAGGGTACCACGTTCCTTTTTGGTTTCTGTTGGAAACATTTGGCATGTTGTTATTTAGTGATGATTGGAATAAAAGAAAGCTATTACCGATATTGATATTCACAAAAAAGAAAAACATTTTGGATTACTTAAAATTAATTTCATTACAAGTCATTTCAAAATTAATTTCATTATAATTCGAAATTTACAATCACCTCAGTTCCTTGAGGTCCATATGATGCCTCCAGGTTAATGTTCTTAAATTGACATGATGCACCAATGCATCATTGGATACATCATGTCAATTTAAGAACATTAAATTTCAACCCCATAGGGTTATCATAGTGCATACAAGCATTTTGCACTTGCATTTCCAATTGAAATCAAAATAGCTTGATCCCCACCATATGCGAGCCCATTTATTTTTTTGGTCACCATAAATCTACTCATACTGACCTGTTCCTCGAGTAGTTCCACCTGAGCAGCAAACTCTGCTTGCATCTCGCGATGTACTTCCTCTTGCTGGGTACGCCGGTACTCTGTTAGTAACCCCATCTGGTGGGCGCTGAGTACATCCTCTACGGAGCCCGGGTCCGATGCCGCCTGTGCCGCTTCCTCTATGTCCTGGCCTGTACTCAACGACTGGATCTCTGACATGGTGAAATGTCGCCCACTGCGCCGACTACGACGCCGATCTGGTGATTAGAGCATTGGTTTTAATTAAATTGTATCTGATGTGTCTGAGATTCGACAATGTTTTTATTTTCAAAGTGCAAATGGGTTCGCCTGATATAATATGATCCAATGACCTCCCAAAAGTTCCTACGTGCATATAGTATAAGATGGAGCAGGTAGGTCGAAGACCTAAAAGACCGAGTTGTTAATGCAATTTTTAAGCAATTCATGATGGTACATCTCGGTACATCATGGTACATCATGGTACATGAAGGTACATGACAGTACATGATGGTACATCATTGTCAACGAGTCCGTAAATGATGAATAAGGATGAATACAGACAAATCAGGAATCCCGTTTGATATCCACTTTATTTATTGAAGTCCACAAGGTATAGATGGTGATACAGTATAAAGGTGCCCAACAGTGTCCAAGCCTAGCCCTTGAGCCAAGGGCTTTGGTCTCACGTGAGTGTGTGAGGTATGAAGTATGAAGGTGGAAAGATACTATGCTAGTGATGGTGAGCTGTTCCACCTACAAGTATTTATAGTAGGAGCTGCTCACCCAGCTCGTCCTAAAAATAGTATCAGGTGAGCTAAATATAGTAACTGGGGAACTCCAGTGCAGGTATGTAGGGGGGATCCCAAACATAGCACTGGGGTTCACAGAGTTCAGTATGGTTCTAAATATAGCTGCTGGGAATTCCCGGTATGCTATGAGCTGCTCATGATCAATGGGCATGTCCTCCAGCAGGAGGAGTTGGTCTAAACATTGGCTGCTAGGAATTTCCAGCATGCAGCGAGCTGCTCGTGATTGACGGTGTATCCTCCAGTAGGAGGAGGCGGGGTCACTGAGTGCAGTTGACACCGCCAGCCTTTGGTCTATGGGTATGGCTTGGCTTGTGGGTAGACTCGGACACTGGGTTGCATGGTAGAGTCAAAGGTGAAAAGTAAATATGATAAGTACAATACCTATAACGGTCTACTGACATCATAGTACATGATGGTACATGACAGTATATCATGGTACATGACATTACATGACGGTATATCATGGTACATGACGGTACATGACGGTATATCATGGTGCATGATGGTACACCACGGTACATGATGGTACATCAGGTACACGATGATACATGACGGTACATCATGGTACATGACGGTACATCATGGTACATCATGGTACGTAAAGGTACATCATGGTACATGACGGTATATCATGGTACATGATGGTACATCATGGAATATCATGGTACATGACAGCACATGACAGTATATCATGGTACATGAGAGTACATTGTGGTACATGATGGTACATCAGGGAATATGACGGTACATCATGGTACATCACATCACATGAAGGTACATGATGGTACATGATAGTAAATCATAGTACATGATGGTACATCATGGTACATAAAGGTACATCACAGTACATGAAGGTACATCACGGTACATGAAGGTATATCATGGTACAAGATGGTACATGATGGTACATGAAGGTACATCGTGGTACATGAAGGTACATCACGGTACATGAAGGTACATCATGGTACAAGATGGTACATCATGGTACAAGATGGTACATCATGGTACAAGATGGTACATGAAGGCACATCGTGGTACATGAAGGTACATCACGGTACATGAAGGTACATCGTGGTACATGAAGGTACATCACGGTACATGAAGGTACATCACGGTACATGAAGGTACATCATGGTACATGAAGGTACATCACGGTACATGACGGTACATCATGGTATATGAAGGTACATCACAGTACATCACGGTACATGAAGGTACATCATGGTACATGAAGGTACATCACGGTACATGAAGGTACATCACAGTACATCACGGTACATGAAGGTACATCATGGTACATCATGGTACATGAAGGTACATCACGGTACATGAATGTACATCATGGTACATGAAGGTACATCACGGTACATGAAGGTACATCATGGTATATGAAGGTACATCACAGTACATCACGGTACATGAAGGTACATCATGGTACATCATGGTACATAAAGGTACATCATGGTACATGAAGGTACATCACGGTACATGAAGGTACATCATGGTATATGAGGGTACATCACAGTACATCACGGTACATGAAGGTACATCATGGTACATCATGGTACATGAAGGTACATCACGGTACATGAAGGTACATCATGGTACATGAAGGTACATCACAGTACATGAAGGTACATCATGGTACATGAAGGTACATCATGGTACATGAAGGTAAATCATGGTACATGATGGTACAAGATGGTACATCATGGTACATGAAGGTACATCGTGGTACATGATGGTACATCATGGTACATGACAGTATATCATGGTACATGACAGATTATCATGGAACATGAAGGTACATCGTTGTACATGACGGTACATCATGGTACATGACAGTATATCATGGAACATGAAGGTACATCGTGGTACATGCGGTACATGAAGGTACATCATGGTACATGAAGGTACATCATGGTACATGACGATACATCATGGTACATGAAGGTACATCATGGTACATCATGGTACATGAAGGTACATCATGGTACATGAAGGTACATCATGGTACATGAAGGTACATCATGGTACATGTGGTACATGAAGGTACATCATGGTACATGAAGGTACATCATGGTACATGACGATACATCATGGTACCTGAAGGTACATCATGGTACATGAAGGTACATCATGGTACATGAAGGTACATCATGGTACATGAAGGTACATCACGGTACATGATGGTACATCTGAGCATCAATACATTGTGACATCCATAAAGGGTTAACAGTGCATCAATGCATCATGCTATCCATAAAGGGTCAACTGTGCATCAATGCATCATGCCTTCTATAAAGGGTTAACTGTGCATCAATGCATCATGCCATCCATAAAGGGTTAACTGTGTATCAATGCATCATGCCTTCCATAAAGTGTTAACTGTGCATCAATGCATCATGCCATCCATAAAGGGTTAACTGTGCATCAATGCATCATGCCATCCATAAAGGGTTAACTGTGCATCAATGCATCATGCCATCCATGAAGGGTTAACTGTGCATCAATGCATCATGCCATCCATGAAGGGTTAACTGTGCATCAATGCATCATGCCATCCATAAAGGGTTAACTGTGCATCAATGCATCATGCTATCCATGAAGGGTTAAATGTGCATCAATGCATCATGCTATAAATGAAGGGTTAAATGTGCATCAATGCAGCATGCCATTCATAAAGGGTTAACTGTGCATCAATGCATCATGCTATCCATGAAGGGTTAAATGTGCATCAATGCATCATGCCATCCATAAAGGGTTAACTGTGCACCAATGCATCATGCCATCCATAAAAGGTTAACTGTGCATCAATGCATCATGCCATCCTTAAAGGGTTAACTCTACATCAATGCATCATGCTATAAATGAAGGGTTAAATGTGCATCAATGCATCATGCCATCCATAAAGGGTTAACTGTGCATCAATGCATCATGCTACAAATGAAGGGTTAAATGTGCATCAATACATCATGCCATCCATAAAGGGTTAAATGTGCATCAATACATCATGCCATCCATAAAGGGTAAACTGTGCATCAATGCATCATGCTATCCACGAAGGGTTAAATGTGTATCAATGCATTGTGACATCCATAAAGGGTTAACTGCACATGGAAGCTTCCACAGCTTCAGCGACACATATGTCACTTATACCAGCACCAACAGCGTCCCTATGTCGGCTATGTACATGTTATAAAAGAGGCAGTGGTCCGTGTTACTCAGTGTTTATACCAGCCCCAACAGCGTCCCTATGTTGGCTATATACACTCTATCAAAGAGGCAGTGGTCCGGGCTACTCACGGCACTTATACCAGCCCCAACAGCGTCCCTATGTTGGCTTTATACCACGATTTCGGAACTTCCGGTGGGTTTATATGCAGTTTAGCCGTGCATTATTCTGCATATACCACACTTGTGCATTTTTGAAATTTTTGGTATATACTTTTTCGAGGTCAAGTTGGACTTAGAATATTTTTGGAGACGCTGGCGGACATAGAAATTTTGTCTCGCCATTGTTCAATGTGAAAAATCGTCCCAAACCGTGTGAGGATTGAACCCCGGCCGCAGTGGTGGTAGGCGAAGGCCTTAGCCATAGCGCCACACTGAACGGTGATGAAATCCAATGCGAAAATAAATAAGTTCTAACCTGCTATGTTTCCAGTCAGTTTTCGTATGGAATCCAACCATGCCATGTTATAATATTGAAATCCTAAGAAGTTTTTGATCCATAGAAGAGGAATGCGTGCTAATTGTCTCCATTTTCTTCGATATAAATAAGAATCCATTGATTTTCCCGTGGCCGCTCTGCGCGAAGCCATTGTTTCGGCGTCTTTCTTGTACGACGAGCAGTTGACCTATATCCACATCCGGGCCCCTGACACACTTTTGCCGAACAAGGAGGCGGGTGGGAATGGCCGGACCGCGACTCGCGTACGTTGGGAAAATCAATGGATTCTTATTTATATTGAAGAAAATGGAGAAAATTAGCACGCATTCCTCGTCTATGGATCGAATACTTCTTGGGATTTTAATATTATAACATGTCATGGTTGGATTCCATACGAAAAGTGACTGTATACACAGCGGTACCTCTCCCGGCAAGGAACAAAAACAATGGCTTCGCGCAGAGCGCTGACCCGGGCCGTGTCGCTTGCTTTTACAAAATGTATTCCCCTGGCTATAATCTTTGGATATCAGGTAAGAAATTAATACAAAATGGAGGAAATGGTGGTATAAACCTATTAGGTGATGCATATCGGGGCCCCACGGGCTGTATATGCTGTATATACCCTCGCCGCTCCGCGGCTCAGGTATATACAGCATATACAGCCCTAGGGCCCCGATATGCATCATCTATTAGCTTAATATACACTCTATCAAAGAGGCAGTGGTCCGGGCTACTCACGGCGTTTATACCAGCCCCAACAGCGTCCCTATGTTGGCTATATATACTCTATCAAAGAGGCAGTGGTCCGGGCTACTCACGGCATTCATACCAGCACCAAACTGCATCCACTGTCGGCTATATATATGTAATCAAAGAGGCAGTGGTCCATGCTACTCATGGCGTTTATATCAGCACCAAACTGGGTACATTGGTCTGTGACACTAAAGGACCTGAACATCCTGTGGCCGGGCTAGGTGCTGTGAGAGGTACAAGGGGTCATGTGTGGAGGGTAGTGTCACCCTGTTACAACCAGCCTTATAAATAATGATATATTAAAAAAAATTTAAAATGAAGCCTTTTATGTCCGTATTAAATTTAGATTGTAACTATGTTTACACTAACAATATAAAAGAGTTTAAATTTACCTTCATTTCTATACACAAACAATTGCAAAATTAGACCAATTCACAATGGGCAATGGTCGATTTATGGTGCACATTACCCCTTTCCACAAAAACCTTCGGCGAAAACGTGTACAGTAGAAGTACACCCGAGGTCGAACCTCGGGTCTAACAAGTCACTACTGTACATCAAATCCAGTACAGAGCACCATAAATTCCAGCATATAAGCCGTAGCTCCTGCAGTCTAAAGAATCACTCGAAACAAGGTGTGTGGCTTATAGGCGGTAATTTATCATTATGAAACAGTGTGGCTTATGGTTTATTCTAAATTTGGGGGTGTGGCTTCTACACGGGAATTTACGGTACATTACCTGTGCCTGCAGCTCTCTTCTCAAACTCAGCCTGTAGTTTGGTGTAGATCTTTTCCATCTGTTTCTGTCGCTCGTCCTCATCTCGTCGTGCCACTTTCTGGTCAGCTCGTGCACTACGGAATACCGTGCCTCCTCCCAGTGTGCGCTCCATGTACTAGAAAAAGTGAGGAAATGAGTCAAATTGAATTCCTATATCATAAATCCGTTAAAGGTCATAGTATATGATACATAACTTTCAGGAATCAAACCTTCATGGTGCATGAATGTACGAAATAGTGAGTGAGTAATAGATGTTTAACGCCATTTCGACAGCTAAGGTCATATTCATGGCGAGAACTACATTTCACAATTTCACAGAGGAATGTGCACCACACACATCCTGAGGGGACAGTAAAGAGGAGATATAGACCCTTTTAAGTGGACTAGGGAAGCCCAATGTACGAAATAAGCCTCTCCAGAACTGCATTGGTGCATGTAGCTATCCCTGTCAGTCTACATGCCAGGGATACATTCTTGGTACACTAAGACAACCAATGGGCATAATGGATTATCGTATTCAACGTAATAATCACCCACTCCCTAATAAGCGCCCACCCCCTTTCTAGAGCTTTTCTCAGACTCAAAAGAAGACCAATTTTTCATGTTTTACAGACAGTTAAAGTCTTAAGCACTAAAGTGCCATAAATAATTATTTAATACAGGGATGTAAGTCACGGTGTCTGAAAAATTCTGAAGATACACATAGAACTTCTTACTTTATTGTAAAATATTGCAAGGAATTGAGCTTACAATATAAATCTGTGTAAATCTATAGGCATCTCCAACTCTGAAAATTCTAAAATGAGACAAAATTCTGAAAACTTACATCCCTGTTAATAAGGGTCCTGGGGGATCTATTATGTCGAGGACGGTAATGAGTTAATCGCTAGAGCATCAGGGGTACATGAACCTTCTAAGGGCCGCATGATGCATGAATGTAGCACCGGTGAGTTATGCACGTTCACACACCATGAGAGCGCATTGGCTTAGACTATCAGGGTGATGCATCTTTTAAAGGGCTATTGCTTGTGTTCACGATCTTCTCTGGGTTCTCCTGGTTGTCTTCAACTTGGCGCAAGTAATTCTTTTGATACTTCAGTCCCGGGACTTCAGTACGGCTTTATAAAACCATACCCTGCATATAAAGTGCACCTTAAACTCAGCCCCCTCCTATATGCGGCTGCTGAGGTCTGATTAGCATACACGACACTTCTTAAATGTAGGGTGCTAAGCAATCTAACCTCAGCTCGTATTCTCAGGCGAATCCTTCTCTGACATGGTGGGATACTGGGATAGCTAGCTGGGACTACTTTCACCATACCCTCAGCACTGTGGCGTAGGAATAAAAATCTTGTCAGATATAGGTCACACCTTACCCACAATCCCACCGCACCAGTGACGGATTTAGGTCAATCCGAGCTGGCTACCAGTATGGGTGCTAAGTTGTTTTAAAGGGGGACTAGCACAGCTAAGACGTACCCGCTTTAGAAAGTCACGTGACTACCTCTCGACCAATCAGATTGTCGCAATTTCTCCACTAGGTCCCGCAAATTTATGACGCTCTTTTGGGTCGGTACTCATATTGATAATATCTGTGCT
Source organism: Acholoe squamosa (assembly GCA_949317995.1). Lineage (NCBI taxonomy): Eukaryota > Metazoa > Annelida > Polychaeta > Phyllodocida > Polynoidae > Acholoe > Acholoe squamosa. The sequence goes on from OX439042.1 coordinate 63,235,409, forward strand.
AGTCCCCCTTTAACTCTACACTTTAATATGATCTACTTAACATTCAATGTAAAGCTCAAAATAACCTCTGAATTGTAGGGAATATATACCATTACTCTCGATGTTTAGAAATGTAGTGTTATTAATTGTGATCGAGAACTTCCTACCCTGTTTAGTATTTCATTGTTAATGCATGATGATGTTCGGGTATCATGTTACCTCAGTACTGCTAGCTTGTATTGAGCAGATGAGATCCTTTTATTTCTACTGGTCTCACATTTCATGGTCAATGCATGTACAAGGGACGTAAGACTACCATTTTGCTGCTACCTTATGCTGAATAGACAAAGTCCTTTTAGTTATACTAACTGTGATCTGAGGAGTGATCGCTTCTAACTGTGATTATGTCATCCGTTAATGCACTACATGTTACTATGTACAAAGTGATATGATATGCTCAGTTAGAGGTCTGCACTAGTGCAGGTAGAACTAACTTAACAATCTGGATCCTATAGCACTGTAACAAGTCATCCTGAGTGGGCATCCATCTTGTGCTATCTGGAGTTAGCGGGCTGGAATTTTTATAACCAATGAAAAAATTCCTTTCATTTTCTGTAGACTATTTACGGCGCAATACTTATCACCTGGTACTCATCATACTGGTTGTTATTAGTGCTTATCTCGCAAGATACCAGATCAAGCAATGGCGTCTCCACTGGATGACCTGGAATCACGGTATAGGATGTCTCCTACATGGTTCCCACAAGAATCTCAGAATGAAATTCCCTGACTTATCCTGACTCTCCCTGACCAAAAACGACTATTTTCCCTGACCAAATCTTAACGCTGCAGAATATCACACAGTATTGTTTAACCTCAAATCTGTACCAAACATCTTTATTTAGAACAGTAATCAGATTTGTTAGTCCAATTTATCAATAGTATGTCAAAACTTAACTTTCGACACCATGGTAGGCCTATTTTATAGTGTCGACTATAGTTGATGCCCATTATATAGGATTTGTATAGGAATTGAAAATAGGCTCGTCCTCTAGGAACTATACTTTTTTCAGGGGCCATCCCCATGGCCAGGACAACCATTTTTGCTCTGCCCTCAAAGGGTTAGAAATGATACTTGAATGCCCTCTGTGTAAAATTAAACACAGGTGATACATTTTGGCAGCTTTTCCCTGACTCACAGCAAAAATTTGTAGAACTCCCTGACCATTTTATTTTCCCCGTCTTTCCCTGACCTGTTGGAACCCTGCCCTAGGATGCTGTTTCTCACCTGCCGGATTCCAGCATGTGGCATTAGTAATGTCAATAAGAACTGAAATCAAATTTAGAAACATCTGTAATCCTCGCTTTATTATTCATCATTGGGTTCTGATGTAGTGTTCTTTCTGGTCATGAAAATTACCGTATCAGTCGAAATGTCAGTAAACGACTACCGCTCACTTACTCATGATACTCTATGTCCCCCCTCCTTTTTTGTTTCTTTCAATTTCCTGGCATAAGAAGGTTTTGCTAGGGGCGGAATGCTAATCGAACAAAAACCTTCTTTTTTATGTTCCTTTTCTTTGAGCAGCCATGTAGAATGGAATATCCTTAAAATCAATTATTCTGATGATTTGAATGTAATCTAGAGATGATTTACTAAGGAACCGTAATTCATTTAGTGGATATTTGAATTATTAAGGTCTACAGAGCTGCTAAAATAGGAAAATGGGTAGAAAATTCACAAAATCATGAAAAAACAGGCATTCTTTTCACTTGGGTTCAACCTCTAGAGACCAGTTACAGCCCTAACTCAATTTCATTTCCCAATACATATACGCCATTTCTAGGGGCACTTCAAGGGGCACATTGTGCTTTATTGTATCATGCCTCTCCAAGTCATTATGATGCATAAATGCATTAGTAAGGTACACTTGTTAGTACTGCATTGGTGCATCGCGGCTACACTCTACGACTGATGCCGCGTGCATGGTTGCAATGATGCACCAATTTAAGGAACATGAATCTGAAGGCATCATGCGCATTAAAGGGTTATAGTGTGCATGGATGCTAAGGGACCTGAGAGGGAGTGGCTGGAAGCTAGCTAGGCAAGGATCTATGTTCAGTTAGGTACTGGCACTGTGTCTGAGAGCACAGGACTTTCCATCGACACACGCACAACATTGGTCATTGCACGACACATTCTGACATACAAGTCTCAAATGAACGGGACTTGTTGGATAAACCTTGGGCGACAGCATGCACAGATAGAGATTTCAAGTGACTGAGATTGGTGCCTAACTTTTTGTTCTCCAGACAACTCAGTGGTGCTCGTTGATCAGAGAAAACTGATTTTGGCATGTTGCTTATTGGAAACTGTTAACCGCATGTAACTTCACTAAAGTGGTTGCTTTATGTATATAGGAAACTGCTCTTTGGCTACTGCTTAAAGGGAGTGATCCGAATACCTTGCTTCGAAAAAAACCAAAACAGTTTAAAACACAAGACTGCATGTTATACCAGTTTCAACAGGAGATAGATCTTCACATCCATTATTAACTAGCTGAAGAGAAGATGATGCTGTATAGATTTATTCTGCTTGGGGTTGTTCTGTCTAGCTGTGGAGGCCTGATTCTGTTTCCACCTGGGGTCTTTCCTCCACTTCCAGGGGAGGTAGAGCCTCCAAGTATACCAAGTCAAACTATACCATACAAAGAGAGGTACTATGAGGAGGCACATGATATTCCCGTTATTTTAGGCCGTTATGTTTTATATAACCAAAGTCCTCTTTCTCAGAGCAAAGGGAGTGTCATGACTTGCGCAGCTTTATGCTTGCAAGAACCGGCCTGTGACCTTTTCTTGCATGATACCGATGGGAAGTGTACTCTATATGGTCAAACCCTGCACTCAGACCTAAGCCTAAATGTCGATGGCGAGGTGAGTGTAAGATTTTACCGACCTTCGCGACCTTGTTTGATTGTACCAACATCAGCTTCAGCAGTTTCAAATCCAACGACTACTGTTAAGCACTGGCTGACATCTAATACAGAACCAATACCACCGGACGTCAGTGTGGATCAACTACCTGAAATTCCTAATAGTCCGGTGGTACTCCGAGATGCAACCTATGGGTGGGTCATGATTCAGCAGAAATCAAAGTTTACGGAGACGGATTTCAATGTTGACTTCAGTAGTTATTGCAATGGATTTGGCAAACCGGGTGAAAGCGACTTCTGGCTGGGTTTAGACAGCATCTCGACACTGACAGAGAACGGAGATCATGAGCTGCTGATAGTGCTGGAAGATAGCCAGGGAGATAATTACTCCATAAAGTATGGCAAGTTCGCAGCAGGGAATTTTGAAAATGCTTTTGAACTGGACATTAAGGACCCAATGGAGTCGACAGCCGGAGACTCACTGAGTGCCCATGATAATGCACATTTCATGGCTCTGGGACACTTTGGCTGTAATGGTAATGTGTCCGGGGGCGCATGGTGGATCAACGTTGATAACTGTGAAATGAACATTTCTAACCTAAATGGTGATTTCACATACTGGTCTACATTCCCAGATGTACAGTTTTCAAGAATGTACGTCCGCAAAAAAAAAAGAAGCTGAAGGTGGAACTGGGTAAAAGCTACAAGCCACATGGTGACACCTAAGACTAGAACATTTAAAGTTGACTATAATTCCATAGTGTCAAGATTCTGCCTATAAGCCGAAGCCTGAGATAAGAAAGACTCTATAAGTCGCAGTACACATTTGAATTGGTCCATAAGTCGTCGATTACCATATATATATGCAGGGTTTTATGTCAGCTGAAAAAACTAACCATGCCTTATTTTACGCCTGAATGATAAGGCAGCTCTTTTCAGCCATTTTGAGAGTGCATATTACTTTCATATAGAGTCATGGATCTGAATTAACATATTTCAATACGAAAATGCGAAAATAAGGTTTTCATATTAAGTTAGATTATCTTGTATAAGAATAATGGACAGATAGTGGAGATTAGTAGGGAGTCCCTGCATCCATACATAGCCAATTGAATATCATCTAAAGAAACTAGAAAATCCAACAAATTCGTAGTTCCACCTTTCTCCCGAAGGGGGCAGCAGTGAAGTAGCTTGAGATTACAAGTAGTATTGGGTTATCAATGTTCCTACCTTTCAGGTCAAGCTTTCTAAATGCATTCATGCATCATACTCACTGCTACATTGGTGCATCATGACGACAAAATAACTTAACTTTGCAGAGTCCCGATAGAACTACGGCACTTTGAATTACTTATCAAAAAAACTTTTTCCATGACTTTTTCTTATGAGGTTATTTTTTAGAGTGGGATTTCCATAGATGTTGCTTTTGAGTAGATGTGAAAATATTAACGCCGGTCAATTTTATTTCCTAATTTGCCAATCAGCAACCCCCTTTGTTTTTTGTTTCCTGTTTTTGACCAATAATAGATTACTAATACATACGTTATCTGTATGTACACAAAATAAAGAAGTGAGAAATGCTAGAATAATCTTTCTTTCCGATCATGATTTATACTCAGAGATGGAATTCACTAATTTTTGGTTGCTATGGTAACCAAAGTTTCCATGGTAACAATGGAGCTGAAGTAAAGTGATGCGTTAGTCAAACCTTTAATTAGAGATACTAGATGACAAGATGTGTGGAAAAATGAGTGTTCTAGTAAAGATTTTGTGAGAAATTAGAAAATATCGTTGTTTTATGGTCGCCATGGTAACCAAATTGCTATAGCAACCAAGCTATTATGTATAAAATGGCGTAACTCAATGAGACCTTCAATTTGAGGTATGACTTGACCATATAGATGAAGAAATGAGGATTTTAGAGAGGATTTTTTTCCTTTTGGTGGCCATTTTGTTTTTTGGTGAGCAATCAGGTTCCTGGCTTGGATTTGACTACAAATCAGCCAATTATTTGTTCATTTTTGGTTGCTATGGTAACCAAAGTTACCATGGTAACAATGGAGCTGAGGAAAAGTGATGTATTAGAGTGAGCCTTCAATTTGAGGTACTGGATGATCAGATATGTGGAAAAATGAGTGATCTAGTTAAGATTTGTGATAAATTAGATAAATTTGTTGTTTTATGGTTGCCATGGTAACCATATTGCTATAGCAATCAAGGTATATGTGTAAAATGGTGTAACTCAATGAGACCTTCGATTTGAGGTATTACATGACCATATTGATGAAGAAATGAGAATTTAGACAGGATTTTCTTTTTTCCTTGAATTTTTTGTGGCCATTTTGTTTTTTGGCATTTCAAGGGGTAAATATGCATTTTTCAGCTTGGGAACATTATTTTTTCGAATCTACACCCAAAAATTGAGTCCGTGTAGGATTGGGTCTCTTTGGGACTTAAAAATCCCTGAAATATCCATGAAGACTTCCATCTCTGTACACTGAAGTGATGACAACATAACAGCAACAACACCAAACTCAGGAGAAAACAAAACTCTAAAAAATGTCAGCTAATTCGATAATTTCCACCTTCTCAGACACATTGTCAAAATCTCTGACCATGTTTTCCGCCTCTCTCTCTGTCTGACCTGTGAAACTCCTGATCTTTGACATTTCTAACATTCACAAAATGTGAACCGTCAGACCAAGTGCGAATACCATTGATATACAGAATTGTGTACACAGAAGAAAATCCTATTATCTGATCTATAAGGCGTGCCTAACTACCATGTTCACAGATAGCAAAGTAGCACATGCCCAGAGGGCAGGGGCGCCGTCACACTAACCCCAGCGACTCGATTCTGCTAATCTACACTGTAGACCTATGGGTGTTCCGTACCTCCACAATACCCACAGGGAACAGAGTCTGTATGTAGGTCACTCTACTCTTCTTTGTGGTGTTCAGTTTTAGGAGAGAGACATGGCAGAACATACCTAGCACTGGAATGTTCATTTTAACTTTCAGCTTTCCTACCCTAAACTTAAGTCCATGCACATCTTACTCTTCATTGATATATATCTACAGATATACAAAACTGCAACTGGTATCCAACGTGAAAGCTGTTATCAGTGCTTATCTCACAAGTATCAGAATAAGCAATGGTGGCCCGCACTCGGGTGTCGCAAATGAGACATATTGACCTACCTGTATTGGGTAGACCCTGGCAATGATGACGTCCACACAGCAGACCTGGCCCCCATCACGGTACAACGAACACAGCGGGAGAGCTGGTGCTTGGGGGTTTCTATTGAATCCCAGACGCGCATCCCAGCGTGCCCGGCGACACGAGTTAGCGCTAACCTTCAGCATAACATCTGCTGGGGCCTAGAGCAGGGGATGAAGTATAGTGTAAACAGGTTAGCATAAACAGAGCTACACGAACCTGGCTGAGTCAATGTGCTTAAACTCTTTATAAGTATCACTTTCCAAAATATATGGTATATATATATACATGAAATGATACATGCATTAACGTAGTACCCCACGTATAAGAAGCGACTCATACACAGGGATTTAGTTCATCATGGATCCACAACAGCAAGCTTCATTTGATATATTACACCCACCCCTTACTCCTACATCTGCATGGAGCGGTATCGCACAGGGGTCTAAGCTATAGCTTTTCGAATATTGAAAACTAGAATTGAAGTCATGTCAATTCCTCAAACTCTATCCTATACACTGGGTTGTCGATTTCAAAATCCCTGGTATACATACATATATTTACTTGAACACCTAATTAAATATCATGGATGAAAGAAAAAAGAAAAGACATTAAGACTACAAAAAATGCCATACTTGTAAAGGAGGTGCTGCTTCCTGAGATCCGACAAGTTCCGCCCCATAGATACAGAGTTTAGCACCAGGCTGCAGTCGACCAGCAACTACAATACGCGTAAGGGCAGGATCTACGACCGCCTTGATTGGGTACCAGCCATCCGTCAGCTCCAACACCGCCTGGAGGTAATAGTCAGTGAATGATGTTTAATATGGTGTAAAGGTAATTAGACCTCTATATTGAGAGTTGGGTGATGGAAGCCACTGAAGGAAGAACATGGATACTTTTAGTATTTACACAACATTCCTACACACACATATATTCATGATAATTCCACGGAATCTCAATTTTTCAAATGCTCCTATTAGAACAGAAATTAGGAAGATGAGGGTAAATTTCATCATTTTAATTCAAATAGATTGTGCTTTACACTGATGAAAACAAAGTTCATAATTATAAAAACCCTCCTACCGTCTCCTTGGGAAGTGACTTGTCCTTGTTCGCATCACCACTGGATTGTGTCTCAGGTTTGTTTACCCCTTGGCCTGGGAGGCTGACAATGGCTGATACACAGAGGATCATGGCCTTGGCCGGCGTGTCATCTCGCTCGAAGATCTTCTTAATGGCACTCCTAGTAAAAATAAAAGTGTATGAAAATGATTATCAGTGCCTGTTCTCTTACCCTGACACTCTCTTTTAATGTGTAAGAGTGCCTTATGTGGTTATTGGAGCCAGGTTGTACCTTCCACGAGAGATACACTGTAAGCACATGGATTTAAGGTGGTTACATGTGTGGCATTCATGTAGGCGAGCATTATGGGATGTTTGCAAACTCAGCGTAAGCTTTATATGTGGGGTAAAATTGCATATGAATAGCTTAAACCGAACTGCTCAAAACTAAGCCTGGGTGTCCCTTACATCATTTACTTCAAATCAAGGTGCGCCTTGTCCTTCAGGTGTGCTACTGCACGAGGTGCTATAGTAGTTCCAGCCTGTCTGTGTGACAAAGGGATCAATACAATGGCATTAAACTTCTAATTAACTACATAGACACTGCACATAGTAATCAACAACGCCTATATGGACACACTTGTGTGGGGTGTCTGCTTACATTTCAAACCTCTAAGGGCCGCATAGTCCATTAATACATCATGTCCGCTTGTCGTCAAGATCACCAGGGCTGATACATTTCAATAGAATCATAACGTAGGCACGTCAATCTAGTACTAGGAGCGGCATTCGTTCTTTGAACGTTAAAAGCTGCAAGATCCGTCCAGATTTGTGGAGGTATCTTCAAGTGTACAGAGTGGTGTACCCTGGTCCCATTTGATTAATGTGCATGCAATAATGAGGTAAATCTCAGCGTAAATATACAAACTACAAACAAACAATTTACTGACGGCTTCTACCATTAACTTTCTTAGACAATTTTTTCAGGAATATTTTTTCTTTTTTCAAACTTTCTTTAAAGGCCTATTAGTAGTTGGTGTAAGTGTGAAATATTATTGGCGAATGTACAACGTACAACCGGGTTGATTGAGCACGTTCATATAGTTTGTGGCTAAACAAAGTTCAAACATTTCATCAAAACATGACTGTGCGTATGTATAAAGCATGCCTCCTGTATAAGAAGCCCACAGAGTTGAATGAAGTGATATAACGTGCAGCTCGAGCTACATTTGAAGCAAAAGGAAAAAAAGGGAACATTTTGTTTTATCTTTCTCTGTGTCATAAATGACCCTGTACACAGGCACGTGGGTATGCCATGTGAGTGTTATCCAGTATAATGATAAGAACTGTATTTGTGTGGATCTATCAAAAAGAAAACCAATAAGATATCCAGATTCAAATGAGTAGTCGATGATATGGGACTAGGGGGTAGCCGCAAAACATCTTGTATTCGTCTATATAGCGGACATTATTGATTGCTCTTGGAAGCAGGCAACAAAGAGTGAGCAGGAAAGGAAGCAAGAAAGAAGTACTAAAGGGAAGTAAGGGAAAGAACAGTATGAGGAGAAAGAAGCCAATACATGTACACATTTGTATGAAGTCCATTTTACAGGGATGTAAGCCAGGCATGGGCAAAAATCATGAAGTCATACATTCACTTGATATAAAATCCTTCTATTTTTCCACACATCCCTCCTTACCACTCGTATAAGGAAAACACATGTCATTCAAAATTTTTAGAAATCAGGAAATCCTGATAAAACCTAAAGACTTACATCCCTGATTTTATTGTGTCCCATGTCTGGTATTTTCCTTCGGTGTTCCATCATATTGATTAGGTGCAGTCTGTTGTCTTTGTTCCTGTCTCATTAAGTCAGTATGTCAGTGTGTTATCTTATCAGCTGTCCCGTGTGAGTCCTGAAGGGAGTTAATGTGCCTCTCACCTACATGATTAATGCACAGGTAAAGTAACACAGCACCTCCACTATCAGCCTATTTAGGATATTGGCTATTTAAGGTGTGAGTGAATGATTAATAGATGTTTAACGTCATTTTTACACCTATTGTCATATTCATGTCGAGAAAACTACATTACATAAGTATACAGATGATTCTGTTGATGCCCCTCCTCATGTGCACCAGACACAGAGCGGGGATAGGAAAGAGGAGACATAGACCCCTTTAAGTGGGCTAGGGAAGCCCTATTATTCATTGGTGATATTTGGATGACAGTGTTATCCCTAGGTGAGAGGGTTGGGGTGATAAAGGTACATATACATTGTAGTAGAGTGATAAAAACACTAGTCATTGCCAAGAGCCACTCATTGTGATTCCACGTCTCTCTTTACCTCCCACCCCTACTATACTCTATCTCTGTATAAACAGTCCTTTAACAACATCAAGGCAGAGGCGGATCCAGGGTATTGAAAAGGAGGGGACGCGCCCCTCATTTAGCCTCTATTTTTGTCTAAATTTGAGATATAAAAATGGCAAATAAACTCTTAACTAAAGGTTAAAAGTAGGGGCGCGCTCCCCAGCGCCCCCATCTAAATCCGCCACTGTCAAGAAGAAGCCAAAGTTAGGGGTGCATCTTATAGGCAAGGATATCTTATATTAGTTTAGTACATTTTGTACTAAACTGGTCTACATTGAGCCCGAGGTGGGCCCTTTAGGATCCCCTCAAATTTGGGGTGCGTCTTATATGTGGGGCGCACCGTATACGAGGATATCATGGTAATTCATGCGATACTATTGTACCCTGCATTATAAACGGTGCACCTTGGATAAAATGCACATCGTGGGTTCAGGGACATCCTATAAGGCGCAATTGGGGCTTGTTTTGGGGCACTTCAACATTATTCTAATGCAAATATACCGTACCTTAAGGCACACTGTATCATGAAAAAAAAATCCCTCCGCTTTATGTGAGATTTCGTTTTTCAGAGTGGTGTATCGACTCCATACAGAAGAGTCTGTCAGTTTAGAGACAGAGTATATATGCTATGTCTGATTATCGCCATGACCACCCTGTGTAGTGTAAAGACCCCCCCCCCCCCCCCACACACACACACACACACTGAGGGCTACATGACACAGGGCAGGGAGGTGGAGGTGGGCAGCACCAGGTAGTCTACATGGGGCCCTAACTACTTGGGTGCCACAAGGAACAGACGCTGGCACTGAGAGGAGACGCTCAGAGAACACGGCACCAGGGGGAGTAAAAATACAGGATACAGGACAGACGCTAAATGGACGCTGGTAGCTCCAGGAGACGCCGTGTGGACGCTGCTACACCCATAGTGGCAATTGGGGGATTTCTATAGGGACAATACAGTAACCTACAGCAGGAAGGGTGAGTGTTTGTAGAGTTTATTTATACTGGAATGTCTTCATGATGCATGCAATAAGCCCCGGTGAGTTACTCACTGTGAATTAGTGACCAGGGCGGCTTTCATGTCATATGACAACCAGTTTGCATGGTGATTTTATGCATTATGCGGCACAACTAGAGTTTTAAAGGTTGTTGACAACCCCCTGGTTTCAGTACTGGATATTGGTTTGTTTTCTATTTTATTTCGTTATCTCACATAACTAAATGTCCCCTTAGGGCAGGGATTCAAGTCCAATTCATCGATAAATAAGTCGAACATAGCTTCTCTGTAACTGGAATACCTGAAAGGGCCAACCATTCCTCTAATGTATGATAGATTTTAAAAAAAAAAAAAAAAAAAAAAAATTAAAAAAATTTTTAAAAATTTTTTTAAAAAGATTTTTGAAGGTCTCTGTACGGGTAAAATGAATGCTTTATTTATTATATGGACTTTCCAATATAATAAAATTCAGAACACCCCGGTGTGTAACCTTTTTCACCCCGCTGCTATTTGAATTGAACCTACTTCTAATTCAACCTAAACAAAACAGGTTCAGCTCTGTCTTGTTAGTGTCATTGCGCGAGCAATAACACAGATTCTGTCAATTTTAACTGTTAAAACTGACAAAATCATTTAACTTCAAGCCCTCATGGGTTTGGGACCACTGGCAATTTTAAATTGTCACATTTATAACACAAACAGAAGCCTGATGAGTCCCCATGGGATGAAACTACTCTATAGCAACCGGCAAACAAGCTGGAAGCTCAGTATCCATGTTACCTAGCACCATGGATACCAGTGTACACTGTCACCTAGTGACAGAAACACATGTGACTGTTGCCAAGCAATGGTGTTCTGAATGACGTCACACCCATCGGGTGAAACCGTCATTCTGAGTGGTAGCTTTGTGTTGGAAGGACGTCCCCCTAGCCCTGTCGAAATTCTAATGTATGATAGAGAACTTTTATGGCCCACAACATTCCAAAGTTGACCAGCTAGTCAGTGTTTATGTGGTCGCCAAGTGTAAAAAGTATACCGTATTTCCTCTCGTATCAGCCTGCAGAAGTCACCCCTTTAACAATGGAGATGGGGTCGTTTGAATTTCAAGCAGACTTCTAAGGGCAAATGTATGCCCTCATACATTTATGCCCTTACCCCATCATCCCTTGTATTGTTCTTTGAAACTGTGCACTCCTTGTGCCTTCATATAGTCTATATACCGTAATACCTCGCATATAAGGTGCACCCCACATATGAGGAGTACCCTAACTGGAGATTAGGCTTGTAGGTGCATAAGGGGCTAGATTTTGGGCAGTTTAGTACTGGCCTATAGTCTGATATCCTCGCCTATAAGGCGCACCCCTAACTTTTGTGCATTAGGGGACAATCTTCGCTCATTAGCCTCGCCTTATATGCGGGGTATTACGGTAGTTGTTATGGGTTATGATATCCCTTATCTCTGCTCTATTTATTGCATATACTGTATGGATCATGGATAACCTCAGATAATCCTCTCCACAAAACAGGTTTTTGTCATCTCTGTCCTCACTGATAGCGACCCCCGTATAGCATTAACATGGAGCACTCACAGGGGCTTATGGTTCATCCAAAACTAACCGTACATACTACAGTACCTGTACTGTAATTATTTTAGTCCGGTATCACTGTGGGAGTGTTAGGGCATTATCAATTTATGTCATGGTAGATATGATCGTTACTATAGATTAGTACTAGAACAGCCGTATTCCATGGGGGGCATGGAATACAATATGTTTGTATTCAATGGGGTCCACCATCTTGGATTTTGAATGGAGCTGAGCTGTTTTTCTTTATCTAAAAGCAAATTAACCCCATAGGCCATGACATAAATGCAAATGTCCACTCCCATGGAACATTTTTGCATCGCATTCACCTCGGTGAGGCCTTTTACGCATTCAACTCCGCCTATAAGGCGTCATTGAATACTGACAGCCTCACCTCGGTGAATACGATGCAAAAATATTCCATGGTCGTGGACATTTGCTTATGTATTTTGTCCATTTGTAGTCATTATGAAGAATGCAGCCTTGCAAGTACATGTATACTCAGAAGGTCTGCATATATGCATCATGTCTGCATATATGCATCATGTCGACCACATGGGGTTGATACAGATACTCCTGCAAGGTCAGCATGATGCATGACTACAGCCCTGCTGAATAGACTCATCACAGCTGCACTTGCCGATCCTTTGATCAAGGTAACCATTGGTACAATGCATTCATTAGTGGCTATCAAACTGTTATTGGGTGTTTTTTATATTGCACCATGCCCATTGGTCGCCATGTCTGCAAAAATAGCAATGAAATCATCCATTCCCAAAAACTTTACTCCAAAGGGAAACCAAATTCACCAAACTCAACCTACCCGCATCTTATTCTGACACCTCCCCCTCTAACTTCCATGATCACTCCCTAACAACCCCAGTTAGTAATGGGTTTTATTAACAGTTAGGTGGGTGGGAGGGATAGGTTGGGCGGATACTGGCACCAACAGCATGCCATAGTGGGCAAGGTGTGTGTAGGCGTGTGGGAGATAATCCTTTAAGAGATGCATGGTGCCTCCAGCTTCATTGTAAACATTATGACATCATTCATGCACCATGATGATGGATAGCATAGGCACAATGCATTACCTTAAATCACTATGCTGCATTTAAGCCACATGGGGCATTGATGCATGATGCACATTCATTGTTATGATGCATGAATGCATCCCTGGTCTATTCTGAGGAAAGGGCAACATTAAGGCGCCTGGAGGCATCATGCGGCCCTTAAAGGCTTAATGCATGGCCGTGTGCAGGTGAGTGGGGTGGGGCGGGTAGGTAGGTGAGTAGAACAGAACCTGGGTAACAGTAGTATCAGAGGACAGAGACAGAGAAGAGGAGGGAGGGATTAAACCAAGTAGGATAGAATTCAGACACTGCAAGTATCTGGATAGAGAAAGTAGGTGACAAATGGTATACTTGGGTTACTTTCCATACATGCAGAATGTGCAGAACTTGTGAACTAGTCCCCAGGGCCATACTCATGCATTATGACAACAAATAAGCACTTTACATACTTCAAGGCTAAATAATTTTTAGACCATTTTAGGGCAAAATTGCATCCAGCTATAACATGGAAGGTGGGAGGGCTCCTTTCTTAAGCCATATACATGTATTCATCCTATTATGAAGAAGCCATTCCCAGTTGAAAGGTTCATAGAAAAAGTAGAAATCTAATCCAAGTCTAGCTGCTTTTGCGCAGGAAATTGATCTATACAGAACAACCCCAACCCCGCTGCTTGTCAAACCAGCGCTTAATCAGAAGCTGGCTCTTAAATGCTATTTAGTATTAACCGGAAGTTCCCATCCAAAGGAAAAGTGAAACCATGTATATGATTGGTACTTCTGGAGTTCCTGTTTCTAGATTAGGAACAGGTTACATTCCAGGGTGAGGGGTACACTGTTATTTCAATGGAGTGGTTAATTATGCCTAAATCATCGCCTCAGTGCAACAAGGTTGTAAATGACATTTTGGCAAAATTGAGTTTTCTTCAGTTTTAACATCTACTGAACCTTATCTTCCTACTGTGAAAGTATTGAAGCCCATTCTATGATATATGAGTCTACAGGCCCAAATGGAATAGGCTGTGTCAACTGTCTGCTACAGTAATTACAACACTTTTGCCTCTCCTGCAAAACTTGAAATATGCAGATACAACCTTGTTGCACTGAGCCGACGAAATGTTCATGTTCCTTTGTCATGATGCACCATGGTACAATTGGGTCCTGCGAGTAACTCACCGGCACTGTGGTGGTCCATCATCCAAACTCTTCATTACTATCGTAATACCTTACGTATAATGCGCACCTTGAGTGTAAGGCGCACCTTGTCAGAGTCAAAAGAACTCCATTGCCAGACATGACCCTGAGGGGTTTTGAAGGCCTGCCTCTACCCTCTGGGTACAAGGCCTCTATCATGGTACTGAGCTCTCTTAAAACCTTGATCCACACAGTGGACCCTGAACTGGCCCGAGATTTTGGAAGTCTGTTAAAGCATGACTGAGCTCTATAGACAAAAAGTGACAATCCTTTCAAACCTGTGATTTTTTGAGACATTTTGAGACTACCGATGATTCTCGTACACTTTTTACGGAGGTTCGCATCCATTTTGTTAGCAAACTGTGATGTCTGGAGGTTGACACTATTGTTGAATGATGTTGTTGTCTTATATGTAATATCTTGCTATTACTTTTAATGTTCATATATGTATATTAATTAGGGACAGGGATAGTGAAAATCATCCAATTTTCTGTCTTACAATGTTACCCAGAATTCCACATTACCCACAGTGCTTAGCAAATTACCCATAATGCACTATGAGAGTATGAAAGTTGATGTCATCAAGAGTAAGATAAAAATTGGATGACCAAACTTGAATACTTCTTTTAAATAGCACTCGAGACTTTCAATGCGACTTGACTCTGGGCACTAACAAACAAGAAACCTCTTCTAAGACCTTTCAAGTGAGTGTTATATGTCACTCTAGGACCCACTCTAATTACCCCTGTGACAAGCATACATGTTTAGGGTAAAACTGAGTGGTTTGGACAAGGGATAAGTTATATTGAATATACACATGGAATGTAGCACTTCGCTGTTAGGAGAGGTGCTGCAGGCTTAAAGTCTGAAACAAAAATGTTTGTGTAGGGCATGTAGGTGGGAAGGTACAGGGATCTACTTGATCAGGTAGTGTGGCCCACCACATAGTACCCTGGCATACCGTAATCTCCCGCGTATAAGGCGCGTCTTATACGCCAAACAAAATGCTGTTGGGTCTTATATGTGGGAGGGACATTGCCTTGAGTTTGGGGTGCGCCTTATAGGGGGGGGGGGTATTTTTACTATAGAACAGAACTAAAGTAACAAAAATCTGCCCATAGAGGTGCGCCTTATACATGGACTTGCATTCTCTGAGTTGGGGGTGCGCCTTATACGTGAGCTGCGCCTTATACGCGGGAGATTACAGTAGGTCATATTCCTCCAGAATAGTTAGGGCCTGTCAGCCTTGTGCCGGCTTCAAAAGTTCGTAATCGCGGCGTTTACTTGCGTATGAGTGTAAGCCATAGCTTATAAGAACTATCATATGTTCAGATATGCCACTTGCTCTGACACCGGCAAAAAAAAGACAGGAAAACTAACATTTTGAACACCTTTTGAACATGAATTTGATGTAATTAATACGGAACTCTCTACCAGAAACCAGGGATACCTTGTAAACCAGGAAAGGCGGTTCTTTACAGCTTTTTTTCCCATTCACTAGATATATACATGTATTTACAAAACTAGTAGATATAGATAGGGACATCCCTTTCTTTTTGCCTGTAATTCAAGTAAATTTGCTGTACACAGTAATCCAATTATGTGGGTGTGTCCTGTCCCTTTAGCATAGGAGGCTCGTGGTCCCTCTTTTCCCCAAGAGATGGATCCGGCACTGATTTAGTTGGACCAGTACTGCGACCATGGCACTGGAGGGAGTGAGTGAGTAATAGATGTTTAACGCCATTTCGACAGCTAAGGTCATATTCATGGCGAGAACTACATTACACAATTTCACAGGGGAATATGTCGGTGCCCGCACATATGTGCACCACACACATCCGAGGGGATAGGAAAGATGAGATACAGACCCTTTTAAGTGGGCTAGGGAAGCCCAGGCACTGGAGAGAACCCCATCCACCCCTTTATTGTTCCATGTAACACATGTCGACCTATTAGCACGTGCCTAACTCTACCTCTCAATATGATGTTTGGGTGTTAGGTTAACCCTTTAGGGGCTACGAGGTGCCTCCAACATCATGTTCTTTGGTTGTCATGATGCAAAAATGAAGTACTGACCAGTCTGATCTCCAGCACTGCACAGGTGCATCATACTGACCATTCGGGAGTGTCTCAACCCCATACTGTCTGCATTCACGCATCATGCCGACCAATGGGTATTGTGAATGTAATGCATATGGCTACCTGTATGTGCAATGTGGGGGTTTGGGTGTTAGGTCAAACAAGGTTGTGCACAAACCACAGTAAACCTTACAAACAACAACAATACTTGTCACACCCTTTATGTTTTAGTATCCAGATGCTGTCACCTAAATAAACGCTGTCACTAGTAAGACTTACTGATAATTTGTGAGGCCTATGGACTATTGAATCTTTACTAACTCTGGCTGATCTTATTAGAACTTCAAATTCTTGTCATGATTCCTTTCATTTCTGTTTAAATTGGCGGTAATGATTTTCCTCTGGCTTTTGTGTTAAAAAAGTGGTATTGGTGGAAGTCTGTTCAGCCACTGAATCAGCCTTTGGACTCACTGATTTACCCTGTAGACACTGATGTGTCTAAACATATACACCATGTCTAACCAGATAATTTAAATTGATATATACCCTTCAGGCCTCTGTGGGAGTAATCCAATATTCACGGTCGCACAAATAATAGTACTAGCACTGAAATCATGAATTATTTCCACTGCCACGAAAGGAGAGCGGGAGATTAGTATTGACCTGTCCCTACATGGGAACTTAAGAGAAATAGTTAATACAGAATCAATATTTTGATCAATACAGGTCTATATATGTAATTATGTAACTCTTTTCCACGAAATGAGGCCAGTTTATCCAATCAACACATCAATAGCCCAGAGACGAGGTGGAAGGGGAAATGAAGTTGTGGGTGTACTTCTGCGTTTTGTAGGGGCTATGGGTTGTATTTGATTCATATATTCGACCACAACAGAACTTTAAACCTGATATCCAATGTAGCAATAGGAAAGGTGGATAAATCAATGCTCAGGTCACTTCCCTGGTGCAGTGTCATGTTTCAAAGCACCTACCGGGACGGTGGATGTTTTAACACTACCAGGGTACCTATGTAACTGGAGCTTGTGTTTCTAAATAACCTGATGAACAACATGTTATATCTGGTTTAAAGTACAGCACAATGCTGCATGATACCATAAAACTGTGCGTACAAGCTGTAACTGCATATAGGTCACACCTCAAACAATATATGCATGCACATCTGAAGCTCAAAAATTGCTGATTTAGACTAAAGTGTTGTTTATAATCACGTCTATAAGCTGCGCCCTGAATTCAGGGTTGTCCTATAAGCTACAGGTAGGGTCTGAAATGGCCTAGAACAAGCCATATACAAATGTATACATAAGTTTCAATACTTTATTACATGTGGCATCAGACACCTGAGAGAAGAGACTGTGACTGATATAATTCATTATCACTCTTTCTTTTTACTAGGCATGTGTTTAAGAAAAGGCATATTTTCATTTAAAGTGACACTTTAATAGATGGCAAGGGTTGTAAAACATATCACAATAAGTCGTGTACTGAATATCTATTCATAATAAGCACTGATCAACTTTCTCGTTCTTTTCCTAGGACACTCTAAAATCATGTTGGGTGTACCCAGGCCTGAGGGCCGAGAGAATGGACCTGATGCCTGGTGGACAAAACAAGAACCAGAACAGCGACCATGCACCCCACAAGTAGTGCGGCCGAACACCCCACAAGTCGAGCAGCTTGTCACCCCACAACTAAGTCAGGTCCATAATCATGCCAAATCAGAACCAGAACAGCCAAGCACCCTGAGTGTGGACCAGGTGCGCAAAAATCATGCCAAGCTATGTCGGCTAGTGGTTGAAGGTGGTCACACTGCCATGAGGGACATCTTAAACACCATCCACCCACCCATCAACCTCCACCAGCGCCTCATGAGGGTACAGTCCTTGAGGACACTACAACGTCTTCGACACACTGGGGTTTTGACACCCGCTAACTGGGCTCTTCTTTATCCGAAAGACAAGAATCCAAACTCTGGTAATTTTGATAACATCCTCCTACAGATCCTCCTCCGTCATGTGTGCCATCTCTCGCCTCCGTACCCCAATGGCTGGGACGGGACACCACTGGTCAGTGACACTAGTATGGCTGCTAATTTAGTGCGACTTAACCACATTCGCCATCTTGTGCAACTCAGAGATGTCATCTCTGAGGAGGAATACTACTCATGTTTTGAACAGGTGACTGAGATTCTATGTAATCTCAACGGGCTCTCTATGCGGAGCCTCGCTGAGAGTGTCACATCAGGGGAAATGTCTGAGCAGCAAGGGAAGTACTTTGTCGAGTACTTAGAACAATGGGACAGAGAGATGGAACAAAGCAGCAAGAAGGCTGATGTTGAGACTTTAGACTCAGAGCGTTCACCATTTGGGAGTACTATGAAGCTCCCTACTATAGAAACCACCCACGTAACCGATGAATCACGGAAGACGTCGGCCCGGTCTGTGAGTCGGGCAGAGACTCTGGGTAGGGAGGGTTCAAGTCTTCTCTTACCAACCTTACAGAGGGAAAATAACGTCACCAGCCGACGGAACTCTGCCACACGAAGCCCAGGTTTGTCCACAACTCATAATCATTCTTAAATCATTTAAAGGCTGCAATGGACATCAGTACATCGGTCTATGTATCAGAGCTACATTCATGAATCATGCTAACCCTATGGGGCTGATTCCCAAAAGAAGTCAACCTGATGCACCAATGCAGTGCTGGCGAATAGACTCACCATTGATTAATTGATTTGTTTAACGTCCTAAGGCCCATAGGACCTCATGGGACTGCCTCATTGGTTATCAGAATAGACTCACCAGCCATTCACTGGTGCACCACAAAGACCAAGGAACTCACAAAGGCCTTGATGATGCCTCAACGCTTCATCATTTTCTCTTACTATACAACAATGCATAACTTATGAGTAACAATACTTCTGATATGTGATTAATGAAGGGAGTATTTAACAGGGAAAAATCCTTTTACACTTACTATATTACAACGTTACATATTAGACAATAATATTACAACATCATCTAAATAATAGAAACACCACCCTCCTCCTATTTTTCCTCCACAAACTCTTCACTGTTAATGTCATTAGAAAATGCAAATTGACTATTAACTATTTATCTTTACTCAGGAAATGAGTTCCTTGCCCAGGACCGTCTGATTCTCCATGAGCACCACAAGATGTTGGTGGACAACGTCCGCAGCGATGCGGTCCTCCCAAAGCTTGTAAAAGCCTCGATTCTGTCTCACGAGGAGAAGAACAACATCAACTTGGCCACGAGGAATGCTGATCGTATGAAAGCCCTACTTAGGATTCTTCCTACCAAACAACGAGCGGCTTTCTCCGCTTTCTGTGAGGCTGTCAAGTTTAAATACACACTGATCTACGAGGCGCTGATGAAGGCTAAGAAGATAGCCATGGAACGGCCAGGTATGTGCTTCTTACCAAACTACAACTAGAAAATATGCTTTTATCGCTGCTTTAAGCTTGCTATCATGCTTTCTGCACAAATCAGGTAATGTTCCTATCTTTACATACATATATGCTATAACTTCTCACCAGTTTGGGAAAATCTGACAGGATTTTTTTTCCCTTTCTTTACTTTTTTTTTCTAGCTTTTTAACCAAGTAGATTCTCAATTGAAATTAAAATGTAAATCTAGTCTTTACTACTGTATACATTGATCTCTTTTCGAGAATACAAAAAAAAATGTCAATGAGTTTGAATCGAGTGTTAATAGTTACACAAACGTTTACTCTCCTTTCCCAACTTGCAGAGGGTAAGTTTTTGAGAGAGATATTTAAAGGGCTAAGGTCTAGGATAAGATGATATAAATTGTGAATTAACTCTGATGGAAGTTTAATCTTTTAACGCAAGTTCGGCACGATGCATGAATGCAGCATTGGCAGGTTAAATTCCACGGCCGTATTTATGCATCATGACAAACACAGGGTCTATCATTGCTACAGGGTCTATCATTGCAGTATGCTGCCCTTAAAGGACGAGTCATTATCCCTCCTAAGAACTGTGACACCCCAACCCCTCTGTCCTCAAAAGCTGATTTTGTATGCATTTTTAAAAGAATACCTGAATGGATCGTCTTATTTTGACTTCACCCTCCCAGGACCTCTCCTTCAAAATAGCCCCCTATATTCATAAGCCAAATGACTCGTCCCTGATGGGTTCATATCAGGCTGGTCAGGCCATCCACTTGATCATGACAGTCCTGTCGTAATACTCTTGTTCTCTACCTTAGAACGACCTCATATGGTCTCTTAAATCCTCGTTTCTAAGTCTTTTATTTTGAAATTTTGAGATATTGTGGTCAAGGTACTTTTTCTATCCTCATCGATGTCTACTTCATCTACACTAACGATCTACTAGTTTGGCCGAAACTCTTAACCCTTTAAGACTTTGTGTTTTTTTGCCACATTACTGATTTCAAGTAATGGGCTTGGGCCAAAGGTGCCTGATCATAAACTGAGACAGAATATACCCAGTAACTACCAGGACTTTGTGTGAATTTCTTATAAAAAAAAATGTACATCAACCTGTTTGCCACTTGCTAGAATTCGCTAAACAAGAAATACAAAAAAGATTATAGCGATAACTTCAATGTCACATCACTGAATACCCAACTAGACCAGTAAGAATCATTCCAGTTGTAGGGGTTCAGAACGAACTACAGCATCCAGCATCAAATCTAGGATTTAGACTAAAATCTGCTTTTTTATAGGTAGGCCTACGATTTATTGATTAAATCTTAATATATTATAATTCTAGATGATGTGACAGAGGCTAACAGCAATCTGCGGTCTTCCTACAAGGCTATCATGGCCCAGCACACACCAGTCCCTTGGCACCCGGATGCTGTGATCGACATCCGAGACTTCTACACACCGCTTTACATTACTGACTATCATGGGTAAAGACCACTTTCATAACCTTTCTTAACTGATTATTTTCAAACAAAGATAAGTAAACCTCAAAGGGTTTACTTTAATATAGAACATTTCTAAGGGGAATCCGTTTATACAGAAATGTATCATACAATTATTACACATGGTTTGGGTTCGTATTGAAAATACTCCGTTGCTTTGCTTCAACTGCCAGTCAACTTTTTTATATTTGTATTTATGCATTCTCTAAAAATGTTACAGCATCCAAATATAGATACATGTACTATTAACTTTTCAACTTTCAAAGAAATCTAACAATTTTATATACTAAATTTTCAGCCGAGAGTGGGGCCCTGCTTCCCTGTTTCAGCTCATGTCACGCCCGAAGCATAACATGGGAAGGCGAGTTGTGTTAGAAGGAGAAAGTGGAAGCGGGAAGTCGACCATCTGTCGTTACATCACCACAGAGTGGGCTCACCGGGCTGTCTCTGTCGCAGACAAGTTTCGCTTACTCTACTACATTGAGGTCAAATTCCTCAAGAGCAGCCTTGCAGAGACTATCCTAGAACACAACCATGCGGCTGGATTCAAGAAAAGCCCAGAAGAAATCTACAATCTCATCAGGAGCTTTCAGAAAGACGTCATGTTTGTCTTGGATGGTTTGGAGGACCTTGCGCCTAAAGTTGCTGCAGAAGTCATGGCTCTCTTAAATGGTGACTTGTTCCCGGAGAGTTGTGTGCTGGTAACTATGAACAGTACCTATGTCACACCATCACTACTGAAGATGTTCGACACTCGACTTGCCGTGTTGGGCTTGTCTCCGTATACACAAGAAGAATTTGTGCTGCGGTATGCTAAACTGACAAGTACAGCAGAGGATGTCTACAATGACCTGTTTGAGAAGGTCGTGGACACCGTCCACAGTGATATGCCTTCACTTCAAATTCTGGCTCAGAATCCCCAACTGCTGCTGTGCATGTGCCTGCTTGCAGAGTGTGACACAGCAGTGGAAGCACAAAGCACAATTGCACTGCTACAAACCTTCTACAATTGCCTGCAGAAAATATATTGCAGGAACAACAAAATTCGGTTGTTGGATGATGGGGAGATGCCTGAGAAGATGCAGATTCTGGCACAAGACATGGAGGAGACGGCCTGGCGCTGCATGCATCAGAACGGCAGCTTCCACATGTACGACCAAACTGAGTCAGATACAGAGAACCCAATGTTTGCACTTGGGATTCTTCAGCGACGAGCATCATCAGCACTTCCAAACCTCCAGCAGCTTTTCTTTACAAACCGTGTCTTCCAAGACTTCATGGTCGCTCGCGTTCTCTGCCGACTTGAGCCCGAGGACTTCACAGAATATGTTGAGAGGCTGGTGAATGACAGCTACTACTCCAATGTCACTAAGTTCTTCTGTGGTCTTTTGAAGGAGGACCATGACACCCAGAGACTGAACAGTGTCATTCATGGCTTGGCAAAGGTTAACACCAGCTACTGGACAGGGTATACAGAGAGCCGCATTCAAGGATCAGCATGTGACCCAGCAAACAGGAATCATGCACCAACAATCACTGAGGGTCGGTTAGGTGACTTTGTCCTCAGCCTAGAGTGTATGTATGAGTGTGAGGGTAGGGCGGACATGCTGGAAGTCATCATCAACTCCCTCCCAGTTAGACTGTTCACAGTTAATAAGAAGATGATCACACATGGTGCTATAATGGGGCTGAACCATGTGCTGAAGCACCAAGCCTCAATGGTGGTCGAACTGGAGCTTCGTTTGGATCATTTTGCTCGCTACAACAGCAAATTGCTCAAGCTATTGGGAACAGCCATCAACCAGAGCAAAACAATGAACGAGCTGAAGTTCCATTGGTCTGATGCAGAATTGGTCGCTGAGGCGTTTTCCGTCATCTTCCAGTCAGATTGCTGTGTGAAGATGGTGAGTTGCTTTGACGCATCGCGGAAACCGTTAGAACACTGGGTCTCAGCAGCAGTGTGGTCCAACATAAGGCTAGCAAGCCAACACATGGCATCTGTCAAGGACTTCTACTTTGTCAATTGTCAGAACAAAGCCATGGTGGCATGTATGCTCCAAAGCCTTCCAGTTTCAATCAAAAACTTGCATGTCACTAACACAACAATGGATATGGTATCAGCCCAAGCACTTGCACGGAGGATTGAGGGAGGACGTTCAATGCGATGCCTTGACCTCACGTCTGTAAACATGTGCCGTCCAGACTTCAGCCTAATGTGTGCAGGATTGCGCTTGTGTGGTTCGTTGGAATGCCTGGTTCTGGCAAACACAAACCTGGACACAACATGCTTCACTGCACTGGCTGAGGCACTCAAGTTCAACCGCTCCCTTAAAGAGCTTGATATCAGCATGACTGAACTATCCGATTCTGCGTGTAAGGCACTTGCAAATGCTCTACGTCTGAATCCGAAACTCTCAAAGATTATTGTCGAGGAGAGCAGGATAACGCTCTGGGGGAGGCAGTTTCTGCTGAGTCGGACAGAAAAAGTGGTTTTCGTAGGTATTGAGGCAGTGGAGATTGTGCCATTGGTACCAGGTTTGACAATCAAAGCTAACATGCGACAACTTACATTACCCACCCTGACACCTGGTGTTAGGTATGGGTAGTGGTACTTGATTAAATGTTATGTTTCGCTGAAGATTAAGAGTTGGTGTTTACCAAATTGTTTATATGGAATGTGACATAAATATGAATCCTGAAACTTCCATCAGCTAACAGGTTAGACCCGCTATGCCAGCAAGTTCAGCAATGCTTATTTTATATATTTAAGGGTTGCATGATGCCTCCATGCCTCCTATGTCATCTTGATTCACCAATGCAGTGCAGGCAAGTTGTGCTTACCGAAACTGCATTGGAGCATCATGCCAACCCATCTGGACTGTTTTAGCGGTGTCACCATGACTCATGGGCGTAGCTAATGATGGCACATTTCATTCTTTCATGATACTACATGTATCTTTTTTATTGAAGTTATTTACACAGGGTAACATGGAAAATACTTTAATTTCCTTTGCAATGAGACAAATTCTATATTTTCGATTGTTGTTTGGTTATACTGATCAAATAAGATAAGTGCAATAAAATTTACTATCTGATTGATAAGTAAACTGTGTACTAAAGCTTCATACCATTAACCTTGCAAATAAGTGTGTATATAGTACATTAGTTCAGACCAAGGCGGGTGGAGGGAGGGATTGCCCTCAAACCAGGTGCAGCTTATAGTAAATCTCCAAAGTTGAAGTGCTGGTGGTATCTAAAGTCACTGCTTAAACACATTTTTACTTAAAAAGCTTTGTGTAATACATGTACCAAAGATCCCCATATAATAGGGCATAGCTTCTAGGCATACTTTAGTAGTAAACCCCAGTAAACCTCGTCAGCATTATGGTGGCGCGACAAAATGACTTATCGGGAATGTGTCAAACCTCCAAGAACGGCATTAATTCACGAATGCAGCATATTGCTAACAAATCTATGGTGATGCCATTTTATGTATAAGTGAAGGCTGTGATATTCCATCTATCACTTTCTGTGTAGATTCTCATACTTTCATGTGACTGATAAATCCTTGTAAATAAAGAACATTTTTGATACAGAAGTGTTTTTGTTGTTTTTTTTTTGTTTTTTTTTTTAGTTTTTTTTTTTCATGGAAAACGTCAGTAGCTTTTGGGTCACATGGTTTTCCACTTTCAGTTTTGTCTTTTTACAATGTAGTAAGTAATAATACATTCAGTTCATGAACGTTACTGTAACTCGCTAGAGCTAAACTGTCATGATGTCAAGGGGCATACACAATAGACCACTATGAGGCTTTTAAAGGGATAACCATTTAGCAGTTGAATGCTGCTTTCAAGTTTTTGGTCCCAGGTGGGCATGATGCACTAATGCAGTTACTGGAGAGACTACTCACAAACACTGCAATGGAGCATCACAGCGACCCCTTCAACGGAGTATCCTTCTTCAATGCCATTTGGTCAACATGACGCATGAACGCTGTACTGGAAAGTTACTCGCCAGGGCTGCATTCGTGACAACCATTGGGCATACTGCATTAAAAACCTATTCGTCTCTTAATGCACAAAGGTTTTTAAAATGTTAAGGCACTTCACATACCTTTGGCTGTTGTCCACTTCCCGGTCGTATCTGTACTTAAGCTGCAGCATCACCTGGTCTGGTGTCAGTTTTCTGAAACAATAGATATGGTTTTCACTGTCGACTTATTATGAACTAGTCAATAGTGAGTTTAATACATGTACAAGAGTGTGCATGGTAACATATACGCTTACAGCAACACTGAAGGATAGGCCATACATGTTATGTACAAGTAAGAAACCCCCACACTTGATATAACTGTATTTACTGCCAGCTGGTGGAGCGTGGTGGATAAAAGGGAAGCGTTTGGACAGAGAACCCATGGTTGGAGGGTTGGGAGGTGTCAACACTAAAATATGCCAGTTTTCATGTTTGGAATCTTCTACCGTAGTAGTCACTACTGGGGCAGGTAGTAAAACAATTGTTTGTTGGGCTTGCACTGACAGAAGTCCATCAACATTCTTGTCATTGGGGATAATGTTTACTTCCCCTGTCTTACTTTTTATTTTGCCTTCAGGCCAGCACCTCTACAATACATCAAGTCAAATTTGTACATGTATTTGACTTTATAACTAACCTTCCACCAAACACTTGAGGGAAAGCTGCTTCCATGGCGGCAAGCTTCCAGACGATCCATCGGTAGTGGTTGTACACCCAGTCACGGTCAGTCAGTTTGGGGTCCACACCTTCCATGTCTAATAACGCACTAAAACAAAACAACAAGAGGCTTTATAAGTCAAGGGCCATGTAGTCTTGAGGTATTGACTCGCTAGAACTGCATTGGTGCAATATAGTAAAGAATAAACATACTGTAGTACCTTGCATATGAGCCTATTACAAAGGACCCCTTAAAAAAACTACCCAAAACAGGGGGTGCGCCTAAAAGGAAGGGGTAAATTACATGGATTCTAAACTGCCCAAAAATATCCCCTGGGTGCACCATATATGTTTTCTCTAAACTTAAGGTGCATCTTATATACAGGGGTTGCCTTATAATACGCAGCCAGGGTAGTACAGTAGATTTTAGGGCACCTTGTGGATCTTAAAAGTTAAAGGGATGATACTTACTTGCAAAATTCTTCCTTCCCAGCGGTGCTAAACTCATCCCATACTACAAGGGCCCCATCCCCAACACGGACGGTCGTACTCTCTTGTGTAACATTCTCGCCATAAAAGTCTCGGGCCAGGAAACGGAAGTTCTCAGCACACGCTGCCTTCACCTGCAGGGTTGATTCTCTAACACCAAAGGCATGAAGCTGAAAAAAAACACAATCGAATATAGAAATATGTATAATGAACAACTTACAAGGCCACATCCAGACAAAATGATTGAGTGTTTTGAGAATAAAGGTTCTTATAATTTCTTTTCTTGATGAAATACAACATACTGTAAATCCTCACATATACGATGATTTATAGTACCCCGTCTTTAACTCCCTTGTTTTTCTTTGATTTCTTTTTACAACATTCAACCACGTTTTCTTTTAGATGAGTACATTAAGGATTTTTTTTTGTGATTGCTTACAGAAAAATAATCCATTTGATATCCACTATTATGATTGTAAGCCACCAACCTGCTGCTTAGAATATGTCCGAGGAGTCCAGCCTCCGACCGCAGTTCTTAATGGGAAACCTTTAGATACACATCTCTCTTTATACCAACATCCTGCCTGTGGTCGCACTCCACCGACTTCCCTTTTCTTTTGTATCCTCTGAGCCTGCTCTACTTTGGCCTTCGTCCTTAATTTCACCACCTCATCGCTAACTCTGATTCGCTGAGGCTGTATCTCTGACCCTCTAGCTGAACATGTGCTCGCCTCTACCTTCTCTAGTTCAGCTAAGGCAAGTGCGCTATCTAAGGAATCCTCCTGATCTTCATCCCAGTCTCCAAGCAGATCTTCTGCATTTATTTCACTATCGATGCCAACCTTTGTTTCTGGATGCTCTTGAACTGATGATGATTCAACTTTTGATTTTTTGTTAGTTGGCGTTGTGAATTCCGCCTCAGAGACAGTCCGTTTAGCAGGAGTTTTAACTGGCGTCTTGAAAGTTCCACTGGGTGTGTGATCCTTTGCAGAGACTGTTTGAGAGGTGGGTGCCTTGACTGGAGTGGTAAAATTAGCTTGATTTGGGTTCTGCTTTCTATATGGGGTCACAAATGATGATTCTGGCTTATTGGGTTGTTTCTGGGGAGTGGCATTCACAACACTAGCATTGTTCAAGTTCTGCTCAATATCGCTATGACTAGATGATCCAGATGCAAAGACCTTGTAACTTGTAGGTCCATTCCACCTGTAAGTCCATGAACAGAACGTATAAAGCTAATTTAGCATGGAATACTAGGGCAGAGATATGCCAAATTAGTCTGTACAAGGAAAGAAATAATGTGCTTTAGCATCTGATTTCATGACACCTGTTTAGGAACAGGAGATGCCTATGTGGATCTTGACCCCCCCCCCCCCACCACCGAGTCAATAAAAGTTACTGAATTTTGTCAATGGGCATTCCTCCAATTCGAGGAATCAATTGAAAGAATCCTATCTCTGAACCTAAATTCAATGTAGGTGGTTTCCTTGTTATCTCAATGATTTCAAGGTCATCAAGTTTGGGTTTAACGGAACATCTGTTTTAACACAATAAACAGTGCCTCTAGTGGAAAGAAATCAAGACCGAAAAAAAAAAGAAATGCAAAAAATATGTTGTCTTACCTGAAGCTCACACCTCGTCTTTGACCTTCAAGGGTTTGAACCTCTTTTTCGGGTGCGGAGATCAGCGGGTGATGGGTAAGTGACTGGCGCAGAGCACACCTGTCGCTGATGAAAGCTACATGAGATATAAAAAAAAACATAAAACCATAATATAGTATCTAAGCTGTACAATTTATTCATTCGGGTCACCTTCATTGACATAATGTTTTTCAAAAGCTTATTAAAATTTGCAGCTGTTGAAATCATCATTTTTAGGTTACTCTTTCCTTACAATGCACCACTACGCTGACAAGTAACTTGACAGAAGAGCTAGAGCATCATGCTTAATCTTCAAGAGTGCATCAACCCAACAGGATCAGCATAATGTAGGACTACGAATGCATCCTTCACAGTTTACCGACTGGGCTACATTCACGAATCACAACAAAAGGCGTTAAAACACTATGTGCCTCTCAATGCTAGGATCTGGCAAAAATATGGCAAATTATTATCATCCTACCTTCAGGTGTTGATGCCACAGGCTTTGTGCTTAGCCGCCGCCTGTCTCCTGAAGAAAATGCAACCATCATACAATAACTATTGTGCCAACACTCAGTTTCACCATACAACCTTCTGCTTATATTGGGTCTAATTTAAGCATACATGCCAATTAGTTCCTTAGCAAAATGAATTAGGAAAACAGGCGAACATTATGAGGATAAGTGTATACAATTGTGGACAGCATACAACAGGGACTGAGACTCAGTGAGAGCATACATGAGTTACTCAACCCGACACGGCACTGATCAATGCATATTTTGTTGATAACTAAAGGTAAGTTACTAGAAACATGGTGTATTCATTTACACCAGGGTCTTTCAAGGCTTATTGTCCTACTCACCTTTTCTTGGATGGCTCTCTGCTTTCTTAAACTTCCCTCTGGCGACATCTGGTGTCAAGGTAGTCAACTTTGGTGGACGCTTTTTATAATTGAACTCGATTTCTTCATCAAGGCTTTCCATTGCTCCATCAGTCAGGAAGGCCTTAGAACTCTCAGAGAGCTCCGTCATAAGTTGTTCACTCCCATTCTCAGCTGTGTTGCCAGCAGCTTTATTGGTCTCGTGTGCAGCTAGATTCTTATTGCTGTCATGAATGTCCTTATGTTTGCCCTCATCACAAAGTTGTTCGCCTTGAGGTGGCGCTTGAGTACAAGATGCTGCACCCGATACTGTATCCTTTAAAAGCTCCCGGGCTTGTTTGATCGCGTCTCCTGATACATTTACTTTAGACCCAGAAGCAGTCTCAAACCCTGCAAAAATAGGTGGCTTGGTTTGGACTTTTTCACTTTGTTCATTTTGATTTATACCCTGTACATGCTGCAATGCTGTCTCTGATACTGCAATTTTTGACCCACGAGCAGTCTCAAAGCCGTTAAATGATGCTTTTATCGGACATTCTTTATTTCCAGCATCTCTTTCATCATTCTTTCGTTGTGCGCCATACAAGTCCTTAACCTCTTTAAGCGCAGTTTCAGACACTGTTACTTTGGACCCCTTCGCAGTCTGAAAACACATTAAAGATGGCTTTTCATCTTTTTCGGCAATACAACTTTCCAGACAATTTTTACCATCAGTATTGCCTGAAATACTCAAGTCTTCTGTGAAGACATTCCTCACCTGCTTCAAAGCTGCCTCAGAGACTTTGATCTTAGACCCGCCTGCCGTTTCAAATCCAAGAAAAGGCACTGGCCGAGGTATTTCCTTGGAACACTGGTCTGCATTGCCAATCTCATCCTCTTTTAGAATATGCTCAGCCTGTTTCAGGGCAGTCTCTGAGATTGTCACTTTTGCTCCTCCAGCAGTTTCAAATCCAATGAATGGAGCACTTGGGGATTTTTCCTGCAATGAGGGTTTGGATTTTGGTTCCTCTTCAAAATCGAGTAAATTCTTTGCCTTGTCAAAAGCTTCTCTAGATATGTTAACAACTGTACCTCGAGCTGTCTGAAAACCTTCAAATCTATTGATTTTCTTGCTTTCAACAGTATGGTATGTGTCTTCATTTATCTGAAACTCTGCACTAGATCCTGCATTTACTCGCTCAGGCACTTTCACAGACTCTCTCAAAGGGGTGTCATTGGTGTCATTTGGATCTTCAAAGAGATGCTGGACATGGCTCAAAGCCTTTTCAGAAATAACTACAGCTTTTCCACCCGCAGTACTGAACCCGACAAACTTCCCTGCCAAACCAACTGTTTCCTCACAGGAGCGGGCTTGTGGTAAAGTGTCTTCCCTCCTCTTCTCTAAAGCCAGTTCATTATGATCTTTCTTCTTCTGTGGACTGTTTTCATCTTCATGTAATAGATTCTTTGCTTTTCTCAGATGCTCAGTTGATACAGAGATTGCTCTTCCACTGGCAGTTGCAAACACTGACATCGCTTGACTAGAAGATGGCTTCATTTTGCATTGTAAAAGAGATGTACTTGTGTCTGAAACATCCTTTGTACCCATTGCATTAGGGACCACGGCATCTGAGGACTGTCCCTTTGAGGGTTTAGACAGTGACGACTGACCAGAATATAAACTAATACTGGAGTCTCCTTTCTGACATGATTCCTGGAATAGCGAGTCAGAGGTACCAGCCTCTGTCAGCTGAATAAGGGAAGGTGGCCGACCCGGCAGATCAGAGGTCCCACCATCAACTTGTAACGAGTCTCTACCGTCAGAACATGGCACGGGAACTGTTTGTAAATCGGGAGTCAAACGATTATTTCCTGCACTTTTAGCTTCACCCCTTAGAAGTACTGGTGATCCCTGATCTTCCTCATCTTGTTCCTCATTGGTCCTCTGTTCCCTAACTTGTTGAAGTAACTCATCAGAAACAGAAACCGTCCTGCCACCAGCAGTCTCAAACCCAAGTGCATACCTAGGTTTGTCAGAATTGCTATTTGATTGTCCTGGATTAGTCTGATTTTCAGATATAGGTGGAATTACACTATTTACTCCTGACCTGCTGATATCCATATTGCCATCAGAAATCTCAGCATTTTGCTGAGAGGGTTCAATTTGCTTTTCGTTGACTCCACTAGTACTAGACACTACACTGTCCGGAGAATGTAATTTGCTGCTTTGCTTGTCTTGCGTTTGGCACTGGGTGAAGGACGTATCAGCTTCATTTGCAAGAAATGCAGCAGCACAATCTGTCATCTCAGTTATCTGTGTGTAGGGCAAATTGTCAAAACTGTCATCAAGGGAGGCCATGTGAGTGTCTTCAGGCTCTTTTGGAGTAGCCAAGTTGGGGAGTTCAGAGACTTTACAGATTTCAGAAACTTGCTGCACTGCCTCTGCTTTGTCCACTGATGGTTGGTCTGTTTGTTTTCTCTTTTCCTGATTGATTATTACTGACTTTGAGAGTTCTTTGTGGGTTTCTTTATGTGGTAGATCTTTCTTGTCAAGTTCCTTTTCTTTTGGCTTTCCAATCATTCGCGGTCGCTTGAATGGTCTGAAGCCTTTGGGAAGTTTGCTATAGTCTTTTTCTTGTTTTGTAACTGCTACCTTCTTCAATCCCTTTAGGAATGTATCAAATTGATCATCACTCATCTCATCATTTAGCTTTCCATTGTTGATACCAGCATCATTTACCATTTGTTTCAATTCAGTAGATTTTTCTCCAGATGGAATTATTGCAGGATCTTTGCACACGGTTGGCCCTTTGCATCCAGTTGGGTTTATACGTGGGTCTTCATTTGAACCTTCTTTCATCCTGTTTTCTGAAGGAGCTTCATCAAACCAACTTTCAAACTTTGCTTTATCTTTCATATCAACGGACAGATCCTTTCCAGAAGCTGTCTGGAAACCAATGTTTGTGAAAGATGTATTTTCTTTATTTTTATTCGCTGTCAAGTTAGCTGTTTTATCATCTTCAAACCAACTCGCAAACTTTGCATTGTCTTTTGTAGAAACGTTTATTTGTTTTCCAGCAGCTGTTTGGAAACCTACAGAAGCCACTGGCATACCATTTGTTTTATGTTCAGATTCCTCTTCAAGCCAGTTTGTATACTTTGCCATGTCCTTTGTTGGAACTTCTATTTTCTTCCCACCAGCGGTCTTGAAACCTGTATCAATTTTTAGAATTTCATTTGGTGATTTCATGTTAATCTTACTCGCTTCCTCAAACAAACTTGCATACTTTTCAACATCTTTGGTAGAAATGTCTATTTTCTTTCCCCCAGCCGTCTTAAAACCTACAGCCTCTGGAGGATTTTCCCCAAGAGCTTTCACCTTGACTTTACTTAGTGAAGGATCTTCTTCATACCAACTTGCATACTTAGCAACTTCTTCTGTTGAAACATCTATTTTCTTTCCACCAGCCGTCTTGAAGCCTGCAGCCTTTGGTGCATTGCAACACATTAATTCCTTGCCTTTTGTACTTTCTGAAGTATCTTCAAACCAACTTGAATACTTGTCAGTATCTATTGTAGAAATGTCTATTTTCTTTCCACCTGCCGTCTTGAATCCACTACTCATAAATTGACCTCCCCCTGTGACCTCATTTTTCACTATATTTTTAGATGGATCTTCCTCAAGCCAAGTTGCAAACTTTGGAGTTTCTTCAGCAGAAACAGTGATTTTCTTTCCATCGGCAGTCTGAAACCCACAAGCAATTGCACTAACGTCACTTTTTTCTTTAACATTCAGTTTGGTTTCTACTGGTGTTTCTTCCGTTTCATCCAACATCTTCATTTCCACAGTGGTTGATGGAGTCTTATTTCCATATTCGATATCCAAATTTTGTGGCTTTGCTGGATCTTCTTCAAACCACTTTGCATACTCTTTGGCATTTTTCATAGACACTTCGATTTCCCTTCCGCCTGCAGTGTGGAAACCATGTGTCATTATTGTATTTTCACTGCCAGAATTTATAGTTTTCCGTTGCTTTACCGGGTCTTCCTCAAACCAAGTTTCAAATTTTGCTGTATCCTTTGTTGAAACTTCTATCTTTTTTCCTCCCGCTGTTTGGAAACCACAACTAGGCAATACAGCTTCACTTGCATTTTCTTCTTTCAATGTCAGTTTCACAGGTTCCTTGCCACCAACTGGATGGTTTCCCGATTCTTTTGAATAGACATCTATTTCCTTCCCACTAGATGTCTTCATATCTGGAGAACCTGAAATAGATTTATTTGGAGGTTTTGTAGTTGCTTCATGCTCCATAAAATCTTCCTCAAACCAGCTGGCAAACTTTGCGGTGTCTTTAGTGGAAACGGCTATCTGTTTCCCAGCTGCAGTTTTGAATCCTACTGTTCCCATCACATCTCCATTTGTTGTAGATCTCTCCACGGAAAGATCCTCTTCTTTACTTTGTTTTTCCTCTTTCACAGCACTTTTGTCAAAGGCTTTTGGTTTAATGTCGTGCTGAGTCAGCCCGTCCTGATCCATATCTTCCGCAAACCACTTTTCAAGCTCATAACTCCTAACGGGGTCAAGCATGTCTTCATCGATTGTATTACTTCTGGTTTTGGCAGAACTTACTTTGTTTGTTCTTTTAGTCTCGTCATCAGGCAAATGTGTTGGGCTGGAACTGGAATCTTTAGGGATTTGCTTTTCCATTTTAGTTCCAGATGTTTGGGCAGCTACAGTCAACGCATTATTGTTCCTTTCAAGAAGCTGGCCAGTACTATTGGTAGATTCTCTAAGTCTGCCTGAGTGGGTTTTCAAATTACACACGTCGGTGAGGTCTTTATTATAAATGTCAGATGTCTGAAGAACAGGTTGATCATAAATGTTTTCTGGTGCTTGAGTATTTTCTGGTCCTTTTGTATATGGAGACGTACACTTCTGGTTGATCACCTGCAATAGGGACACATGAATAAATTTTCTCCACTATTCTTTAGTAAGATTTGCCTTTTACAGATTAATTTCTTTCTATATAACCGTATTCATAATAATGAAATATAGAAAATAAAACGTACATGAACGTGTATATATTACTCATCTATTAGTGCCGTAATTCATAAATCTTGTGTACTTGATGCAATCCCAGAGGGTCTGCAGTATGAGTGCATCATGACAAGAAGTCATTGATCATTGATAAAAAACAAGTCAATATTGAACAATAAACCCGGAGGGGCGGTCTCTTATATGTTAGACATACTCTTATACGTTAGACATACCTGTGTGCAGCTGGTAACGGCACTACTTGAACAGAATTTCCTTAAGCAAGGGTCAAATTTTAGAGTGAGAAATTTCACTGAAATTTTTCAAAATCTATACTGTTATTATGGTGTCGCCCCCTCCAGGGATATTAAACTTTAAGTTACAGTACTTAGCCCCGTCACACTTCAAGAGCAATGTTTCTTCGTCGTCATGATGCACCAAAACCCTGCTGGGGAGTAGCTTGCCAGCACTGCATTGCTGCATCATGCTCTCTTTGGGAGTTTTAACCCCATAGGGTTTTCATGATGCATAAATCCAATTCTAAGCTAACACTACCCAGTGAAGTGTTCTTGCACCATTACCAAAAGGCAACACTATATTGGCTTACCTGGGTTTGTACTCGTTGGCCTATGTGTGTACCGGAAGGTGGCCCAGGTATCCCAGCCTGTACATTCTCCTTGTATGCACTCAGCGGTGTAAAACCTATTTAAAAGTAAATTTCAGTATATCATTAAATTCCAGTTTATCATTAAAGACCATAATTACCGACTCGGGTGTAATAAGGTATAGCATATAAGTTATACCAACTCAAGTGTACCTACACCTAATGTCAGCCCAAACTTTGGGTGTAGCTTATGAAATTTACAAAGATTTGTGTCAAAGTGGTTAATATGTGCTGTTTTGTGTGTTTTATAGCATTAGCATCAGTTTAGGCTGTGCCTTTGTGGGTGATTTTGAAGTGCAATGTGAGATACATGTACTAGAGTGGTCATTATCTACTTTCAAAAAAAAAAGTCAACAATTCTCAGTCTATGTAATCTGTGCACTGAATGAAGAGAAGAGTGAAATACGTTTTCTAAACCGTAAATTTTGTCCCTTGTCATTAAGATGATCAAAATTAACTCACCAAAGTCATGCTTCCTCCTATTATAAGCTGGTTTTGTTTCTGGCTGCACTGAACTGGGGACACTTGATACCTTCTCAACAGTCTTTTCATCTGGGATTTCAGTTGGATGGTCTCCGGTTCCAAGTATGTCCATATCTCCCTTTAAACCTGTATTCCTCAATGTCTCAGTTTTAAATCCGAATATCTTCTTCGGACAGACATTCGATATCTGGTTTGTTGTCGGGTATGAGAACCTCTTTACTTTACGAGAATACCCAATGGATTTTGCCAAAGATGTTTGTTTTGCAGCCATTGTTGGAACCGGTTTAGCCAAACTTGGACTATTGATTTGTTTCATAGTAGGAGTATGACTTTTTATTTTACCTCGATTAGGAGAAGGCGTTTCTATTTTAGGAGTAGAGAATTCTATTTTACCTTGATTTGTAGTGCTCACCTTATTTTCTATCTCACTCTTAGGTTTACAACTTACAGGCTCAGGAAGTATACATACATTTAGTTTCTCAACTTGATCTGTTTCAGACATAATTGATTTCAATACCCCAGGTGACATCTGAGTAAAGACATCATCAGCCGTCTCCTGTTTTCGCACCGAGTCACTGTCACTATTTTTCCGTGTTTTGTCTTCAGCCTCAGTCTTAATTTGCAGAACTTCAGTTTTTTTACACATATTGTCTTCAGCTTCCATCTTAGGCTGCATATTTACAATTTCCTTCACTCCAAGTTCAGTGTTTTTTTGGTGATCTTTTTTATCAGATATTGAAGCTTCACACTTAAGAATCTCCTCTGTTTCATCCACTTCTATGTAAATTGCATTCAGCGCAGATTGCGAGATTTGAGTGAAGAACATGTCATCACTGTTCACTTTATCAGGTTTTTCCTGCTCATCGTTTTGCCTACACTCTTTATCACAGTTAGATTTAATGTCTTTGTCCCTCACTTCTCCAACCTGACGAGAATCTAAATCACCACTTTGATCTGGCAAGGAGATTTTCGATTTAGAATCAGTTTCAACTGTGAGACTTGGGACAGCGTTTGCTTTCCTGTCTATTTCACAAGATGTAGAACCATTGAGATCATTCTCCGATAACCCTGGAACAAATCCCATACTGAGATTCTGAACTGTACCGCCCATAGGAGACAGTTGCAATACATTTTCACATGGCTTTGCGACTAAAGGGTCTTCACACAATTTTCCCTCTATCACACAAGGTGAGAAGTGTCTTTTACGCAGCATGCGTTTCTTTGGCGGTGGTTTGCGCAGGGAGCTGCGGGATGGTGGTGTGTCAAACAAATCTCCCAAGAGGTTTAGCGACACTGATTGTTCAGGAGTTCCAAGTGGCTTTTTATACTTCTCTCTATTCTCATGTACAACTTTAGAAGAGACATTAGTCGGTTTGCACTTAGCTGTACTTCTAGAATGGGCACCCTCTGAAGCAAGGTCTAATTCCTGATTAGGGAACTTTTCCAATATTTTCTTGTGCTGAGAATTAATGCTTGAGTTCATTGTCTCAGTTGCTATTATAGCATAAGGGCCAGTTTGTGGTATTGCCTCGACTTTGGTTTCTTTGTCGTTTGCCTTGAATATCGGAGACTGCAGGGGGAAGTCATCCTCTGCCGTTGTATCCAACGCTGTTTCTTCCATATCACTGAAGTTAGTTCCCGGTGAAAATAGCTTCCTCGCTGCTCCCTGTTTAAATGGGAACAAATGTAGAGTTGGTGTGACTCCCTTCATATGGCTTATCTGGGGTACATTTCAGACCAATGGAATAATTTAGCCCAACAATCACCGTAGAATTCTTAGGGTGAGACCATTATTTTGATCAGTGATGCTACTTGCTGGTCGACAAAAACAAGGAAAACATTATTATGGACATCTATTAGATGATTCAATACAGCAATCTCTACACAAATAACAGTAAGTCCTGGCATTTAAAAAGTTTCATTTTTGTTTGAAGCATGAAGGAAACCCTGATGAGTAAATCGCCAGGACCGCCTTCATGTATCAAGCCAAAGTTGATACTCTACTGAAGGGTTGGCATCTCCTAAGGATCTCCTGCAAACTTACCACAGTGAATTCTTGCTCTGCTCCTTGTGGGACATTGTTTAATCCACTTCCAATCACTGCAAGGATACAGGAAATAGCAACATAAAGGAGTGATAGTGATACAAAGCTGCCAGGTTCTTTTTCAAGTAAAAAGACTTGTATATTGGCCTAGTCCTTAGTTAAAGAAAAAAAAAAGAATTCAAATTTTTTCTCAATGGCTTTAAACGAATCACAAAAATGGACCAGAAGAAAATGAAGGAGAAAATTGAGGAGTTCGCCTGTTTGCATATAATATAACATTTGCAGGTTACATGTGTGGGAGTGACGATGAGCGAGTCAGTGAGTGCTAGGCACATATTCATGTCATGGCAAGAGTACTTTACTAGAAGCATACTTCGGTGCACATCAGTAGATGTAGGCGTTGCTAGTGAACTCGTCCACGACATCCCACTCTCATTGGAGTTAACCCCGAGCATGCGCTGGATGTCCTTATCTCTTCCCGATCTTGACACCAGCGACACGGGTGTCTTCAACATCAATAGCTTCGACAAACTAACAAACACAATGATAAAATATTGTATTAGTGAAATACAAGAAGCCAAAATCACCATACATGACCAAAGAGAGTCAGGCAAGTGCTACATTCATACATCATGAAGACCAATTGATCTGATCCACTGATGCACTATGCAAAAGTTAAAGGGCTTATATGAAGAACGAGCGTGTTCATGCAGTTTAATCTAGAGGTCTTATTGATGTGTTGTTATTTAATAAGTACCAGTAGGTGATCATTTATATATCATGACAACTAGTACATGCAGGATCACCACATTACATGTTATTGATATGTTTCTACTAAATTCACGTCAATACAATGTACCTTAGTTAGGCACAATGCTGTCCTATTCAAATAAACAACATGCAAATGCCTAAGTTTATACACCTAATAAATATACATCAAAGCGTAGGAAAGGTATTCATACTCAGATTGTTCAGGTAGCTTCACTGGTCAAACCTCACACTCAAAGTCAAAGGAAACAGTTTTTTTTTGCCATAGAACCGATCCAGCAGGTAAGGAAACAAGTAAGACATTAGGAGTCTGTCCAATTGTAAACAATTGGGGGAGACGATAGAAATTACAAACATTCCCCCAGCTGTGTTACTTATATAATCTATGTAGCTTCATGAAACAAGGGATAAACAAGCCACAGTTTCCCGTCAGAATAGGACCCAGTTTGCCATGAGAATAGGCACATGCAGTGAGCCTGCAGTGAGCCTGCAGTGAGGACAGTGAGGTGGCCCCATCTAGTGAGTATTGAAAGAACTAAGTCCCACCCAGGCCCTTTTTGCACACTACCTATTGCAAAAACAGTCAACTAAATTCAACACATTGGATCAGAGAAAAAAAAATCTTTTCAACCAATCACAGCACAGCAATAATTCAGTGTGGAACACCCCAATATTATGCAAATGAGCTGTATTTGCGTGTAAACTATAATGGGAGCCAGCCTATGTTATGACTACTAAAGACCTGATTAGGTAATTAAGAAAGGTTATCCATGAAGGTAAAGGCTAGGCCTTAGGCCTACGTGTAATTGACTACTATGTCCTATGGTCAATGGCGACCACAGAATCTCTATTCTTTTATTCATTCTGCTGCCCTTCAAGGGTTAATGTGATCCCATTTCCTGATCCGTTGTATCTGAAGGTGAACTAGTGCTATGTGGCACTGAAAGGGTTAATGACCACTGGTGCATGAAGGCTGGAAGAAATAGACTAATCCCCTATTGTTCATGGCCACTGAACTGGTACACAACCTATTCTGTCTCTGAGGTGTAAATGCTATCCATACCATCTACATGGCCTATGGGCTACCTTCAACTATATTATATACCAAAAATATAATACATGTACACCAATAGCAATGTGTACAGAGACAGAGTATGGGTCATATTTCCCTCTTTGTTCCTATGTCTGTCAGAATCCCTCTTTGTTTCAATGTGGTTTTGTGCCTCGGTCTATGTATATATAAGTATGTGATTGACGTCTAGTCAATCACATAATAACAGTCTCCCATAAAAAGGCGTTTTGGTCTGGAACATTTAAAAAAATCTACTACCTCCTACCATTTGTATATTTAAATCCTTATAACTTAAGGATGAAAAATGGGAATACGTTGATTAAACAGAGATGCCAACCTTAGGGAGCAAAATCATAACTTACACAGTTTTTTTTCAGAATTCGTTGTTTTGAGTGCCAAAAGCGTAATTTTCCAAAAAATAAAATCTGTTGAGAAATCGATTCTAATTCATGCATACAACATGATACTCATAATCCTCTTGGCATTTTATGTAAGCCAGTTTTACTTCATGATCGCTGCATCCATGCAGCATGCCCATGTGTTGTTGTGGTGGGTTAGGATGATTTATCATCGCAATGCTGGCGAGAAGACTTGCCAACATTGCAAAGAACATCGTGATCCCAAACTATGAAGTCGGAGCCTGGAAGCCCCATGCCACTCTTAATGTCCATGCACATTGATTGATAGTAAACTGATCAATGTCCTTGTTAAAATCCTTGTACCATAAAGAATTGCACCCGATAAGGCATAAATAGGGGAATTGTGTGTTTCAGCTAACTGAAACCAGTGTTGCAGAAACTGTTTCTCAACGCAGGCCATTTTGGCCTGCGTCTTGGCCATTTCCCTCTCATGCAGTCCATATCAATATTTATATTTTGAGGTGCCTTTATAAACTTCATTATAACTTGTTTATGCTATGTAAAAACGTCAAAATATCTATAATAAACGAATTGTACAAACATGGCCCTATCTTTGCTTCTAATTGGCCAATTTGAAAAATTCTTTCAACATTATGAAGCCAAGGTTATGGCAGGCCATTCTGGCCTGTGCCTTAAGGCCCTACGCCGGCCATTAAGATTTTACACCAGCAAAAGCCGGCGTTCTGGCGTCATTCCTAATATTTTAATGGTTGAACAATGCAAGTTTGACAAGAAAAAAAAAGAGGGAAATTTAGAAACCATCATTGATTGAACTCTTTTTTCAGGCTGTTAGTTGAAACACACATTTACCTTTTTACATCTAAGCCTAGCTACCACTACCACCATATATATATCACTACACAAACTGTATTCTACCCTTTAGATGCAACAGCCGGCGGCTGCGTTTGTTCACTGGTGCTAGTTACGCTCTCACAAGTTTCGGTGAGAGTTTCGCTATCAGTGATACTTTGTTGTAGCGGGTTGGTGTTAATGTTGTTGAGGCTTTCGCTGTCCAAAACCCTGTCCAGAAGCTGCTCCAAGTCCTCCAAGTGGTCAAACTGAGCAATACTAGTCCTGTAAAGTTTTACAATACTTAGGGAGTGATCATTTTTCTAACAACAGGGGGGCGGGGCTGGTAGGTTTGCGCACGGACGCTTTTTGGTAAAGAAATTTAAAAAAAACTGTGTGGTGGCAGGAGAAATATGTTAAGCATATAGTGCTACAAGGAAAGAATTGATATATTGAGTGCAAGCATGATTATTTTGAGAAGAACGGATCTTCAAATTGAAACCTTTCTGCCCCCAACACCATACAGAGTGCCTATTCTATTAATAGATCTAACGTTACAATGGACCAGGCACACTAATAGGATGTGTACCGGGGTACTTGTTTTGAATAATGTATAGTTCAGCATAATGCATTGATACATAATGCCGAAGGTCAAGGGTCAAACAGTGGGTACCGTACCTGTCATCATTTTTGTGCACCCAGGGTGAGAAGACAGGCGTAGAAAGCTGTTGCTGTTTTTCCATCTTGCCACTTTCAGAGTCATGCTCCCTTTTTATGGCAGTCCTACTGATCTCCTGTTGGCCATAGTTTGGCGTCGAGTGCTTGTCGATCCACCGGATTGCACTCACTGAGGATGAAGGAGTGTTTCCAGCTGTACCTGGGGTCGACGGACTTTTAACATCTGAAAATCAGAAATGTTGTTGTTGTTGTTTTTTTAATACAACTTGAATTCAAATTTCCACCTTCAAATATTGGCTATCAACTGACTCTTTATCAATTCATATTTTCATGTACAAGGCACATCCCTAACTCAGGCCAATCTGCACCTGAGCCTGAGGGCCGATCCATGTAAAGCCCCAGCTTATGTGCGGGGTACTGCAGTATTTCATTTGACACATTTTAAGGTGGCCGCAAAATATCGTCAATGTTTACTTTGATTTGAACCTAATGACTTTGAAGCAGATTGCCAACCAGTTACCACCGAGATCTGAGTGTTTGACTCACACTGTCAGCCCATTACTTGTATACACCTGCATCACCAGTCTATGCTCTAGTAGAGAGCCTGGACAATAGACAGGGGTCACTTTACTTTACCGCACTAGTTGTGAGCACACCTTGTTTAGTCACTGACTTGAGGTCAGCAGAATAGACATAAGAGAGTAAATACATACCTGATATAATAGGAGTTGATGGATTTCTGCTGTAGTTTTCTGCTACCAGCGGCACTCGTGGGCTCGAAGCTGCGTAGGGTTGAGAGCGAATTTCTGCTATCCGCTTGATCTCGCATCGTCTTTGCTCAATTCCAACAGCCTCACTTGAAATTTGGTTCAAACATTTATCTGTGCTTACTGTTACCTTACTTTTTTCAACATAACACTCATTGTACATTTTTTGTTTTTCCCTGCTATCGATTTCGAGTTTGGGCTCCTCTGTCAGATCATCGAACCAGTCCAGATTGATTTCTCCCAGTTCTGTAAAAACAAAATTTATAAATATTTATACAGACAGAAAAATTTGACAATGTTAGTAATATCGTCAATTTGTCAATGATGAGCATCTTTAATATCAGGGTAGAATATTTGTTGGTACGCAGACCCTTAAAGCCACTTTAAAAAAATATGATGCAGCAATGTAAATTGCTGATAACTCGAAAAGTCAAAAGCCTGTGATTGACTCCCATGAGTTGTGCACTCATCCTGTTGCATCAGCACACCCTTTGACTGTCACACCGTCCTTTAAAGGGGACACCATGGAGTCTAGGCTGACCAGCTGCCCCTGTTTGTACCTACACTACAGGAGAATGCTTAGGCCGATCACAGACACTCAGGGTACATGGAGTCAAGCACGCCCTCACCCAGGTTATTCGCACCACCAAGCCACTATTTGCATAACTCCCGCCAAACCTGAGCTAGTCGCACCACATTGCAAAAAAAGGTGGGAAAGTTGATACATGGATCAACATCATATACCTTCACCATTGGAGGCAAAAAGCATCTTATGGCTGCCAACGAACTGAGTCTGTACAAAATTGACAATTTCTCAAAATTGACAAAACTTGGTAATGAAATACCTTTTCCTGCAAGGCCCCTACATTTCCTCCTTTAATGGCAGTACAAATTCAATAAGTAATTCTGCCTCTTACATATAAAATCTTTTTTTAAACTTATTCGCACCACCAAAATGACTGAAAGTGCAGGGCCCCAGGGTATCTCCTTATAACTCGCTTTTCGAGTTAAAGATTATTAGCTTTGCAGATACTTTTTGGAAAAAAAGGATGCTGGAGGCTTCTTTTTTTTTTTTTAATTTGGTTTTGGAGTGATGTGGGAGGGCCTTTTTTTATTTCTTCTCACTCAATTTCATTTGGAAGGTACTATTTCCGTGCATTTTCATTAATGAGTCTGATGTAAACTTAATGCAGTCTTCATATTCCTACTGTGGAGGAGAAAAAGAGAAAAAAAAATATGCTGTTTAAATCATGTTTCTACATAGAGTGATACCTGAGATATTGACATTTTTGTTTGGGTTTTTTTTTCTCTCAGCTGATGCGGAGATTTTTTTTGGAAAATAGCAATAAAAAGCATGGATGCGGCCCTTTTTAACTGATACGGGCGGTATCCGGGAAGCTGATAATCTTTTTTAAGTGGCCTAAGTTTGAAAAAAAGTGACTCACCTTGCAGCAATGTCGGTGTAAGGGTTGACATGTAGCCAGAAGCCCATCTTTCGTTCATCTCTGCCTTCTCATCCATTTTCTCCTAAATCAAAACATAAAATATGGCTTTGCTATTTTGTTAAAGTGGAAAAACATGTATCATAATCTCTCGCGTATAAGGCGTTTCTTATGCGCGAGGTTTTAGTTCTCCCTGGATCCGCTAGGGGGGCACTAAGACCTTTCTTTTGATATGTAACACTCCCCCTAAGTTATAATAGAACATAGGGGAGTTCAGAGCGTATGGGAGTTCCGATCTACACATACCGTAATCTCCCGCGTAGAAGGCGCAGCTCGCGTAGAAGGCGCCCCCCCAACTCAGAGAAGGCCTTTTCACGTAGAAGGCGCACGTACCTCTTCTGGATCGATTTCCGGAAAAACCCGCGTATAAGGCGCCCCCCCAACTCACAGGGGGGCTGTTTCGCGTAGAAGGCGCCCCCCCCTCCCCTCCCCACCCCCTATTCTACAGCAACTGGTCTGCCGCGGTGCTGGCTATATGAGTTCAAGCTGTCATCGGCACACGGTCGGCGTTTTGCCCGCTGAGCAAATCTACAGCGACCGGTCTGCCGCGGTGCTGGCGCTATGAGTTCAAGCTGTCATTGGCACACGGTCGGCGTTTTGCCCGCCGAGCAAATCTACACCGACCGGGCTGCCGCGGTGCAGGCGCTATGAGTTCAAGCTGTCATCGGCATACGGTCGGCGTCAAACCCGCCGAGCAAATCTACACCGACCGGGCTGCCGCGGTGCAGGCGCTATGAGTTCAAGCTGTCATCGGCACACGGTCGGCGTCAAACCCGCCGAGCAAATCTACACCGACCGGGCTGCCGCGGTGCTGGCTATTTGAGTTCAAGCTGTCATCGGCGCATGGTGGGCCTTATCCCCGGCGAGCGCGTCGACACCTCCCGGTCTGCCGCGGTGCTGGCGCTATGAGTTCAAGCTGTCATCGGCACACGGTGTGACGGTCGGTGTCAAACCCGCCGAGCAAATCTACTGCGACCGGGCTGCCGAATTGCTGGCTATATGAGTTCAAGCTGTCATCGGCACACGGTCGGTTTAAAAAAACGGCGAGCAAATCTACAGCGACCGCTCTGCTGCGGTGCTGGCTATATGAGTTCAAGCTGTCACCGGCGCATGGTGGGCCTTATCCCCGGCGAGCGCGTCGACACCTCCCGGTCTGCCGCAGTGCTGGCGCTATGAGTTCAAGCTGTCATCAGCGCATTTTCCCAAATGAGATGTTGGAAAAACCAGCGTATAAGGCGCACCCCCAACTCAAGGCAATTACCCTCCCGCGTATAAGACCCAGTCACGATCTGATTCGCGTATAAGACGCGCCTTCTACGCGGGAGATTACGGTAGCTTTTCGAATTTTTAAAATCCATTCAGTAGAACAACATTTACTAATTTTCTATTATGCTGACTATATTCTTGAACTCAAGGTGTGTCTTGTACACGGGCTGTGCTTAATACGCGAGAGATTACCGTAATTGCCTAATATGTACTGGATTTATTGGG
The DNA here is from genome assembly GCA_949317995.1 of Acholoe squamosa. Taxonomy (NCBI): domain Eukaryota; kingdom Metazoa; phylum Annelida; class Polychaeta; order Phyllodocida; family Polynoidae; genus Acholoe; species Acholoe squamosa. The sequence continues at coordinate 63,280,244 of OX439042.1, forward strand.
ATATGTCATATAAATGTGTATCAGGGTTCCCACCATTTACGGATCATGGTTTTAACTAACTTTTAACTGACTTTTACCTGACATTTATCGGCTTTTACCTGACCAAATATTGGATAATTCACGGGGTTCACGAAAAAATTCATCGGCCCTAAAGCGAGGAAATTTTGCAAATTCACATGAAATATTGACAATCACCCCCTTAAAAATGTCAAAATTTCATTTTTAACTGACCTTTCCCCAAATTATTTTCTTAACTGACTTTTAACTGACCTTTAAAGAAAAATGGGTTTAACTGACCAGTGGGAACCCTGTGTATGTACCAAGTACACGAGGACACCCATGACGTGGTTCTCAGGTTAACAGGACTGTAGATATCATCAGGACTTAATATGTGTGTAATTTGTACAGCACAGTTTTTAGATACGATGGATGCAAGGTCTCAAGTTCATAGTGAATTTTACAGCATCGCTGTAAGGGCTGATCGATCCAGTTTTGAGGTCTTATTATGCCCATAGTCTAATTGCTGACAAATATTGCATTATTGTTGACATATTTTCACTAACTGCTGACAAATAGTGAGTAATTACTAACATATACTAACTAAGAACGACTGCATGTGCTTTGTTCTTCTGCTGGGGGGTCAAGGCAATCATGGGACGCCGTGAGCCGTGCAATGCCGCTGTTATGGCACATACAACGCTGTCCACTGCTGCTGGGGGGTGGAGGCAATCATGGGTCGTTCACATTCCCCCTAATTATGGGTGCATTGGTCAGTAAGGCTAAGGACGCCTCTACCAGCGTAAATACCATCACCAGGTCATTCATGTTCACCCTAATTATGGGTGCATTGGTCAGTAAGGCCGTCCGGCATGTCTCAATGAAGTGCTGGCGTCTACTGCTTATTGATATTAGCTGTAGGCAGTAGAGAGGCATTGTGTTGGTATGTACGGCCCCAGGGCAAGCTGTGAGGCGCCTAGGAGGCTAAGTGGCATAGACTTGCATAGGTCTTATATAGACCAGATTTGTTATTGGCTATTTACTTATGGCGACTTAGAACTATTGCTATACAACCTATGAAAAATAAAAAGATAGTGAGAGCATAGCTCTTGTAAACTGCTGTCCACGATGTGCAACAATAAATTATACCATATTTACGATGCGGAAAGCTTCAGGTGCCTAACTGTGTGTTTGGCGCCAGTGATGGGGTCAATGCGTCTATATGCGTCTGCCTAACTGTGCATTGGCGCAGACGGGGACCGCGACATTTAAGCATTAAATGCGTGTATTACGCACTGCGCAGCACTGTCAAAAGCCATGGATGATTTTTATCCTTAGAACAGCTGGGAACCATTTATTTTTAGGTGCTCAGTGATCTTCTCATTATAAAATGGTTCTTAACTTTTGGTTGAAATTCAATGGGGTCAAAGGCAAAATTCCCTACATTCAACCTTGTACAAAAAATATTCATTTTAAAGGTCTAGGCAAGCCTGTTAAAATGAGCCCTTGTTTGTGAAGAACCTCCAGTAAATACTGTAAAACCCCGGTCATAAGCAGGATTTTATTTTCTATTTTTGACCAAAATCGGCTTCTAAATTTCTCCCCAAGTCTACCCCCGGCTAATGAGCGGGGTTTTATTATCATAGAATTAAGAGAAAATGGTAAAGATTTGACCCCAAAATCAGCTTATAATATTTCTTCAAACTGTACCCCCGGCTTATGACTGGGGTTTTACAGTAGCTTAAGAATAAGCTTGCAAAGAAAGGAGAGTTTAACACTACACAGTTTCAGCTTCATCACAGTTTCACACCTCTACTGCAGCAGACTCACGCACTGGAGGTATTTCAGTGCCTAGGCCACTCAGGCTGACCCTGTTGATAAATAATGACCACTTCCTTGTCCACTAACAGTCACAGTATCAGAGAGTGTGGCCGTGAGGCGTGACTGTGAAAAGTGTGTTGTGTCACCGTCTTGTGACTAATGTCTCACATCAAATATGAGTGTAGGGATGGGCATCTGAAATTTTATTTGTAGATAATCTGATAATAAGTTGCACTGTTGACAAGTCTGACATTTTACCAATAGGATGCTTTTTGAATTATGAAAATTGAGATACCATAGCCAAAGATATAAACATTTTAATGATAGAATTAAATGATATTTTTCTGCCATGGTTTTTCACCTGACTGAGCAGGAGGTCGTTGCACAAACAGCTAGATCTCGTTGTTAAAAAAAAGCCCAAATCAGCGAGATTCAGAAAGAGATTTTTTTATAACCGTTGCACAAATGTTTCTGCCTTTTCACAGCTAGACTCGTTATGATTCTCGCTGTGATTTTCTCGCTGTTACCGATGTCCATAGCACAGCGAGAAAAAATAGCCGGAGACCCTCGTAACTTGACCTAATTGAAGGAGAATGTCACTTCCGGCAAGGTAGGCGGGTCTGTGTTTACATGGTGTGTGGGGTTCGCTGTTTTGGACGTAGCCGCTGACTGAAAATGGAATTCCACTCGGCGGATGTAAGTATTGAAAGAACAAAATAGCCCATAATGACCCTCTTTTCAAGTAGAACTCATATGACTTTAAGCAGGTAGCTGTCTTTGTCTTTTTCTGCTGTGAAGTCGTTTTCTTCTATGTACACGTTGGGCGATAATAGGGTAAAACAACCTTGCTGTGTGCAATTTTTTTTATCTCTGTCACCCTTGCTCAGAAATAAAAGTGGAAGATAATCTTAGAGCATTTTTTCACTTCCACTGGGGTAGAGTCCATGCATGAGAGGGTTTTTAATTTTATTTCTTGCCCCCAACATATAGAAATATGGACCTCTCCTTTCTTTCTCTGGTTTTATGATATTTTCCTTGAGCCATTCTTTATTAGAGTTATTTATTTTATTCTTTTATTTTCAGGAGCCCAGTAAGTATGCTGCTTCAACAAGTGAAGACTCGGATGAAGGGCAGGACATGGACCTACCAGACATCTTGAGGACGGGCTACGACTGGAGAGGAGGAAAACGAGGAGAGGGAAGATGGAGATAATGGCGATGAAGAATACCAATACGAGGTAGAAGAATCTAGCTCTGTTTCTTCTGAAGGTAGCTCATCTAAACCACCACCCAAGAAAACTAAGAAATCCACTCCTACCCCTTCTACCTCATCTAACTTAACTTTGCGCGGTACAGCCAGGTCGAGGAACCTTTTTTGGACTGAAAATGAACACAGAGCCTTGTTCTTCGCATGTTTGAACCAGAAAGCTCTGTTACGTGCTAGAGGAAAGGACAGCTATCTTCTAAACAGAGAAGGATGGGACACAGTAATGGGTGAGTTTTACATCTTTTCTCTCCTTGTCTTAAAATTTACAGCAGTTGAGACCTAAAAATATATCAAGAACCATGCTCTGTCCTTATCCCTTTGTAGCTTGTATATTTCTTTTTCTTTCTTTCTTCCCTTTATTTTAAAAGTAAATTGAATTTTTAAATGAAACTTCTATTTTAATTTTTTTTCCTCAGCCACTGTCAACAGCATCAAAAATTCAAACCGTGACCTTGACAAGACCAGAAATCACGTTAATGACTACTTCTACAAGGTCAAAGCCAAGGTAAGCTTTCTAAGTTATTTCTCTGTGCTTTTCTATAAATAAGATATGACGTAAAAAGCAAGAATTACCTTCCCTTCTTCAGTCACCTTTCAATGGATATCCTATGCCTTGTCGTCATGTCAGGTGATATGAATGGGTATAACTAGGTCACACTACTCTTTACATAACATAACATAACTGGAGCTGATTGACAAGGGGCATCAAGTCGAGGGGTGCACCTTCGTTGAAGTCATGTGCCTCAAGTAAAAGGGGGTTCATCGCATTGCCGGTAAGAAAAATTTCGTCTCTCCTCTCTCAGAAGCTATGTGATGCACACAAAAAAAAGACACCTTACCTTCTCATATCTTTTTTCTCTCTCTTGTGCTAAGTGTCCTGGTAATAATCATGAACCTTCTCTGCTTAGCCTTTCCTCGTTATAATAAACCAAAAAAAATAAAGTACTTTCCTACACTTCACCTTTTTGCCTTGACAACCCTTCTCTCGTTTAATTATCCTTATAATTTCTTTTTTTTTTTCTCTCCAGACACGGGAGGCCGAGTGCTGTATTATACAGACAAAGTCGAGGAGGAACGGAAGAAAAGGAAGCTAAAACAGTCTCCTTTGGGCAAAAAGAAACCGACAGGTGCAGGTCCTTCGCCGGGTAAGATACTGGTGGTTCCAACGGACGATGAACTGTTGTCTGAAAATGTAATGGACTTCCCTGTAGTGAAGAAAGCACAACCTGACCAGACGAAGAAAACTCCAGTAAAGAAAGCAGTTGTCACCAAGAAAAAAAAACCCTCTCCCGCAAAAAAATCCCCGGCGGTTAGTTCTAAGGCAGGTGTTAAAAAGATTCCAGTGTCCAAGGCAGTCCCAAATAAAGCAGACTCATCGAAGGCGCGTACCAATAAGGCCCTTACCTCGAAGACAGCTGCTTCTAAGGGAGGGACCTCTCAGGTCGGTGTCTCACAGTCTACATCTGTAGCAGAAACCAAAACTTTTAAGAAGCCGGGAAGGCGGGCTGTTCGTAACGTGGCTTCTCTTCAAATCGACCTCACAACAGATGACATGGAAGTAGACATAGTAGAACGTGAAGACGCCGATGAAGTTGATGTAGTTGACCTTACAGGCATAAAACAACAATTGCCTTACACTTCTACCCCAAAATCCGATTCCTCTAAGTCAGAAGGTCCTTCCCCTAAAGGAAAAGCAGCACTGCTAGAAGGTCGGAGACGTAGCTCACGGTTAGCAGGACATAAAGCAGAACCGCCCAAGACGAACAAGAAGTTGACCTTTTCTTCTGGGGAACCGTCTCAAGACACAGCTGGAGAAGACGGTGGGCAGATGTTCCAGGTATCTTCAGCAATGGAAACTCGCCTCGCAAAGATAGAATCTCTTGTTATCAGCATGGAAGAAAACCGACGGGCATCAGAGGAAAATCTTATGTCTGTTTTGAGGAGGTGTGCAGATGTGCTGGAGAACATTCAGGGTCAGAGGGAAGCAGTCATAAACACTCAAGCCATATCAAGCCGAAATGTGGCGCAGCTGATAAACGGTAAGTTTGGGGTAGCAAAACAACCGGGTCCAGAAAAAAGATACAGTATAAATTTCATTGCTTTCAGGCACACAAGATTTTTGATGTGTTCTCTCGTTCTGTGAAAACTAAACAGGCAATTTCTACATTTTATTATCATAACAAAAAATATTTCAATGAAGAAGGTACACATGAAAGTGACATGTCCAGACCAGAGATGAGAAAAACTAAAATTCTGTTGTGTTATTAAAAAAAAAATCGTTTGTTTAAAGTTTTCTGTCTTTTCTGTCTTCACAGTATGTGGAAAGCTGATTCATTTGACGGAAGGCCGCCAATTGCCTTTGGAGAAGGTGACTGAATCCAGCCAGACACCCGATTTACCACATCTAGTGACCCAACCTCTCGCAGTCCAGGAAAGCACCTCAGGCCAGTTGAAAGGTAGGTTTCTAGTCTGGTTTCTCTTCTATGTGACATCGGGCTTCCCTAGCCCACTTAAAAGGGTGTTTTTCTCCTCTTTTCTATCCCCTCTTATGTGTGTGGTGCACATATGCGTGGGAACTTACACATTCCTTTGTTAAATTGTGTGATGTAGTTCTCCCCATGAATATGACCTTAGCTGTCGAAATGCCGTTAAAAATCTATCACTCAATCACTCTATGTGACATGTTTCTTGGGAGGGGGTTTCCTTGAGCATAACTAAGTGTCACATTTGTCTGTCACTTAAAACCTGACATGTCTTCACCTGGCTGTCATAAGAAGAAAGAAAATAAATACACCAAATATCCTCTCGCTCTTACATTTTCTTGTTGTGTTTTCCAGTTGTGTCGTTGGATGGGCCTAGCACAGACAACTCCACCTTGCTTCATGTTAATGATGACGGAAGGCTCGTTGTGGGTCCTTCTGTTCAAGCGGGGTCTCATCTCTCTCTCTTCAAGGCAGACTATGTCCCAAGTGGACCTCAACCGGGTTCTAGTACAACAACAGAGGCAGAGCATCCAGGGGACCAAGAGGACACACAAGACGTGGGTATGACATTAGCTGCACAACAGTCATCTGCCCAAGACCTACAGTCCTCAAAAGAGGGTGCTCCAACACAACAAGAAACGACAGAAGAGGCAGAAGCTATTTTGGACAAAGACGGCACGCTACAGGAAGGTGAAATAAAAATCGACACAGAACAGCCAGGCACAGGGGAGGACCAGACCACACAACAGCCGCCTGCAGTGAAAATAGAGCCCATAGAAGAGCCCAGCACAGGAGAGGAACAGACCACAGAAGAGCCCAGCTCTACAGAGCACAAGACAGAAGAGCCAGGCGCAGCAGCGCAGCAGACAGAAGAGCCAGGCTCAGAAGAGCACCAGACGGAAGAAGGGACAGCAGAGCACCAGACCAATGAACAGGCAGCTGCTACAGAGCAAGAGACCACACAAAAAACAGTGCCACAGAGCACCTTACCACAGAACACTTGTCAAAAGGTGAAAATCACACCACACAAGAAGTACCAGTTTCACAAGACATAAAACCTGTGGAGTCAGCAGGAACAGACCTACAGACCACACATACGCATGTAGAACAAGGTACTTTGGCTTCGGCAACGACTACCCTTAACACAGACAATTCTAATTCTAATGATTCTCTCTTGGATGTCACCTCAGATGTGCATAAAGGAACTTTGGGATTGGGTATCTTAATAGGATCTAGTGCAAGAACTAGATTGCGCCCCATAAAAGAACATTTTCATTCCACTCGACACAACATAGATTTGACGGAGGGCTCTGTGGCTGTGTATTGCAAAGACCTTAAAGAGGGAACAACAAAACCTCATCAGAGTCCAGAAAACAGCGCAGTACTGGAAGCTGCAAAGACGTTGGGTAGCATGCATTTGGCTACAGACAACGATAACCCATCTCCAGAGGAGGAGAAAGCACAGGAAGTTTCCCAGGAGGAGGAAGAAAGGCCAGGCCCTTTGACAAGGAAGAGGGTGGCTGGCAACGGCAGTAACAGAACAAATTAGAAACCTAAGCGAGGGAGGGGAGGAAAGGTGACAAGGAAATAAAAAAAGTATCACATGGTGTGTTTCTCCAGGATAAAGTTGATACCTATGTAGGGGCCGGCATCATTGTATATATATTAGTGCCGTTCATCTGAGAGACGTGTTCGTGTGGTGCTTGTTCCTTCTATGCTAGCTAGGTGTCGCTTTGCTATACCTCGTTGGTACAAGAGGGGGCAGCACCATGCCTCGCGTCCAGCTCCTACTAAGGAGCCGGACGAGCGGCAGAAGGGGACTGGACATGGTCCAGTCCAGACGCTAGTACTTTGTTATCAAAGAGATCTAATAAAGTCCTACCCGAGAGGTAGGGGTTTCTGGGGCTTTGCCCAACCCGAACTATTCGTGTTGTGTTGGTACATCTAGTGGTAAGCGAGCCAAAGAGCCACCCAACATATAAGTCGATACGAACCATTACACCTAAGTCAAAGAGAACATTTTTTTTGTTCAACCTTTTTTTTTGTCTGTTCATGACCGTCACTTCTTCACTGAGATGGAAATACCATGTTTGTTATGCTTCAGTTAAAGTAAAATCTCAGGTCTTATTTTTTCTGCCTTTCGTCATAGACGATTGAGATCTATAAGCATTAACATCCAAGACATTTAAAAGTGCCTTCATATATACAGCATGTGGTATGATTAAGACCACCGTTCATAAGGAGTGTAACATCAAGGGAATTTCATCTACAAATAGGTATAAGAGTTGTTGAAGGCAAACATTAAAGGTGTCTGCTAACAATCTTTAGAATTACTTTTTTAAATAAAAATTGTGTCCTTGAACCTTATCTTTCCCTTATTCTTTCTTCCTACTTTTAAAAGAATGATTTTCCTTAAGAAAGAAAACATATTATACAGTAAACAATTACAGTTAATAATTAAATCTAAATATAATGTCAAAGAAAAATGAAAAGAAAAGTCGAAATATTACTTTCCATGAAAGAACGAGACTTGAACAAACAAACCTTGTTGTGCACAGGGGGCGCCACTGTGCACAGTAAGAGTGACGTCATTTTTGGTACGTCGTAAGCTACAGAAAGAGAGGAATAAGCGGACATGGAGAGCAAAATAGTGAAGGTGAGCACAAATAAAACATTAATGTGTCCATATTTTTCCCCAGGAAGGATAAAGTAAACAGAAATAGCCATATTACCTCCCTGAAAGGAGTCTAAGTCATAGGCCACCCGCCCCCACTTTCACGACATTGCACAACGAGAAAATGCACGCAACGAGATTAGCATGACAAATCTCGTTGTGTTACCGGTATTATGACACTTTAAACCTCCTTCTGCCTGCCTGCTATATTTCTTTTATGTGACACTTCATTGGGGAATAAGAGGGACCAAATGGGTTAAGCTTTTAATGGAGAATAGTTTTTCTTTTATTTCTAATGCACAGGTTACCCTTAGGAAGCCCATTCCAAAAAGGAAGAAGATGCAGATGATACTTAAACCAGTGGGAGATGTTTCATGTGATTCCATGGCTTCTACCGTAGAGTACATTCCACAGAACTCAGAGAACCCTGTAATAGACCATGACAATGAGACATTAGTGGGGGAAGCTAGTGCTGCAGCTGACCAAAAGTCTAATGCTAGCTCCTCAGACAGCGAGGACGAAGACCTGCCTCTGCGTGAGGATGTTCCTATTAACCGAGAGAGATGGTCCAAGCAGGAGGTTAAGGCGTTGATGGACGCTATCAATACAAACAGGCCTGCTTTGAAGTACCACTTCTCTGGGACTGGAGGGGGCCGTGATATCAGGAGGCAGGCTTGGAGAGACGTTGCACGTGAGTCATGTGATAAATCTTGTGTATGTGAGTTTATTCCACACCCAAAAAAAAAGAAACAAACACACATTTTACTCATGAAGAAAATTAGTTTAAAAAAAATACTTTATTTTTTCATTTTTTTTCTTTACACTGTATGTTAATCAAACTGCAAAGACACACCGGACTGTGAAGCAAATTTCTCACAAGGCATCCGACTTCTGCCAGAAACAAAAGGGAAAGGTAAGGTACAGTTCTGTTCAGATATGTTGAAAATTTTTTCATTTCTTTGATTGTTTAAATAACAAAGTTGTACGTGATTATTTTTCAGTACAACATTCTGCGTAGAGAGTTATCGAAAACTGGGTAGTGGGCCTCCTAGCAAGAAGCTGACTTTGTCAAACACTCAGAAGAAGGCCTTGGACTATCTGAGGGAAGACGCTGTCAGGGGTAAGGATTTCATTGTTTCATGAAATATTGTATGGTTAAATTGACTGATAGATATGAAAAAATTGGGAAAAAAAATTGCCGGCCTATGGTGTAGTTTTTTTGAGTAAACCATCTGTTACAATGTATCTTACTTTGTCTCTTGTCTATGAATTAATGCTATTTTTATTATATAAGATGACAGAAAATCTTTTATTCAGGTATCCCAGGTGTTAGTCCAATGGCCCTAGATCCGTCTCAGGTGAAGAAAGAGAAAACTGGCATGACAGAGCGAGATCTATGGAAAGCCGGCAGAAGCGATTTCAGCAAAGCAATAAAGAAAATGAAGGTCACTAAAATACCCAAAAAGGATATGGATAAAGAAAAGAGGAAGGAGGAGAGAAAGAAGAAGGAGCAAAGAAAGATAGAACATGCCAAAAAAATGAAGGAGGACAGGAAAAAGGAGAAGGAAGATTTGAAGATAAGGGAGGAAATGAAGCAGTACTCGAAAAAGAAAGAAGAAGAGAGAAAGAAAAGTCAAGACAACACAGAAAAAAAACCATGGAAGTTGGAAAGACAAAAGAAAGTGATAGTGTGTACAAAGGAAGAGTGGGAAGCCATATGTAGGGAGAAGGCTGAAAGGAAGGCGGAGAGAGCAGCTATCAGAGAGAGCAGGAAGGCAAAGAAAGAGAAAGAAGAAAAAGAATAAAATAGATGTTTTTCAATTTTCATGTGGTTCTTGGACGCTACTTCTTAAGGTGACTTTTTCTAGCTGTGCCTTTGACATAAGAAGGTCAAGCAGTATGTGCATGAAGAACTTACTTTTAATGCATAAATTTGATTTTTCAGGAATACTTATATATTTTCTGGTATAGTACTATATGACTGCTTATGAAACAGAATAAAATAAATGCTTGTCATTTTTAATGTGGACTTAGACGCTGCTACTTGAGTTAACTGTTTCTAGCTGTGCGTGTAACATAACAAGGACAAGCAGACTTACTTTGCATGCATACATTTGATGGTAGGAACTTAAGAATTATTTCTGATTTACTAAAAGATGACGGTTTATATACAATTGAACTATTTACATAAGTCATGCTGATACAAGTGCTGTCAGGACACAGAATTCAGAGGTAATTTTGGCAGTAGTCATTCCTGAAGGCCTTGATGCGGTTGTTTTCTTGTTCCCTTGTGCGCTGCCTGGGCTGAAGAAGGGGAAGCCTGACTGGAGTCCATGGATCAGCGGGGTCGTCCACTATGCGGATTCCATGATCTAGGGCGACATTATGGAGACACACGCAGCTTGTGATGATCTCTGAACACCTTTTAGGCTTGTGCCGGAGGTACCCAGCAGAGGAGTCAAGTATTCTGAAATTTTCATGAAAAAAAATAAAAGGTAAAAAAAAAAAATTAGAAGTACAAGGAGTAGGACTGATTACAAATTTTCCCAAGTTTTCCATGCTGGTATAAAAAAAAAGGGGTTCTCTGTGTGAAAACAAAAGGAAAGAGAAAAGAAGAAAGGGACATAAGGCCTTTCTTACCTCCACCGCTGTTTCAGGATCCCTATGCTCTGTTCCACCCTGACACGACTCTTCTTGTGCCACTTGTTGAAGGCTGTTATCTTAGGCGACGTCTCATCCTTGAATGGAGTGAAGAGGTTGCGACGTAGGCCATACCTAGAAAAAATGTTTATTTTCACTTAAAAAACCCCTATAAAATACAGCAAACTAAGGGAGAAATAATATTTCTGTTGTGCTGATTATTAACAGATGGCTTCTTTGTCTGGAACAAACATTTCTTTTTTTAATCTATGGTGACAAAAGAGACAAAAAAATTACTCACCCTGAGTCTCCAAGCAGGACGAAGTCTCCCCATTTCTCCTCCTCCAGCTCATCCCCTACCGGGCTGCAAGCCAAAGCGTATGAGTCGTGGACAGAGCCAGGGAAACGTGGATCGGCAAATATTATCCTCTTGTCGTAGTCACACACTATCTGAAGGAAGAAATAGACTAGAGTGAGAAAGCTGAAGAAATAAAATACATTCCTTACATGTTTCTTTTTATTCCATTGTCATAAACAAAAATTGTACGAAATATATAAAAGAAATTAAATATAAAAATAAAACATGAACAGAATACTTACTGTGGTATTGATAGAGTGATATCCGTTCCGATTCACATACGAGCTCTCGTTGTCTGAGGGGCACTGAATGGGGATATGGGTCCTATCCACGAATCCAAAAATGAAGGGGGTCTTCTGCTCAATCTCTTCTCCCCCGTTCCTCTTTACCTTGTGACGGTACAGCTTGAGAGCTGCTTGGAGCTTTGCCTCAAAACTGTTAGGCCATCTGATGAACTTGTTCCGGTTGCGGTAGAAGAACCCAGCCACATCCACAGACTTAGAGACCTTCTGTGAATCCCCAGTCAAGCTATAGAAGCTACCCGTGGCGAAATAGCGAATAACTAAGCAGAACTGCAAAAGAAAAAGAAATCAGTCTTTTTACATTGACGTACATGAAGAAGGATTTTTTTGCAGGACTCTACAGAAAATTAAGAAGAGGACTAAGACATGAATTTTATATGGGGGATCCCTGTGAACCCCCCCCCCCAGCGTATGGAATGTTTTTTTTTTAATGAAACTAACCAAAGACAGACAAGAGAGGGGAGAAATAAGGTTCGATACATTACCCTGTCAATGTAGGACAGCCCTCCTCCACGTTTGGAGCCCTTAAACTTGCTGAAGAGCTTGTAGTCCTCTACCAGCTCCTTGACAACCTCTTTGCTCAACCGGTAACAGGCAACAAACTCATCATCAGTGAAAAGAGTAAAGGGAGTGTCCCTTTTCTTACATTTCCTCCTCTTTCTTCCTAGTCTATCCCTGTCTGCCATTTTGCCGAGTTCAAATTTCCCTCCTATACTCTGGTTCCAGTGCGAAATGTCACAGCTAGACTCCCCATAGGGACCAATGTTAAACAACCAAAAGGCAGTACGTCGAGAGTAACTGCCTTTTTTTTCTAGCTGTTGACATAAAAAAGTCGACACAACGAGTTTATCAGAACGAGAAAATGATTGTGCAACGGTTTTATTCTCGTTGTGCAAAAAGTGGAGGACAAAAACAGCGAGAAAATGTTTGTGCAACGGTAGAGGCAAAACACAGCGAGAAGAGAGCTAATCTCGTGGATTGTGCAACGGCCTCCAGAATGCAGGACAATCAGCACCGCACACACTGCACTGTGAGGGCAGTGTAGTCTGACTTTGGCACATATATTTATTGATTATATTTCACCAGATCAAGATATTAAAAAGACAAAAACATCATATTAAAGAAGACATTTTGCTGCTCACAGCAATATAAGTTTTATAAAAATCTGAGCAGGGGATGCATCTTAAAATTTGAGGGAAAGTTGAAATTCATGGTTCTGTAGTAAAATCTGCAGGTCAGGATTTTCCTTATTTTTTGTCAAACTTACTGTTACTCTTTTGCTTTTAGCACATTGGCACCAATAGATAGCTTACAAATTATTTCAGATTATTGATTTTTCTGGTCATTTTGGTGGGGATTAAAAAGGTGAGAGAAATTTTCATGTATCAAAAAAAAAATACTGAAAAAAAAGAAAAATTAAGAATTGTTGTGAATTTATTTCAAATTTTCATCTGTTTTAAGCTACAATAAGATGGAGCAGGTTAGATCTAAGACCTAAAAGACCCGAGTTTTTAATGCAATTTTCAATGCTTTTTTCAATTCAATTTTCAATATTCAATCAGATATTGACAAATAGTGAGTGATTACTGACATATGTTGATGAACTGCTGACCAATAATGAGCAATAACTAACATGTATTGACTAATTGCTGACAAATAGTGCATTTTTACTGATATATTTTGACAAATAGTGAGTAATAACTAACAAATGTGACACAATCTGCGAAAAGGGGTCTTGGTGCAGGGGGCAATAAGACTCCCTTTCCCAGTACATGTCACATATATTGACTAATTGCTGACAAATAGTGCAATATTACTGAAATATTTGGACTAATTAATGACAAAAAGTGAGTAATTACTGACAAAATGTGAGTAATTACTAACATAAATTGACTAATTGCTGACAAATAGTGCATTATTACTGACATATTTGCTGACAATGCATCATGAAATCCATAAAAGGGTTAACTGCACATCAATGCCTTGTCTATCAATAAAGGGTTGACTGTGCATCAATGCATCATGCTATCCCTAAGGGGTTAACTGTGTATCAATGCATCATGCCATCCATAAAGGGTTAAGTGCATCAATGCATCAGGTTATCCATGAAGGGTTAAATGTGCATCAATGCATCATGCCATTTATAAAGGGTTAACTGTATCAATGCATCATGCCACCCATAAAGGGTTAAAGTGAATCAATGCATCATGCCATTCATAAAGGATTAAAGTGCATCGATGCATCATGTTATCCATGAAGGGTTAAATGTGCATCAATGCTTTGTAACATTCATAAAGGGTTAACTGTGCATCAATGCATCATGCTATCCATAAAGGGTTAACTGTGCATCAATGCTACATGCCATTCATAAAGGCTTAAAGTGAATCAATGCATCATGCCATTCATAAAGGGTTAAATGTGCATCAATGCATCATGCTATCCATAAAGGGTTAACTGCATCAATACATCATGCTATCCATAAAGGGTTAACTGTGCATCAATGCATCATGCTATCCATAAAGGGTTAACTGTGCATCAATGCTACATGCCATTCATAAGGCTTAAAGTGAATCAATGCATCATGCCATTCATAAAGGGTTAAAGTGAATCAATGCATCATGTCATTCATAAAGGGTTAAATGTGCATCAATGCATCATGCTATCCATAAAGGGTTAACTGTGCATCAATGCATCATGCTATCCATAAAGGGTTTACTATGCATCAATGCTACATACCATTCATAAAGGCTTGAAGTGAATCAATGCATCATGCCATTCATAAAGGGTTAAATGTGCATCAATGCATCATGCCATTCATAAAGGGTTAACTGTGTATCAATCCATCATGCCACCAATAACAGGTAAAAGTGCATCACTGCATCATGCCATTCTTAACGGGTTAAAGTGTGTCAATGCATCATGCCATCCATAAAGGGTTAACTGTGCATCAATGCGTCATGCTATCTATAAAGGGTTAACTGTGCATCACCGCATCATGCCACCCATAAAGGGTTAAATGTGCATCAATGCTTTGTGAAATCCATAAAGGATTAACTGTGCATCAATGCATCATGCTACCCAAGAAGGGTTAAAGTACATCAATGCATCATGCTATTCATAAAGGGTTAACTGTGCATCACTGCATCTTGCCATCCATAAAGGGTTAAATGTGCATCAATGCATCTTGCTATCCATAAAGGGTTAAATGTGCATCACTGCATCTTGCCATCCATGAAGGGTTAAATGTGTATCAATGCATCATGCCACCCATAAATGGTTAACTGCACATCAATCCATCATGCCTTCAATAAAGGGTTAAAATGCATCAATGCATCATGTCATTCATAAGGGGGTTAACCGTACATCAATGCATCATGCCATTCATGTCTAAGACCATAGAATAATAAAAACACACATTAAAACACAATTTAAAACACAGAATGACGTCAACATTTTCAATTAAACACCATAGAACGGAGAGGCGAAAAGGCCTTGATAGATTCAGTCCTGAGTTATTTGGGTACAAGTGCTCTCTGATAGCTATCAGTGTAGCATGCTGGAAATCAGCTCAAGAAATGGCTGCACACATTCTACATCCTGCAATATCAGTATATAGAGGACCTATATGTACCCCCTCCCCCTCACACACACACAGAGACCGGCTGGACACTGTAGACAAGGGAGAGGTGCATTGGTTAGTAAGACAAAGGACACCTACACCAGCAATAAAGTGAAGGGGAAGGCATCCACAGTTTGGCAGCTTAGGCCCTACTGTAGTGTAGGGAGCATTGCGTGCAGGCAATCCACTTGTGGCATGGGTAGACCTATCATAAAGGGTTAAAGTGCATCAATGCATAATGCCATTCATAAAGAGTTTAATGTGCATCAATGCATCATGCTATCCATAAAGGGTTAAATGTGCATCAATGCATCATGCTATGTATAAAGGCTTAAAGTGAATCAATGCATCATGCCATTCATAAAGTGTAGGTGGCCTTTAGTGGGTTAATGATATTAAAGATATTAAAAAGACAAAAACATCATATTAAAGAAGACATTTTGCTGCTCACAGCAATATAAGTTTTATAAAAATCTGAGCAGGGGATGCATCTTAAAATTTGAGGGAAAGTTGAAATTCATGGTTCTGTAGTAAAATCTGCAGGTCAGGATTTTCCTTATTTTTTGTCAAACTTACTGTTACTCTTTTGCTTTTAGCACATTGGCACCAATAGATAGCTTACAAATTATTTCAGATTATTGATCAGCACATTTTTTCTGGTCATTTTGGTGGGGATTAAAAAGGTGAGAGAAATTTTCATGTATCAAAAAAGAAATACTGAAAAAAAAGAAAAATTAAGAATTGTTGTGAATTTATTCAGGATTCAGTCCTGAGTTATTTGGGTACAAGTGCTCTCTGATAGCTATCAGTGTAGCATGCTGGAAATCAGCTCAAGAAATGGCTGCACACATTCTACATCTTGCAATATCAGTATATAGAGGACCTATATGTACCCCCTCCCCCTCACACACACAGAGACCGGCTGGACACTGTAGACAAGGGAGAGGTGCATTGGTTAGTAAGACAAAGGACACCTACACCAGCATTAAAGTGAAGGGGAAGGCATCCACAGTTTGGCAGCTTAGGCCCTACTGTAGTGTAGGGAGCATTGCGTGCAGGCAATCCACTTGTGGCATGGGTAGACCTATCATAAAGGGTTAAAGTGCATCAATGCATAATGCCATTCATAAAGAGTTTAATGTGCATCAATGCATCATGCTATGTATAAAGGCTTAAAGTGAATCAATGCATCATGCCATTCATAAAGTGTAGGTGGCCTTTAGTGGGTTAATGAAAGGCTTTCTCGCTTCATGAATCAAGAAGAAGAGGACATGATAGAGACAGACAGGGGATAGAGAGAGCCATGCTGTGACTATGTGTGATAACACTGTCTGACTAGGCCCTAGCCAAAAGCTGTGGGTAGACCTACCATAAATTGACCAACACTAAAGCAGTGACTGTGGCAAAACATTTAGATATAATAAAACAAAATATATATATGAAGAGCATTATTCATATTTCAATAAAACCGTAGTGTTGTAGATTTTAATAGAATAGTAGAGAATAGACCTGTGAGACATAGCGCGGCAACTTGTAATCTTGTGTCTAGTGATAGAATAATAGGAAAGCTAACTTCAAAGGCAATTAAAGGTTGTACCATCTGGCTCACCCTGTAACTCTTGTGCTGCCTTGTACTACTAGGTCTACTACCGAGAAGTTCTGCCTGCCCATAGATGACCACTACAAATGGTAGAGGTGGGCATGTTCAATGACCCAGAACCATATGTACCAAGGACCCCAGAATGACTAGGGTTGTGTGTGGCAGTCTTACCAACCCCAACAGCATACAGCTGGTCACAACCCCCTCCCCACCAAACTGGTAACCCCCTCCCCTCTGTAGACAGGATACACCAAGTTTAGCATTTGTCTCTCCATAGAGATTTATAGAGATTCTGAACAGTAAATATCTTCTTCAAATACAGAATATATGATCCAAATGTACCATAACCCCGTGAGATGAAACCTTTAGTACATATATACAGCAATTTCAGACCACAGAATTATCAGATAAAGCCTACAGAGATGTATTGGTGAATCTTAATTTTGTCTTATGCTAATCTTCCATAGAGTTCCAGGAGCTGAAATGTCTAATCTAATCATAAAACCCAAACTAAACATATATCACAAAAACAAGTTATCTACCATTAGTACATACATATGCGGATAACAATGCCTCAATATTGTGCCAAAATAGTCCATAGGAGAAGAACAGTGAACGAAAATAGAAATCAGGGCTCCCCTATCCCTTACACCGTGGCGACTCTGAACCATTGACTAGTCTACAAGTCTCACTAGTAGGACTTAGAGTTGCCGTGCTAATAACTATGTTCATAATGACAAATATAACCATCAATATCAATGTGCATACAACAAAGAGAAGGCAATATAAGAGAACAAATTCACAGCAATGGGCAATGGTCGATTTATGGTGCACATTACCCCTATACGCAAAAAGCTTCGGCGAAAATGTGTACACTAGAAGTAGAACCGAGTTCGTAACTCAGGTCTAATAAAGACCTGTATTTTTAGCTTCAGATCACTGCAAGGGATATTTTAATTGAGTAAGAATTAGTATAGTTATAACAATTTTGAGAGATGGTGTCAGGCCCAGAACTATTCTCCTCACGGAAAATATGATTAACTACAAAGAGTATGCATTACAGAAGGAAATTTTTTCGGAATCTAATGGGCGCCCGTCCCTATACTCTGTAGACCTCCGAGGGTCCTAACCCTCAGAGACCAAAGGTGTCTGTTGGTAGTTTATCTACTCAGCCAATCTGGCAGAGTGACCAATTCTCATAGAAGTACTTACTGTCAGGTCCAATGCTTCCATCAACACTTCCCTCAATGTATATCCAAAGATTCACAATACACAAAGCACTTGAAATGCATGTAATAATTGATAATCCAGGTAATTTTCAAATCCCCCTCCCTTACTCCAGCAGGCTGAAATGGAAGCCATTGATAGGGACCCCAGAAACCGCTAGGGGTGCCCCTGAGGGAGTTGCAGTGAAAGCTGTGCAGGGGGCCTAGGCAGACTCCCCAGACACTGCTGTAGAACCTCTTCTGTCAGGGAGTGCTCTTTAGTAACCTTTTACAGGTTAATAGTCATATGTATAGAGAAAAGAAAGGGCTATCCAACCAAATATAACACAAGTATTTCCATGTGAGAAAAAATTGCATTTGGATATTGTTAAAAACATAGTATTTTCAGAATATGCCCAAACCATGAAGTTATTAATGCTACTGGTTGCTACTAGTTGGGTTGGACTTTACCTGTAACAAGAAATGCGGTTGTGACCACGTAAAAAAACGCCTTCCGCCGTTAATGTCGGTATACCAGTGTTTGATGACATGTCTCATAAAAGCAGACATAAAGAAGATTTCACAATTATCAATTTCTCTATACAGTAATTTTGCATTGTGAGACCTCATCACATGGGGCAAATGCAATCATCATAGCGCACTCCTGTACCGCTTCGCGGTAACACCGCTACGCGGCGTGGGAGGCGCTAAAAAAATTCAGAACAATCAGACGATGCTTTCCCATGCTCTCAAAGGATTTTGTTGATTGAATGGGGAAGCTCAGTGACCTCCCAGAGTAAGATCTAGGTCAAAGGTCAATGTCAAAAGGTCGTTTGACTACTTGATCAAATAGGTCACATACATATATATTCATCTAGGATTTTTGGAATTTTCACTCCTACTAGAAGTGAAACTAGGTTTTTCAGGGTGTTTTGGAAAACCCTAGATTTTGGATCTCTTTGGTCACAACCTTTAAGCTCTATTATAATAGAAATGTATGGGTAGCAAATCCTTGGATTTACCAACATATATTTCATCATATCTCCAGTTCTATGATAGATAGAAACAAATTTCCAAAAGACTTAGATTTCCCTGCCCAGGCTCTATCCAAAAGAACTAGTCAACTGTGGTATCTAACAGATTCTTTTTTTTTTTTCTGGGTTCCCTTCCATTGAAGGAGTGATAGTGTAGGCTTATCATAAACATGTCAGATTTATTGGATATATCTTGTGCTTTGCTCATTACATGTTGCTGTAGAAAACATGAAAACTTACTTGTTTCTGAGTATGAGGGACAATTTCTAGAAACTGACAGTGAGTACTTTGTTAAAAACAGCCAGGTTTTTGAGCAACTATAGCCAGGAATACATGTTGCTCTCTGCCTGTAAGCAGGCAGATCTCTCGGCATTCCGTCCCTAATGAGTGCCAGTGCCGTCTGAGTGTTGCAGTGTCAGTGCCAGTGGTGACAGACTGACAGTGACAGTGACTAGTGAGTGAGTCACTGAGTGACAAGTCAGGGACAGTGTCAGTTAGTTGGATCGGCGCCCAACTCACATACTTGTTGTGTCATTAGGGTCTCATATCTGTGACTAGTGTCAGTGGTCGGGATCAAACGCGTTTGTTCGCAGCTTTCAGAGCATAACATACAAAAGACTTATTATCCTCAGCAATATATCACTAAGAGACTTGTACTTACTAACTTGAAATATTGATTAGTGTTCTTCTAGGCTAGACAAATCGATAAATGTAAGTGTCCAGCGCAAAATCGTCGCTCATCGTGTTTTCGTAGCTGCCGCCAAATATATGTCGTAAAATATTGGAGCAAACAGGCGCACAGTTTTTGTGGTAATTGATGGGAGAATAAGAATGGAATTTCTTTGATTCCACCTAGAGTTTTAAACCACTTTATTGGCACCAGTGCGATAATTTACGACACTCGCACCTGTCACACTCTTCAAGCGGGTTAGTGGAAATGTGCTTGAAGCGGGATCTATTTTTAGCTCGCGTCGGACGCGGGAGCACGTGGAGGCTCGGATGTAAACAAAAATGGTCAGGTGGGTGTTGCCAACAGCGGGAGAGTGACACTGTCTGCTGAGGGGAGACGCACTGGGCTCATTCATGCGTCCAACAGTATCCCAGCTTAGCCCCTCTATATAAAACCGCCTCTCCCGTAAGAAGTCAGTCTAGCACACTCACAGAGGCGGCCACTATTGCTGAGGACCATTGAGGCTGAGGGTCTACTAGTACCTATCTGCTTCAATCTTTATTTCAGTACCCACATATATAACTGGATCAATCCTACTGAGATCTACCACCATGGCCTGCCCCTACGCCTCTTCTGTTGGGTAGGTGTTAAATGGTTCTATTTCGTCCTCTTTCAGAGATTTAGCTGCTGATGGATCAGTTTCCCAGGAGAACCGTTTCATATCGTCGAGACTATAGGGGGGCAGGGCGCCTATGCAAGTCTTGTTTTAACATCCTGCGTTTCATCCAGTGTTTGTGTTTTTTACTGACCCAAAACTAGAGGTTAGAAACAGGGATGATGCATATTCCATGTAGATTGTCGGTTCTTGCCATGAAGTTTGGATAAAACCACAGTCCTACCTGATATGCTTTATAGCCTATGCAGGCCTGTTAATAGTGTTCTGTAGGGTCTTGAAATAGGATCAACTTAATTTCTTTTCTTACCTATTATAATAAATAAATGGCGGAACTATCAGAGACATATGCCGAGACTTGAACAATAAACCCGATGGAGACAATGTTACAACGGTAGGAGCTTTAGATGAATTTTAGCTCACATGAACATAAAGTTCAGGTAATCTTAAATCACAGTGCTTAAAGCACGTGTTGGGGCCGAGCATTGGCTAGAGAAGTGGCAGTTTGCAATATAGCCAATGTTCGGCTATTTAGTTAGCAATGGAGTATACTTCCAACACTATGCCAACAGTGAATTTAAGGAGTATGTGGCTCTCTTTTTTTTTCGTGACGCAAATCACTAAAATAACTTAAGTTCACCGTTGAGTGCAAACGAAACTCAAAAGGTTGTTGGTCTCAAATTCCATTTGTATCTCTGTGCAACTCCTATTTCATTCACAAATTCCCGTGGATTATGGCAAATAGAGAAGGGCAAATATGCAAGTCAGTATTTTTTGAAAAATCATATACCACCATTTTTTTTTGTGTCATAAGACATACATTAGGTAGTAACAATAGTATGCACAACCTGATAAGCTAAAAGTTTTAGCTTACCAGGTTGTGCATACTAGTAAAACGATACCACATAGGCTCTATCACGGACGAGGATTCACTTGATGGTTACGGTCTCTTTTTCCAGTACATGTCACATTTATCGGGCCTTGTACTTGTAGAGAAACTAATCTGACCACTATAAGAATACATACCGTGGCCTAAGTGTATAGGTTAAGTTATAGATAGTAGGCCGAAATACCTGCCTGCTTACAGTCGAATTTAAGAAAAGTTCATGACAACAAAGAGGCAATCACTGTACGCGAAATGTAAGCAGGCAGGTATTTCGGCCCCAATTATAGGCTAATAGTTTTACTACGTCAGACTCAGAGTGGTTCCTGCACAGTAGGCACTTTTAACACAATTACTTTATAAGTGTGTAGTATTTAAACTGCAAAAGAAACACGCACTTTCTCACCCCACACTCATCCAAAGGTCAACATGGTGCATTTGTTTGTCATAAAGGCAATCACTGTACCCTATGTCTGGGTCAAGGACCGGGGTCAAAAGGTATTTCAACACCATATACTAAGTATCACAGCACATGTATATCAAATACAAAATATAGTACTATTTACAAAGATCGGGCTGTACATCCTCATATAAGTATAGATAGAGCTGGCGTAGTAGTGAAAGGATTATTGCCCACTGATGCAGGGCTTTATAGGCCATAGTGTTGACGCCTAGTGGAACGGCCATTGCTTGATCTGGCGCCTGGCTGGATAACCACTGATAACAACCAGCATGATTGGTACCAGGTGTTACATAATGTACCCAAAAAGTTCTGCAGTGAATACAGGGAATCATCTGATTGGTTAATAATATATCCTGGGTGAACCCTATAGGCACCAGTGGTTCAACTAGAAACATTATTTCATGTTTGTGCAACGCCATACATTGGTATATTACATTGACTAACTACGTGAAGTGCAAAGTGTGAAGTAAGTTCCGACGTCCGTCGCACTTCGCGGGGGTCACATGACCCGCCCCTGGTTATGTAACTTATGTAACTGTACAGGGGCACCAGGGTGGGCACCAGTGTAACCAAACAACAACAGACACGGCAATATATACACAGGATTGGCGGCAATGATACAATACAGGTAATATTCCTCGAGATTATTCCAGGCCCATAATCATCGAAGCCATTATATATGGCTGAGATGATTGTGGGCCAGGAATAGTAGAGAGGAATGTTACCTGTATTGTAACAATGACACAAGTCAGTTCCCTGATAATCATACTATTCATAGCATTTCCTCTCCTGTAGTGGGGAACTTGATGACGGCATGAAGGAGCAGAATAACTTTATTGGGAGTTTACTATACTAGATCTAGATTCATGAAAGGTGTCTGGCTTGAGGTTTCGTGTGGCATGAGGTGAACATGTGAGCAGCTGGTGTTCTTATGTGTGTGCCTGGGCATGCGTCATGGTCATGTCAATGTCTGAATTATAAAAGGCTGTGGCCCTGTCTATGGAACTAGGCAAATAAAATAACACTTGCTATCTTTCAAAAGAACTCGGGGATGTGCCACAGTAACGGGTTTCACCATCACCCCTCCGCATAGATTCAATCGATTATCCAATTGATCTGGTCATCAATATTAACCTGCCCAGAATGAGGAAAAAAGGACCGAATGTCCGAAAAAGCAGAGTTCCTCTGCTGATTTTTTAATTACAATTTGTGCATGTAAAATCAGGCCCCAAAAGGCATGATACATGAATGCACTAGCTATGCGCCCCAGGCTCGTTACAGCAGTAACTCTAAGCACATGCTCTCGTTCATCGGCTGATTATACTCCTAATTGGGTATCACGTAAATCAGACTTTGTTTTCAGTGGACTGGTGCAATATGTACCGTAGTAGATTGGTACCACCGGGGGTACCACACTAAAAATCACTTGTTTCCCTGCTGAGACCTTACACCTCCGCAACCTCATGATATAAGTAATTGGTAGTTAGAAGGTCTAATAGGCTAACTTAACTCAACCACCCTTGGCAGTAGCCAATGATTGCTCTACAATGTGTATACCTATTTAATGAACTAACAGCCTATACACATTAAACAGTGTCGACAATGACCCTTGTTGATTACATGCACACAAAAAAATTTTCTGAATATCTTAGGCCTTTCGCCTAACATTTGTTGGACTTGCTAAACCAAGTTGGGAGTTTGCACGTCCCCAAACCACCAAAGTTTTCTTGGGAGTTTACGCCTAACCCTTAGGAAAAATGCCCGACTTGCCTGATTTCTCCTAACTTGCCTT
This sequence comes from Acholoe squamosa, assembly GCA_949317995.1. Classification (NCBI taxonomy): domain Eukaryota; kingdom Metazoa; phylum Annelida; class Polychaeta; order Phyllodocida; family Polynoidae; genus Acholoe; species Acholoe squamosa. The sequence continues at coordinate 63,303,724 of OX439042.1, forward strand.
AAACTTTTCCACTACCGTAATCTCCCGCGTATAAGGCATGTCTTATACGGGGGGTTTTAGTTCTCATTGGATCCACAAGGGGGGCACCAAGACCTTTCTTTTGATATCTTACATGCCCCCTTGGTCAAAATGGGACAAAATGGGACCCAGGAGGGCCCAAGGTGGCCCAAGCTACCCATAGGTTTTTGAATTTTGAAAATTCATTCAGTAGAACCAAAGTTATGAATTTTTCATTTTTTTGAGAATTTTCCAAAACTCTAGGTGCGCCTTATATGCGGGCTGCGCCTTATACACGGGAGATTACGGTAACTACATAGACTTTCAAGCAACAGAACAATTCTCTTCATTTTGAAATGGTAAGTGTAAATTCCACATAGGTTAAGACATCCAGAACAGAGCCTCTCCATTTGAGAAGCAAATTCAATACCTCACATCATTTTCTTTGCAACCCGTGAACTTAGTTGCTCTGGGTTTATCATAATGTCAAAGATGTGGATATATGAGTAAATTAAATTTCCACAGAAAAGGTGTTTCCATTATTTTTCATTGCTCCTTCAATAACAGATATATTTATTAAGTGTACTCTGTTAAATCACATGCCAGGTTAAATTGTAGAGGCGTTATTATGTTGATAGTCATTGAAAGCACCATTATTCTGACATTCATAGGCTTTTCCATGATATGCACTTACCATAAAAATCCTCATTCAAACCACACTGCCACCTAGTGTGAAAATTTTTTACTAATCCTTAGACAAAACTGCTACCCCTTAGACAAAACTACTACCCCTTAGACATGGCTAAGTCAAGTCAGCTTGCCTTAATAGGTTAGTTAATACTACTAACACATTAGTAAGATGTTACTAACATGTTGGGTATTTTACCTAATGGGTGATTTTGTCTAAGTTAGATTAGTATTTACTAACTTGGATTATTTTCTGTGTGTAGTGAGGCTTCATCTACATGTATACATGTCATTTTAGAATATTGTGATGTATTGATTTCAAGTTCAATGGCAGAGGCTTGTGTCTTATTGAGATTTCTTGCTATAAATAAATCATAGCAAAAAGACCAATTTAGACCAATTGTACTGCCATTTTAGTGTGCCTACCTAAGTTTGTATAGACTTTCCTCAGGCTGTAGGCTATACCTGCAGTCCTAGTCTCTCTAGCTATTTAATGCCATTTTAACAGCTCGGGTTTTTATTGTGAAAAAAACTACATTGGGTAGGCCTATCAAATGATGGATGGCTCAGTGCCAGCACACCTGTGCACCAGACACACAAAGTAAACAGAAAAGATGAGATTAAACCCATTGTAAGATGGGTAGGGAAGCCCTCATGGGGAATAATACCATCAAACATGACATGGCCTGGGCAGAGGCATATACCCTTCATTCCTACAGGGGATCCGTGTAATACACGTTTATCCATACTACCCCATCGTGATACTACGGTATACTAATACCCTCATCAAAGTTGCCCAATGTACCCGTATGTCTATGTATAGATATGGAACACATGGTACAAAATGTAAAAAGCATACAAAGGCTAAGATTATCCACACGTGTTGTATGTGAAGTGCCAGATCAGTGAAGGCCATATTTAGTACGTTTTTGTACATAGTGCCTCTGGTACTAAGTTATAAGTGTCCCTACCACTCCATACCATGAGAGAAAAAAACCTGATCGTAGACCATATCAATCGTTTTTTATATGGTCTTCTCATGTCAGCTGAGGCAAAGTAGCAGTTATTAAAAGGGGCGTTATAGAGATGAGATTTTCATTTATTTTATTTCCAAAATTTCTTTAAAATCGTTTGTAAACAAAAACGAAAAGAAGACTAAAAGTGCCTTGCATAATTAGCTCATCAGGATTGTCCCTAGCTGTCAGGTACAAAGGAATGTATACGGTTTGGTTAAGGGCTGCGTCCACTGCGACGGATAGACCAGCCATCGCCCTTCATCCGTGCTTTGCTCCATAGAAAACAATGATAAAATCGACGTATGAAACCGACGAATGGACCATCCGTCGGCAGTGGATGCACCCCTTTAAGGGGTGCGTCCACTGCCGACAGATGGACCATCCATGGGTTTCGACCGTATCATTTATCATTGATTTCTATGGAGAAAATGACGGATGACGGGAGACGGATGGTCCATCCGTCGCAATGGATGCACCCCTTTAGCGGGAGCACCTAATTCAGGTCTCATGGCCTATAATACTGACGTTGCATGTGGTCTAGTGGGCGCGAGTACCATACATGCTAGTCACTGTGCGCGACTCAGTTAAGTTAGGTAAGAGTCAGCGCCCGCCGGACAACATACATGCTGGCCACGGTGTTTTGCCGCATTATGACCGCGCACCGCATTGTGACCGCACCACATTATGACCGCGCCCAACTCACACATTATGACCGCACACCACATTATAACCGCACCCAACTCACACATTATGACCGCACACCACATTATAACCGCACCCAACTCACACATTATGACCGCACACCACATCATGACCGCGCCCAACTCACACATTATGACCGCACACCACATTATGACTGCGCTCAACTCACATATTATGACCGCGCACCGCATTATGACCGCGCCCAACTCACACATTATGACCGCGCACCGCATTATGACCGCACCCAACTCACACATTATGACCGCGCACCGCATTATGACCGTGCCAAACTCACACATTATGACCACAGACCGCATTATGACTGCGCTAAACTCACACATTATGACCGCGCACCACATTATGACTGTGCCCAACTCACACATTATGACGGCTCACCGCATTATGACCGCGCCCGACTCACACCTTATGACCGCGCCCAACTCACACATTATGACCGCGCACTGTATTATGATCATGCCCAACTCACACATTATGACCGCGCACGGCATTATGACCGTACCGCATTCCAATAAAAGCCGATGTAAATCTTGACAAAATGATTTGTACTGGCAGACATGGACTAGTAAAAGGTCAAAAAAACTTGAGCCTAACCTGTCATAATCCCTTATGGGGAGGATCATATCCAGTGCAGTGTGCCGTCACAATGTTGATTGATTGATTGATTTGTGTTTTACAGCTTTTTAGCAGCACTAAGTGGCTATCCCGTGCTTCACAGGTTGATAATTTAACAGAGGAATGTGTCAGCACCTGCGCATATGTGCACCACACACATCCTGAGGGGATAGGAAAGAGGATTGATTGATTGATTTGTGTTTTACAGCACTTTAGCGGCACTAAGTGGCTATCCACCCGGTCATGAGCATTATGTGGGCTCAGTCATAACATGGTGCATGGTCACACTGTATTAGTCGGACGCAGTCATAATGCGGTGCACGGTCATAATGTGTGAGTTGGGCAGTCATACCGCGGTGCAGTCATAATGTGGTGCTTGGTCATAATGTGTGAGTTGGGCACAGTCATAATGCGGTGCGCGGTCATAATGTGTGAGTTGAGCGCGGTCATAATGCGGTGCCCGGTCATAATGTGTGAGTTGAGCGCGGTCATAATGCGGTGCACGGTCATAATGTGTGACTTGGGCATGGTCATAATGCGGTGCACGGTCATAATGTGTGAGTTGGGCGCAGTCATAATGCGGTGCGCGGTCATAATGTGTGAGTTGGGTGTGGTCATAATGCAGTGCGCAGTCATAATGTGGGAGTTGTATGCGGTCATAATGTGGTGCACGGTCATAATGTGTGACTTGGGCACGGTCATAATGTGGTATGCGGTCATAATGTGTGAGTTGAGCACAGTCATAATGCGGTGCGCAGTCATAATGTGTGAGTTGGGTGCGGTCATAATGCGGTGCGCGGTCATAATGTGTGAGTCGAGCGCGGTCATAATGTGGGAGTTGAGCGCGGTCATAATGCGGTGCATGGTCATAATGTGTGAGTTGGGCGCGGTCATAATGCGGTGCGCGGTCATAATTTGTGAGTTGGGTGCGGTCATAATGCAGTGCGCGGTCATAATGTGGGAGTTGTATGCGGTCATAATGTGGTGCACAGTCATAATGTGTGACTTGGGCACGGTCATAATGTGGTATGCGGTCATAATGTGTGAGTTGAGCACGGTCATAATGCGGTGCATGGTCATAATGTGTGAGTTTGGTGCAGTCATAATGTGGTGCGCGGTCATAATGTGTGAGTTGGTCACGGTCATAATGCAGTGCGCGGTCATAATGTGTGAGTTGGGTGCGGTCATAATGTGGTGTGCGGTCATAATGTGTGAGTTGGGCGCGGTCATAAAGCGGTGCGGTCACAATGCGGTGCGTGGTCATAATGCGGCAAAACACACGGTGTGTAGGCACTGCAGCTACATGTACCAGCTCTGGCCTAATTAACATGCGTTCTCATGAGACTTGCAGTATGTAGGGGTCGAAGCCACTCTATACTTGGGTACTCCCCACACCTATAGGTGTGAAAACTCCACACCTGGGGGTGTGATGAGTGGTAGCCTGCACTCATCATACATTTGAACCTGTAAATATATCATTTCAAGTCATTTTGAGGTACCTTCTGAGTTCTAACAAAACTTCTGTGTACAGGGTGGGAGAGAGTGGATTCCCACCAGGTATTACATAAATTTAGCCTACAACCAGTGTAAAGCACACGCCACCCCTATCCCGCTAGGTCGAAATACGTGACAAGAGACATGTCCCATATGCCCAACCTCACCCTCCCTGACGTCTCGGGCACCTTATATTGTACTATATGTTATTTAGTACGTTTGTCTGTGGACTGCGATGCATACATGTATATGCAAACAACTTGGCAGAGAGACGTTGTTTTTTATACATGTGTGTGTTTTTAGGTTTTGGTGTTGTTTTTTTAATATAAACGTTTTTCTTTTTTTTTGCCAAGTTGGTAAGGTGGTTATCAGGATATTGATTAAGAGAAATGCACTAATTCATCACATGTTATGCATGTCTCAGGTATATAATGAAAGATGAATGGCTTACAATAGTGGCTACATTAATTGTACTTTTACTATAGATCTATCCAATCCCATATGATAACTACATAAGGGCTTATCTTACATCAATAGTCCACTAGTATTCACCCTAAATCCAATATAGATTCAGGCGTCATAAAAAAAAATCACAGAGACCCTACGATACTATAGAGTAGATTGGTAAAAAAAATGGGGGTACCCATGCTTTCTTTGGCCCTGGGACAGAAAATGAGAGGGGTACAATTTTTCATCATTTTCCCACTCATAACCATACATATGTACCATAACGCTACCAAAGATGTAAGGTAAATGCTGAAAGGGATTTTATAAAATCATTTTATAGCTCTATTTTAGACATTGTGGTCAATTCATTTTATGAGTGAAATATTTTTCTAGCCAATTCATCAGCATTTTATCACTACATGAAATCGAGATTCAGGCACCCTTAACATATGTTATGGTCAGGGCTAACAGATGAGTAAAAAAATGGGGGGTACCCATACTCATTTCTACAAAAAAATTGTGAAATGCCAAAAGACTGCATTTTCCATTTAATAAGCCACTGTTCTTGAGCATTCAAACCTTTACTTCTAGAAAATTCATTCAAGCAGGCTCCCAGGATACTTATATCTAATCTGTGAACCCATCATTTCTTGTGGATTTAGGGTGATTTTGATCATTTTGTGGGTTGCGAGGGAAAAATGTTGTCGCAAAAAATGGCAACAGTGATTTTTGGATTTGGGGGTTACAAGCTTTCCAAAAAATGTATAGTTTCCTATTTCCCCACAAAACCGCAACAGAACCCTTTTCAGCTACATAAGGAACCCCACTAAAGTGGACTATGGGCTTTATATACATGTATTATAATAGTGTCCGTTAGCTTTGTGAAAGTGTTTTGAAATAAGCTCCCGGTCTGCCAGGATTAAATGCTGTAAATAAAACACAACAATACATGTGCAATCTACCCACATCTGGCTTTTGTCCTACATGTTTTATGGTTTTCCTTATGACCTTGGACATGCAGCTAAGCCGTTATACCACTAAGCCCCCGTTGTATAGTTTTGATTGTTATAGCTACCATTGTGCCAAAGAGCATATGTCACCAATTAAAACCCTCATACCCATGTGTATACTAATCCCCTCCTCTAATCCTAACCAACATCTAACAGTGAGTGAGTAATAGGTGTTTAACGCCATTTCGACAGCTAAGGTCATATTCATGGCGAGAACAACATTACACAATTTCACAGAGGAATGTGTGGGTGCCCGCGCATATGTGCACCACACACATCCGAGGGGATAGGAAAGACGAGATATAGACCCTTTTAAGTGGGCTAGGGAAACCCGCCAACATCTAACAGATGTGACCCCTGCTGGCATACTACACCTACATAGGAGTATGCCGCCTCCACACTGGAGGGTGAAAAAGGACCATATGTCCCTCCACATCATGAAACGCCTCCCAGTACAGGTATGAATGTGGCTGAGGTACAGGACTGGTATGACTGTGGCTGAGGTACAGGTATGAATATGGCTGAGGTACAGTACTGGTATGACTGTGGCTGAGGTGCAGGTATGAATGTGGCTGAGGTACAGGACTGGTATGACTGTGGCTGAGGTACAGGTATGAATGTGGCTGAGGTAAAGGACTGGTATGACTGTGGCTGAGGTGCAGGTATGAATGTGGCTAAGGTACAGGACCGGTATGACTGTGGCTGAGGTGCAGGTATGAATGTGGCTGAGGTACAGGACTGGTATGACTGTGGCTGAGGTACAGGTATGAATGTGGCTGAGGTACAGGACTGCTATGACTGTGGCTGAGGTACAGGTATGAATGTGGCTGAGGTACAGGACTGGTATGATGGTGGCTGAGGTACAGGTATGAATGTGGCTGAGGTAAAGGACTGGTATGACTGTGGCTGAGGTGCAGGTATGAATGTGGCTAAGGTACAGGACCGGTATGACTGTGGCTGAGGTGCAGGTATGAATGTGGCTGAGGTACAGGACTGGTATGACTGTGGCTGAGGTGCAGGTATGAATGTGGCTAAGACAGGCCCAAGGGCTAGCACACTGTAGGAATACAGCTCTGACGAGTTTCTTATGAGCCAGGTTGCCAGAAAGCAGTAGATTTTGTGGGGGGTTTTCAGGTCATTTTGAACTCACATGGCTCTTGAGAAAGAAATTGTGCACCAATCCTGTCTTACATAGACGCATATGATAGAAGGGATTTTAGGGCTATCAGAAAGATCTAAATTTGTGGGCATCCATCAAGAATTCCAAGTCTTTGAAAATGGAAATCCATTATTGTAATGCCCGGTACCTAAATCTATTAAAACACAGAAAACTCAAAGCTTCAAAACTTCCTTTATTTTCCATAAAGAGGGCCCTTTTATTCCCTACTTTGGTAAAAAAAGATTGTGTACTTAGGGTAGATTAACCTAAAGACGACCACATACCTAGAGTCGACCACCTGTCAGCTAGATTTTCTCACTCTCACATGTACTACATTGGTCTTGAACCCTAATATTATTGAAATAGAGGTGTTATAGTGTCCCATAGAATGATGTCCTGGAATATATGAAGTAATTGTCATTGCATGATAATACACTAAAGTTCCCATGTTTGAATGGTTTTTACCATGACCAGCTGGCCATTTCATCAGAATTCTCCAAATTTGGTTCGATAATTTGAAGATGACAAGTGCTCACATATACAACATTTTGACTCTAGGAATTGATAAATATCTTTGCTAAATGATAGCATAAGGAAAAGTGGAGAAATGTTAAATACTTTCTGTATAGGACTTATTTCCTAGAACATACGGATTTGACTTTGAGATGACCACCAATTAACCTTGAGTTGACCACTCCTTATACACCTATTTGTATATTTAATAGAATAGAAACCAATACTTATGTAGGATTACATCACAAGATTCATGGCCAGAATAGTTTGGGATAGAAATCTTCACCGGATTATGCTCTGATGCATACATTTCAATCTTTACTTTAATGCTATGGATATTACTGTGTAGAGGAAGTATTTGATACTGACATTGTGATGATAAAGTTAAGGAAAGGATTATTATAGTCCATACTGAAGGTTTACAAAAGAACATTAAAAACAAAGCCTCTATAATGCAGGGTTAGAAATAACACTTCTATTGTGATGAGATTTACAATATCCATGGTCATAAGATTGCCTCCAATTTCCATTCTAATTGAGTCACTGTAAAAACATATATTTTCTTATGATGCAATAGTTCTAATTACGCCATTTTACTGCATATCTATAGAAGACATTTATTCTTTTTTCAAATAATAGTTTAACCCTTAGGTGCACAAGCGCGCTTAAATGCGCGGTTTTGGGCTTAAATACATGCACATTAGAGCAAATTTTCATCCAGGAACATCTACTGGTCCAATCTACAATGTTATACCCTCATTAGAACGGCCATGACCCCCTTATTCCAATGAGACCATCCATTTGACTGTATCACCATTACCTCAGACAGTGAGTCAAAACCTGAAAATTAGTTGTCATACATGTGACTCTTTGGAAGGGAATCAGCCAAGGAGATAGGATCTAGCATGATAGCCAGGTGATGCAGCATCAATGGTTTGACACAGATGCAGCAATGGTTGGACACGGATGCAGCGGTGGTGGGATACAGATGCAGCTATTGTGGGACACAGATGCAGCAGTGGTGGGACATGGATGCAGCAATGGTTGGACACCTATGCAGTGATGGTGGAAAATGAATGCACCAGTGGTGGGACATAGATGCAGCAATGGTGGGACATGGATGCAGCAATGGTTGGACACTGATGCATCAATGGTGGGACATTGATGCATTAATGGTTTGACACAGATGCAGCAATGGTTGGACATGGATGCAGCAGTGGTGGGATATGGATGCAGGGATTGTGGGACACAGATACAGCAGTGGTGGACATGGATGCATCAATGGTGGGACTTGGATGCAGCAATGGTGGGACACAGATGCAGCAGTGATGGGACACAGATGCAGCAGTGGTGGGACACAGATGCAGTGATAGTGGGACATGAATGCAGCAATGGTGGGACATGGATGCAGCAATGGTGGGATATGGATGTAGCAATGGTGGGACATGGATGCAGCAATGGTTTGACATGGATGCAGCAATGGTTTGACATGGATGCAGCAATGGTTTGACATGGATGCAGCCCCTACATATGTATCATAAAAGAGGGAAGATGTTCACATTTGATACTATTGATCATTTGATATAAGGTGGGAATCCTAGTCCCCACTGCCACATACACTATTTGAAGCCCCCCCCCCCCCCTCCCCACCCCATCAAACCTAGGACATGCTACAGTGTGTGTTTACCATTATACAGAAATATTCCGTTATAACACACTGGTTGGTACAGGCAAAAAGAAATTTGTTATGAACAAATTTTGTAGCATCCAAATTAGACAATTAACACATTATCGTCTGATGTTGAGAATACTCAACATCCTTGTAGGGAAGGATGTTGCGTATTCTCAACACCATATAGGGGCTGATGTCAAGTAAAATTGATATAGATATAAGTATATATTGATATGGCAGCCATGTTTTGAAATTTGAGATAGACTGCTATTTTGGTCTGAGGACATTATTAACATATTTAGCAGCTGAGGAATTCGAATCTAGAAAGTTTAGAGTGATAGGGATATTGAAAAATGGTTAGAAATGATATAAAAAAAATCAACAGTTTATTATACCTTGCAACCTCCCACCCCCTGGTACATGTACTGCTCACAATCCAGTCCCCCAGCCTTAAGAGAACAGACCACCCTATTTCCATGACGACTTCTTCTTTTAGTAGGTTCTTTATTGAATAAAATGACCCTGGCATTCTTAGAAACCCATCCTCTAGCATAAGGGCAGGACAGAGGCCTATCTGATGCATTGTATCACGTCACAATTGGCCAAATGCACCGCAGTATTGACTACACCAGCACTGCTTATCTTCAGACAAATGCTGCCCATACATGTGTCATTGGTAGTACTTGGATATTTCTCTTAATACTTAGTATTTGATAACCCAGCTGAGTTATCCTACATGATGGAATTAAAATGTACACTTTGGTATCGTAATTAGGGACATGTTTAAAACAGCCTCCTGGCATATCTAATACAGCAACTGGTGCATTTGACCAATTGTGAAGTCATACAATGCAGCACACAAGCCTGACTCCTACCCTTATGCTAGCAGATCTCATAGTAGTCTTTTAAAAAGTACCCTCATAGCCCACCCTTAATAGGTTAAGAACCATTTCCCTGACACCTATGGGGCTTTTGAATAAGGTTCCATATGTCCACTCTCAATCCTTGTCCTTGATATAAAAAAAGATTAATAGCATTTGATTTATTAATGCTTCATGCCTTTTAGGGGGTGGCTGTAGAGGGCAATAGCTTGAAACCATTCAGCCACAATGTGAAACATTTTAAGAATAAATGCTGCCAACTGGTTGTTCTCCCCTCCTGCAAAAAGAAAGTCACTGCCAATCTTCCCTAGAATAGTAGGGCTAATACACAAAAGGCACATCCTCCCAGTAAAACAGTTGTTACTCTTAACTAGATGATGCATTGAACTGTTGTATTTTTTTCTTTGGCTTTCTGTATTTTGCTTTTGGCTTTGCCACCTGGCCACCTAGAGCTCTCATTTCCGTCCGTTCATCTTTCTCCCTCTCTCTCTCTCTCTCTCTCTCTCTCTCTCTCTTCACTCTCTCTTCACTCTCTCTCTCTCAGTCGCTCTCTCTCTCTCTCGCTCTCTCTCTCGCTTTCTCTCTCTCAGTTTGCCTTTCTCTATTTCACATTTGGTTGTACCACTACCAAGAAGTTTAGATCTCTCTATTTCCCCCCGGCCCCCACACTTAGCTACTTCTCAGACACCATCCACGTTAGAAAAATAGCGGAAATAGGGTCAAATTCCTTTAGCTCTGCATGTCCTTGTTTTACCAACTATAGGGGTGATTTTTCTATAAGGGAAATTTGTGGAACTCGGAAATAGGGGTTGTATTTTTTAATGAGACGGACATGTGGCTCTCAAAGGGGCCTATTGATAGGGCCTTATGTCAAGCGGTATAGCTTGTGCAGACAAACATAGAAATGAAATTATCTTATTGACATAGGTTGTACATGTATTAAATGGGGATGTCTACCTTGTAAAGGAAGAGATGCTCCAAAGGTGTCAGCATTTACTAAAAATAGGGGTACTTTTGGAGCCCCAAAAATCCGTGATATAGGGTACCTTTTTTACTCAAAAGTGAGTGGAAAGGGGATCTATTTCTTTTCCTCAGTAAACATAGGGAGTACAGGGGCTGGGATTTTCCCGCTCTCTCTCTCTCATTCTCTCTCTCATTCTCTCTCTCTCTCTCTCTCTCTCTCTCTCTCTCTCTCTCTCTCTCTCTCTCTAGTAGAGTCTATAATAAATTAGGTGCGGCCATCGGGAATTTTTTCCCTCTGGAGGCATGTTCTCCCTCATCTGGTCACAGTCATAGTCTGAAATTCTGTTACAGAACTATACAGTTGAATTTTCGTGTTTTTTTTACACCTGTCAGCGAACCCCTCTCGTCGCTTGTCTAACCGCCATCCTCTATGATTTCCCAACTTTTTTTTTCTATTGGCACCACAACATTTCTTCCCAGCCCATGACTCTGACCCTGATGCATGCTGGGGGGAAACACATCACGTGACGTCTGGTTTACAATGCAGGATGGGTAATATGACGTCACTGAACCTGGGACCCTAGGGTTTATATCAAAAATAGTCCCACAATTCAATACGCATACACACCCTTCGTTGTATAGATATGTGCAGGGTCACATGGGTTCTATGCGCCCAGTATGGGATGTTGTATAATCCTATACATGTAGTCCTTAGAAGACTGCATTGTGTGGTTAAGCATGCTAGCGATTTGGTCTTTGTGAATGCATTCCTGTCACATGCCTGTTGCATTCCTACATGTGCACTGACTCTATCTCCCCCAAGGGGGCCATCCACAAATTATGTCATACTGGAGGGGGGGGGGCGGCATGACGGAATTAATTTTCTATATACCTTCTGCATTGCAAAATTGGCAAAAAAAAAATCATGACGTGGGGGGGGGGTCATAAATGATCAAATTTGGCACGACGTCATTTATGGATCGCCCCAATTATGTTTCTGATGCAATGCTGGCGAGTGGCTCGCATATTTTTGGTTATTGTGCAGTCTTTAAAGGGTTGAGCTGTTAGTATCAGTTTTCATCTCCACCCACCCATACCTTCCCAAGGGAAGCCACAAGCATGGAAAAGCCTCAATACGTTTCATAGCCTACAACACCATAGGCCTAAATATAAACATCACAAAAGAACTACTATGGGTCATTTTTGTTGTTACGTTAGTATCATAAATGGATAAAAAGATAAAAAGAGGTTTACTTGCCTAAAGTTTCAGACTGACCCCAGAGTATTGAAGTCGGCGTTTTTATAAATTGCGACTCAGTTTTGCAGTCATTTCTCATGATACAGCCTCCGCCAAAACCTCGCGTATAAGCCGCGGCTTTTAGACCATTTCAAGCACAGGGGTAGGGGAGGGAAGGTTGGGGGTAGATAGCTGCAGCTCCTCCTCATACCTTCCCTCAACCTTTTCATTGGTCTAGGAGGGTAGGGGTACACCTCAGGGGCACGTAGGTTTTTAAATTTTGAAAATCCATTGGTTAGAAAAAAAGTTATGATTTTTTTTTTATATTTTGAGATTAATTCACAAACTCAGGGTGCAGCTTATACGCGGGGGCGGGTTATACGCGGGGTTTTACGGCAGCTCATTTCACTGGTTGTGTATTCCATTTTATTATTTTATTGCCCCCTTTGATCTAGATAAGGATCTGATTGAAGTGGGATGGGTATTCACTCTCCGACTGATGTTAGGTGATACTTATCAGTTAAAGCCTCTGCTGGGAGAACTAGCTCGCCGCCTGGGCGACGATCTAGTCAGATGAAGCTCTGATGCCAGCCCGTACTCTGTCGGGCTGGAGGGGGAGAGCCTGCTGTATACAGGCTCGCACTCTCCAGCCCGTCACACTACGGGCTGGCTTCAGACCTTATCCTGAGTGGTTCGTCGCCGCAGTGACGAAGCTCCACTCTCCAAGCAGATGCAGCATTTGTGCAGTCACCCAACCTCAGGTTGGAGAGTGAATACACATCCCACACCAATCAGATTCTTATCTAGATCAAAGGGGGCAATAAAACAATAAACTGGAATACACATCCAGTTGAACATAGAGATGCTCCCAGGCTATTGAACTGAGTATCAATAGACGCTGGCCGAGGCTGGCTGTATAGAGCTCAGGATGGGCGCCTAGTGGGGCTGCCATTGCTTTATCTGGGTCCTGGCGAGATAAGCACTGATAACAGCCCGCATGATGGGTACCAGGTGTTACATAATGTACCCAAAAAATTCTGCAGTGAATGGAGGGAACCACCTCATTGGTTAATAATGTATCCCGGGTCAGTCCTATACAGACTTAGCTGGTTTGATTATCAGCCAATGAAATGACACCAACTATTCACTGCGGTCCTCTCTGGGGCCAACTGGTATCCATCTGATAGGTGTTATCAGTAGAACTTGCTGGTAAGAAGCTCCAGCAAAGGCTGCGCCCATGGGACAACCTGCTTCTGAGGAATAAGACGCCACTGAATGCTGCATATTGTACTATTCCGAGTTAGCAGGTTGTTCAATGGGCGCCGCCATTGCTGGACCTTGTTACCAGCAAGTTCTACTGCTAAGAGCTATTATATGGGTACCAGTCGGCCCCCGAGAGGACTGAAGTGAATCGTTGGGATCATCTCATTGGCTAATAAATAACCCTGCTAAGTCTGTATATGGACTTAGCAGGATTTTTACGCCCCCCTCGACGGTAGTCAAAATATTTTGCGCCCCCCTGTGCCGGAGGTGCGGAGAGTTTTTCGCGCCCCTCTTTGATCTATAGTAGCGCGCGGGCTTTTTTGCTAAAAGGAGGGTGAATTTTTTTAGCCCCCCCTCAAGAGGGGTTAAAAATGTTTTTAGCCCCCCCCTCGGGAGGGGTCTGAAAATTTTAACCCCCCTCAAACCAACCATCCCCCCCCTGTTGATAAATAATGACCACTCCCTTAAGCTTAAGCCGGCCACACTTTCATTGCTTCGCTACCAGTTTATTTTGAGTGCCCTTGATGCTTAGTTTGTGATCTCTCCCTTCCTCCGCTGTGCTGCGCTCCACTACAAGGGCACCGCAAACGGCCTGTCTAGATCATCTGACTGAGACATCTGATCGGATCAGATCATATCAAACATGTTTGATCCGTTCTGACTCGATCAAATGGACGTCCCCGCACACAGAGCTCCTCCTTGACTACTGATCCAGTCAGATGACTGATACAGTCCGTTTACGGTCAGCTTACATGATGTAGGGGTCTTTCTATATTTTTTTAGCAAGGGCCCCTAAAATGAACAAGCATATAGCTTTGTCAATGTGTATCAAATATGGAGATTCAAGATTCAAGATGGCTTTATTGACTAATGTAACGGGTACACCTATGTCAGCACCAGGTTTCATGTATAGATTGGTAATTGCATTTTCATCATGGATAGCTGTTAGCTTTTAAATTGGCACCAAACAACAAAATAATCACCGAATCCATTCATTGAATCCAACACATCAGAATGATCATGTGTGTGTGGGGGGGGGGGGCACTCACTATAGGGCTCAGTACTGAGGTCCAGTGGATCCGCCATTACTGGATCTAGGACCCGAGATAAGCACTGATAACAGCCCGCATGATGAGTACCAGGTGTTACACAATGTACCCAAAAAATCCTGCAGTGAATGGAGGGAGTCATCTCATTGGCTGATAATGTATCACAGGTCAGCCCTATACATACCTATATACGGACTTAGCTGGTTTGATTATCAGCCAATGAAATGACACCAAGTATTCACTGTGGTCCTCTCAGGGGCCAACTGGTACCTATCTGAAAGGTGTTATCAGTAGAACTCGCTGATAACAATCTCCAGTAATGGCGGCGCCCATGGGACAACCTGCTAACTCGGAATATGCTACTGACAACAGCGTGCGGCTGCGGATACACCTCCTGCCCTCACTACAGGGGCATGGTTTTTGCTGACCCCCGGCCCCCACCTCTGTCTACTCCAAAAAATCTTCAAATGTACCCGCTATTGCTTAATACTCACAAC
Organism: Acholoe squamosa; assembly: GCA_949317995.1. Lineage (NCBI taxonomy): Eukaryota > Metazoa > Annelida > Polychaeta > Phyllodocida > Polynoidae > Acholoe > Acholoe squamosa. The sequence continues at coordinate 63,318,944 of OX439042.1, forward strand.
TCTAGTTGGGTCAATTATAGAGGCAGTTTGGCGGGACAAAAATAGCATCGGTCATGTGATTCATTGGTAGGCTTGGGTAAGAGGATTGGACAATTTATAGATAGCTTGAACCCTGCAGGGTTCATATGATTCCTCCAGCTCCTTGTACCCTGGTCGTCCTGATGCAGTGCTGGTTATTTTATTGGTGCCCAATGCCCGCCCTTTAAGGGTGTATCAATACTGGAGGGTCAATATGTTGAGTGAATGTAGCCCAGCATTGTGAAAAGAAATGAAACATAGTCTCTCTGCTAAATTTTAACTACTATTAGCGGAGGTTAAATCAACCAAACCAAACCAAAGCCCAGCATTGTACATGTAGCTTTGCCATGCATGCAGGGCTACTTTGAAGGATAACCAACTGCCTTTTCCTCGTTGCATTACCCTTTTGTCCTTCATACTCAATACCATGCATAAAGAATGCGTTCCAATCTCCATTTAAGGCCTTTACAAGGGTGGCATCATCCATCCATGACTATACATGTACCACCATAATGATCATGATGCGCCATTGCACTGTATGGTGAGCAGGATCATCAGCACTGCACTGCACTGCACTGCACCATGAAATCATACTCTCTGTACTATTACTTATTTGTCATTGTATTAAGTGTCGCGTTGTACATTGTACATTAGCAAGATTGTATAACAGTTCTATTTTTTCCTGTGTATTTGTCAGCCCAATACGATATTGGCATCTTACTGCCTTGTTGAGCGCCAAGCTATTTTTTCTTTGTTGCCACATTTTTTGGCTGACCTGAAAAGCGTACATGTATGATTTTTGCCAAATAAAACCTGTTAAACCTCAACCTCAACCTCTAGAACATTTTGCCAACCCCATAGGACCAGCATTATAATGGTTAAAGGTATAGCTCCACTGCGTCAGTCAGGCCCATTTTCATAATCCCACCGATTCTTATACAGCAAATGTATGAAAATATATTGTCGGATAAGCAGGTATTCCACTGCCATTGGTCGGCCGAGTTTTCACTTATCCGACCAATCTTTTCTTTACCTTTACATTTAAAAAATAATCGGATTAGCAAAAATTCGGCCGACCCATTTTTTGTTAAAGCGTTGGTTCCACAGGCATAAATCGGTCGGATTAGCACTAATCCGACCGATTTTTTTCTATACTTTTGATATATTATAAATCGTCGGATTAGGGCTATTCCGACCGATTGTATGGCTGTGGAACCAACGCTTTATCCTACCGTTTTTTCTATGCTTTTGCATAATCAAAAATAATCGGATTAGCAAAATTTCAGCCGACCGATGACAGTGGAATACCAACTTTAGCAGAAAATGGACCACACCTGGGTTTCCTCAGATGTACAATCGGTCAGAATAGCCCTAATCCAACGTTTTATGATATATCAAAAGTATAGAAAAATCGGTCGGATTAGTGCTAATCCGACCGATTAATGCCTGTGGAACCAGCACTTAATAAATTAGACTCTTTTTTCACATAGCTCTTTTATCTCTTGATAATTATTACTTGATTGACTAGACATCAATGAAGTATTTACTTCTATCTAAACCTTACCATATTTTGCTGATACAGTGTCTTCATGAGCATTGCAAAGCTGTTGCCTTATAGGACAGGGACCCTGTATAAATCTATTGTGCTGACAAGGCATATTAAAAGGGCTACCAGCAGATTATTTACACATGGGACAGGCCACCTACATATATGTACAACCACACAAAGGCCTTATTACCCTAAGCCTAAGGTAGGTATGATGCACTAACACTCTGTGTCCCTTGAGGTACTCCACTAGTTCTGCTCTAGCCAATCTCAAAACACAACTACAAGAGTGTTGTTCAGTCCACACTGCCACTCTTAGCCCCCCCCCCCCCCCAAACCTTCCAAACTCCCACGCCTGGCCAGGCGCTTCTCTGAAGGGAACCTTTAAACCTTGCACATATGCATCACTGACTTTTAGCCCTTTAAGAACAGGATCACTTACACACTCTTATTATCTGATTGACTAGACATTAATGTCTAACATTGCAGCCCTGGTGAGTTATAGCCATAGTACATGATAGTCAATCATACTTGTGCCTGTGGCACAGCCTTAGACATTTTTCTTATCTTTTTTCACTCTGTTTTGTGCCCTATGCACTGATTGTTAATCCTTTTAGACATCAGTTTCCCTGTTGAATTTAATGGAGAGGAGCATGACACAGAACACTTAAGCAAAGGCACTGAACCAAGGAGATTCCTTTTAAATTAGAGTGGCGTATGTTTATAAAAAGGTGCATAATGTCTCCCAAGAACACACTGGCATTAGAGGATTATGTTAACACACTATACCAAGGTTGCATGTGGTCCTGTGAGCGCGGGTACCATACATGCAGGCCATACAGGTGTGTATGCACTGCAGTCACCAGCTCGGGCCTAATTAACATGCATTCTCGCGAGACTTGCAGCTTCAGGGGTCCGAAGACACTGTATACATGGGTGACTCCCCACACCTTTAGGTGTGAAAACCTCACACCTGGAAGTGTGATGAGTGATAACCCACACTGACCATACTTTTGAAGTTGTATTTATATTATTAAGCCACTATGTGCTAATTTAAGAGTCTTATTGGTACTTTTGTGTGTAGGGGGGGACAGAGTGTATTCCCACCAGGTATTACATAACTGACCCCTGAAACCAGTATAAGGCACATGCGTGACCAGCTTCAGCTATACACCATGGCGCCACCCCTATCCCGCTAGTGAACAAGTAACCATTGGATAACTCATGATGAGTGTGTGTTAGTGAAGGATAATGACACGAGGCCGCAGGCCAAGTGTTATTAGCCTTTGCTAACACACACGAGTCATGAGTTATCCATTGACTACTTATTTTAAACCACGAAACCAATTAATAATCAATAGAATACCAATAAATTCAAGTTGAAAACAAAAATTATTCCCCCTCCCCGGGACACTATGTCCCGGGGAGGGACATAGTGTGTGTACACAGGTACATACACCTCCTCGCCCGGCAGTGGACAGCGACAGTGCCCATCTCGGCTAGCCTTGGCAGCAGCACACGGCAAAAAAAGTGTACATACACCTCGTAGCCCGGCAGCGGACAGCGACAGCGCACACGGCGAAAAAAGATGCATCTCGCGGTTATGTTTGTGTATAATCCACCTCGTCGCCCGGCACTGGGGTGGCAGCGGACAGCTAAAGCTTTGACTGCGTCTCGCTCTTATGTTTGTGTACATATACACCTCGTTGCCCGGCAGCGGACAGCTAAAGCTTTGAATGCGCCTCACGGTTATGGTTGTGTATAATACACCTCTTCGCCCGGCAGCGGACAGCGACAGCGCACACGGCGAAAAAAGACACATCCGGGCCGGTGTTTGAACCGCGTACCTCACGCGGCTGAGCGCAACATGCTAACCGCTAGACCACCGCGTTATGTTTCCTACTAAATACACCTCGTCGCCCGGCAGCGGACAGCGACTGCGCGCACGGCTTTGTATCATATCCAGATTTGGTTCGAACCGAGCATTTCTCGTCAGTCCCTGTGGCACACTGCATAGGGAGTTGGACTAACGACCTGAGATTGCAGGTTCGACCCCTACCATGGCAATGAAATAGACTGTTGGTTTTAACATGTAACATATGACATGGAAGGACACGGGGTGCGGGTTATCCATGGATAACCGCACGCCTTACAAAATTGATGTTAAAGCCTATATGGTGTGCAATATCGACAGATATGTGGTTGGGAATATCCACCAAAAAGCACTGAGTAACCAAGAAATCGTGGTATAAGTCGGAATAATAGTTGTGCAGTCTTCAAGGTTGCCCTTGGCCCATAGTTATGCCCACATATGGTAACCTATAATATAGGGGTAATGTGTCAAAGACTACTTCTACCTACGGGTAGCATTAAGGCCTATTGATACATGGGCTCAGTGTGCATTACGTATAATATTTTATCCTGAAGAATAACCCATGATAACTATATATTATAGTGCTTTTTGGTCGTCACTATAGATGCCCTGGTGAGTAACTCACCAACGCTACATAAATCTGTCTTGTGCCGATCCTATGGGGTTGATGCACTCCTGAATGGTTGGTAATAATGATGCACCAATGCAGTGCTGGTGAGTAGACTAGGGACCTGCCAGCAGTACATTGGCTATCATGGCCTTGAATTTGATGATAAAAGTAGGATGACAGGCGAAATGGGTTTTTAATTGCACCTCATATAGCATCTCCTGGCTTCAAGGATGTTTTTATGTTGTTTATTGGATGATTATAATATATATATATATATATATATATATATATATATATATATATATATATATATATATATATACATACATACATTCATTACATAGCTTCTGCGCATTACAGTGCTACCGCTAGGACCCCTTGGCTTCCTCATACACATATATGTATAAAGTAAAAGTGGTATGACATTTATTGGACTACATACTTTTATTTTACTTAACATACCTTGGTAACCCCTGTTATCCATCAAAACCTCAAAACTGTGTTCCATTCGGTGGGGATATACCATAATTGACCTGTTTCAATCATAATTTCAGGGTGACATTCTTAAAGGCTATCACACAACATCAATGCAACCTCACACATTGCACCAGCTCTGCATTTGTGTATCATGCCGACCTTCCTGAAATGGATCAACCCTGCATGGTGTGGGAATGCAGCACTAGTGAGTTACTCACCATGGCTGCATTCATGCATCATGAACACGTATATCATAGTGCGTTGTGTCGCTTAAATTGTCAAACCCTTAAAGGTAGCATAGTGGAGAAATGCAAAAGCTATGTGCATTGATCAACATGACACTTGGATGCAGAGCTGCTGAGTCTAATACACTAAGGCTGTATTCATGCATCATCCCAACTCCGCGGGTTGATACACTCCAAAAGGGCCAGCATGATGCACCACTGCATTAATGCATCATGGATTGCAAGGTTGATAAACTTGGAGGTACCAAATAGGTCAAATAGCCCATGTAGGTTTAATTAATACATATACAAATGTAACGTTTCATTGATTTCTTTGACACATCCCATATCATGCTTTCTTGTAGATCTTAACACCAGATGCAGTACATTCCCTGATGACCTGTATACTATATACATGTAGGTTCCATGGTCTATGTCATGTGCTGTTTATTTTGGCTTTTAGTAGGCTTAGTATGAGGGTGTAACTGTGTATCATTTCTTTAAGGTTTGGAAAGGGTTTATTTGGTCTTTGTAATTATGCAAATACAACAAACTACTTTGCTACATCGAGTGGAGGCTTCTAGACTTCATCTAGTGCATTGATCCACCCTGTAGGTGGGGATAATGCATGAATACAGTGCCGCTATTATACTGACCAAGACTGAGATTCATGGATTATGACGCCAAATGGGCTTCACACGAGCCCCCCCCCCCCCGCGCCTTGATACAATGTGCGGCTGCATTTTTCCATCATTATACATGGATGACGGCATATGTATAGTACAGACATAATGCATTAAAACATTATGCAACTATTAATGGGATAATTGTTATTTTATTATGGGTTATAGGTACACATTTATATTGTGGGTTGCCTTTCTTCTGTTTGTGTCATGTAATTTTGGTATCTGTGAGTATCTTTTCTTCCATTAATAGTTCATCCTTTTTTGGCTAATGTTGTGTGGCCAGAGTGGCAGCTAAAAACATGTGTGAACATCACACCAAGCACTTGGCTTGTTAACCATTCATGTTATTTTGTGTACAGTGTATGGACTGAATCATTTGAGGAACGAGACACAGCTCATTTATTATGATACCTGTATTTTCATAAATGAAATGAATTTATCGTCATGTTATAGGTACAGTAGGCTTAATTGTCCATGTAAGCGCGTGGGTCCGAAATAAATAGAGGTCTCATAAGGACATGCATTTAATTTCCTTGAAACAAACGAGGCCATCGACAAGATATCTCAAATAATTGCAGGTGACCACAGCGGGTAACAGGTACAGTTGGAACCTTAAAGTGCAGATGTACGTAAACAGCTGATTGTGGTACACTATATATATATATATATATATATATATATATATATATATATATATATATATATATATTGAACTTTCTCACAATAAACAACGCACGCTTGAAGGTCTATTGCATTAAGGGATGGTTCATTGAATGTACCCTCACCAATATCTTCATCTCTTATTTATTTTGTAAAGTGCTATAAGATAAGCATAGGATTTTGTATTAAAGAAAAAATCTTGAGGGTCTTACATTTGAAAAGGGTCTGTTCACTCAGTAACATCCCAGTGGGCACAGCCCCAATAAATGGTTTTGTAGCCCTGAATTTGTAGCACTTATTAAACTACTCAGCTGAAGGATGTATTGAGCCCTGAGTGGTTTGCTAAACACTTTAATAAAATATAGAAATTAAGGACACCTTATGATAAAAGCCCATGATTTCATACCCACAAGGATTTCAGATAGTCGGATATTCAAGATATTATGCCAGAGTAAGTAATCCATGAATAGTATGTGCATTCCTGGTGTCAGATTCCTTATTGCTCCTTAGTCGGATTGAACTGGGTACCTCCTGATTGGGAGTCCTGTGTTCTCCTTTCTGTGCTAGCGAGGCAGGTGTTGAAAGTGGCATGATCAATATGCTATTTCAACCATAGACCTACTACAGTGAGATGTCATTGGTCATATGAGGCCCTGTAGACTAATATGTAACACAGACTGGAGTGGAGCATATGGGAAGATGTCACCCACAAGCTACCAGTCAGCAGACCAATACTTAGCAGATAGGGGGGTTGGAGCATGATGTCATATTTAGATCTCACTCTATCCAACAGTACCAGCACCAGAAAACCTTTAAAGGGCATCATGCCCTTGGGTTGACATGATGAATAAATAAAGGCCTGATGATTAGCTAACCCACCAGGGCTACATTCATGCATTGTGCCAACCCTACAGGGTTGATACTGTCCCAGAGGTTCAGCATGTTCACCAGCACTTCATTGCCAACTAATGGGCATGATGCACTCATGCATCAGCCGCTCGAAAAGGGTTTAGTAATTGGTAAGGCATGCACTTTAAATTATGTTCTCAAATCATTACTGTAAATATCCAGAGAAAAGGAATGGTAATGTTTTCAGGCCCTAAGTGCAGCTTGTGTTTGTGTTTAAACACAGGCTTATACAAATATGGTGAACCAGTGTGTTCAAATCCTGTAATCAAACTACTTTTGCTACTTACTAGGAACTCCAAAAGCAGCCCTTATAAACCTAAAGCAGTGCACTGACTAATAAGAACTTCATTTGCAGGGCTATTTATTTATTTATTTATTCAAAAGACTATTGTTTACAAGCTCTTTATATGCCCTGTTGTCATAGCCCTGCAGCTGTAGCTGCTATCCAGGCCTACAACTGTCATATGTTATTAAGGGCTGCATCTGCAGCTGGATTTAGTTGAACACAGGGTACTGCCTGAATAGATAAAAAGGGCTGCGGCCTATTGAAGCACAAACTCAACTACTAATCAGTGGTGCTGTGCCCACTGGGATAACACACTGAACATGACAATACCAAAGACCTAGGTCAGACGTTCCTCGACCCTATTGGCCACTAGCTGGTCTGGAGCTGGTTCCAGCGACACACACTGATAAGACCTGATAAGATGGGACCAGCATGTCCCTGGAAGTGGTAGTTAACTATGCAGGGACAATGTACCCACCATGGTACGTCTTATCAGTGGGGTTTACCTCAACCAGCGAAATTCAAACTGGCGGCTCTACTAGGCCTCACTACTGAGTCCTATATGGGCTGCTGATGATGATGACGACCCCCCGGCCACACATTTATACATGGAAAATGGTAGAAAAATGTCTAGTATTTCCACAGAATTATTGAAAAGCAATTCAGGGCTTTTGAGCGTAGGACAACGTAGTTAAAAACAGTCAATTTGCTTATAGAAAGCACCTCTACGAGAGAAAAATCGACAACTTTGTAACCTAAAAGGACCTCAATTGGACCGTTATCTTCTAATCTTACCCCTAGTATGAGATCTTAAAACTCCTCCCGTCTGACTTAAGACAAAATAAATACATCCATCTATGACCCTTTCTCTCTTTTCTCCCGTTATTTTGTCGTTGTTTTTTTCTGGGGGGGGGGGGGAGGGGGGGTCGAGAAGGAGACTTTGTATTTTTCAAATATGAGAGTCAATCGAATTGTTTCTAATACTGAGATCCACGCTTCTAAATCAAAATTCTAAATTTGTTATAGTGGACACTTGACGCCATTCCTTACTCAACATCAAGGTATTTGGTGTAGGCGGGAGTGGAGCTGGTTCTGGCGACATGCATTGATAAGCTGATATTGATAAGATGACAACCAGCATGTCCCTGGATAACATCCACTTCCAGGGACAAAGTACCCATCATGACAATGCCTTATCAGTGTGTATTGCCACCTTTGGTATAACCAGCGAAATTCAAAATGGTGGACCCACTAGGTATAGGTCTAGGCTCCTATATAAAGCTTAGCTGCTGCATAATATAGTGATGAGGTTTATTTTATCTGGGGGCTGGAAGACACCGATCTAATGAGAACATAAGGAAGAGACATAGATCTCTATGGATCTATCGCTCATGGGTCAACCACTGGTGTCAATGTCTCAAAAAAGTGTCTTACACAGTAGTTGTGTTTTCAGAGAAGAGTCCTTGCCATGGCTAGGTTCTGTGTATAATATGTAGGTGTAACACGTTATGGTGTGCATAGGTTGTAATTCCCCTCCTTTTATGCATCATGTCCATATTCCGACCTAGCGGGATACATTATTGACGAATCAGAAAATTATATGTACCTTTATTCAGTGCAGACTTTAAGGGTGCATTATACATAGCACCTTGTACCCATAATGATGACTCTTATCAGTCATCGTCTCGCAAAGTATCAGCTTAAGCAGGGGTCACCCCACTAAGGATTCCGCTATACCGGGGAATAGGCGTATATGGGTTGATGGACTCCATGAACTAAGCCTTAAGGTCGGCCTCATTCATGTATACTCATTGGAGTAAGGATGCTTGTCAGTGCTACATCGATACAACAGGTGGCACAAAATGATATAAGGGAGCGTTCATTATTTATGGCAGGGGGGGACGACAATCTGTCAGAATGAATACGTCAGAAAAAACTGACCCCCCCCCCCTTCGGAATGGGTTGAAAAAAATGACCCCCCCCTTTCGGAATGGGTTGAAAAAAAATGACCCCCCCCCCTTAGGAATGGGTTGAAAAAAAATGACCCCCCCCTCAGAATAAATTGAAAGAAAATGACTTCCACCACATTTAACTACATTCAACAGAGGCTACATCAGGTCCATTCATTATACAAGGTGATATTAGCAGCTTTAGAACCATTTCAGTTATGTGTCATCTTTTGAGCAGTCAAATTGTGAATACACTGCTGTTGATTGATTTACCTCTAGGTAAAATATCAATTTGAAGGCTAGCATGGATAAGACGTACCTGCGTGCGCATTTTTTTAGCTGGTTTCTGTGAATTTGTGAACGATCTTTGAGCAGGTACCCATATTGTTTTTTCCTGTGCTAGCCCCCCTTTAAGGGCCAGCTAGCATGGGCTACTACTGATGCAGCTAAAATAGGTATGTCTTTAATAGTAAAATATTCAATGTGACCTACTCCTGACCAATGGAAAAATTGTTCTGATTGAGGGACTTGGTTCTGGTTTCTTTTTCAAAAACTTTATATACGGTACAGAAATAAACTTTTGTAGCTTGTCTTTCTCTTTAGATTTCATTGTAATCTCAGTTTTTATATCAATTTGAAGGGTGTTATAGACATAATTCTTGTCAGGGTTGATTTCATCAATGGGTGAAAACAAGAGTTAAATCTGGAAAGATCTGATTGCGAGTTGCGGTAATTTTAGCATGTAACATTTTTTACTACTGACAACTTTGTTGGTGCCCTGTTCACTCCCGTGAGGTGTATGGTGTAGCACCACAAAGTGTTGTTTGTGGTGTACCATACCCTTCCCAGTACCCCTTTAAAGGAAAGTACTTATTTTCATGATGACATCTTTTGAAACAATCAGCAGGGCGAGCAAAAGAACAAGGAACATTGTGTCACAAATTGGGCCAAATACTTCAATCTCAAGAGCTGAACAGTGTTACACCCCAGGGAAAACTGTATACATATACCATAGTGGTAGTGACTGGCCTCATCCATGTTTTAAAGGGGGCTTATCATGTCAAATTTTAATATGGGTACCTGCCAAAAGATCTTTCACAAATCTGTAGGAACCAGCGGAAAAATTCCGATGCCCCGATTGGTCAAGGAGTGGTCATGTGAGTTGGTAACACAGGTACCGGTACATCTTATCCGTGCTATTAAACCGCCCTTTGACACACAAAGGAGTAAGACTCTGATCATATAACATTATCAAAAGGATATGAATTATAGGTAGCTGGTAACAAAATGTTGGGCAGAATTATATCTAGAATTATTACTGAAAACCAAATAGTTAAAATTCGCGACGCGTCGCGGAAATTTTTGTTCCTTTGTCATAAAATTTGCATCACATTGGCAAATACTCCCCAACAGGAAACTACCTGGCCCTCGGGAATGGGTTAAAAAAAAATGACCCCCCCTCTAAGAATAGGTTGAAAAAAAGCGACCCCCCCCCTCTAAGAATAGGTTGAAAATAAATGACCCCCCCTTTGAATACCTCAAAAAAAAAATGACCCCCCCTTTATTTGGTCATCCCCCCCTGCCATAAATAATGAACGCTCCCTAAAACGATTGAAGTGAATTTAGGGTTGTGTTAGAAAAAAAGAAAAATCCAACCTATATATATGTATACATCCTTAGTATTATGTCATGATGAATCATCGCTACGTTAGTGAGTAACTGCGAGTATTTTAATGTTTCATTGGATCACCTTAATGGTTCATTAGTTGACCGGTTTGATTATCAGTCCCGTTTATTCACTGCGGTCCTCTCAGGGGCGGTTGGAACCCACCTGATAGCTCTTATTAGTAGTAACTGCTGGTAATCAGCTTCAGCAATGGCCGTGCCCATTGGACAATCCGCTACCTCGGTACATAAAGCCTGTATGATCGCCATCATTCCATAATCATGGCAATGGTGGAGACTTACCTGCGAGCACTGCAGTCAGACGATGACGATCAAAGCCCGGGATCAAAGGCATTGGTCCTTTAACATACAGAGCACATTAATATATTAATGTGCTCTGTATGTTAAAGGATGTATACATCATCAGCATTGTATTGATCAGAATTCATGAATCATACTGACCCTACAGGGTTGAAACACTCCCGAAGGTCAGCAGGATGCTCCAAATAATGGCAAATTGGTGCATCACGGCAAAACATCATCATTATCGGTTAACCCTTTAACTCCCTGTGCTGCATGTATATATGTAAGACTGATCATGTTGTATTTGAGATGAATGACAATAAAAAAAAATATATAGCGGGAAAGGACCTGGCTTTGCACTTTCCATCAGTGGGTCAATTCTAATGAGCTTCGCCGAAACTTGTCAGAGGAAACAACTTCTGAAGGTTTGAGTGTACCTACCGTAAATCCCCGTGAACATACAGGACGCGATACTTTATGGTAATGCTTGGTTACAAATGTACAAGGTGTGAGAAAAAGACGGGGAAGGAAACTACATTGTAGATGTATCAATCAAAAAAGCATACCCCTTTAATGTTGTTATAGTGTGTTAACCATTTAAGGACTACTCAGTTTCAATGAGCCGACATGTCAAGCATAGCCTCGCGAGAACTGCGTCTTATGAATGCACATGATGATCAATGGACATGATGTACTAGTGCATTAGCAGCTCTTCATATTAATGGTTCAAATATACAAGGTATTGAAAATGATAAACAATATTGATAAACAATGGTTTACTTGAAATCTTTGTAGGAACGTGACAGAGGACAGTCAGGAAGGAGTTAATAAGGTGAAGGAAGGGACGCTCGTCTACAGCAGATACCTACAGGTAAAAGTGCTCTACTTTCAACCCCCTGAATGATGCCTTTATGTTCATTCTTGGCAGTCGTGCTGGCTTAGTTTCTTATCTCTGTGTACCTTTATATCTCTGGATCCACCAACATCTCAATTAGGGAGTGAACACTTTTTTAACAACAGGGGGGGCTGGTGGATTTGCACGTGGATGCGCGAAAAAAATTTCGACCCCCCTCTCTCGAGGGGGTAACATTGTTTCGACCCCCCATAAAGGACAAAAATCGCGCGCGAACGTCCCCTTTTAGCCAATAGCAACGCGCGGGGTTTTCCATTGAAAACGGATGAAATTATTTTGACCCCCCCCATCAGAGGTGTTGAAAAAATTCTGACCCCCCCGGTCAAAATTCTGACCCCCCCCTCAAACCCACCAGCCCCCACCCTGTTGTTAAAAAATGATCACTCCCTTAACACAAAGAATACTAATCAGTCATAGTGTACTTGGCTTGGAGAAATCAAAGGAGAATACTGAGTATAAGGTTGAAATTTGCATCACGAGAAGCAGCCCTGCAACAGGTCAAGCCTGTATGAGAGGGTTAGACGATACAATTTAATAGGCTAAAGGGCTGCGTCCACTGCGACGGATGGACCATCCGTCTCCCTTCATCTGTGTTTTGCTCCGTAGAAAACAATGATAAAATCGACAGATGAAACCAACGGATGGCCCATCCGTTGGCAGTGGATGCACCCCTTAAGCATGGCTGTTCGAGTTGGGACTCCTGGCTGAAAATAGTCCCTAATTATATTAACTATTCTACTCCCTTCAAAACAACGCTCTGTTTTTAAAGGGAGTAGACACAATCTACTCAAACGGCACCTGGTGGCAAAAAATGAAAATGCACTTCATATCATCCCTGTCAATCACCACCCTTTTCATTCTAGCATTGGTACACGCGACCCTTAAATAGAATCATTGATACCAGGTATCATTAGTGTACCTTTCATGTTCTTTTGGTGTGAGATGTAAAGATGCAGGACAAAGCCATTTGATCAATTATATCATTCAATAGCAGAAACCCGTATGGGTCTACGTTTGCAAGTTGCTTGAAGAAGTAAAATTCGGTGTCTGCTTCAAAGTGACGCAAAGACCATATTGACAACATACCCACATTTACTGTTGTCGCACAGGGAGAGGAGCAAAAGAAAGAGACAAAAAACATAGATTTGAATGCTGAATTATGAGCTTGATACTCTATGCATGCATCTGAATCTTACTATGCTTATAAAGACATATTCAAGGAGGTACTCGTCACCTGGTGTACGGTGTCTAGACTCAATAAACCGTGTGACAGTGTTGCTTCTCTTCCTATATTTACTGCACAGACTTATGATTTCAGGCATTTCACAGAAGCTGCTGCAGACATACATTATAAATATGAAGCAACTTCTGTATTCAGTTTGCTCTAGATTCCTACACCTAGAGATATTATTTTCAAAGGCATCCATTAATTACAATAAGGCCATATCAGGGAACCCAAAGATCCCCCACCCATGCATAGCAGAATATTCAATAAAGTATCCATATACTTTTAGGTGCCAAATCTTCTACTTGCATGCACAGATTTCCTCCAGATGAATGCAAAGAAATTTTAATCAGTCGATCAGTAGGGGATTGGGATTCTTATCCCACGCTGTTGAACAATTTCTCTGATTTGTTGTAAAAAAAAGGATAGCTCTGTGATATTTTAGATTCTACATAGGAAGAGGGGATAAAAGATCTCTGATCCCCCTCTAAGTGTTTCATAAGGTAATACTAAATCACCATGCAGGATAGCATTTAGTCAAATTTGCCCAGGATGTTTCAGTTCCTTCATCGTCTTTGGTCCTGCCTTGACCAAGGCTATAATAGATGCATCAGGGAATACATGTAATCAATAGTTTAGAACCATCTCCATTGCGTAGAGAGATGTTTCTATCAGTTCATGAGAAACCGATCACCTATGTAGCTGCCCTCTTTGTTTGAATAACCACTTCCTCGTGTGCATTTAGGTCTCTAGCATCAAAGGACATAATTATGTGAACTTTTACATTTCTTGCTAAAATGAAACTTTTGTTTTACAGTTGGATGGTCTGTTGTCATGTCAGAAGTTGGAAAGTGCCAAATATGGTAAGCCAGTCCATGACGAACATCTCTTCATCGTCACACATCAAGGTAGGTCTATAACAGCTAGGGGTCCCTTTATCGGTCATAAGATTAACATATTATTTGGGGGTAAATATTGGGCCTCCAATATGCCCAATTATTTCTAGCATGTTCTGGCGATCAGCCTCGCCTTGGCTGTATACATCATGGCGACCAATGGGTAAAATGCATTCATGCATTAGCGGCCCGAAAAGGTGTCGAATAAATACCAAAATTACACATACAATCTTCAAGCCTTGATCAATGTGGCATTAGCTCTACTTTAACAACGCTTAGACTGACCCATTGGGGTTGAGGATATGTGTAAAGAGTATGCATAATAAACTATGGGACATTGTTGTACAGAAAAAGTGGAGCACAGTCTAAAAAAAAGGTTCTCACAACGACTGAATCTCAATTAGCATTGTCCCACATTACATTTAAGATTTGAGTTCTATTTGGGACTTCTTTCTTTGCAGCATATGAGCTATGGTTCAAACAAATCATCCACGAGCTGGACTCCGTGCGGGACCTCTTTTCACAGTCTGTAAGTATAGACTTATATGGTAGAAAATTATATTTGAATTTGATATCAAGGTATCATCTTTTATCATCCGCAGTGAAGCCATATCCATTAGTGAAACAATATTCTCGCAATTTGAAAAGCATCATTGATAGCGTTGTGGTAAGGAACAAGTTAAAATTTGTTTGGACTCGTCTAAATAGGGGTATTAACCAATATTGTCAGCAATGGGCGACATTGAACCACAGCTCAGGCAGCCTGTGGGCCCAGAAAGTTTATTTTGCCCTCTGTGAAGAGGATAACACAGAATATATGATGAATGTATGAAATAACCTTTATTCGAAGTGTATATATGACGTATTCGGTTTTTAATGAAAACCCTGATAGTAAATGCATATATTACTCATTAATTCCCTGATATAGATATTCAAGGTTGGTCCCTTTTTGACACTTTAAAGGCCGATAATGCATTAATGCATCATGCCAACCAATGAACATGATGAGTAATGCATTAGTAGCCCTTTAAGTGATAACATTTTTTGTTAGGGAGTAATAAATTTTTAACAACATGGGGGGGGGGCTGGTGGATTTGAGGGGGGTCATAATATTTTTGACCCCTTGACCAGGGGGTCAGAATATTTTCAATCCCTCTGATGGGGGGTCAAAATATTTTCACCTGTTTTCAGTGGAAAACCCTGGGCACGTTCGCGCACGATTTCCGCCCCTTATGGGGGGTCAAACAAATTTTACCCCCTCAGAGGAGGGGGGGTCGAAATTTTTTTTTTGCGCATCCACGCACAAATTCCCCAGCCCCCCCCCCCCCCCCCGTTGTTAAGAAATGATCACTCCCTTATGTTGTTGTTCGCTTTAAAATGTTCAAAATTATGTTGCCGTCACATACACGTTTGGGAGATATGAGGTGAGGCCAACTAAGAAATGAATGGTGTGTTTCACGTATACTGGCCCTGACGGGAAAAACATGGCAGACAGTAGTATATACATGCAAACTGAGCGCAATGGATTAGCTACTAACTAGGTCATGACCTACTGGTAGACCGGAAGTGACCTAGTTTCAGCCAATCAGAGGGCTGGATTTGACAGGAAGTGACGCCATAAGGTCATGACCTAGTTTTTTCGACCAATCAGAGAGCTGGATTCCATTTGACCTAGTGACCTGACCTAGTTGCATAAATTAAAAGAATTGTGCAATACCTAGAGCTGACCTACTTACAAACCGGAAGTGACCTACTAACCTACTTGCAAAAACGTATGACCTACGTATGAGGGTGTATTGTGCAATCCTTGAAACAAATTACACAATAACCATGACTCATTTTCTGATGCAATGTTCCTATGAATTTACGCAATACTTATGACTCACTATTTTGATATGAGATTAAATGCAACAAAGACACAACTCGGTTTTTTTTAATTCAATCTTTTTATTTTTTTCTTCCTATCAGAGTACATGCTAGGTATGAATCATTATAATCAGATATGCTTTGCAAGCAGAGTACATGGATATTATATGGAAAATGAATTCTTGTTGCAGTACCAACTGCACCCGGTCTTGGCTGGAGTAGGACTTTGACTACGGTCCTCTAAGGCCCGCATTCTCTCCATTAAATCCTTCAAGGCCTTTCTTCCTATGTCGTTCTCCTCCAGGGCTACCACTTTGTCCATTAACTCGGCCATGATGATGAGAATCTTGTCTATTACTTCCGCCGTGCTCTGAAGCCCGTCTATCACGTCCAGTTCACGTTTAACTTTTCCTTTCACCAAAAGATTGCTCACGTCTGCTTTGACTGCTACTTCTTCTGGACTCATCTCGAAATTCATTGCCTCTTCTTCTCTCTCTTTCTCAGGAAGGGCCTGACTATTTTGTCCATTAAGTTGAAGGGGACCTGAGAAAACCTTTTCACAGTGTGGTGTGGATCCTTGGTCCGACATGTTTCTATGAGGAAGTTAATGCAGTGGGCTCCACACGTTTTAGCGTAAAAGTTTTGCACTTGTTTTCTGCTGAACGACCCGTGACCATCTGACGACTTTTGCATGAACCTCTGGTGATATATAGTAAACGGAGGTAGGCCATAGGGATCAAAGTAGAATACATTCCCGTTATGAGAAACGTAAAATGCCACCCAGTGCTGACCAGGTTTAGAGCTTGGATCTGTGTTACTGACGAAACATGTAGAGGGAATTGGTTTTTTAGGACATTGATTACTGGCAAAAGTTCCCAGGTAGAACCGCCTTGTGTGTGGATGGTTTCCCAGTGCACCTGTTATGTCTGAAGTTCTCATTTTTTTCTCAGTTCATGTGGTAGTCTGTGACAGGAAGACAGTCAGCCGTTAGTTGGATGTTGTTGTCGTAGAAGGAACACAAGACGGCAGATATGGCGTGAGTAGTCGGGGCGGCAAACCTAAGGGAAATGCCCAGCTTTCCTTGCTTGATGAGATTTATACGACTGTCTTCAGGTGCTCTGTCTGGGGTCAGGTCGAAAACAAAGAAGGAATATCCATCTTTGAAATCTTCCAAAGTTATGCCACAGTCTTGCCCCAAAGCCGACAGCCCACTGTCTATGAACATTTGACTGTAGGCTCTGATGCAGTTGCCTGTTTCGAAGTCGGTCTTCAACTCAAACTTTTGATCGTCATATCTCACACATATTTCCTTCACGTTGAAATGCCTGCAGTTGAAAGGATTTTCTGTCTTAGTCCCAGCAGCTGCTGTTTCCTTTATCATACACAAGACTATCCTGGTGGGGATCTGAGTAGTGTCAGGTTGAGTCCAACTGTAGTCTTGTGAGCCGCCGTCCAAAGTGTGTTTAGTTACTTTACACCTGGCTATGTGATAGTTGAAAGGGCCCCAATGTGGATTCCTGACACTGCTGACGTGAGTTTTCACCACCTCGTCGTCGACACATTTTTGGAGAAGTGTCATTTCAGCTTTGGTGATTTTGACCCAGTAGTTTTGATCGGATGCTTGCATCATGTAGTAATTGGGCTGATTTTTTTCGAATATGAACTTGATTTCACAGTTCGGAGGCAGCACCTTGCACTGTTTAATTAAATCCAGGTGCGGCTTCATTACTAAGGCATGCTTGTTGCGGGCACTGAACTCTGCTCTCCGTGCCGTCCATCCAGCATTTTCACCCGCTCTGGCTTCCATGTGACCACAGGTGTCTTTCATGTACTTTTGACACCCTTTCAACCGAGTCTCTTTGTCTTCTTTGTTGCAACAAATTGTGTCCAAAATGTAGGCCTTGAGACCATAGTCTTCATTGTTGCCGGTGACTTTCTCCCCATTTATCAGCAACTGGCAGGAAGCAAAGAGAGCGTGTGCCAAGTTGTTGACTGGAGCAGCTTCTATGCCTACGGCAAGGTGAGTTGTTCCGTCTGCCGCCACGGCTTCCAGTTCCATGTACAGCTCAGTTTCTGAGAGGTCTGTGTACAGGTTGCTTGGTTCGAAGGTGAAGTCAAATGATTCAGTGTGTGGAGTCAGGGCATTGTTGGTAGTTTTGGTTATTTTTTGACATTTTAATATGTCCTTTTGAGTGACAGGCAAGGCGTGTAGGTCTAGTTCACCTACTGCACATACCTGACCCTTGGGATGAAGGAGACTCATGACTAGAACAAGGTCCTTCCTCTAGCTTGTCCTCTGCCTCTGCCGCGTTGCCCCTTACGTCCTCCGCGCTTGCCGGTTGCTCGTCGTTTGACTGGAGGAGGTTCAGATGTACCTTTTATGTATCCTTGAGCAGAAGAAGCAGCCCTTTTGAGTAAGTTCTTCCCTGTAGCTTTACTTCTCCTAACTACACTTTTCTTGAAGCCTTTTCCTGTTACCACGTCGGACAAGACTCCAGCTCCTGTAGTAAGCAAGGCTTTGCCTGCAGATTTGGCAGCCGAGCGTCCTATTTTACTTAAGAGGGGAACAGCTCCTCTCAGTAAACCACCTATTAACGAACCAAGTCCGTGCCCTCTTTGTCTGCCCCTGCCACCGTACGCTGGTAAAGCACCGTTCCCAAACTGTGATTTTCTGTAGTATTCAGCGTACTGACCCCTAGGGGCCAGGTATGGAGGTGTTCCATAGTAGTGAAGCATGGTAATATACTCCTATCCTTGAAGAGGTCTGAAGGCAAGTACCACCGACACTGATCCGCTTTCAAATGGTATAGGTTCCCCAGTCTTGTCTCTTAAGTATATCCCTATCTGTCTGAAGGTGGTTTTAGTGACTGGCAGATATATCAAGTTCTGGAAACTTATGGTCTGCATGTCACCGTTGTAGCGATTTATGTTGATTTGCCTGAGAAGGGGTGCTTTAGAATCACCCACAAGACTGTGCTTGACTATGTCAGAGTACACGAAAGCACATCGACTTTTGAACTGAAGGTCTACCACGTAGGGGCTTTGTGTCTTTCCACTTAGGAAAACACTTCCGTCAAAACCTAATTGTTTCCCTAAGTTTTCTGGGAGTTGCATGACCACACCAGGAGGCAAGGAAACTACACTTTTCATTGTGTATTTGTTGTAGTGAAACACGGTGGCTTTGTTGTTTTTCCTGTAGTTTCTTAGTTTTCTCACCAACATGCTCTGTAGTTTATTTATGGTCCTGTTCAAGTATCCTATCAACTCTGAGTTGCTTTCCAGGTTCACACCTTCTAAGGCAAACATATTGTAGATACTACCTTCCTTGAAGTAATACTTAGACAGGTATCTGCTAATTTCCTTGAAGCGTGTACATATTTTCACAGCCTGTAACTGACTGGGAGAGAGCGGAGAAACATTAGCAGAGTCTGTGAAGACGGCCTTTTCTTCAAAAAAAGAAAGAGACCTTTTTTCCCTGTCATCCATAGACATCACTTCAGCCACAGCCGACGATATTTCCCTTTTCTCTCTGCCTGCCGTGTCACGCTCCCCCTCAGCCTCCTCCTCTTCCTTTTCCTCCTTCTCTGGCGTGGGTTGGTTAGAAGTGAATCCTCCAGATGGCGTCTCAGTCGCAGCAGCAGGAGTTGGTGGACTTTCACTTGCAGGACCAGCAGGAGGAATGATTTCAGTCGATCCCACAGGGTTGACATGACGTAGGTTTTTTGTTATTTTTACTCCTCTCTTCAAAGCAGATTGGGCTGATAAATTTGATGTAGAGCTTGAAGCTCTACTGAAGACACTATGGGCTCCTGGTTTTTCCAGAGGAAAAAATTCTCTTCTGCGTTTGTTCAATAAAGCTACTACAGAGCGGAGGTTGTTTGTCAGGTCGTTTTCTCCCTGTACCAAGAGGATGGGTTCTTCTTTGACGTTGTACCACGTGGTAGGACAGGTTATTTCTTGAAGAGCACACTCTAACTGAGTAGGAGAGTTAATGTATTCTGCCAAAATTGTATTGTAACTAGTTAAAGTGTTGTCAGGAAAAACGTTCATAGATGAGTTACTAGGTAAAGTTAAGGTAAACGCCATTTGTTTATGTTTTTGACAGGTTCCCAAGAGTTAAACTTGTCTCCATAACCCTTCCACTTGATCAAGGCTTCTCTTTTCTTGCCTTTTCCTCTGTATTTTACTATTTTTTCTATGTTGTAGCGTCTTCCGTGACGGACTTGCACCTTCTGGACCTCAGGTTCGTAGAAGCTTCCTTTTATCTCTTCTCCAAGGAGATCTTTCAGGTGGTACCCTTTGGGAGAAATGTTGTCGACTGTGTATATTTCCTCAGTCCAGTTAGGTTCGTACCCTCTGTTAAATGTTTTCTTTGTTTTCAACATTCGCACTTGATTTTTTCTCTTCAACTGAAGAACAGGAACTTTTTTCTTTTGAGGTTGATCGTACAACCTGTAGAACAAGACTTCAGAGTTGTCTTTATTTATGTCTGAAGGGGCAGCTCCTAAGGCTTTGTGGTAAGTCAAATTGTAGGACTTAACCAAGTCGGGCAGCAAGTCAACCCATTTGTAGTTATTGAAATGAGAAAAACATCTCCACATTTTTCCTTGTAAGGTAGAGTTGAATCTTTCGGCTAAGGCACACTTCACGTCGTCGTTCTCTCCTGTGAAAAAATTGATTTTTTGATCTTCACAGTGTTTTTTGAAAATTTTGTTGACAAACTCTTTGCCCTTGTCAGTTTGAATTTGTTGAGGTTTTCTTTCTTTGCTCATTTTTTTGAAAGCCTCTGTCACGTCATCAGCTCTCTTACTTTTCACAGGTTGTCCAAAACCATACCTTGAAAAAACATCTATTCCCGCTAGAATGTACTGGTATCCTTTGTTTTCCTTTGAAAATTCTCGCATGTCTATGAGGTCAAGTTGCCACTGTTTGTCTATGCCCCATGTTTGTGTTTTTCTTCTTGGAAATCTTCTCTTGTAAGGTTTGTGTCTGGTGTAAGCGTCTACATCTTCCAAAGCTTGTTCTATGTTTTTTTTCTTTGTTTTCTTGAAGTGATGACGTTGAAGTTTAGAAACGCTGGTGAAACTTCCAGGTTGTTTAGGATCTGTGTAAAACCTGAGCACATCTTTTTTCAAAGCCTTGTGCGCCATATAAACTTACGTCCAGTTCCTTTTTGACTTACTTTCCTCTTCTTTATAGGGGAAGCTCTTTTCAAGGGACTGGCAGCAAAGGAAGGACTGTGCCCTGCAAAAGCCGACTTGTTTTTGACAAATTTTAAGGTGGGGTTCAGCCTTTTAACTGCTCTCATGAAAACCTGGCTTCCTTTAGGTTGGTCCTTTTTCAAAGACTTTGGTCGGGCAGCAAAAGCTAACAAATCTGTTATGTCAGTTCCAGGCACACGTTCCCCGTTAACATATATTTCTCCGTCTCTGTTCCAATTCAAAATTTTACTTCCGTGACGAGATAATTCTCTGTATAGATTTTTTGCAGTCGTTCTGTAACTTGCAGGTATTCTTTCTTTTATGTCGGCGTCCATACCCTCTGTGTTGTCTCTTGCACGAGGTTTAAAACCTTCCTCCCCTTTGAACTCGTCTACACTGTCTCCGTCTGAATCGTCAGGAAGTGGTGGATCGTCTCTAGTCTCTGTGAAAGTGTGGTCAGCATCATCGTCGCCGTCGTCGGTGTCTTCTAAAGAATTGTTTACACCCCCAGCTGCTGCTGCTGCTGCTCCTGCAGGACCTTGTCCTACTGCTCGACCAAAATAGGGACCTTCCCTACGTTGTCCTAAGGCCTTGGCTTTTTTAGTTAAAATTCCCGACTTTATCATAAGTTGATTGTACTGCCTTAACTTTTCCTTCAGTTTGAGGTTAGGAGAGTTAAGCACCTCATGTGCTTTACTCTGAAGGTGGTTCAGGACTTGAACCAGGCTGGAATCAGGAGTTAAACCTTCTCTTAAAAGTTGAGTGCTGTAGTACTGGTCTTGAACACTAGGTCCAGGCTGGGGAGGAGAGGAAGTACTAACAAAAGAAGATTTTTTTTCTCGGGGAACAAGATCCGCCCTTACGAGGGCCATCCTTGAATAAGACATGATTTTTTTATCGACGTGCTCCTATGAGACCTGTTATCAGGGGTAAGGCGAGGCCCAAAATGGTTCCCAAAAATCCTCCCTTTTGCTCAAAGGTTTTCCTCTTCTGCTTAACGGTAGCCTTGTGCCTTGTGACTGACTTGAGTTCTTTCTTGTAGGGTGATAAACGTTTGACTGCGTCGGACTCGTTACGCAACAGGTTTTTGTTCATTACGTTGACGCAAATTTGACTCATCAACCTAATGACCTCATCGCTGAGACCTTTGATAATGTGGGAACACTCTGCCGAGGAACACTTGGATATGTGTTTCAACAAGTGGTAATGTTTCCTAATTGTTTTAAATTTTCCTCCAGAAGGAGATCTTTTGGTCACCATTCTATCTTTTTCTTTTCGAAGCTGAAGCTCGAGGAATGAAAACCAAGGTGTTCCAAGGAGTTGTTATGCTGTTTCTTACCCTAAGCTCGTTAGGTGTGCTCTGCTTAAAGTCCAATAGGATGTATGAATGCTTCTCTTTGGTTTCTGAGTTATATACCTCCGTCAAAAAGGATTTCTGTCCTGGAAAGGCCTGTTTGCTGATGTGCCCTATCTGACTCATGTCTCTAGGGTTTTTAAAAACAACTAGGTAGTGTGCATTTAAGCTCAAGGTTCTGAAGGCAGGATTGTTGAAAAACAAGTTTTGAGTAACAAAAATTACACTTAAACTGCGATGGTGAGAGCCCACAGTGAAAAGTTTCATTATGGTGGGAACGTACTCGGGATCCATGAGATCGTCTATTACGACCAGTCCATGTTTAGTCACGTCTCTTTCATCCTCGAACAAAAAGTCTTCTGAAAGAAGACCTTTGTTAAACTTAACCCCCAACTTCACCATTTCGTCGAATCCATCTTGCCATTGACTGTAGCAGTAGTATATGTCGTGTATTTTTGGAGTAACAAGCTCGTCTACACCTTTAATCAACTTGAAAACAAGTTGACTTTTCCCACAAGAAGTAGGTCCAGCTATGATCATTGTGAAGGGGCTTTGTAGACGTGGGTCAAAAATGATCTCCTTTTCCTTGTGATCCATGTTGGACGATATCTTAGACCAAAGTGACCAAAGGAGCAACCTCGTCCTCTTTTAAACCAGTAGAACCCTTGTTCAAACCTTCCACGTAAAGAGCTACATTAGAAAGTCCCATGTTGTATAGACTGGCTATTAGGCAGCTTGGATGAGATATTTCTCTATATTTCCAAACCATCAGAACTTCGAACACAGGATTTGTGACTCCTTTTTTCCCTGGAACAGGGGTGGATATCAGGTTAAGCTCGTGGTCGCTCATTCCAAGTTGAGTTCCCAGTTTCCTCCAGTCAAGCTTTTCGAACTTGTCTGCCAGGTTGACGAACAAAGTATCAACTTTCCACTGTTCTGGAGGAATTTCACAATGGTCCACTACGTTGTAATATCCCATGTACCATCTACAATAATCAGTTAGATCGTAACGACCTATGTCACTTAATGCATGTCTCAATACCATCCACTTGCAACGCACGTTCTTTCTACTCCATGAAATAAGCATTTCTCTCCCCATAGAACGAAGAGACGGTATTTTTTCCATGTAATCCATTAAACTTAGTCTAAGTCCTAAGTAAACTCCTAATCGAGGGTAGTCTTTTTCAGATATTTTTTCACTGACCTTGAATAACAACTCGTCCGAAAGGTGAAACTCCATAGCGTCCAAATAAAAAGTGTTGAGCAAGTAAGGCAGGCAGGTAGGAAGGCAGGCAGGTTATGACAGGCTAGAAAGCATACAGTTGACTTATATAGGGTAGGGTAGGGTAGGGTAGGGTAGGGTAGGGTAGGGTAGGGTAGGGTAGGGTAGGGTAGGGTAGGGTAGGGTAGGTGGGTAGGTGGTTTAGGTGGGTGGGTAGGTGGGTGGGTGGGTAAGGTGGGTTATTTTGGGCGGCCAGCCCGGGCCAACAAGCCCCAAACCCCCCATACTTGAGGGGTGCCCCCACCCCCCCACCCCATAGTTTTTTAAACCCAACCCCACCCTTTTTTACCCTACCCTACCCTACCCTACCCTACCCTACCCTATTTTATCCTACCCTATTCTATCCTATTCTATATATCTCTCCCGTTCCCTTCCCCCTGTTTAGGTAAGCATGTTACATCGTTCTTCGTTCGTTTAAATTTGTTATGACGTTGAGTGTAAAGCGAGCTGATTGTGGTGAAAACAGTGAGTAAGGGAGATAAGCTGGGTGCACCACATAGCCAGATAAAACCAAACTTTTTCTTTCTCCTCTACACTGAAACGATCCAGGGACGATGATGGGATGTGAAATATGGGGCAGGAGGAAAACAAAGTTTTGGTTTCAAAGCACTTAGCTAGAAGTTCCAAAATAGACATGAAGAAATGAAGACGCTGGTTAAGTAGGCGGGGATTTTCTTTGGCGTGATGCTCTTCTGCCGCTTTCAATGCTTCCACATGGAAGGGGTTTTTCAGTGGGCCTTTTCCCTTTCTTCCATGCTTCAGGGCATAACCCAAGGTTTCCACCGCTGAAAATTTCGACAAGTTATGACTCAAAACCATTTTCCTCAAGGTTTTTCTGTCTTTGGATGTAAAACTTGATTGCACTGAAGAAAAAACTAAGTATAATTTTTTCCGGTGAAGAACACATTCTTTCAAGTATTTGCACACGTACCTGAAACAAATAGAAGAGCAACATATAATTTCATTTCTTTCCCTCACATATGTCAGAACTTGAGTGTCGTCGGGGTGACGTTGTTCTAATACACGCTGCAGGGAGTAACGCGACATAGTAGGTCGAAGGTTGTTGTGTCAAATAACGATGGTTTAGTCCCCGTTTAACCTTTATAGGAAACCTGTCAGTCTTTCCTTATCGCAATTTCCTGAAATGATTTATTGCTCAAGGACGAAACAAACGTCAGGGTCAGTGCCTGAGCTTTCTGAAAAGAGGGGAAAACATGTGGAAGGGTGGGTTTGGCCCAGGGGCCTTACCCGGAGGATCATCGTTTATTTTTTGTTCAGTTTTATTAGGAGGACCAAAAATTAGATACGGGGTAGGCTGTTACCACCTTCAGCTGACCTTTTTCATGGGAGGCAGTTATTTCAGTAATAACTCTCACAACATGACAGCATCCATGGTAATTGTGGCCAATCTCTGTCCTGAATCCTCTTTCATAGAAAATTTTTGAACCTAAAGAGTGTGTAATTTTGTCTGGGTGAAGTAAAGTGGCTTTAATTAAAGCCTTCACCATAGTAGAATCGATGAAAACTGAATTACCAGGCCCTCCCCCCAAAGGTTGATCCCTTAGAAAAAAGGGTTTTTGTCTGTCTGAAATGAATTTCTTTGAACTTCCAGAGGAAATGGAATGTCTAGACATTAAGTGTACCATGGCACCATGTCCCAAAAGAACACCTGAAAAAAAACTTTCCCCATTTTCTGAGATAAGTTTTTTCACAGAGGGTCCACCAGGAACCAATGCAGTGGTTTGGTTGTGCAAAAAGCATTGTTTGAAGTTACAGTTAGGAGGGATGTAAAGATCCCTGTTCAAATTTTCAGGACAGAATTTCCACACAGCCCACACCTTACCTTCTTCTACACCCCTCCTGATGTCTGAAATAAACACCTCCTGACGCCTTTTGTGACCTACGGTCAAAGACAAAGGCAAAGGACAAAAGTTAGCCATGTCTGCTTGAGAGAAGCTAGTTCTGATGAATGACGAATGGTCTGCGTTAATTACAGAACGGTAACAACAAGACTCGTTTTACAAGCCTCACCCTGAACGTTGACTGAACGTTATCACGTTTTTTATTTGAGTTAAGCTTTTTTACTTTTTTCCAAAACAACACTGACTAAGTGTAAAACATACTATGAATGGAAAAGCACGGTTATCTACGACTCATGGACGTGGTTGTACGTTATCTGAACGACAAGGGAACGTCCCAGCATCGTATCAGGATAGTTACTATAAAGTAGACTTGAGCTGCTCAATCTTCATCAAACCTTTTCTGACGTTTGTCTGCTGTTCGCCGTCCTGCTCCTGCACCTTCCAGCCCTGCCACCCTTTCATCTTCAAGGAGAACAATGCCTGGTCGCATGAAGACGGGACTTAGTGTCAGGAGAGGAGGAGCTAAAAAACTGGCTCCACTAACTTTTACTACTTCTAAACAGACAGTGGAAAAGGCGTCGGGCATCGCCCCTCCTCCTACCTCTCCAGCCTCACCTGATAAACCACCTGCAACTCCTGCTCGGCTTCCAACTGAAGTGCCTGATGCAGGAGAACAGGAAGCCGCTCTTGCAGCTCTTCATGGCGAAATCACTGATTTCCTGGATCGCGTCCGGGATCGCTCTCCTCAGGAAGCTGGCGACGGCGATTTTGACATCAGGGAATACATCAATCCCCCGGCACCTTTGAACTACCAACCCCCCACTGAAACACCTACGTCCGCCTCTTACTCACCCGTGACTCCGGAGGAACCTTCTCCCCAGGTCAGTCCAATTAAGGTTATAGACCTTACAACCTCATCACCGGCAGTTAAACCCATAGAAGTGGTGGACTTAACACAAGGGACACCTTCACCTGCTCACCGCGGGGGGTATTCGCAGGTAGAGGTTATAGATTTAACCGGCCCTTCTCCTCTGTACTCTCTCCCGGTTCCAGTAGAGGAGCTGCTTCTTAAAAGCCCGCCGGAAAAAAGAAACTGTTCCAGTGAGAAAGAAGGGGAGCCTAAGAAAAAAAGACAGAAGCGCGCCTACCACAAGAAAACCCCTGTCTCTACCCCTGCTTCAGATTCCTCAGCGACTTCATCCTATGGTGCCGAGCCAATTGGTTCTGTCCCAGGTGTTCCTTCTCCTAAAGACAAGTCACACAGGCAAAAGTTTGGGGAGGGAACTGCCCCCAGTTCTTCCAGCAAGCTTGTGGGCTTTAGGTCAGTGCCTTTGGTGGTAAAAAAGTGGCCTGCTCGATTTGGTTTCCAAGAAAAGTCACCTGCCCCCAACCAGGTTTTTTATCCGGAAGGGGATAACAACGCCTGCATAGAAATATACAGGGAACCTAGCATCAGGGGAGTATGCTTGAGAACCTACCTGGACAAACCTTACGAGCGGTGCTTGAACCTAGAGGCGCGTGAATTCAGGAACTTAGTGGACCAGATAGAGTGCATCCTAGGAAAGTACAAGGAGTTACACCGCCTAGCTGCCCTTGGAGAGAGGAAGGTGGATAATCTTTTGTTGTCCTTGAACCAAGACTGCACCGACCCCAGTGGAGGCCGGGCTATGGTCCTGGTAAACTTGTACAAGGGAACTCCTAAAGTTCACATAGGAACAACCAGCTACGTGGAGGAAATGAATGCCTCGGTGTCTTCCAGCTTCAGAATGCCCCCTTCAGCCACACACTGCGGACACACTGTGTCCCCCTTCATTCTGGAGGACATAAAATCACGAGTTGGTCCCTTCCTAGACGAAACGACCGATTTCTACTCTGGGTAAGTGGTCAACTTTGTATAGTGTCTGGTCAACAGCTCCTTGTTAAGTGCTTTTACATTATGATGTATATCAGCTAATTTGTAGTTAGATTTAGATGTACTCCGTTATTAGTCAACATAGCCCAGCGTAGGTTTAAGTTCCATATGTACTCCATGTATACTTAGGTTAGGTTTTTAGTTATAAGTTTGTATATAGAACATAAAGTGAAACAAGAAAAAGAAACCTTAAAAAAAAAAATGCCGCCCAAAAAGGTAAAACAACTTTACACCGTCAACTGTCCAATGTGTAACACCCCTAGACCTCCACGTTTGGTAACTGTAGAAAACAGTGGAAAAACTTTATGTAACTCAGATTCTTGTAGAAGAGAATCTTTTTCCGACAGCTTAGAACTTCCAAAAGAAATAGAAAAAAATTCTTTGCATAAAAGCAGTTACCGTGACAACTTCAAGTCCATAGCTTCAGGTTTGACTGTGCTTGGTAAGCTTCAGTCCATTTTCAACGTCAGAATGACAAGTTTCAACAAAGACTTGGGAGCCAAACAGGTAATAGAGGCGCTTACCTCTATTCATAGAAATCAAGTTATGGCTTACAAAGTGGCTGTCTCTTTTGGAAGGTTGTTGTCTTCCTCTAAGGAGGAAGAAGAAGAAGAGAAAGTCATGTACTTTCATGCTTCTGCCAACAACTCGTCTTTGTTCTATGACAGTGAAAGTCATAGAGACCCTTACATTTTTATAAGGGACGACAAAGACTTTGCAGAGTGTTTAGATTTAATAGAAAACAACATTAAAGAAGACACTCAAAGACCCTCTACTAAATGGAGTGTAATAGGCAACGTGAACGCCAACATCACACTGATAAGGGCTACGGGAGGAGAATATCTTTTAGGTAAAATGAAAACTGTTCCACCAGGTTTAAGACAAAGAGGAATGCAACACTTTCACAGAGACCCTAAAACCAAAAGGGCTTACAAGGACAACTTGTGTTTCTTTAGATGTCTGTCTTTCTTCCTGTATGAATCTTTAGAAAAAACTCAAGAGCTTTTCCTTGAAGCCTATCCAGGGGTGAACAAGGAGACTTTTGAGGGCGTTAACATAAGAGATTTAGACAGGTTAGAAAAAATGTTTGAAGTTAACATAAGAATCTTTTACCTTCCCTCTTTTGGTAAAAGAAAGGGTCGACCTAAAATTATAAGGTCAAACATGTGTTCATCCAAGAAAATCATGAACTTGAACTTACACAGAAACCATGTAAGTTTAATAACTAACATGGGACTGTATGGTAAAATGTACCCCTGTGAAAAGTGTCATAAAGTTTTCACTCGTAGCTTCCTTTTGAAACAACACAATGGGGTGAAAAAAGATTGCACCAAAGTCAGCTTCAGGTACAAAGGTGGAGCATACAATCCATCCAAAACAGTTTTTCAAGTTTTAGAGGAACTGGGAATAGTTTGTTCACCTGAGAAAAAAATATACCCCTATAAAATTGTTTTTGACTTTGAAAGCTATTTCGTCCAACCTGAAAATTCGTCCCCAGAAAATGCTAACACTGTGATAGAAAAAACTCACATACCCCTTTCTGCCAGTGTAGCTTCTGATTTTCCTGGGCATACAGAACCAGTGTGTTTTGTCAGAAATTCCAACAGGGACGACGATCCTTTGGTTAAAAATGTGTTGGAACACATAAACAACTTGGGGCAGTTGATAGGAGAACAGGTGAAAGAGAATTTTAGAGATGTTTTAGACGAACTAGACTCTCTAGAAGAAAAACAAAAGGAACTAGAACATAAAGCTAGCAAAGTTTTTCCAGCAAAGAACAAAAAAAATCCCCAAAAAAAAATCTCCCATGTTCTTGAAGTGAAGGAAAAACTTCTTACCTACATAGAAAGAGTCCCTGTTCTAGGTTTCAACTCTGGAAAGTATGACATTAATTTGATAAAAAAGGAATTTCATTCTTTTTTTATAGACACAGACAAAACAGAAATGAAAACCATAAAAAAATGCAACAAGTACATAGCAGTGTACACAGACCATCTTCTTTTCCTTGACATGTTTAACTATTTGGCACCAGGTTATTCCTACGCAAACTACCTGAAAGCCTTTCTGAAAGGGAAAGCTGAAAAAGGTTTTTTTCCCTACGAGTGGATGGACAACATAAGAAAACTGAACAACAAAGCTCTTCCTCCACGCCACTGCTTCTACAGTTCTTTGTCGGGTGGTGGAATAAGCAAAGAAGATTATCTTGAATGTAAGAAGGTCTGGAAAGAAAACAAAATGAAAACTATGAAGGACTACTTGATATATTACAACAACCTGGATGTTAAACCCTTTGTTTTAGCCATAAACGAGCACACAAAATTTTTTATAGATCCTGGGGTAGACATGTTCAAAGACGGTTTAACTTTGCCAGGTTTAACCTTGAAGTTTCTTTTCAACAACACTGCACCTAATGCCACTCCTTACATTCTTTTTGGTGAGAAAGAAAAGGATGTTCACTCCTTGCTCAGACGCAACTTAGTAGGGGGTCCCTCTATTATTTTTCACAGACATCACAAAAGTGGAGAAACAAGAATAAGACAAAAAAAATACGGGTCACAAAGCAAAGTATGCAGACACATAGTAGGGGTAGATGCTAACAGCTTGTACCTCAAGTGCATGGGTGAAGAGCACTGCACAGGTTATTATGTGGTGCGCAGGAAAGAAAACGATTTTCAAGCTGTTTGCAGTCAACAAATTAGCTACTCAGCCACAGAATGGTTGCGATACAAAACTGTGACAGACAAAGTCAAGATATTACACCAATACAACTACGGGGAAGTAGTATTGGGTTCAAGGAAAATAAAAGTGGACGGATATGATCCAGCTTCAAAAAAAGTATACCAGTTTCACGGGTGCTACTGGCATGGTCACATATGTCACCTTACTAAATCAGTTTTGAGAGACCCCAATGGAAAGGCATGGTTAGAAGAAAAAAACCAAAATACCATTTTGACTACCCTATATCTTCAATCGTTAGGTTACCAAGTAGAGGAAAAGTATGAGTGTATGTGGTTGAAAGAAAAAACTGAAAACTTGTGCAGAGAAACAAAAAGTGAATGGGAAATTAAAAGACCGTTGTGCCAAGGCAGAAAAAGTCAGGATGAAATACTGAGAGGGGTTTCTAAAGGAACAACTTTTGGACTTATCCAGGTAGACATAGAAACACCTGAACACTTGAAAGAAAAATTCAGTGAAATGACACCTATTTTCAAAAACTGTTTAGTAGGAAAAAAAGACGTAGGTGAACATATGAAACGTTACCTGGAAGCAGCAGGTAAGCTAAAACAACCGCAACGCCAACTTATAGGCAGCTACCACGCAGAGGGAATTTTGTTGGGAACTCCTCTCTTGAAGTGGTACCTGGAAAAAGGTTTGGTAGTTACGACAGTACACCTTCTCGTAGAATACACTCCAGAACAGACTTTTTTACCCTTCATGGACGAAGTAACCAAAGCTAGGAGGAAGGGCGACGAAAATATAGACTGTAAGATTTTGTCAGATCTGTACAAACTTTAGGGAAATGGTTCATACGGAAAAACCATATGCAACAAACAAAACTTTGTTCAAACAAAGTATCTTCACCCCTCTAAGGCAAGACGTTTGGCCATGCACTGGTCAGTGCAAGATGTGCAAGACATAAGTGACAACACGGTAGAACTGTCCTGTTTGCCCACCTCCATCACCTACGATCTCCCAGTTCAAATAGGGTTCATGGTATACCAATATGCCAAACTTAAAATGTTGGCTTTCTATTACGACTTTCTCCTTGAATACATAGACGAGAAAGATTTTGAAATGTGTGAAATGGACACTGACAGTTTTTACTTTGCTTTAAGTGCAGAGAAAATAGAAGACGTAATTATTCCTGAAAAACGTGAAGCTTTCTTCAGAGAACGTCACAAATGGTTGCCCTCTGAATCATGTGACAACAGTCACCACAGAGAGACCTATGTTCAGACCAAAGTATTGGGTGAGCTGTGGCTGCCTCAACCATGTTGTAAGAGCCGTCTGGCGTTTGACAAGAGAACCCCCGGGTTATTCAAAGTGGAGTGGGAAGGTGACGAAATGACTGCCTTGAACTCCAAATGTTACATAGGCACAGGAGTAAATGTGCCCGTTAAAATGAGTTGCAAAGGTGTAATTCAAAAACAAAACCCCCTGACCACTGACAAGTACAAAGAAGTACTGGACAGTGAAAATGTTGTCACGGTAGTCAACAAAGGATTTAAAGTAGTAAACCACAGCGTTACGACTTACTCTCAAAGGAAACAAGGTCTAACCTATCAGTACATAAAGAGACAAGTATGTGAAGACGGTGTAAGCACCCTACCCCTTTCTATATAAAAAAAAATGGTTTCTTTTTCTAGTTTCACTTCCAGTTGTACATTTCGTTGAAAGAAAAAAAAGTTTTAAACAAATTGTTCAAATGAACAAATTTCCTTCATAGAAAACAGTGTTAAAATGGAAAATGTTCATTTGAAAAATTGTTCAAACGAACATTTGTTCAAATGAACATTTTTCCCCATAGAAAACAGTGTTAAAATGGAAAATGTTCAAACGAACAATTGTTCAAACGAACATTTGTTCAAATGAACATTTTTCCCCATAGAAAACAGTGTTAAAATGGAAAATGTTCATTTGAACAATTGTTCAAACGAACATTTGTTCAAATGAACATTTTTTCCCATAGAAAACAGTGTTAAACTGGAAAATGTTCATTTGAACAATTGTTCAAACGAACATTTGTTCAAATGAACATTTTTTTCCATAGAAAACAGTGTTAAACTGGAAAATATTTTTTGTTCAAATGAACATTTTTCAAATAAAAAAATGTGTACTGTATCATGAAAAAAAACTAATAAAAAAGTAAGAAAAGTGAACTGTATCACCCAAAAATAAAAAAAAAACTTTTCACAAAAGTGAACGCTGTACATGTTCACGACAAAAATAAAAAATCCGGCGCTGAAGAAATTAAGTTGGAACAGAAAAAAAGTGGTACCAGATTTCTTAACTCATAGCGTCACGTTCACCAGACTATTAGTATCTGGTTAGATTTAAGCAACCATTTTAACATGGAAAGTTTAGAAGCTATGCTTGTGGAGCAAACCACAGAAACTCCACCTTATGACTATTACATGCGTCCAGTTTTACAAAGTGTTGCTTCATATAATCAAGCTTCTTCTATAACACCTGACAATGATATAAGTTCTGTAGCATGTGGATGTTCAGAGAATTTCTTTTGGGAAATAATACCTGCAGAAAACATTGGTTATTTTAGAGGAGCTGAACCAGACACTGTTGACCACTGTATAACTAGTGTTAAAATGTACAAATATTTCTCTTCAGCTTTTTGGGACGCCTACAGAAACTGCATGTACTATTGTCGAGTGAAAAAAGTTAACTTGATAATGCATGATTGGTGTATAGGAGTATATCAATTGCACACTGAACCTGGCTGCCCAAGACACTACACAAGGTACACTTTAGGAAGTGTAAGAAAGTTTGCTCTTACTCTCCAAGAGTTAGAATGTAATCCCATAGTAGGAGTGTTTTGTCAGTGTAATTGTAAACTGGA
Organism: Acholoe squamosa; assembly: GCA_949317995.1. Classification (NCBI taxonomy): domain Eukaryota; kingdom Metazoa; phylum Annelida; class Polychaeta; order Phyllodocida; family Polynoidae; genus Acholoe; species Acholoe squamosa. Next base: position 63,352,236 of record OX439042.1, read on the forward strand.
AGTATCTGCTATTGCTAAAACTATTTGTTTCACATGTCTGCAGGTCTCTCTGGAACTTCATGCCTTAAGTATACCTGGAGTGAAAAATCATTTCTCCTTTGAGGTAAACTTTAAGGATGGTTTTTTATCTGGTCTTTTACCTGGACCCAAAAACAGTCAAACTTACTTCCTGGCCCAGGCTTTGTTCGAGCATGCTATATCTAACATAGCCAAACTTAACAGTTATTGTTTCCACAACACATGGAAAACAAGTCTTACTGGCCAAAGCTGGTATCAAGCAAGTAAATTCACACACAACAAATGTTTTTGTAGTATATGTGCACGCCCCGGAAATGGAAAATCTGTCTTCATCTGTAAATATTGTGTCTAATAAAAAAATATAATCTGTTATGTGAAATAAATGAGTTGTGTTTTATTTTAATGCATGAGTCATAAGTATTGCGTAAATCCATAAAAGTATTGCATCAGAACATTGTGTAAATTCTTACAAGCATTGCGCAATGCACCCTCATACGTAGGTCATACGTTTTTGCAAGTAGGTTAGTAGGTCACTTCCGGTTTGCAAGTAGGTCAGCTCTAGGTATTGCGCAATTCTTTTAATTTATGTAACTAGGTCAGGTCACTAGGTCAAATGGAATCCAGCTCTCTGATTGGTCGAAAAAACTAGGTCATGACCTTATGACGTCACTTCCTGTCAAATCCAGCCCTCTGATTGGTTGAAACTAGGTCACTTCCGGTCTACCAGTAGGTCATGACCTAGTTAGTAGCTAATCCATTGCGCTCAGTTTGCATGTATATACTACTGCAGACCCTAGAACCCTTTCATTCAATTTTGAAAGAAATTAGACATAACTTTAATTTATGATTAGCTGTTCTTGAATCAAGGAGCTTATATACCCCTGTAGTATCCTTGCTTGAATCAAAATCGGAAGTCCAATAGATGACGTTGATTCAGCATTTCATTCAAGGCCAGCATCTGATCTCTTAGACAAGATATCAGAGAAGTAATTCCAGTTTATTTAGCCTTTTAGAGCAGATTAGCTAGTCTATAAGTCAGCACAGTTGACTATGAGTGAATACCACGGTTCAATTCAAATAAATGAATTGGGATTATGAAAATCCCACTTACAGGTCTAGTCTCTTTAATGATCATGTGGAACCATGAAACACACTACAATTCTTGTTGGTCTTATTAAAGTTCGATGTTTTCTATTCACAATCTACATTCTAAACCATTTCATATCGTAGATGGATAATGTAAGTGTTGTTGGTGATTTTCTGGTATACTTGCTTGCCTGTTCCCTAGATATCTTATTTATTTTATTTTACATCCTTTGCTTGATATGAATATACCGCCATTTATGTTGCATGGTAATGGATTGGGTTTGCCTATATAGTGAACATTCACCACTCTCTTCCTATGTTAGCCCTTTACATTGGTGGATCTAGAATTTTGAGGAAAAGGGGGCGCGTTCCTCGCTTAGCCCTGGGGGCATATTGCAGCCAATAAAGCACTGGCGGATTTAGACAGGGGGTGTATGGGCGCGCGCCCTCCCTTCTTTTCCGTTGGAGTCCCCTTGAGTTTTGCCTAAATTAGGGGCTAAGCGAGGAGCGCGCCCCCTTTTCCTCAAAATTCTAGATCCACAGTTATTTCCTCTATCGGTTCATTAGTTACACGCAGCCATTTTCACAGAACACAGACACAATTCTTTGCCCCGCTTCCAAACCCTCCATCTCATGGGGATCAGAAGCCATGGTCTCTTGCAGAGATTACAATTCCTCGCGTATGACCTTTCCTGACCTTATGCTAGGCCAATTAGAGCGTATAAGGCGTACCTACAGGACACATCTGGGACCAGTTTTTTGTCATTGTAACACTCTTCTATAGTGAGCATTCTGTATCATATAGCAGATTAACCTACAACCGTAATACCTAACGTATAAGGCACGGCTTATACGGGAGGACATAAACGGTTGCCATGCCTTATAGAATTCAGCTGAAGTCAGGATGCGCCTTATAGGAGAGGATTTCACACATTAGAATAGTACTGAAAATTACCAAACCTGATCCGAGATGAGCCTCATAGGTCTTTGATGAACTCAGGGTGCGCCTTATACACGAGGTGCACCTTATTATGGTGTTAGGGAAGTATTGATTTTCAGTGATGGATTATCAACACCTCAAATTATTAATTAATTTGCACACTCCAATATTTCTTCCTTGTGATTTGCAATCACGGATAATTAATTCATTAAAGTATCAATTTATAGGCCTGTACAAGTTTAGTAATCAAGGTTTCAACAATATTAGAGCAAGTGGTGGACTGGAATAAGTGTAGGGCATCTGATGGTTATGATATATAGGCCTAACTGGTTTCGTACTTTCTTTACTCCAGTCGTTGGACGAGAGCAAGACATTGATTGTCATCAGCCGACTGAATCGTATCGTCATGATACTCAAGGTAAGAATCAGCGCATCTTTTATAATATGGGTTCATCTTAGCTGCTTACTACATCACAAGGTGCTTGTCTGCGGGCAGACATTGCCTGCACCCGATCTGGTACACTATCTGGGAACCTGATTCAAATCACCATAATAGAATATAGTAGACCTTGACCATGGCACCGAATTAAAAAAATAAAAAAGGGGCATCAACACAAATCTTTAAGATCTGGTGACTAGCATATGGCTGCCCATGCAGTATTTGTCATTAATGAATAAATCCAAGATGTTACTTACATAGAATTGAATTCATATGATAGACAGACCTATTAGAGCAAATGTAGAAGCAGTATAACAATATCAAATCAGCATTTATCTATATATCACAGGGCGTCTGGAATTAGGTTGCTTTCAGTGGTCAGATGGTCCAATTTTAAAGTCATTCATGAAATGTAAAAAAACCTTCAGATTACTCATTTTATGGTTATATGGATGCATTGATATTGCGTTTGAACTTCAATAGCACTTGAGACACCAATATGACAGAGAGTACAGACCTAGCTTTTTTCCAGAAACTACCCTTTGTTTTTACTACTTTGTTTTAAAGCATGATTGAAAAAGGCCCTTTAAATGCAGATGGTGCATACCCCGGAATCCATTAGATATGTCTGATTACTCAAAACTTCTGACACCTGTTTCTGCCTTTCTGCCTTTCTGCCTTTGCTTACAATGTATTTCCATTAGACTCACAATATGGATACTATATGTCACTGTAGCTATACGTTTACACTCTTTGATACCTTTCAAGTCAACATATAATAGGGAGGGGCGGTTAGACCAACATGTTTTTTTGGGGACACCTCAAAAAGTTGCAACCACGGTCATTCACCTAACCATCGGTTCATGCAGTTGAATGACCGACACGACAGGTGAACCGTGCTCCTAGGCTAAATTTACTCTTGTGGGCCTAAATTCACTTTGTAATTGATGCGTAGCTCCAGAGATCTGTATACATATTCCGGGGTGTATTTATATTATGTTCAGTGAACATTGTCTTTGGGGGGGACCTTTAAGGACATGACACGCTCCTGCACACTTCAGTAATCTAGCTCTTTAAGGGTCGCTATTAATGCATTAGTACATTATGGGCCATGGTCCATGGCACGCACGCCAACTGATGTTAAGTCTCCTTGCAGAGTTTAATTGTGGAGAGAGGGATATAGAGAAGCGAGCGTCACTGGAAGTCCCCTCTCTCCTTGACCACTGGCTTCGGGGAAATCCTGCAAAGTCCCCCTCTGCTTTGAGCCTACAGTGAACCCAAGGGTACCAATATATAGTGGCCCCAAGAGTGAGGGACCCTATTACTATATATATAGCGTCATTCTCCTGCCCGATATCTAGATTCAGTTCTCGCCCTTGGTGCATGGACCTCGGTCGTCATGATGTTTGAATGCAGCAGTTGTGCGTTTATTCATCAGGGAAACATTCGTGTATCATGCCGACCCTTTGAATTACAGGCACTGTGGTCGCCTTACCATGTACAATCAAAACAATAAACAGTGTCCACCAGGGAGGCAAACCATAAAGTTTCCCACGTTCCAAACGTGAGCATTAGCCTACCCATAAAAATCCCACGTTTCTAACGTGGCCATCACGTTTTATTCACGTTTGAAACGTGGATGTTCAAATCCCAAGTAAGGAAAATTTTCCACTTGGATCAGGAAAATGATTTTTATTTTGTTTCAATGGAAAATGTTGGGGAATGTTCTCTGTATGATTGTGATTCATTCTGGTCCCATCTGAGACAAATGCAATGTGAAATATTTGTGATTTAGGATGTTTTAACTCCTAAACGTGGACAAAACGTGACTCCCACGTTTCAAACGTGGGGATGTAACAAACTTCACGTTTGAACGTGAATTTCACGTCCCAGACGTGAAAAACTTTATGGTTTGCCCCCCAGGAGGCGTCCTTCGGCCGCTGACACCGAAGGCATGATCATATTTTGGTTATAATGCATTAACGAGGACATCACTGTTGACTATAGGTCCGCCTACCGCTTTTGGTAACAAGGTCAAAGGTTTTGGTCATACTTCTCTGTAGGGATTAGTCAACATGACATTACTCTTGAGGACGTTCTTTTTTTTCTGACGGATTTGTCTTATTGTTAGGCCCATATTGGATTATGTACCGAACCATCACTGACCCAGTGCCCTTCCTGGGCTCTCTTAATTTCTCCCGGGTGCACATATATAGGTTACTTTTAAGGGTGAAATACCTTATAAATAGCAATCCTGTGCCCTTCTTAAAGACCGGTCACTCTAGGTGCACAGAGCTAACCACTATTCAGATAATAGAGAGGGTTCAGATGCAGTTTTTCCGAGGTTCCGGCATACTTAATAGATCGCTGTGTTGTTATTTACATCATACTGTGTTATTTTTTATACAGCAGAAGACCAAACATTGAATTAATTAGTCAAGCTCTCTGTGTTGTATATCATGCTGCTGTACCCTTTAGGGAGTGATCATTTTTTAACAACAGGGGGGGGGGGGCTGGTGGGTTTGCGCGCAGACGCGCGAAAAAAATTTCAACCCCCCCTCTTGAGGGGGTAAAATTTTTTTGACCCACCCCCATATGGGAAAAAAAATCGCACGCGAACGTCCCCTATTAGCCTATAGTAAAGCGCTGGGTTTTCCACTGAAAACAGGTGAAATTATTTTGACCCCCCCCCATCAGAGGAATCAAAAAAATTCTGACCCCCCTGGTCAAGGGGTTGAAAAAATTCTGACCCCCCCCTCAAACCCACCAGCCCCCCCCCCCTGTGGTTAAAAAATGATCACTCCCTTAGTCCTCCACCCTTGTACTGATCTCCACTGTTAATTTGTAGGTTGTACCTATTAATGACAAAATTTCATTTGATTATTTCTTTTGTACCACTTCATCCATCTGTAAAAATTCATGTTTTATGTATCTTGTAGTTTATTGTTGACAGCCTACACTAGGTAGCCAAAGACTGGACGTATCTGGATATGACTTTAGCATATGTCACTCTGTAAACTTCACAGGAATACTCTTGATCGCTACTCCGTCGCAATTAATCGGGTAGACCACAGCATATCTGTATTTGGTGTTGTGAACGATTGAATAAAAAAATAAAAACACAAGAGGGTCACCAACCCCAACCTGATCAAAGTGTTGTCTCAGTCACAGGTTTGGAGTAAATGTATACAGAACTACGGGTAAACACACTCCCTGTGGTTAAAAGAGACCTCTCAAATCTTGTGATTACAATTTTAAATCTCATGTTTACAGTTTAGGACTGTCAACAGCCTATACCTTAGACACTGTCTGGGTAACATTTTGTGAGTATGTTCCAAAAATTTGTGTATTGGAGCCTCCACTAATGGCGCATCATAACGAACAAGTAAAATGAACTGGGAAACATCAAACTACTGAGAGGGGTGACTCCATCGGAGAGTGTACAGAAGTGGAATGACATCTACAAATTTATATAGGTGTTTCCTGTCCGCTACAATCTACTGTATGGACCAGTGGGCCTTGGCAAAATTTGTGTCCTCAAACTAGGTTCAGCTTGTACGTGCAGGAAGGTATCAGGTATCACATTCTCAGATGTAAAGCCATTTAAAAGATCTGATGTTTTACATCACTGAACCATGGGCATATGAAGGGCGGGAGGGGGATAGGCGCCTAAAATCTATGCCGCGCCGGGGCCGCGCACAGTGGATTGACTGTGGTGGGGAAAATTTTCCCAAACCATGTATGTTTTTTTTTAAAGATGTTCTCTGTTGTTTGACCTATATCTAATACATTGTTCAAAAGTCAGGATATGGCAGATAGTCACGACTTGGCTTTAGGTGGGGTTAATATTCCTTAATGGAAAAGGCCACCCTAACTTCTTCTGATAGTCTTTGCATTAAATACTAAGATTCAAACGTACTGGTCCAGAGCCACATCAGCTATACTAGGACAGAAAGTAGGCCTTTCCAGTGCAGTCAATGACGCCACAATAGATTAAATGCATCATGTTCTGCATTGTTTATGCACGGTGGCATGCGTTTAATTACAATATCAAAGGGTGTGCCATCGACTCTTTCATATAGGGTACTTTATTGTGATAACAATGAAGCCCATCTAAATGGATATAGTCCCCCTAGGCAAGCAATATAGACACCTATGAGCAGCATTCCCTTTTAGGCAGACAGTAATGCAGTCACCACCATGGCGAATCTGGTCTATTGTGACGGCAAAATATGCATCAAAGAAGGCTACCTTCTGCACTTATGATAGCAGATATTTTATGAAAGATTTGGGAAAGCCGATAGAGGTAGGCCTAAAGACTGGCCGAAATCCCCCCACTCCTAATCTGAAACTGCTTCCCCGCCCCTGTGCCAGACTTACATCACACATCATGTGGCACCTCAAAAAACAGTCCTTTTTTTCTTATTTTCCAACAGCTTCTTGTGGACCAGTTCTTAATCCTAGAAACTATGACGCCCTTGGACTTCATGGACTTCCGGTAAGTTGAATACCTTATCCTTTAAATTGCTGTATCATGCATCCTGCAGCAGCCCAATGCTTTTCATAATGCAGTGCTGGCAAAAATATTCACCAGTGCTACATTGGTATGCCTCATTGTGAGCAATCTGAGCGGCACTTATAGCATCAAAATAAAGACAGTGTAAGAAGGAAGCACATCAAGAAACTTTTGTGCAATGATGATATCCTAAGTCTAAATAGAAACTGAAACTGCTGCCCCGTTTTCCTGCCAAATTTATATTGGCAAATAATTGCGTCTCTTTGGATTTATCAGCAATTATGTTGCTGTTGTTCTTTTTCTATGATAATTAGCTTACTAATGTAGGCTAGGCTTTTTTTTATCTTTCCACAGTGGTTACTTGGCACCAGCATCGGGCTTCCAAAGTCTACAGTTCCGACTCCTAGAGAACAAACTGGGAATACGACCGGTAAGTGGCACGAGGCTATGGATATAGGCTATGGAGATTTTGTTACGTCATTTTATTACGTCGTTCAAATTTTATAGTTTGCATAGGGGTATTCGGAGGCCGAATTTAGGGTATTTTGGGGTCATTTATGAAAGCTCTAAATCCATAGTACATACATTGAAACCATCAGGGATGATTTCTACCACAGATGGCCGTGCTGCATGTGTTGGTCTAACCAGAATTCTAACCAAATTTCACGCACCTTTATCTTATATTCCCTTCTATACAGGAGAGTCGAGTCAAGTATAACCAGTCCCACTACAAAGATGTCTTCCATGCCGATCAGGAGCTTGATGACATTACAAGGTCGCTTGTAGAGTCCTCTCTTCTTGACCTTGTCCAGGTATGTCATATTCAAGCTCAACTCACCGAATACACTATTATAGATGCTATTCTCAGGTCACCTATATATATAGACCTCGCATCATTTTAAGGGAGTGGTCATTATTTATCAACAGGGGGGGTGGTGGGTTTGAGGGGGGCGCGTAAAATTTTCAGACCCCTCCCGAGGGGGGGCTAAAAAAGTTGACCCCTCTTGAGGGGGGGCTAAAAAAATTCACCCTCTTTTTAGCAAAAAAGCCTGCGCGCTACTATAGATCAAAGAGGGGTGTGAAAACTCTCCGCGCCTCCGACGCGGGGGGGCACAAAAAATTTTGACTACCGCCGAGGGGGGCGTAAAAAATTTGATAAATAATGACCACTCCCTAAGTTTAACACTCTTCAGCTAGCAAGAAGCTTCGTTTCTTGCAGGTATGCCGTATTCAAGGTCAAAGAATTATTAAAACACTGTATCACATGTTATTTCAAAGTCAAGACCTCTGACCCGACCTTTTTATTTCCAAAATCCATAAATTGTTTAAAGGGCATGAGGCGCACAACATTATACATGTGTACATGTACTGGCGTGTGTACCCCTCGCCCACCCCCTATAAAAAGAGGAGCCCGACCCCTGTTTTCTTAAAGTCTTGAACAGATCATCCCCTGTCTTCTGCAAACCTCAAGTTGCCGTCTGATCAGCCTACATGAGTGTGTCGAATCAGTAGGATCAGCATAAGAAATGAGAAATAGTAATGTGTCTATACATTGTATATGCACACTGCACCACTTAAGAGATTCTCAAATAAGACTTCATCTTATTTCAAACAAAGACGCTATTCACAAAAGAAAATGGCAACAAAAAAAGGATGGCATATGTATGAAAGCTCTTTCTACTTTTATTTCAAGGTGAATGAAGATAATACCACAGCAACTCATAAATTGTGTGGTTGTTGACATGTCTGCAAGGGATTAGAGAGCACACGATATGGGTTTCCAATGCAAATTATCATTCAAGCCCCCATCTTGTACCATGTGAGCCTATAGGGCTGTAAATACATGTACATGAAACATGGCTATATGAGGTTAAGCCCAAATTATTTCTATAGTGCCATTTGTGGTTAGTTGGTTGTCAAGGTTTCTTAGGTTACACCCTGGATAGCAGCTGGGGTCTGTTCAGAATAAATGAAAGTAGATAGCATGTCCCCACAGATTTACTGAGGCAATGGTTCTTTTCAATAGAATACTGCATATATAGGGTTACATGGTGTTTAATGGCAGGCCCTTTCAAATTTGTTGAAATCTCTGCCATTCAGTTGAGTGTCGGACGGATATACCGTAATCTCCCGTGTAGAAGACGCGCTGCGCGTATAAGACGCACCCCAAACCTAGCACATGCATTTTCGCCTATAAGACGCACATTTTAATGCTCAATTTTGTAAATTCAGTACATTTCTATAGTAAAATTACCCCTCGTATAAGACGCACCCCCAATTTCAGTACATCCTATAAGACGCACAAGGCATTTGTTTGGCGTAGAGGACGCGTCTTATACGCGGGAGTTTACGGTAGTGTCACTGTGAACTTTTGTGACTCTTAACGAACGATAAGAAATGTGGCACAGGGCTCTGTCTGTCTCTGTTCCCCTGACAAGGTTTTCTGGCTGTGCCCACTCCCTGAATAGCCTTTCTAGGTTGTTTTAATATCATAAAGCTTTTTACTATCCTTGACTATTGCCTATATATTCTGGCTGAACGTGTGAGAACTGAGTATATTGTTCAGTGGATATCACAATGTAAATTTACCTTTTGGATAACCCCTTTGCATGCTGCTATGTTGCATCTTTCATATTTGCTTAAACCTGAGTGAGCCTTTGACAGGAAAAGATTTAGATTTCTTGGGAAGTGATTTCAGCAATTTTGATGTATGGGGTACTTCTTTGAACAGTTTTTAAATGCAAAAGATAAAGAGGATAAATAAAACTCTTGCCACTTGACTCTGGGGAGGACGAAGTTCCTCAAAAGTGTGTGGTTTCAAGGTTCGCGTCAAAAGTGTCCTATTGTGGATTTTTAAGGGATTTTCGGGTATGCCCCAAAGGGATATTTTATCCAGACATTATGTTCCGCTTACTCAGGTCAATCTGTGAGCAAATGGTTGAGTTGATTACATAAATTATGCTAGTTTCTAAATTCCAAATTTGAAAACACATCCCCTCGTCTGCTATTTGGGGCACCCCGTTCCAACAGCCCTGTTGCGATGTTCTACAAAGACACAAGTTGAGCCATTATACCCATACATCCTGATGGATAAAAGGTATTGTGTACAATATTAACCTTTTAAGAATGTAAATGATCATTTGAATGGTTCTTCACTTTTTATTTCACAGAGATGGCTAGAGAGGACACCTGGATTAGAATCAGATGGATTCACGTTCTGGACCAAGTTCCAAAACGCCGCCAAACAATGGCTAGAAGATACTCATCTGTCTGAGGTAACTGTCATATCAATTAACCTTTTATTTTGTCCTGACAACACTATGGGGCCTTATGTATTAAGGCACAACAACAAAATTACATGATTTTATGTTGCAATGCATTTATTACATTGGATCCATTCACTCAAAAGTCAGACGCACATGCAATAAATTTGAGGGGTACTCGCATGACCAAGCACCCTTTCTCCGCAACCATAGGCTAAAAAAACATGATAAGAGATATTTATGTATTATGCTTAGTTGTGTTATTTGCATACCAACTTTACTGTAAGTTCGATGTTTCTTTGGCATTGTGATACATTGATGTACTGGCGAATCTCTCTAGCACTGCATCGGTACGTAAATCGTATGATGTGTAGTGGTTGAATCCATGTGCTTTTTGAAATACAATATCACCCATTGACTGTTTATTTTCTGCTTTAAATAACCATGTAACTGTATAGCAATTGTTAATATACATATCTAACTACTTATGATCCAAAGGTACCACACAATGTAAGTTCTGTGTTTTATATTTTGGTGTACTTTTTATATGTAAGTTAGATATCATACATATTCTGATAGGCACATTCCCTGGGTCTTATTAGAAATGATGCCTACCACAAAAAGGAAAAGATATGTTGATAACACCAAACATAAACTTTTCCTAAGAAATTTTGTCGACAACAGAGAGACAAATCCATGATTTACCTGATAAAATGGTAAATCACAAGCCTTTAAAAATTTTAAGCAAACTAAAAATTTGCAACTGTGTTTTAACTCAGGAACGTTTATTCAAATTCAAAATATCCCGTAATCAGAAACCTATTTTTTTTTTAAATCAAAATCAAGATAATGCCTATCATGAACATGTGCGTGGGGTGCAGTATTCTTCGTTTTTTTTGTTTTTTTTTATTTTTTAGTTTGATTCCCACTTGGTTCTATTTTCCTTAGTTCACACAGGCAAAATCAATCAATTTTCTTATCATCAGAAATGTGCTCCTCATTGATCATAAGATTTCGGAAGGTTGACTGGAAATGTTCTTAAATCAAGGTTTTGGCCAGCACAAAAGACATCATATATAATGTGAAGAGCATACATTCTGAAAATGAGAAAAGCCTACAGTTCTGGTAACGGTGTAGCCTAGTTTATACTCACTTTTAGTTGGTGTGTATGACATTTCACTTGAACCCCTAAATCCCCTTAAGGAACACTGTCCCGGCAGTGTTCAAACACCTTCATTCAGATCATTATCCAAGCGATAACCATGCAAAATATGTATGAAGTATCTAGGCCAATGAGTTCTATGAAAGCTCTTTTCACCTCCACTAGAGTCGCGTAGTACAATGTGTTTTTCTCATTTTGTTTCTGTTTTGGACTGGCACCGGGGGCTGGCATTTAATTAAAGCTGAGTCATGTATCACTGGGTGAAAGCCACGCCATAGCCACACCAATGATGTTGAAATAGTTTCAATTCTCATCCGACTAAGAAATGATTTTGTACCCCCCCCCCAGATAATGTAGGGTTGAGGGTACGTAGGCAATTAATATTTCCATTTATATTGATTTGAAAAGCCCACCGTTGTTCCTATTTACTAGGTACGGGTAACCTGGAACATTTGATTTATTCATTTACTTATGAATATCCATTTACTCATCTATTGAACTATGTATTGTGCTAGCAACATGTGTCATCATGATTCACCATTGTGTGTAGTACAGCATGAAGGTTTAAGTCTCTTACTACAGTCTTGCCTGAGTTTAGACATGAATGAAGTCTGCAAAAAATACATTGCCAATTCAGTATTGTGGAAACTAACAATATATTTCTATACCTTTCAGAACCGAGTGGATCCGAAATTAGAGGGTGAAGCTACCATGGCTGAATACGACAAACAAATGGTAGGTTTTCCCTCCCAAGGCTGTGAATAAGAATGTATATCTTTGTTAGAAAACATAAAAGTAACTACTGTGTCTCTGCTAAACTTACGGCAACAGGGTGCATGCTTAAGTTGTATAGCTTAATTAAACTGCAGGGACAGGACCTGGTGCAGCCTCTCGGTCTCTCTGCCAACTTTGCAGTGTTTTCGTCCCTCTCACTGACTTTGCAGTCACTGGACCCTTCCAACTAATATATTGCAGCAACGTGATGTCGGATAGCTTTGCACCCACAAGATGCCTGCTAGCTTTGCAGTTATAAGGACCTTCCTCTTAATATTTCAGTCACAACTTTTCAGACTGCCATAGAACTACATGCATGTACTACCTTTGTGGGCAATAGATCCTTGAAAATTTATGTTGAAAAGTGTTATTTTGCATGGAAGAAATCGTGCAAGCATGTCTTTCATAAGATAAAAAAACGAGAGTGCAAAACTAGATTGAACCTTTCAGGCAATGGGGTTTTGCTTATTACAAATGTATGTTGCCATTATGCCTGCAAAGTGTTTGCTGACTTTGCAGCTTCACGAAATTGCCACTGACAGGATCCTTTTTGCTAACTTGGCAATCACTGAGGGCTCAATAACCTAAAATATACACCAACCGTTATAAATGTGAACACAAAAAATGCTAACAGTGTGGGGGCATATGGCACTACATGTTGAAATAGGTAAGAAAATCTCACCGCTAAATTTACTGTAGGTTGCAGCAAAACGAAGTTTCAAAGCTATATATACGAAGATAAGCTTCTCTTCATTCTAGAACGGCTATACAACGTAGATACAGGCATACCAATATTAATCACCTAGGGTCACATACCTCTACCACTTCCTTTTCTATATCCGTTGGATTTAGTTAAGGAATGGCCATTTATAATCAACAGGAGGTGGTAGTCTCCCGGGGGGGGGGGGTTAAACCCCTCCTGAAGGGTGATGTATAACGAAACAATTGAACCGCCCCCCCCCCCTTTTTTCTTAAAGCACAGAATTGAGCACAGACATTTTACGCGTCCAGACAAACTTTCGCCCTCCGCCCTCTTCTTTCTTATATAATTACCTTAGTCTCACCGGGATATCCTTACATATGTTATTTAACTAGAGGTGTCCCATGTCTCTTTGGATTTACTGTTTTATTCCTGATAAACATTTGACGGATAATGGCCACTCCCTTAGCATCTGCATACTGTTTGCGCTCAGATGTCATATATTTCCCTTATTTACTTACAATAGTGGCGTCTGAACCTGTGCAAATCTAGCTGAGGCATTGTCACTGAAGAAAGGAAGTCAGGGAGACAAATGGTTATAATGTAATCTGATGATCTGTTTAACCCCCCAAGGGTTGCACGAATTCAATGCTTTGGCGCATTACGCCCATGTGGCTGGATGATATATGAATGCAGCTATGGCGAGTCATGGGCTGCATTTATGCACTCTCATAGGGCTGGCATGATGCATGCATGTACAGCCCTTGGGATTAGACCAGCCATGGCAGCATTCATGCTTCATGCACTATACCACTACATATGCCGTGAAAGTGGGATAAGAAGTGATAGTTTATCGGTAAGATGTCAGTGAAGTATGGTTCTACATTGCTTAAGAAGACGTGTGACTTGTAGCGTCAATGGCAACACATGTGCTTGCAAATTCCATACCCTTTTGTCAGCTTGATGTATTAATACAGCGCTGGTGAGTAACTCACTAGAACTACATCCATGGCATTCTCAGAGGACCTTCAGGGGGTAAAGCGACCTTATCGGGTTCATACACTACAGAAGATATATGACAACATTTGATAAATTATTGCACTTTGCAGCACTGAAAGGGTGTAGCCTATGTTTGGATAAGGCCATTGATCTTGCTGTTTTATCTGCAAAGTCTGTAATCAGAGAGCATATAAATAATGCTATACTCTTAAGGGCCTTAAGATGCTTTCATGAAGCAACGATGCATGCAGTGCTGGCAGAACTGAATTCATACATCATGCCGACCCCTCGAGACTGTATCATAATCGTCCCTTTAGGGTCAGCATGATGCATGAATGCAGCTCTAGGGATTTACTCGTCCCGGCAACATTTGTGCATCAAAACAACACAAGGGCATTGCGCATTAGTGGACCGTACGGCATAGGGAGAGATTAGGAGGTAAAGTTACAGATATTGAGACATCTTTCCGGTAAACGTCCAGTTATGCAGTGCTGCATGCCCCAGTGGCACTGTGCAATGTTACAACAATCATAGATTTAGATGACCTTTATCTAGTTCATATCATTTTTGTTTCAATCTTAGGATGAGTCCCAGTGGGGATACATGCCTCAAGACTATAATTATATATATATATATATATATATATATATATATATATATATATATATATATATATATATATATATATATGCATAGTCATGCAGTACACATTAATAGGAAAAATTGTTTTCATATGGATAGAAACAACCAGGGATGTTTTCTATTTAAATAGTATATAATAGGTCTATTATTAACCTGTCTCTATTCAGCTTGATATGAACAATACACTATTGTGATCTTAGGGGACTTAAGCGCATGTAATGAATGATTACAAAAATTATGCCATTGACTCGAGTCAATGGCATATTTATATTTATCCCATTGACTCGAGTCAATGGCATATTTATATGTATGGTAAGTGGACCCTGATTCTGCTACAATAGAACATAGAGAACACACTTACATGGGCAGTAACTATATTAATTTTGCTCATGGTGTGCAGTTTGGCTATCACGGGCACATTAGAATATAGTGAAATGCTCAGTGTGTGATTCATGTAGTCTAACAAGTTTGACTCATGAAGAGGTTTGTAAAATGACTGTGAATGTTTACCATAGCTGTCATTATGATATGACACAAACAAAGAAAGGTGCGAGGAGGATTAGTTCCAGCTCACTCAACATAACTTAAGGAACAGCTTAACCCTTTAAGGGCCAATAGTGCATAAATGCCCATTTGTTGTCTAACTCATGCAGCAATGACATAAGACATAAATAATGACATAGAACATAAATGTCAATGGCAACATAGGCCAATGGCCTAAACTTAACCTTCATTAGTTCATGTCAGTTCTGTAAACCATAAAGGGCACATGCTGTTTCAACGCTGCTGGTCATCTGTCGCCACGATGCGTCAGTGAACCTGATGTATTGATACATCATCTCAACCTTTGGGAGTGTATCGAGCTGGGGTGTTAGGATGATTTAGGGATCCCCAACACTAACTAGTATATATATCCTGACGACCAAAGCACATTCAAGCACCATGCGATCCCGTTCTACTCGCCAGTACTTTGATAGTGTATCATGCCAAACTTTTGGGAGTGCATCAATCATAAAGCACCATCATGATGCAGCCTAGGTGAGTTACCCACCCGACTGTATCCATGCATCGTGACGACTCATGCCAAAATGTATCATGCCATAAGCAGCCTTTAAGGGGTTAGAAACTACTGTTAATATAGACAATTGCTGCACCTACTTCATTCCCACTTCAGTAAGTGCAACTTTCTCTCTTATTCCAGCAAACATTCAATGCCATATTTGACGTTGATGTCTACAACAGACAAAAGGAAAGAGGTAAATTAGAATTAAGGAAGCGCTGAACTTAAAGCATAACCTTTGAAAAAAGAAAAAAAAATCTTTGGCTAGAACGTAATTGCCTTTCCATTCAGATGATTTATTCAGTATAATATGTTTGTAGGTCAGAAGTGTGTTTAGATCAGGTTTTTTTAATATGACACAATGAATTACCAAAGGGGTCTGTAAACCACACTCTTGTCATTCTCTTCACCAAGGAGAGCGTCACCTATCCCATAAAGCCTTCCAAGGCGCCATGATGATTTCCCTGTACCGCGATGAGCCTCGTTTCCATCAGCCGTACCAAGTGCTCCTCCTGCTGATGGACATTGACTCTCTACTCACTAAATGGAGATGTAAGTTCTCTTAATGATTTGATCCTTTAAGGGCCACATGATGCCTCATCTTCCAGACGCGACTCCAGGGGGTGACCTGGGGCCCCGACCCCCTGAAAATGACTGTTCAAATGACTCTAGGTCCCTGGCTGTGTCCTCCCCCCCCCCCCTACACCACATTTTCTTGGCTGTGCCCCCCGGGGGGCTACTCTCAAATTTATGATTACTATGTGTGTACATCACCTTGCCTTTGGTACCCCTTTTAGCCGGGCAGAATTTCTCAAAAGTACCCCCCTTTTGGCGGGATCCCCCCCCCCCAAAAAAAAAGAAAATTGCAAGAAATCACACTCCTTTTGGCAGGACACCTCCCAATTCGCAAAAAAAAGTACCCCTTCTGGTGGGTTACCCTTTAGAAAGTCTGGGAAGAGAAAAAGGACCAAAATATACCCCCTTTTCACTTAGAGTTTTTGGAAAATCGGTGGGGTCTTTGAGCCTAAAAATCCCTTTTTGCCTAAAATGCCAAAAAAATGTACCCCTATCAAAGGATCCTGCAGGACCCGCCCCCAATCCCAAAAAGGTACCCCTTTCCCTCTAGTTTTTGTACGCACATGGTTAATATAGATCATATGGGGAGTGGTCCCCCCGGGCTGTGCCTGCCCTTGACCCCGCCCCACTCCCTTCTGGATCCGCCCCTGCCTTCCTGTATATCTTTGTTGTTGTGCTACATCAATTCAGTCGGCATATACTGGCTTTTCTTTTTGTGCCAGCACTACATTTGATTGTGGTTGCTGTACGTGTGCATGCATGCAGCCCTGATGAGTAGAATCACAAGGGCTGCATTCATGTAGGATTACACGATGAAACATTTACTTAGTGCAAAGTATATACCATGATGCCCTCAGTCCTAAGAGGGTGAGGTGCAATAAACAAAGGATAATATAATGCCATATTTATTTGATATCATTGCCTCTCTTACGCATTTGTTCACTGCAATCCAACAGTTGACATGCCTGTTTTGCTCGTTCTCAAAATCAAACCGATTATTTGGTTATTCCAAAATAATGATGTTGATCACCTAGTGCGATTTCAAATATATATATATATATATATATATATATATATATATATATATATATATATATATATATATATGTATCCTTTCAGACAACCATGTGATGTTGGTACAAAGGATGCTGGGAAGTAAAGTGGGTACGGGCGGCTCATCCGGCTACCAGTACCTGAGGACTACCGTCAGGTAAGAAAATATGTGCTCTTCCTACCGAAATAACAATGACACTAACGTGTGGTCAATAATAACTCGTATATTTGGATGGAAGAATGTTCTTGACCTTTACACAACAGAGGCACTTGATTAAGTATGTAATTTTGTAGTGCGCAAGAGACATTTAAAGAGACGCTTGCCGCTCAAACACAGCGACACAGGTGACGTGCATGTCTATCAATATCAATGTTCCCAAACTTTGCTTACACCATTAAACGTCCGAAAATGAATTTAAAGGCACACGATTATATTAGAGACACAACTAAATGTGTTGGGCCGAAATTGGTTCATCTTATCTATGTTTCAATCTTTAAATGTCTTGTGGGCTTAGAGATGTCGTCTCAGTGATCTAAATGTAATTTAAACGGGCACTGTAATCATCATAATTTGAGTCATATGATGGCTATTATCACTTATATGTAGCGCCGATTAAAAAAAAAAAGAAAAAAAAAGACAGGCTTGATAAGGATCTGTCTGTCTGCTCTGTTTGGTGCGTTAATCGTAGACATTTAAATTGACAATAACTCAACAAGGTACACATGCAAATTGCAGAGGTGTAATTGAAGCTACATGTATATCACTGTAAAAAATAGTTTTTTCGTATAAGTGTTTGGATTCTAAGCACATTTTCAAGTGCTCAGCTAGTAAGTACTTATTTTCTAAACACTCAACATAAGTGTTAGAATCTAAATACTTTCCCAATAATGTGTTCAGGTGCTAAACACATAGTATAAGTGTTTAGAGTCTAAACACTACCTTTACAGCAGAACCACTGTAACATTGAAGGCCCCTCTGATGCCACTTTGGCTACTGTATTAGTTAGAGAACGACTTTATTCACATCGAGACTGTCTGATGCATTGGTGCATTATAGAACAGAAGGCAGTCGATATGTGAAGCAGGAGTAGCTAATGTCTTTATAAGACATTGTTCGTTTCCTTCCCAAAAACCAAGTACCCAATCAAGGTATGTCTACACCAACTAATGGTGCTTGGCTTGTTGACAAATATATGGTGACCTTACTCAGGTCCTATAATGCACTCATGATCAATTCTCTCGTGCAGCAGTGCACGGGCTGCCGTTTTATTAGATTCACCAATGCATTGCTGGCAAGTCAGCGCTGCATTGGTGCATCATGCAGACTCTCCGGGTGTGCATAAACCCTGTAGGGTCGGGGTGATGCGGGGGGTGATGTATGGATGCGGTCCTGGTGATACATGTAATTATCCCCACCAGGGATGCATTCAAACCTCACAGCTCCAGTTGAATGTTTATTTATTCTGTGAATATTTTTCCAATCCTTTGATTATTAGTGGCGGATCCAGAATCTGGAAAAGGAGGGGGCACGGTCCCAAAGGAGGGGGCGCACCCCCTATTTCTGAGCAAATCTTGGAGTCCAAAATATTTTATCAAACTCTTAACCCCTCTAAATCCGCCACTGATTATCACCTGACTCAGCCTCAATCTTCGGCTCTGTCAGCCTACTGACATTGCAAAATGTGCTGACTTTGAAAATGGTTCGATATATATTCTATGCTTTGCTGACACTTCATTCTTAATTAAAAGGGTGCGGGAGGGAGGCTCTTTACTTAATTTGTTTGGTTCTGGAGAGATGCAGGAGTGTTTTTTGTAAATCCCCCCCCCTCAATTCTATCGGAAAGGTTCCATTTCTGTGCATTTTTATTACTGATTACGAATGTAATCGATATATTTCTATTGTAAAAGAAGAATGCGTACATCTTACACATTTGTTTGGGAGAAAGGAATTAAAAAGCACTGATGCGGCCCTTTGTAACTGCTGCAGGCAGTGTCTACATGCGAAGCTGATACCTGTTTTTTTTTAAAGTGACCATAGTTTTCTCGCCATACAGGGACGTGACTTTTACCTGTCGATAAGATGTATAACAACGATTACACACTTATACATATTGAATACTTTCATCATTGAATACTTTCAGTGACCGTTACAAAGTATTCCTGGACTTGTTTCTGGATGTATAACAACGATTGCACACTTACATATTGAAAACTTTCACCATTGAACACTTTCAGTGACCGTTACAAGGTATTCCTGGACTTGTTCAACCTCTCGACCTACCTCATCCCCCGAGACTACATCCCCCCACTCGATGTCAAGATGAAACGCCGTCTCTCCATCTTCGACGCCAACGCCACCAATAACATCAACGCTAAGTTCCTGAACCAGCTCAATGCCTTTGGTAGCCATGGCAACACTGATGAGGATGACTCTGAGGAGCAGAATATAAGCACAGAGAGCAGCTCTCAGTGTTCTGAGTCTGACACATCTCAGCAGTTCTCGGATTTGTCACTGTCCGACAGCCACAAGTTCTCTGACGACCCTTCTCTGTAGACAAACACGGTATCTCACAAGCCCGGGGGGGGGGCACTCTCTATGTAAGGTATACACATATGTGCGGCTGGCAAGGGTACTTTTTCAAGGAAAAGTCCCTAGCAAGCCTCCTGTTTCAGCCACAAATGTCCCTAGCAAGAGTCTACTTTTCAGCAAAATGTCCCTAGCAAGGGTCAACTTTCAGCAAAGTACCCTGATTTACGCGGGAAATTTCGAAATTTTCTTGGACATAAGCAGTTTTCATGAAAATAGCATGAACCAAATTCAATTTTCTCCCCAATCAGTGTAAATTTAAGACATTTTGAATCAAATCTAGGATTATTGAGTCAAAAGTGCCCTAGCAAGGGTAGGCTTTCGAAGAAAAACCCCGCGAATGAGTGCCCTAGCAAGGGTAAGGGTTGTCATGGGTTCAGCCACACACCTGTATCAAAAAAAATTGAAGTGCCCCCCCCGGGCTCACAAGGGCTGCATCTTCGATTATGACTTTTGTTCAGGAGTGTAACATCCATGAAGGGTCCTAGGTTCATGTCCTTTGTCATCATGATGCACCAATTTAGTGCTGGTGAGGCTAGGGCTATACACACCAGCCATGCATTGGTTCATTATGCAGACCCTTTGGATATTTCATACCTGCAGAGTTAGTATGTTGCATGATGTGTCCTTGGTAAGGATTAATGAATCAATCTTACATTTGTGAGTTGTTGCCTAATATCAACATGATTGTGAAGTGCCTTCTTAGAATCGACAGCAGTTTCTAAGCATCCACAAGGAATATTCGCCAAAATTAGTACAATTAGATCTCTGCCCCATGTTTGTTTGGGAAGGGATGGGAGTAGATTGAATATAACCTGATGGAAACAATTATTAGGTTCTTTTACAATGATCTAAACTGCATGTGGCTTAGTTTTGTGAGTAGAATGGTAGTATGGGTCAAAGTATTTCTGATTTGTGCCCAGCGTTGAGCCTGTGGTACTGTAGCGTTGAAGAGCAGAATTTTGAATAAGTGCCTGTCTCATGTAGGTGCCGGGGGAGAATGCGTCTTGAAATATACCATAAACCTTCAGCGATTTTTTTTTGTTCGTGTGTCCAATTCTTGCTGGAAAATAATGCCTGAGTGATTTTTTTTCGTTCAACATCACAGAAGGAAAACTCACAGAAAATGAGACTAGCGAAATCGATAGACAAGATTTTTTTCAAGGGAAAAATGACAAGAGGATACAGGCCTCAGACAATTGACCCCATTTTTAGTTTAAATTAGAGATGTAAAATGTGTCCTGTGTCAGAAGCAACTGATGGCTCTCATTCTGTCATTTTCGTGCCGTTTGTTTTTCTTTTCAAAAAGTGTAAGCATGAGTATTTGGAGATGTAAATATATTAATCAAGATGTTAACATAGTATTATTGTAATGTAGTAAATCGAAAATTAGAATATAAAGGAGCCTTTTTATTCTAATACAATTTTAATCTCATCTCATTTAAAAGATGGCCTATAGAAGACTAAATGTTGCAATATTTGAATTTTCACTTTTTTCTTTCAAATCGTACCTGAATGTGTTCCATGCTACCGTTGCAGCATCATCAAATTCATGGGACCATCAGGTTACAGAGGTCAAACTGGCCTCAATAGGGTGTGCAATAGCCCAAGCCATAGGCCCTTTACTATGTTTATCGAAAAAGTAGAAAATTAGCGAGAGAGAAAGAGAGACAGAGACAGACAGACAGACAGAGATAGAGAGAGAGAGAGAGAGAGAGAGAGAGAGAGAGAGAGAGAGAGAGAGAGAGAGAGAGAGACTGACAGACCGACAAAGAGAGGGAGAGTGATTTCCTCTTTTTCCTTTTCTTGGTTAATTGCCCAATTATATGTATACACTGTATATCCGATTCTTTTTTGTGGTTTCGCTTATTACAGTTATACAGATTTAAAAGGATGGTTTAATCCTGTAAGGGTTGCATAGTGGATTATATATATATATATATATATATATATATATATATATATATATATATATATATATAAAACATACCCATTTTTGCGTCCATGAAGCATGAATACAGCCCCAACGAGTCTGTTTATGCATCATGACAAGCCTTTAAGGGTATCTACACCATAAGATCAGTGTGATGCATTAAAGCAGCTCCACTGACTAATAATAAACAGGGTTACCTTCATACATCACGATGCACTTAGGGCAAATGTGGCATTTAAAGTGTTTACTTAATCCCATTTCTTTTTTAATGCATATATTACCCATTAATATGGACTGCAATTATTTATAATGTGCATAATCTGCTAGTTGTAGAGGGTTTATTTCATGGCCCATATTAAATCTCTAGGAGCATCATATTATGTACTCCATTATGAATGATGGACTTTGGAGTCCCGGGCATGGAGTGCAGCTCTGCCATACCCCATGGCCTGCGACATGATAAAAGTTCGTTAGTTTTCTCTACTCATTTAGACAGTAAGGCCATGGAATAAATAAAGATTTCTGTTTGGTAAATATTCTTGCATTGTCCTCAACTTGTTATGTCGATCTGCCCTGAACAAAAACAAACACAGTGATTGGGGCATACAGTGGTTGCATGCTCATGTGTGGGCTACTGTCACTTTGAAAGCCAAACATTTTGAATCGAGTGCTGATCAATGCTATTCACGCCATAACCATGGAATTATGGAGGAAATGTGGACAGGAAGTGCTGCACTGGTAATGCCTATAGTGTGTGGTGTACATGTATAGGCATCACACGTTGTATCTCAAGCCCATAGGCCTATGAGTTGCAGTGTTGTAGATAGCCTACACATTTCCATATGTTCCTAGCCTTCATTGTTGTAGACAGAAACATATTCCTTTATTGAAGCCAAGAATAATCCAAAATCACTCAATTAGTCAATATACCTGGTGTCACCCTCCTTTATGTAGTATTATCAATGGTATTACGCCTAGAGATCTGTAACTACGGACAGGATGGACTCTGCTATAGCGTGACACTGGTTTTAGTGAAACGTGACAGCTTTTTGTTTTACTTATTAATTTCAAGTCTATTTCACTTGCATTTAAGTGTGGTTAGCACACTGAACAGACCAAACAGAACATAGCCAAGGAGAATGATTGCTTTTCACTGCCCTCACTGTTGGTTAGAGGAGCCCTTGGTCTTATTTTTTTTTTTGTACATGTACCTGGCCAACTTGATGGGACAACTAGATATTAAAGATAATTTTGAGCTACCTTGTACACACAGGGTCTGGGTCTACAGTATATTCTAGCCATTTTCCCCGAAATCTGGCAAATATTAGCAGATATCGTTCTTTGCTGATTGGGTGTGGCAACGCTGCGAGAATGAGTAATTGTGTCTCTACATTTACATGTAGATGTCTTGCATGAGAAGACAATAATATTTCAAATGGCATATATTTGATTGTCATCTTAAAATCGGATGGATAGAAGTAATGGGTTAAATGGACTACCAATTTACTGTCTCTCTAATACAGGCCCGCTATAGGCCTTCTGCTATGTTAACATTTAGTTTGTTGAAGACTATCAAGCTGACCCGTGCAAGTTTTCTGTATACATATATAACATATACTAGGGTGTAAATCAAAACATGTATACCGTTTGTTAAAAGTTGTTATCACATGGTGAATGTTAAGGGTTGTTGGCTATCCTTACTTATAATTGAACTTGTGAATTATGTCATTTTTTTCATGTACTGTAATACAATTAATAGTGTGATTATCAGTAGGACACCCAGCTCTGGGTTCTCATCATCAGCTGTATTGAAGAAGACATGTTTGGCGAATTCAACTGGTGAAAAAAGGTATAAATTGGCAAATGTGGACAAAATTGGTGTCAAACTAGTGTATGTGTTATTTGCAATCTAATCGAATATAAATACCTTAAAATATTTTAAGTTAATCAGGCATTAAAACCTTTTAGGTTTAATTGGTTATAAAGACTCAGGGGGAGTGAGGTTAGTCTAACATCTTACATGTTATGCCTCGGGTAAAATAGAAAAAAAAAGAGAAATGAAATAATGTCCTATAGTCATGTTTTCCAGTGGTTGGTGATGAGAAACTGGGTGGCATTAACTTGTGTAAGAAGTCAGTAGAAGTAACTATTATTATGCAGGTCCGGGCTCTCCTTACTTACTTTAACCTGTTAATCCTTTGATGCGTATATATGCTGCAGTCATTAACGCATCATGCCTGCCCTACTGGGTATACAGTCAAGACCGGAGATCACAGGTTTGCACTCCTCATTTATGTTGCAGTGGTGGATCCAGGATCTGGAAAAGAAGGGGGCGCGGCCCTAAAGGAGGGGCACACCCCCTATTTTTGAGCAAATTTTGGGGTCCAAAATATCTAGTTATACTCTTTAAGTACTGGGAAAGGGGGGGCGCCCCCTCTAAGTCCGCCACTGTGGTGGGCATAGAACCCTATAGGTGATGGAACTGACCATTGGGTATTTATGGATGCATTCACCTGAGTGAGTTGCCCTTCTTTTGTAAATGGGGTTTTCTACCGGGGGGGGGGGGACTCCTTTATCAGCCTCGCGAAAATCCTCTAGTATTGACTATAGATAATGTACGTAGGCCTATTCCAAAGGATAAGCATGAAGTTTGAATGGCGTCGTAGACTTAACAGGACTGCATTCGCGCAATATGACGACTATCGTATAATGGGCACAATTCACGCAGGCCTCCAGGGTGCTGTTTCTTTGTCATCATGATGCCAGAATGCAGTACTGGTGAGTCTAATCACCAGAGCAGTAATTGAGTTTCATGGCTAAACCTGAGGAGTTTATAGGGTCAGCACCATGCATGCATTAATGGAAAAAGTGTACTGGTTATTAATTAGACACGTATTGTTGGTATCAATATACATTGTAAACTAAACCTGAGAAACCATACTCAAGTGACCAAGGGTAAACTAGTAGGCCTAACTATGGTTGTATCTGAGACTTAATGAACCTTAAACTTTTTTTGTAGTTAATGATATTCAATTTGTTAAACACTATTAAAGCAAAGTTAAAACTCTCGCTGCTTATGTATACAGTACTTTTATTTAACCATATTGTTTGCCTTATATTTTACACTATACTAATTGAATAAAAAGCATGTACACGATACAGTTTCATCTTGGATATGTTTCAATATCTAATTTGCCTATTAGTCTTACATACAATGTGAATTATGTGCCATGATACTTTAATGATGGCATTGCAATCATGCATCATGCCAATGTAATGGATCGATACACTCCCAAAGTGTTGGCATGATGCATCAATGCAGTAATCCTGGATACCTCCCCATGTCTGCATTCGGTGATCAAATTTAAAATTCAGCGTCCCATCTAAAGTATTAAGATAGGTCTATGCCACATGCATTTCCTGAAAGGTTCATCAATAACAGTTCTATATGTTAAGACGTGGCCCGGTTGGA
The DNA here is from genome assembly GCA_949317995.1 of Acholoe squamosa. Taxonomy (NCBI): domain Eukaryota; kingdom Metazoa; phylum Annelida; class Polychaeta; order Phyllodocida; family Polynoidae; genus Acholoe; species Acholoe squamosa. The sequence goes on from OX439042.1 coordinate 63,377,456, forward strand.
GAACAAAAGTTTGAATAGAATTCAACAATATTGTTTTTGACATGGCATGCAAGTCGATGGCTGAATTGCATGAGTGTTGAACTTTATGTTGAACTCCAACACGGAGATGATACATTATCCTTCAATTAATGCAACAGAGGCGTGGGAAGCAAATCGTCATATAGGGGGCCCAGCATGGGGCCCATCACAACCACCTAAAACTGTCGGTCCACGCATGATGACGCCTATGTATACCTATATAGAATTCGTATAGAAAAGTAATTTTTGTTGATATTAGATCTGATTTGAGGCTCAGGTCCCATTTTTCCTATTCCATTACTGTATCAATCTAATTTGGGATGAAGTTTTAGTTTCTTGTCTAAATTATTATGAATTCTTGGCAAATCATTTGGAGGCCCCCTTTTCCCACTACCCTGCAATATAGACCTGTGCGACAAGAAAGGCATAGATTGATTGATAGGTATCTTATTGAAAAGACTTATCAACTTTTCACAGCATAGTCCCCTGTAGAATATCCAGGTTTTACAGTAATACTTGGCGAGTAAAAGTGGAACGCAACTGATCAACTGAAATGACCCAAACTCATTATGCCCTTATTTTTCCTTTGGAATTTGGTCTAGGATTTGATACTCTCCATCAAAATGAAGCTGCTCTACCATCTAGTAATATTTGGATATGCAATACTCTATAAATGTACATATATACATTTTAGATGGGTCAAAGGTTGCTATCACGCATGTGGTCTGAAGTAGTGTAATTAGTATAATATGAAAAAGAACCTATGTACCAGGTTTGTGCTATTCACTTGATTAATATGATACACTGCAGTCTCTGCAAGAGGTATTCGTGGATACCTGTATAGTTAGGTATCCAATGGATATAGTCAGAAAATATTACTCACGGAAAACTGTAAGCCTATATTTAGGTAACTATTCAGGGGTTATTACCCAAAGATACATGTATGTTTAGGCATCTAACCTCTTTCCTGTTTTCTATTTCAGAGGTGAGGGAAACAATCATGTTTCTAAAGTGCTGGGTCCACAGGCATGCAATAGGTTGAAATCCACAATTAGATGATTTATGATATAGAAAATTTATAGGAAAACATTGGTCAGATTAGCCAAAATACTCCCGCCTGCTGGCAGTGGAACCAGCGCTGAACTCCCTTCTGAGATCTATTGCAAGTGAGGGATACAATCATGGTCCTAACCCCTTTCTGAGTTTTATATTGAATTGAGGCATAGCTTCTGCTATATCCTTGCATGTGTCCCTCACTTCTTATAGAACTTGGGAAAGGGGTTAGATGCCTAAATATGCAGATGTCCAAGAGTAATACCTTCTCAAAATGGTCCATTGGATAGGCCTACCTAAATGTATAGATATCCATGACCATGAGTAATACATTCCTAATACTAGTAATACTGTTATAGAGCCCAACCGTTTAACAGCAGCTCACTGTTTGGACCACGTGCGCCAACTCAAGGCATTCTCCATGCAGAGGTTGTGGAGAGAAGGGTAGGAGAGTGTCAGTCACTGTAGTCCCGTGTATGCTTTGAGCCCATGTGGTTTGCACTGTGTCAGCAATGTTCCATGTCTGCTTTGAGCCTACTGTCAAGCAGTCTGTACCAATATGGTGGCCCCAAGAGTGACCTACCCTTTACTATATAAATACTGGGATAATGCTAGGACCTGTATTCTATTAGCCAATTTGGCGATTTTGTTCACTCTCTGATTAGCCAAATTCATTATCAATTAGCCAAACCTCTTTTGCATATGGATCAAGCTAAATTCAATATACATATAAGGGCTGATGCATAAAGTATGTCACGCCTTTTTTAATAGGCCTTTTTGGACACGCCCTCTCTTGTCAACCATTTACTATAGAAATTTCCATGAGCCATGGACCTTTACTGACATGTGACATACTTTATGAATCGGCTCTAGATAGGACAGTCTTCATCCGTTTTCAATACCATTAATACTTGAGAAATATGAGACAATGAACTTTTAATTTTGATTTTGAAGACAAATGAAAATTTTGATGACAAACAAAAATTAAATTTTCTAAATCCCACTTACGTCTAAATTTGTCACATATTTTGTGACAAAGCATCCAATTAAGAACAATTACAATCAAATGTTAATCTTAGACTGTGAGGGTTCAGATAAGACAAAAAATTGGAGGGAATATCAATGACTAAACTGTATAGCAAAGAAAAGTTGTCCCTTTTGAACATCCCATCAAAATATAAAGAGTAAATAGGCCTATTGAGTTTTCAGTGCCAGCCATTGGATATGCTAACATTAATTAGCCAATTTGGCGAATTTTGAAGTGATTCCATTAGCCAAAGTGAGCTTGGATTCGGCAATGGCGATTTGGCAAATGGCTAACATTATCCCTGATATAGCTTCATTCTACCATGGCTCTATATTTAGATCCAGTTCTGGCCGTTGGTTTGGACCTATGTATATAGACAACAGTGTACCATATCAATCATATCTATAACAACGGACGGATATCATCATTTAAAGAAACCATGACGATATCCCTCTCTTTATACAATATCGAATTCTATGAGAAGAGAAGGACATTATAATTCATTCACTTCTGATAAGTGGCCGAACCCTTGAAAGTGAAGGGATCTAACCATCAAACCAACCTCTTGTGTTTATAGCATCTGATTTAATCAGGGAGATAGATGTATCCTGATCCTTATGGTACTTTCTATATACTACTTATATTTGGTACACCATGAAGCTGCGTGGCCTACAGGGTTGACCCGGGTTACATTATCAACCAATCAGATCATTCCCTGGATTAATGCAGAATGTTTTGGGTACATTATGTAACACCTGGTACCCATCATGCTGGTTCTTATCAGTGGTTATCTGGTCAGGTGACAGATCCAGCAATGGCGGACTCACTAGGCCTCCATACTAAACCCTATACGGGACAAAGGCATTGCTAGTACCAAACAAATTAGCTAGGTGGCTCATGTAGTCGGGGGCTAGATCAGCAGTAGGCCTCTTTGTATAGTTTACTTTGGTTGGCCCTTCCTTATAGTCTATATGAAGCTGTATTCTAAAAATCTATACCTTTGGATAACAAATACTTTAAACTTAAACACTATAAGCTTATATAGACTTAGTACTTCAAATACAAGAGAAATTAAATTTTAAAATTTTTCTTAGAGGGCACATATAATCCAGGCTGAGTAAAACCAAGCCATTGTTTCCCTATCAGATAGAGGCAGGGGCAGCTTATCAGTCTTATCAATTCGCATTGTTTTCTGTTTTTGGAGGGGAAGATAAGAGATTACCCACAATCCTCTGCCAGATCCAAGATGGGTGTATGGGGGGCAGTTACATAACTGATTTCAAGATGGCCACCTCCATACACAGGGATGTAAGTCAGGCATAGGCAAAAATCAGGAAACCATACATTACCTCAATATAAAAGCCTTCTATTTTTGAAAACAGCCCTCCTTTACCACTCGTATAATGAAAGTACATGCCATTTAAAATTCTCAGAAATCAGGAAATCCTGATAAAACCTGAAGACTTACATTCCTGTGACAGGAATGGCTGTGTTCCCTATACCTTATTGGCCTTATAAGCGCCCGGGCGCTCATTAATTTCAAGTAGGCTATACATTTCAACAACCCTGTACCCCCGGCGCTTATTCAAGACCCGCACTCATTCAAGACCCGCGCTTATATGGGCCAATACGGTATATACAATCTTTGATAAGCAAATCAAATAAAGATAATTCATATTTTTCGAATACTGTCGTAAAGGGAATTTTAAGAATTCTTCCCTTTTTCATACTTTCTGAATAAAGTGATATCGAAGATGACCAAGTCTGATAGAAATTCACCACCTCTATGTTGTGCACATACTGAACGTGCGGGGATCCAGAGCCTCTTCTAAGTCATTGGGGAAACCCAACAAATCTCAGGTATATGCACTAACGCTGGCCTAGAAGTTTAGTTCAGATATCGCTGGTCATTTTTGTTATATTTCGCAAAATCGTGCTTGATAAATGGGGACTGTCTCCCATAAGTGGCCATAATTACGGGTTCCCTATCTTCAAATGACAGTAGATCTGAAACTAGCCAAATAAACTACCCACTTGGCAAAAAACGTTTTTAAACGTGTTTTTTTTTCAACCAATATTCAACCAAGTAACCAATGAGGAAACCAATAAAAACGTTTTTTTAAACGTTTTTATGCCAAGTGGGTATCGTCTTTATTGCTCCCCATCTATCTGCTAATTCGTAAAACTGATAAGATTTTTAAGTGGTTTGGATAAACTGCTGTTAGCTTAAAGATTAACACCAAACTGTAGAATATACCTTAAAGAGAAAATAAATATTATAATGAAACAATGGTTAGAACTATTAGCATCATGCTAGATGTAGGATTTGCGGACCTTGCCGAAGAATTACATCTATATTTACTAAAGTATTGAGCAGAACAGGTTACTTTCACACTATATATAGACCAACCGACCAGCAACAGCTGACCAATTTAGCAAGGAGGGCAGTGGCGGATCCAGGATTTGGAGAAAGGGGGGGCGCACATTTTGGCCATGGAATCTGCAGGGGTGGATCCAGGAGTTTGTAAAGGGGGGGGGGCAAGATATGGTGGTGAGGCTTAAAGGGGGCCTAGCATGACCAATTTCAACATGGGTACCGCTTCAAAGATCGCTCACAAATTCGCGGGTACCAGCTAAAAAATTGCAGCATCCTGATTGGTCAAGGGGTGGTCACATGACTTGCTAAGGCGGGTATGTCTTAGCCATGCTAGCCCCCCTTTAATGTAGGGGGATGGCACAGCACAGATTGTCACAAGCGCAGTGCAGCAATACACCTAGGGGGGGTTGGAGGCATGCCCCCCCCCAAGAAAATTTTGAAATCTAGACCTTACTAGTTTAGTCTTATAAATTAAGATATTTTGAAAGAAATTTAAGAATAATTATCATGAAAAATGTCTGCATCACCAAATAGGCCATCCTATATATCACTGGATGGTAGCTGCCTCATCCCCAATCCCCCCATTCGTCCACACTTGGTCTCATCCAGGTCATCTCCAGTCCAAACATTAATTCCTCCTCTCTCAGCCTTATCTCTCCTGATCTCACCCCAATCCAACCATTCCTCCAACCTCAGTCTTATCCTGACCTTATCCAAGTCCAAACATTGCTCCTACCTGAGTCCTATCCTGCCTTTACCCCAGATGCCATCATATTCTGAACATATATATGTCCTTAGGGGATTATAGCCTAATGGGTAGAGCTATGCAAAATGGCCAACCCCGGAAGGTAAACCTAAATTCCCCCCCCCTTCCTCCTGGGCTCATCAATATTTTAGATCCAATACCATTAGAATTCCTCAGGAAAGTAACTCTAAATGGACCTGTCCCCCTCCCCTTGGGCCCCTGTCAGTGCTATCAGCAACCTGCACACATGCTACATATGTAATTCTTTCCCTCTTTCTTTTCTCTTTTCTCTTCTCCTCTGCTCTTCTTTTTATTGGGAAGGGTAAGGGGGGCATTTTGGACCTGTCACCCTACACTGTCTAGCACAGTGCCACCAGTAACTGCCACAAAGGTATCTCAAAATGGACCCCCTCCCTGCACAGTCTAGTGCAGTGCCATCAGGAACTCCCTGGAAGGTATACTAAACAGGAAAATTTAGGAAGCTAGGAGACTGGCAGTAGGACAAAGGTAGTGAACAAGTAATCAATGGATAATTCATGCCGAATGTGTGTTAGTGAAGGATAATTACACGAGGGTGTAGCCCGAGTGTAATTAGCCTTTGCTAAAACACACGAGTCATGAATTATCCATTGACTACTTATTTTATTCCACAAAACCAATAGATAATCAATAGAATACCAATAAATTCAACAAAATATTTTCCCCTTCCCCGGGATTCGAAGCCAGCCATTGT